>CM068830.1:99681084-100881084 GCA_028554795.2 Sinohyriopsis cumingii
GAGATACGCATGTACTTGTATCTTGCATTTTTAATAGAAAAACGCAATCGTAATTTGAAAGGGTGAAAATAAGTAAAAACGCTGAATAAGTGTGTGTATAAAATCAAGACGTCTAAGGAGAAATGGTGGTCATTAATAAATAGTCAAACACAAATGTTGGCTTAGACATATTGTTTCAGGAAAGATATGATGTAAGTTTTATCACTTAAATAAACGGAATGAGACAAAGACAAAATTGAATATGTGAAATTCATCAAACACGTTTTGATGCAAGCACCAATGAAGACGAAAAATGAAGTATCAAGACATGTTCTGTTGCATCAAAATACATTGTCCAAAGGTCATGTAAACTTTGAACGTCAAAGGAGGTAGCGCACATAGCGATGAAAAGACAGACGATTTATGTGTGCTTTGATTTATCTACCTCTGTTGGAAACTATCTGTTTATAAACTTGCTGCCTGTGTGGTTTTGGACTTTGTTTTGAACAACAGAGAATCCCTCAGCACAAAGAGCAATGTAGGCAACATGCATGATTCCTTATTCAAGCGTGGAAATTACTAAAGACAGTGCAAGCATGTGGTCTTCTGTCTTGTGTTATAGTGCAGGCAATGATTAACTCAAACTGGCATATGTAAATGTGTCCTAATGGAGATAAACACATACCATAGTACCTTGAACTTCTTTTGTGAGGTTCTAATCTATAAGAAAATGTTGCGAGTTGCCTATCATTTAACAAAACAATGCCGTACAGTTAATCAGCAGAAGTCTCATTCATATTTGCATCTATTATTTAGCATTTTTAAAAATGTACTTAGCATTATTTCTTTCTAGAAGGGCATTATTTATGAAATATCAGATTAAAATGTGATAAAGGTCACAGCAAAGAGTGCGTGTCATCTTTAACGTTTTCAGTCAGTAGATTTCTTGTATTTACCTTGTCGAGGTTGACGGTTCATCTGATCTATGTGGCACATCGACATATATGAGAGTTACACATCTTCTATCTTCCCTATCACCACGGTATATCCATGTCAACAATAATACAAGATACGCGAGCAATTAAGACATGTGGTTCTGTTTCCTGAAAGGAAAGCATTTACTATGTGATTCAAGTCTTCAGACTTCTAAGCGTAATTTAGAATTAAGGACATAATTTCATAACGACACATCAGTATACAAAAACTGTCATGCAACCGAATAATATGTGTTACAATAGATGAGCTGCCTAGATTTCATCCCAATGAAGTTGTTGAATATGGAGAGATTTTATGGCAGGTAGTTCTCAAAACACACTGAATATGTATTCTATCAAAAATACAACGCAACACTGACATCAAGCGCGTTACATTAGGGTATTTTGCTTGGTCTTCTCTTCGTAATTAATTTTTTTTTACTATTTTATTTGTAAAAAAAAAAAAACCAGTCGAATCACGTATTATACTAAAGACATGTCAAAAACCATGGCATGGTTTTGAATTATATAAATGCTGCTCCAAATATATAAGAATTAACGACTTTCTGTATCTTGAGACACGAAATGAAGCACATTAAGACATGTGGTTCTGTTTCCTGAAAGGAAAGCATTTACTATGTGATTCAAGTCTTCAGACTTCTAAGCGTAATTTAGAATTAAGGACATAATTTCATAACGACACATCAGTATTGGCAGCGGCAGAGTAGTGTATTAGTAGTAGTACAATGCAAGAGCGACTGTGACCTCTTTAGTAGCTATTACATCAATGTACGATGAGAGTCATAATAAAAAATAAGCATTAATTGCTTCTTTCACTGAGCATATGTTTCATGACACGCAAATCTATCAATGATTATAATAGTGGTGGCGGCGGTCGGTAGTGGCAGCAGCAGTATTTAGCAAACATCAACACTGATGGTGCACAGAGCTCACTCTTTATCAGTATTTCATCCGCACCCTGTGTTACTTACCTCAGTTAGAGCCTAATTTTATAGTCCATTCCTTATTGGGGAAAGGTTGCAAATTTAATTATGTTATGCACAGGTCGGACCTCTTTAAATCATAAAGGAAGGTTTAACTATTCCAACACGAAAAAAAAAAAACAAACAGTTGCGAAAATTCATTTATAAGCGGACAGAAGTGAGATAATACCAACGGTGATGATGGAAGTATTCACAGAGATACTCTGCGTAGTGTGCATGTTACTTTGACAGTGATGGTAATCCAACGATCACTCAATGCAGTTGCACTACGTTGTGAGTAGTAGTATCAACGCCAGTGATAGTAAAAGATAAATGAGAGGGGAAAAATGGCAGACGAAAACATGAATAAAAGTAGAAGTACTAATAGGAGAGTGAATTTGTTTTCATTAAACTTCGATTTATCATCATACTTTTACCTTTAATGCAATGTTTTGAATAGCTGTGTTATTTAATCTACTTCGACACTTCCCTATAAGTAAAAGATATCATAAACAGAAGTTTGAGAGTAAAATCACATGTAAACACACACAGACACATATCATACACATATTAGCAACACGATTTTAAAATTACTTACATTTTATCTATCTCTCTTACCCAATCAGCCTAAATTGTTATGCATGCCGTGTTTCGTCGGTTGTTTGTGCTTCAGAACGTGACACTATGAATTGTCATGAAATATTATAATGGATAAGGCGAATGAGATTTGTCCAGGATTTGTGTATTTCTCTTCTCCGTTGCCAGGTAAAATCCAAGGACAAACACATTTAAATTGAATGCGAAGAAGTAAAAGGGTGCATATGGACGCCAAGGTGCGTTTAAAAATGAATGATTTATTTTCCTTTCTTGGAGTTCATTTACAAAAATGGGTTTGTAACTCGTTATACCTTCGTTCTAGACTAGTGAGACAGAGATAAATCATACAAAATCTGGAAATATTTTTCAAGATGTATTTAAAAAAATATAATTATTTAATAAGGATCTTTAGTTCACTGTTTGTGTGATTGCTTTACTTTGAATGATGGCCTGGATATTTATGGCAAATAGGGTTTTGCAGATATTGTCTTTGCGAAAATATTATGCTGTAAACTACAAATTGAAAACTTCTCAAATATATACAGTAGGGGGAAAATATAAAGAGCAATGAAATAAATGTTTGTTTGATTTTTGATTTTTGTCTGGGTTTTTTAAAATTTATAAACGCATGTGTCAGTATGTATAAATGTATCTGTAACACTTTTATACAAAATACGTTTTATGTTTGTTCCTCTTTTCCTTTAAGGTCATTTTTCTTCTTTGAATATAGTAATGTTAGAGAAGTCGTCTGTATCATTGTATAAAATGTTAATTCTATGAACGTTTGATCAAGGAAACCTCATATAACTACATGGATTATTAGCACATATGGCTGCTAGGCAAGCCATCAATGGGACACAACTCTGACAATCGCTTACAATGATTGATAATAATATTGAGCTAATATTGCGTTATCTCTCCTTGACGATTTTAGGACATAATCCGCTTGACATGCAATCATCTATAAAAATATGTATTTTATGTCAAGATGTATAACATGCACGTGTGATTATAATGGTTTCTGTATGCATGTATGTATGTATGTATGTATGTATGTATGTATGAATGTATATATGCATGTATGATGCACTGTCCAATCTCAACAAATTAAATGCATTAATTCAACTTGAATGCAAGTTAAATGCAAGATTTATTATCGCTGTGAATGACAAGTCTATCATTGAAAGCTTTAACTGACTTGTGTGTTATCTTTCTTACTCAAATGCAATACTAATAGACTTTCACAAACATTTGTCCCATATTAGGATTAATTACAGTGACGACTACAAGCAAGAGTTAATTTAGAATTTAACAAAACCAAAACAACTCTACTATGACAGTACGATATCTTTTTTATTTGTTTATATTTGATTGAAGCCATCTTCACGTTCAGATAAACTCTCGCTTGACTCCCATGAATAAACGTAGTCTAACGTTAAACGGTAAGAATATATACATTTGTCATTACGTTCACGTTGAAGTGAATACTTACTTCATGTCACTAAGACACCTTAAACGAAGAAAACAATTAGCCATTAGGATGTTAACAGAGACATACTGTATTAAAACAGAAGGTAAGCTCTTGCTTCCTGGCCACAGTTCATTAGTATATGGTCTGCAGCCCACTTTCAAGCTTTTATTTACTAAAAGGATTGTAAAAATGTTTAAAATTGTTTTTATTAATGTATTGTTTGTTTTCTGTCTTCTGTGGGCTATTGAATACATTGTGTTATCAATATTTCCAAACTGCTATGAATCGCAGGAGTATGTATGTATGTACGTATGTACGTATGTATGTGTATGTATGTATGTATGTATAATTCACAAACTGAGTTCCCTTGGCTGCGGGATTTCAAATTAACTTATTATAAACTAGTAACGCATATTTAAGGATACATGTTTTTATGTACATGAAATAGATTTGGGGCATACACGGACCCAAACGCATGTCTGGGCGTTAATGCCTGAATGCGCGTATGCGTGTGTCCATATATGTATGTATGCGTGAAAGTAAACACGAATATGGGTAAAAGGGTTACCTGAATACCATGGCAATGGAAAAGCATGAGTAGAAGATGCCTGAAGTTATCTTGTCATGAGCGCAAGAAGACTTACAGGCAAGGAAAATATAAAAACAAGAGTTTTTAAGAATAGCATGCTAAAGAAAATGCAAACACAAACGATACCTCTGAATCCTTTACATTAGACTGGCACTTTTAAATTAATTCCCTCGTCATCTCCATCAGACAACAATTTGTATATATAAATTATTGATATTATATCAGACAACAGTACACATATATATCAGTTATTAATATTATATATGATAGATACAATGAAATGAATGATTTGACCTAACCTAATCTTCAAGCATATTGTCAGTAACACCGCCATGTTCATGTGTTCTTGTGTACAATAATTATATTCTTTCTGCCACCTAGAACATATCATAAATAAAAGCAAAATGGTCACTCACTTACGCAAGTGGCCTTGAAGTAGAATGACATCTACGGCATGCAATTATTGTAGTAATTAGGTTGTCATGCTGGTGTTGTGTATTTTATATGATACGTGTTTTTTCATTTTTTCACAAGAAAAGGTTTTGAATACAGTATAGGCTATATCAAGTTGGGGAAATAACTAATTGCCTTTCTTAAGGATATGCCGATGCTGCCGACTCACATTAGATTACGACTTTGACTCTCTACCAGCTGATCTAGCGCAGATAACATTTGAAGAAAGAAACATTACTTTATAGACTTTCGCAGAAACGTTCGCCAACGCCCCACTTCACCCATCGGCATTCTAACCAAAAAAGGTCTAAGAGAGACAACTGAAAATAATGACTTACTTTGAAGAAAACAGGCCAGAGTTGTGTCCCATGTATATCCGGCACATTAGCAGAAGCTTCTATGTGTGTGATTGATTTGGATTTTTAACGCAGCTTTAACAAGTTTTCAGTCATATCGCTACGATGTCTGCAGTGTAGCAGTTTATAGTGATGTCTAGCAATGGGGCATCATGTCGCAGACATGTAGCGTGATGTCCCACCCAGTCAAATTATCCTGATACCAGGCTGACCAGTCCTAACACTAACCTCGTAATGCTGAGCGAGAGGCGAGAAATATGTTAGTACCATTTTTGTAAGTTTTTGGAATGACTCGGCAGGGGATCGAACCCAAGATCTCCTGCATCCGACGCGGACGCTCTAACCACTAGGCCACCGGAGTTTCTCATCGTCTATTTAGTTGCTCATAAATCTGATAGTTTGGTAGTATGTTAGGTGGCATTTCATTTAGACAGAACATGCCAAACAAATATTAGTGGGATGGAAATTCAACCTGTGTGTATCGAATCCGCGACCCTTAGATAACAACTTGATAGCCCTACCAACTGATCTACCGCGGATCATTTTAGAAGAAGGAAGACAGTACATTACATAATTTTTCAGAAATGTTCGCCATCCCCTCCTCCCCAACCCGTCTCTCCATTGTTGAGAAGGCAGTGCCACGGCATTCGATCCAATAAAAACGTTCTAGGAGAGACCATTTAAATTAGTATTGCACCATGAAGGTTATCAAAGCTGAGTCACATTTATATCCTGCTAAGTTGCATCTGCTTCTAGCCGTCTATGAAGTTGCTCGAAAGTCTGACAAAATGTTTGTTGGCATATTATTTAGCCAGGAAATATCAAACAAATAACAATGCGGTGGTAATACAGCAAACTTTCATCATCAGGCTTTCTTCCTCGAAACTCTGCATATCCCACATTTTGATTTTATAATTATATCTCTCTCTCATACACATGCACACACTATTAAAGGGTACATATGTATTTATGTTGTTACTCTCCATATTTCTACATGCTATGGCATTAATTTGTCAATCTGTATCAATATACCACAGTGAAAATAGTGGAACATAATTGATTAAGTAATAAGGGGCATAACGCTATAATAACTCTTAAGAGCAATTAAGAATAGCATGCTAAAGTAAATGCAAAAGATGAAAACAGGAAATATTTGCATTATTGCATTTGACAAGAACCTTTTAAATTATGTCCCACGTCATCTCAATCTACCAACGCTACGTGTCTATCAGTTACCTTACAATATATGGTAGATACAATACAATGGGTCCATTGACTTAACTAATCCACAAGCATATTCTCGTTTAACACCTACATTCACATCCACTGATTGTTGTGTGCAATAATTATAATAATTCTGCCACCAAGAACAGATCATCAATAAAGGCGAACGTTCATCTCCTGCTCAACATGATGTGAGGAAGAATGTCATTAGTCTGCAAGCAGGTATTCTGCCACTCGGGTTATTATGGGGTGCTTTGTATTTTACAAGATACCTGTTTTCATTGCTTTAATGTGTTAGATACATTATTGGTTATATTATGCGAGGGAAAAAAGAACTTAGTGTCTTTCTCAAGGATACTTCTATGCATCCTGTGCGGGTATCTAACCGGCGACCTTTAGACTTCGTGTCCAACTCTCTAACAGCTGACCTAGTGAGGACCCCCTTATAAGAAGGAAAAGCTTAACTTATTTAATTTTGCACAAACGTTCACCATCCCCCTCCCCCGTCTCTCTAATGTTGAGAATGCATTTCAACGGTATTCTTTCCAAAAACGGTCTAAGAGAGACAACTCAAACTAATATCGCACCATGAAGATTTCCAAAGCTTATATCCTGCTAAGAAACACCAGCTTTTAACCTTCTATGAAGTCTCTCTTAAGTCGGACAATACATTTGGTGGCGTATTATTTAGCAAGGAGATACTAAACAAATAAAAGTGGGGTTTTCACTCAGCAAAATTTCAATATGTGGCTTTCTTCATTGGGAATGTGTACATCATACTGTTCTGACTCTCTCCTGCTCATCATTATGTATGCACGTATTCTGTTAATTGGGTTATTATGACGATGTTGTGTATCCTACAAGATACGTATTTTCATTGTTTTAAATGCAATGATCTAGATACATTATTGGCTATATCATGCGAGGATAATAATAAATAAGTGTGTTTCTCAAGACTGCACCGATGCAGTGTGGGTATCGTACCGGGAACCCTTAGACTGTGAGTCCAACTATCTACCAGCTGACCTTGTGCGGATCCCTGTAGAAGAAGGAAAACCTTACCTTATATAATTTCGTACGAACGTTCACCATCCCCCTCTCTCCTTCTCTCTAATGTTAAGAAGGCGTTCTATCCGAAAACAGTCTAAGAGAGACAACTTAAATTAATAACGCACGCTGAAAATTACAGGAGTTGTGTCAAATTTATGTCCTCCTAATTAACACCGCCTTTTAACCGTCTATTTAGTTGATCATAGGTCTGATAATATTTTCGGTGGCATATTATTTAACCCTGAAATAGCCAACAAATATTAATGAGGCGGTAATGCAGCAAACTTTCAACGTCGGGCATTTTTCATCGAAAATTCGTACATCCCCAGTTTTGATGCTACAGTTTAATCACACACAAGCACACACACATTCAAGCACACACACATACACACACTATTAAAATGTGCATAAATATATTTGTATTGTTGCTATCCATATACCTACATGCTATGGTGTTAACATATCAATCTGTGTCAAATATACCACAGTGACAATAGCGTGGACAGTAACTGATTAAGTAAAATGGGGTACAGTTCTATTATAATTCTTCAGAACAATTAAGAATTATATGCCAAAGAAAATGCAAGCATGAAAACAGTAATTGTTGGAGTTAATTAAATAGCACCTTTTAAATGAATACCTACGTCATTTATATCTCACAACACTAAGAGGGCAGTGCAACGGCATTCTATCCAAAATCGGTCTAAGAGAGACAACTCAAAATAATATAACACCATAAATGTTACCAAAGTTGTGTCCCATTTATATCCTGCTAAGAAAAACCAGCTTCTAACAGTCTACAAAGTTGCAGGAAAGCCTGATAATATATCTGTTGTATGTTATGTAACCAGGAAATACCAAGCAAATAGTACAGGGGTGGTAATTCAGCAATTTTAAAATGTATGGCTTTCTTCGTCGAAAGTTGTACATCATACAGTCTTGACTCTCTCCTGCTCATAATTCTGCAGGCACGTAGTGTACTAATTGGGCTATTATGCAGGTGTTGCATATTGTACAAGATAAGTGTACTAATTGGGCTATTATGCAGGTGTTGCATATTGTACAAGATAAGTGTTCTAATTGGGCTATTATGCAGGTGTTGCATATTGTACAAGATAAGTGTACTAATTGGGCTATTATGCAGGTGTTGCATATTGTACAAGATAAGTGTACTAATTGGGCTATTATGCAGGTGTTGCATATTGTACAAGATAAGTGTTTTCATTGTTTAAAAGGCAATGTTATAAATACGTTATTGGCTATATTTTGCGAGGAAAATAAGAACATCGTGTCTTTCTAAAGCATCCATCAATGCAGCTTGTGTGGATAACACACCGGCCACCCTTAGACAATGAGTCCAACTCTCTGCCAGCTATCCTATTGCGGATCCATTTAGAAGTAGGAAAACCTTAGCTTATAGAATTTTGCACAAATTTTCACCATCACCCTCCCCCGTCTCTCTAATATTGAGAAGACAGTTCTATCCAAAATCGTTCTAAGAGAGACAACTCAGATGTCCTGCTCTATAACACCGCCTTCTAACCGTTAATGTATTTGTTCTTAGGTCTGACAATATGTTTGATCTCATAGTATTTAGCCAGGGAATACCAAACAAATATTAATGGGGTTTTAATTCAGCACAATTTCAAGGTCAGGCTTTTCTTCATCGAAAGTCAGTATATCCTACGGTTTTTATGTTATAGTTCAATCACACACACACAAATATGCAAGGTGCGCCAAATCTATTTTTTTTTAAATGATCTATATGCCATCATTCCTGTTCGCACAGATTAACATAAATTTTAATTCGTGCACAACAGATATAAAACACAATATGCCTTCAATACTGTATAAAGAATCTACTTTAAGCGATACGTCCTAAGTGTCTATCTGTGTGTCTGTCTGTGTGTCTGTCTGTATGTCTGTCTGTATGTATGTATGTATGAATGTACTCTCACACGCATGTACGTATTTACGTATGTGTTTGTGATTTGGATTTTTAACGTAGCTTAAACAATTTTTCAGTCATATCGCTACGATGTCTGCACTGTGGCAGTTTATAGCAATGTCTAGCACTGGGGCATCATGCTCAAGACATGTAGCATGAAGTAACACCCAGTCACATTATCCTGACACCAGGCCGACCAATCCTAACACAAACCTTTTAATGCTGAGCGCCAAACGAGGCAGCTGTTAGTACCATCTTTATAAGTCTTTGATATGACTGGGCCGAGATCGAACCCACTACCTCCCGCATCCAAGGCGGACACTAACTACTAGGCCACCGGAGCGGTCCGTATATATGTACCTACGCAAGTATGTATGTATGTATGTATGTATGTATGATGTATGTATGTATGTATGTATGTCTCGACCTTTCCGGTTGCATAAGTGGTTAAAGCATCCGCCTCGGTATCAGAAGATCTCGGGTTCGTACCCCGCCCGAGTCAAAGACTACTAAAAATGTTACTCGCAGCTGCCTGACTGTGCGTTCAGCATTAAGAGGTAACTTTTAGGACTGGTCGGCCTGGTTTCAGGTGGTACACGATGCGATATGTATACGGCATAATGTCCCAGTGCTGTACATCAGTACGAACTGCCACAATGCAGACATCGTAGCGATATGAGTGAGAAATTGTTAAAGGTACGTTACAAATCTAAGTCACAAACAGACACACACACTTACAAACGCACACAGGTGCACACACACGCAATACTTTTTCTGTCTAAATATGCCAGGTGCGCCAAATCTATTTGTTTTTAAATGATCCATATGCCGTCATTCCTGTTCGCACACATTAACATGATTTATAATTCGTGCAAAACAGACATAAAACACAATATGCCTTAAAAACTGCATGAAGAAGCTACATTAAGCGACAAGTCCTAAATGTATGTATGTATGTCTGTCTGTATGTATGTATGTATGTATGTATCTCTGTATGTATGTATGTATGTATGTATGTATGTATGAATGTATGTATGTATGTAGCATGATGTCCCACCCAGTCTCATTATCCTGACACCAGGCCGACCAGTCCTAAAACAAACCTTTTAATGTTGAGCGCCAAGCGAGGCTGTTTTTATCACAGTCTTTATAAGTCTTTGCTATGACTGGGCCGGGGATCGAACCCACGGCCTTTCGCATCCAAGGCGGACGCTCTAACTACTAGGTCACCGGAGAGGTCCGTACATATGTACCTACGCATGTATGTATGTATGTATATGTATGTATGTATGTATGTCGCGACCTTTCCAGTTGCATAAGTGGTTAAAGCGTCCGCCTCGGTATCAGAAGATCTCGGGTTTGAACCCCGTCCGAGTCATGCCAAAGACAACTAAAAATGTTACTTTCAGCTGCCTGACTGTGCCGACAGCATTAAGAGGTTACCTTTAGGACTGGTCGGCCTGGTTTCAGGTGGTACATGATGCTATACGTCTGCGGCATGATGTCCCAGTGCTGGACATCAGTATGAACTTCAACAATACAGATATCGTAGCGATATGAGTGAAAAATTGTTAAAGGTACGTTACAAATCTAAGTCACAAACAGACACACACACACACACACAAATACACACAAACACACAATTACAATGTGCATGTACATTTGTATTGCTATTCTCCATATTTATAAATATAATTATATTAATTTATCAATATGTATCAATATGCCACAGTGAACATATCAGGGAGAGTAATTGTTGAATTAATAAGGGGCACAATTCTATCAATAGGTCTTGAATAAATATAGAGACTATTTCGATTTATCTCCCTTGGATTGTTTCGTATGAGAGCGTCTTTATTTGAATGATTAAGAGATAGAAAAGTAGACCTTATTGTAGCAGAGGTCAAACAATTATAATTGTTTGATATGAATGATTAGTGCTTTTCAGCTATCAGCACAGAAAACTAGTATTAATGGTAATCAGGTCACATTCACCAAATAATTTGTTACTTAGTTCAAATTTAACTTTTCTCCACATCACATATCCGGATAGTAGTGAAGTGGGATACCGTAGGGACTAGGGGACTTCCATGTTAAATTGGAGAGTTGTACCGTAAGGACTATGTAAAATTTAACATTAGTGAAAAAGGTTTGTACCCTAGGGACAATGGGAATTAACATTAGGGAATAGTTCGTGGGACTGTCTAGGGACAATGGGAATTTAACATGGGGGGAATAAATCGTGGGACTGTCTAGGGACAAGGGGAATTTAACGTGGGATTTTTTTTTTTTTAAATTAATAAAAAAAATAAAAAATGGGGTAGGCAATTGAAAGTCTATCTCTTTTCGAGAGATTGGAGTGGCCCTGAAAAGGGCCTTTGGTTTTCTTCTTCTAACTCCTTAACTTCTTTATCCATCCCCTTATCTTTGCCAAAATGCCCTTCTTCTTTCTCTTTTCATTCCGGTATCCAGTCCGGGTGACCCATGGCTCGGAACTTGTTCTGGATTTTCATCCAGTTAACGTTCAGTTTCTCTAGTTCTTCCTTTTTCTTTCTATTTTCTTCTTCTTTCCTCTCTTTTCTCCACCTCTCCTTTATTTTCTTCACTTCTTCATCTATCACCTTTCTCATCTCTTCTTCCCCTTTTTTCAATTGTTTAACACCCCTTTTGACAAAGGACCATTCTGACCTTTGTTCTATCTCTTCCAAAAACCTTCTTACTTCTTTTACCTTCTCCATGGCTTCTTTTATTGTCCCCCCTCTGACATGGGGGGGGGATTTATCAGCCCTCTCAATCTCTTCACTTCTTCTTCAATTAATCCCTCTCTCATCTCCCTGGCTAATTTTAGTTTGTTCACGTAGTGCAGACTTGTTCTTAACCTCCAATCTCTTTCAATCCTTTCAACTCCATATTCCCCATCCACCATCCAAAAATAAACATTCCTTAAATTGTTAAACAATTGGGACACTTCCATTTTTGTTTTGTTTATTCCGTTAAATGGTGTGAACGACGAATACTGTGGGTTCTTATAGTTAAAGCGCGGACATGATGGAAAACATTCCCCTAAAGCCCAAAAATTATATCACCTAGATCATCACTTAAAACGCGCGGACGTGAAGGAAAACATCCCCTACTTTTCTCATCTCATATTATCTACTATCCACATACGTGAAGCAGCAACAAACAAACTCAAAATCTAGTATTCACACACGCAAAGCATTAAAATGAAATCCAAATCTACTATTCACACAAACCAACTTAAGCGCTTACAAAACCCAATAATCTACTACCCACACAAACGTACTTGAGCGCTTACAATCACAAACACATACAATCACACCAGAAAAGAGTGAGTGTTTATATTCACACTACTCTACATACACACATTGGCAAATCGATTGTTATTTCTTTTCTAAAGGTTTGGGTAGCCCGGAAAGGGCTGTTTGTTTTGAACTCCAGAGCACCTGGTTAATGGTTGCACCTTCCAGGCCTGGCACCACACACACATCTCCTACTCCAATCTCCTTTCACTCTTTTTGGGGGGAGAGCAGAGGCGGAATGAGTGGCTTCAGAATCCCAATCTTCTGTCTCTGGGATTCTGAAATTTCCTTCTTGTGTCTGTATTACAGCCATTCCTCTCTCCTCTTCCTCCTCTTCTTTTTTCTTCTCTCCTCCTCTCCTTTCTTTCTTCTCTCCTCCTCTTTCATCCTTCCCTCTTCGAAAATGGACTCCGCAGCCAGTTCAATTTGTATGAGCCTGGCATATTCCAGGTGCACATGAAGTTCCAACAGTTTCGCTAGCCTTCTGCTCATTCTCTAGTGTTGATCAATCAACAAGGGTAGCTAGACTGCCGAGCGATTTTCAATTTATAGTTAAAGCATGGACGTGAAGGAAAACATCCCCCAAAAACAAAAGTTATATTACCTAGATCATGACCAAAAAACGCGCGGACCTAAAAGAAACACTCAGTCACTTTTTTACTATCCATTACTAATTTAAAAATTTTCATTAATCACTTCAATATACTATCCACATACGCAAAGCAATCAAATCAAACCCCAAATCTACTCTCCACGCACGTCAATCAGCAAAAAAAAAAAACATTATCATTATCTACTATCCACACAAACGTACGTGAGTGCTTACAAACACAAACACATACAATCACACCACAAAAGAGTCAGTGTTTATATTCACACTACTCTACATACATACATTGGCAAATCGATTGTTATTTCTTTTCTAGAGATTGGGGTAGCCCTGAAAAGGGCTGTTTTTTGTGTGCGAAGTTGAAGCTAGGGCGATCTTTTAGTTTCTAAGAATGCGACGTCTTCTGACGATAGACCTTCTGACGATAGGTCTGCTTCTTCGGAAAGAGAAGAAGAACTCTTTGGTGTCGATACGACAGTCGACAAAGCCTCTGTCAGGTTCAGGTTTCTGTTGCTGCTGTTCTTGTTGCTGTTGCTGCTCTCTCTGCTGTTTCTGAAGTCTTTTCTTCTCTGTCCATTCTTCTTTCTCCCTGTTCACTTCTTCTCTGAAGAGCTCTTCTATCAGGTCTTCAGTGACTTTTAACATTCTCACATTCTCTATCTCTTCTGGCTTCGGTATCAGACTGTGTCTGACCCTATGCAAATTCACGTAGGCTTCGCTTAGCTTAGCTAGTTTGGAGCACATCTTCGTAGGAGGATGAGTCGACAATGGATGGTTAGACTGGAAACTGCCCCGGTTTTTAAAGTCAAAGCGCGGACGTGAAGGAAAACATCCCTCCTCGGTTTTCGAGTCGGACCGTTCATTGAGTGTCATGAGAGAGATAGTGAGTGTCATGAGAGAGATAGTAAGAAGTCAAAGAGCATGAATCAAGATTCTTATAGCCAAACAAATGACAAAGGCATTTTTTTCAAAACACAACATTTTTTATTCAAAATCACTTAACACTAACAAACAACTATAACATTTTTAACAATAATCCAACAGTATAACATCTAGCATTTTTTTTCAATTACCAAACATTTTTTCAACTCACACTTTATTGGCTGACAACGTTGTGAATGAAATTGTGATTTCCACCGTTGGAAGTCATTAGGCCATTGATGGACAATACGTTTCCTAGTTTGAGACAAAAGACCAGTATAATGGTTACAAAACCATCGATCTACTTTCACATCGTTTCTAGAAGAAGAACGAGGATCAAACTGATTCACTAAATGTTCAAAGGAATAGCCCTGACTGCGATGATGCAGAAAATACACACAATATTGTCCACACACCAAGGAATCTGTGCCTTGTAATTTCTCATCATTGAATCGGGTGGTCTGAGCATTTCTTCTCATAAAGTTAATGATATCGTCTTCCAAAGGGGGCAATCCATACGAATCGAAATATTCCACACATCCTTCTTGAGGAAAGTAAACGACTACCCAGTGGGTTCCTGGGAGATGACTGTCGTCCGTGTTGATCACAAAAGCTTGATGGTCTTGAGGTTTGCGATGAGGGAGTTCATCTTTAGCACAGACGACAGGATTCCAAGAAGCCGTGTACGAGCTGTGGTTCAAAAGGTAATAAAGTTCCCAGGTATCCATGTTTTCTTCTTCTTCACAGGTAATAATAAGTGATCAATTCGATCTTGACTTTTTGCTTGAAAATGTCTGACAAGTAACCGTTTCTTCGCTTCGTCTCCCCACTCTGATTCAGGAGAGCTTCGATACGATGGATCTCTTGAGTGGTTAATGGTGGACAAGACTGTTCACGCAAGTCTTTATACCACTGATGCAACACGACTTCGTCCGAGATGAGACTCCAAGCTTCGTCCAGATACTCGTCCAATTTTTCTTCTTGACTCAGCATCAGGCATTTATCGTGTTGAATTTGACTGGGATGATCGTTTTGACATCCATAGCAATTTTTCTTGATCAATTCCATCATTTGTTCGACCAAGTGTTTGGCAAAACAGGAGACTAAATGGGCTTCTTGTTCTGGCCATCTCGACTTCATCATAACTTCATCGTCTTTATCTTGGGATTCTTCTTTCACGGTCTCCTCACATTCCATCTCCAAAGTTTCTCCACTAGGTAAAGAGGGATAACAGTCTTCCATGGCTTCTAATAATCTAGAATGACTTGTCTCAAGCTGTTGATTTCTATCGTATTATCAAATTCTGCATACAGAATGATGTTCACCGTTTCATCAGGGACTCGGTTTGCAAAATGAATTTCCACACGAATCTGGCCGGATTTTATAGGGTGGAAATGTCCTTCGTCGCTGCCTTGGTCTGGAGTGAAATCGAAAGCCCACAAAGCATAGCCTCCTGCGTAATCTTCGTACGTAATGCCGTGACTGGTGTTGGTTCCTAACTGTCCGGTGGCTTTAGTACAGACACAAGTACGACCTCAAGTAATTGTTCTTGGCAAAGTCAGGTTCAAAAGGTCGGGTACACAAGGTCTTGCCATCGCGACTGACTTCGATCTTGGACACACCAAAGGGTTGAAAGTAGAAAGGATTTTTAGCGAAAACTCCGTTGAAGGCTTCGTTGCTCACGATACCAACGATTAAACGTTTGGGTAGCTGTCCTTGGAACAGATGATCTTCGATCATGGATCGTTGCCCCTTGGGAATGGTGAAGGTTTTCACGTCCACGCGTCGTATGAGATACTTGGCGTTCGTTCTGCTCAAAGTGTTACTGATGTCGTTACCCACTTTAGGTAACACTTCCACGCGTTGTACGTAGAGCCTGGCTTCCTCGATGACAGTTTTGCAAGCGACAGTACCTATCAACTGGAAAGCGGCACTGCTACGATTCAGTCTCAGGCGGACATCCACTCCGTTTAGCAAATACTTCCCATACCACACAGGCATTGAGATGAGTGTTCTTGTCGTCTATTCCGTACGTCAAGAGATTTTCCAGGTAGGCACGATAAGGGTAAGTATGCATGCTGCTACTGACTAGTTTGTTATTCAAGTACAAGTCCACTCCACTGAACAAGGAATGCATGAAATTGTTGACGGGAGCTATTGCATCATCGCTATCTAGGGTCGAATTGTCATCTTCGATAACTTTGACTTTCAGGTACAAATAACTGCTATTCCGATCGGTGTAATCTTCGGGCTGTCCTTTGATTTCAAACTCGATGGGAGCGGAGGCTGTCAAAGAGGAGACAGGATGAAATTCCACCCACTGGGATTCTTGCATGGTCATCATGGTGGGGGGCATGGCAAACAGATCCAGTTCCGAATTGGAACAAGCACAAGATTCTCGGTGCGTCATTTTTTCTCTGTGTCTCAATAATCGAAAACGTCTGTCTCGAACGGTTCTTCTTTTCTTTGCCTTTCTAGCTTTAGACGTGTGAAGTCTGGTGAAAGGGTGTTTTCTTCGTCGTCTCTTTCTGCCTTGTCCTTGCTGAATGCCTGACTCGGTAGCGTGCAGGGCATTTATAGGTGTCTCTCGTCGACCCAAAAGGTCTTTACCTGTTTCCAACAAGACCTTTCTGCCTGCCCTCAAGAAAGCTTCTTTAAGGTTTTGTTTGTCGATGATGACATTTTGGAGAAATTCTTTACCGTGAGTCAGTGCCGCATCTTTCAAGGCGTGCAATCCGCGTGTCACCATCGGTTTCAACACCGGAGCCACCGAACGAAAGGCCGATTTTAGCATATCTCCTAAACCGTGTCCTCGCTGTCGAGCAACCCCATCGGTACACTGGATACATGACTTACGAATCGTGAGAGAACCGTTTTCTAAAATGGAGTTTCACCGTGACTTTTCCTTTGGTGAATGGAATATTTTGTCCCAAATCTCCTTTTATAGCAATGTTGACCGTGTCCAAATACGACATGCTGACAGGCAAATAGTGAGTATGTACAAATTCGCGGTGGACGTGATAAGTGTTTCCACCTTCCTCGTCAGCGGCCGTGGCAGAATCCACTTTGAAAGGAATGACACGCAGTAATGGCACAGAGGTGTGTCCCACCACGTTATACTCCACCACATCGGAGTACACAAACATCAAATTCAGTCCTTGGTTCAGTTCTACCGGGGTACGAAAAAACTTGGCAAAAGACTCGTTGTTGGAAATGACTGGTAATTCGACTTTTTGTTGTTCTACTTTCTTCCTCAGCTCCATGTCCCCGCCCAACATGTCAAACAATTCAGGACAAAATATAATAGACATGATTTTACTTCCCTCAGGAAATTTCATCAGGAAGCGACGAGCTGCTTTGTGGTATTCCAGGGTGACACTTTTTTTGACACTTTCCAAAGCTTTCAGAAACACGACATTAAACCTGGAAGCTATGGTGCTGACCAAATGTTGACCACTAAAATAATAGTCTGGGGGAATGAACAAGTGGTAGGACCACTTTTGAGTTCTGTCATCATAGGTTTTGTGATCATAAATGACATGGGTATTCAAGTACTTTTGCATTTGCTTGTCATGAACTTCCACCGTAAAAATATTTTGAATAGGAAGAACATTGAGGACTTGGGTCGGGTGAATGATTTCTACCAAAGCCACTTCCCAATGGGCTTCGAGATCTAATGGGATGGCCTGAGGTAATTTGGTCGTGTAACAGCACAACGTGTTCTTGGGAAACACCTCCATGGAACTGTCACTGGGTAAGGTTAGGTAAAATTGGTTTTGGTGACTCATAATTCCAGAGTTCTGTGGCTGTCCGAGGGGTTAGTGGACGTCAGAGGCGTGTCTCCGCCCAAAATGGGATTGTTGTTGTTGGAGTGGTGACTGGCACTGGCACTGGACACAACGTTCCCGTTGTTCCCGTTCGAGGTGAATTTCAGGGAGGGATTGGGAAGCAGGTAACCGATGCAACTGCTCAATAAAATGGTCCACAATTGTTTGTCTCCTTGTTGCATACTCAAATTGGCAATGGCTGCCCCGATGACACAATACACCACGAAGATTTGGCAGAAAAAGACGATTTGCGTTTCAGGCAAACGTTCTCCACACCACACCCACAAGGGTTGTTCTTGCAAATCTTGCACAGAGAAGAACTGGGTGAAGGATTGGTAGCAGTAGTAGTTGCGTCTGTGTGAAAGGGCATGATGGTCACTTCCTTTTATAGTCGATGACTTGCGAAGCGTCGATCCAAGAATCAAAACTGGGTGGATATCCTTTCCAACGTACTTTGACTTCTTTGACACGTCATTTGCCCACTTTACCGGGTTCTGCGTTCGAGAATGCTTTCGATGTCGTACACGTCGTCTTCTTTTTTGGTGACACGTTGTAACTCGGGCAAATAAAACGTTCCTTTGAACACTTCTCCGTTCATGTCTTCCAATTTATAGACGGCACGATGACGGCCATGCACTCGTCCAGTGACACGAAACAATTCGGTGGTCCAGTTAGGTAAGTAACCTGTGTCGAAAGTGCGTTTGGTTTTTGCCAATGCGTACCCAATCTCCTACGGCCAACACTCCGCTTTTCTTGGGGACAGCTCTCGCCGGGACGTACCAAACAGGCGCTCAAACACCAGCACTTCGTTCTCGGGAGTCACTTCTTGCGGGGCACGTCCGATGCTTCGATGGTAAGATTGGTTGTACGCTTGCACCAGGTGCGGTAAGATGTCGATGTACTTCAGAGTGTGGTGATGCGTAAAATATTTCCACATGCGTTCATTCAAAGTGCGTTGAAAACGTTCCACGATGCTGGCTTTGGTTTCCAGGATTCTCGGTGGTAAAAAAAATGAATGTCACGTTTCTTTAATTCTTTTTGGAAAGCTTGGTTCAGAAATTCGGTGCCTTTGTCCTTTTGCCATCGAAGAGGGTGACACCGCTTTGTTTCAACACTCTTTGCAGGGCTCGCACTAACTCACTGCTCGATTTGGAAGTCAAGGGCACGACCCAGGCAAATCTGGAAAAGACGTCGATGACACAAAACAAATATTTGTGGCCGCAATTGTAGCTAGCCAAATGAGAGACATCGGCTAAATCGGCTTGCCATTGATGATCGATGCCTTCCACTCGGGGGCGACTTCTGGAAAACTTGCGTCAAATGGGTTTGTGTAAAGTGTAAGTAGCTTGTTCTTGTAACCATCGTTGCACTTGAGGTAAACGAAGACTTTTCAATCGTGTTTTGCAGCACGATACAATTTTTGGAACTCCTGCGTAACCTACAGGATGCGAGAGATCGTAGTAAATGCTGGCTAACACCTCTGCTTCTTTTTCTGGGGGCTTCTTGTCTTTTTCCGGGGTGGTGTCTGGTAAGAGGAGGGTCCCGCCACTGGAGAAGTTCTTGGAGACACAGGTCTCCATGGGGACCTGGTCTTCTTCTTCTTGGAGCTTCGTTTGACTTTTTTCTTGGGGAGAACTTTGGGGGCATTAGGATCCCATCTTAAGAGAGAGCGAATGATGACCCCTCCTTTGTTTCGATCAAAAAAGCGCTTGGTTTGCTGAGGAATCTGAATGATCCCTTGCAGTAATTGACGTGCTGTCACCGTGAACCATCGTAAGACTTCTTTGAGACTAGCTTCTAAGACATGTGCTCGTATTTATGGATTTTTTTCTCGACTGATGCCATACAAGGCACGAATCAATTTGACGGGGAGATGCGACTGAAGGGACGTCATGTTCAAACTGTGTGAGACAGACCAAAAGTGTCTGAGGTTTTTATAGATTTTTTTTTTGTGGAGTGAAATTAAGTCGAGGACGGAGACGTGTACAGGACAGGCCCTCCGTCTTGGCCCCAGTGGTGAAACAAGTGGGTACGAAATCGCAAATCATCGGGGGTCGTAGGTTTCAAATCGACGAGTAAATAGGCGTGTGGAGTTTGAGTGGCATCGTCGTACGCCTGAGTCAGCCAAGGCGTTCCTAACTGTTTGGCTAAGACATGCACTTGCGATTTATCTCGAGGGCTTTTAAAGAAGACCACGTAATGGGCATTGAGACTAATGGTGCGATGGGCTTTACTTTTTTGAAACAAATTTTGAGTGATATAAACGACACTGGCATTACGATGATGCCCTTTGCGCGTGAACCACAGTTTAATTTCTTCTTCGTCTTCTCCTAACTAATTTCTTCTTCGTCTTCTCCTAACATGTCGTCGAAAATGACCAAATGGGTTTGACGGGAGTCTTCTTTAGGAATGCCTTCCACAAACACGATGGAATCGCCTTGACTTTCTCGCAAGAGGCTGTACGCCGATTGCCACTCTTTGTAACACCACACGATGCGTTGAGGTGGTCGATTGATCAAATGATGTTTATGTTCGATCAAACGTTTGAAAAATTCGGTTTTGCCTGAACCGCTAGGTCCAGCAATGAGCATGGTAAAGGGATGGCGAAGATACAAAGCCTCCCAACTGGCACGATCTAAGTGTTCGTCGATGACTTTGACAGTGGAGGAAGAGGAAGCAGAGACAGTAGAAGTAGCCATAGTGTTAGGAATGTCACTTGTGACACGAAAACAGACAAGACAAGAGTTTATATACTTTTTCAGGACACGTTTATTGAATGATTTAAATATGAACACGAAAGACAAAAATACATAAAAGCGAAAGGCTTAAGTGCAACGATAAAAGGCACATCAAAATTATCAACGTGGAATAAAAACAAGTGTCTGTACAACATATTTTGGTAAGATTCTAACCAGTTCTATAGGGGGTAATTTCACACAAGTGTCCTCCCGAAAGGGTCTTTCAGCCATGTCCACGACAGTCCTGTCCTGAGTGACGGGTTCATCTTCTTCTTCTGGTACGGTCACTAACACTGGTTGAAAAGTAACTTTTTTCCTTAAACAACTCTCGTGCATACTGGGCCACTTCTTGGGTCCAAGCCTCAAAACCCCCTTTTTTCCAGTCATGGACATCTGTCCAATGGGGGAATAAGTCACAAGCTACACACACATCGTCATACACGTCTTCGGTAGCTAAAAGTTGACGAATCTTTTTTTTCCTGTTGAGGTCGAGAAATATCCAGATGAAAACGCAAGGCTTTGAGCAAAAGGAGTCTTTCGTGACCATTTAAGGCCATTGGGGTGTAAGTTGTAAGTACTGATTGTAAAGAGTCCACAAGGAATCGGCTGGTAAACGAAATCCTAGAAAACAAGTTACTAAGACACACACCACTTGTCGACCCTAATTGATTGGATAGAGTTCTTGTAATAATTGATGGTAATGATCCACGGTTTGAATATGGTCATTGAGTTCCTTCCACGGAATCTGTTCACATGTGATAAAAGTCGTGGCATGGATTCCTATTTTTATACTCTCTTTGTTTCGGAAGCAATACACGTACTTTCTAGCCAGAGATCTTCGTTCTCCAGTGGGGAATCTAAATCTTGCATACTGTAACCTAAACTTCAGAGTTCGATTAGAAGTTTCCTCTTCCTCTAAGTAGATTCCACGTAAAATATGTTGGTAATCCTTTAACTTGTCTTCCTCAATGCGTTGCACTAGGTGAATCTTGAAGTAACCAAAATTATCAACACGTGGATCATCAGGGGCCTGGAAGTATTGAACAAGATCTGACCACTGAAACAATTTCTGACGAATCAATTCTTTTATACCATTCAGGTACCAGTGGTTAATGATCTGGTGACGTAACGGATGCAGTTGTTCTTTACGTTTGACTTGTATTTTGACCAATTCTCGGTAAATGCGTTCTCTCAACTCCACAGGCAAAACACGAATGTTCTCTTGTAAAGTATCTATGAATAGGTCATACTAAATCCTCTTTCTGACCCAAGAAATGTACCGTTTGCACAGACATGGTTTTACTTCAGTGTCGAATTTAAATCATTTAATCACTACTTTACACATTACAATTCGTTCAGAAGTTTCCTCTTTCACTAAGCTGACATTGTGTAAAAGATGTTGGTAATTCGTTAACTCTTCCTCTGGAATTCGATGGAGTAAGTTTACAATGTAGTAGATAGAATCATCAATAGCAAACCAATTCTTTTTAAAACTAGGGGGTCGTTGATCAATGTCGGTCCAATGGAACACTTTCAACTGAATCAGTCCTTGTATAGCATTCAGGTACCAGTGGTTCAAACACCGGTGACGTAACGGATGCAATTGTTCTTTACGTTTGACTTGTATTTTGACCAGCTCTCGGTAAATGCGTTCTCTCAACTCCACAGGCAAAGCACGAATGTTCTCTTGTAAAGTATCCATTTAAATATATTGTCCTACTAAGGGTAAGTAATGACAACTGGGAGACCATCGAACATGTTCCAGGTAGGCCGAATCTTGTGGTTCCCATTGGTGAAGTGACACACCACAAACGAAGCACTTGACTTTATCCCCTTCGCCCAAGTAGAAAAATCCGGCTCTGGCTAATTCTTCGGGGGTCGGTCCTCCCAGATACTTAGGCCATTTGCCTTTGAACGATTGAAAACGATTTTCAAACTTGCAGTATTCCGACAAACGCACAGGAAACGAATATTCGTCTTTCACAGGTTCGTTTCGATGAGGGTTGGGTGACATGGATAGGAGTTTGCTCAGGGCTGGATGACATCCGTAGAGAGGTAGACGTGAAGGTGGACATCCACATCGACCATGAAAACCAGTAAAGTGTCCAAGAGGACGAGCGGCATCGCTTTCGCATCCCTCAGGTTTGACACGCACAGCATCACTTTCCATGATAGGGGTAGAGAGAACAAAGTTCCCATGATGCCTTACGGCATCGCTAACGTCACAACGTACAGCATCGCTCCCATCGCAAGGCTCACTATCGCATTCCACTGCAGAGGCCCCACACTTGAATTGTGCCTTTCTGAACTTTTTTTGTGTTTCTCTGAAAGTATTCATCTTGTTCGCTTAGTCTTGGTAGTCACAATGTGCACTTCTCCTTGTTTGCCGCGGTATTCGTAGCCGTAATATTTAGGACCACCACTGAGGAAACTTAAAATCTTGTCGTCGGGGTGCTCGTCTGTCCGGGCTCCTAAACGGTCTCCTTCGATGTCAGGGTGCTGTTGACTCGGGTGATGGATGTAAATGCAACTGTCCGTGTCAAAGAACAGGACGCGTTCCCCTAACAGTTCCAAAGCTTCGTACAATTTTAAGCGAGCATGAGCTGTCACGTAAGCCGCAATGATGACATTTCCAAAGGGGTCGTCTTGTATAAAGTCCAGATCTTCTTCGTAATTGACCAAGATCAAATTCTCGCGAACGACGTCCACGTGTTTCATGAATTTGGTTTTGTCGTGAATCATATGGAAATAGCGGGAAGGTTCGGTCAAATATTCCGTCTTGGGTAAACACGGTCGTTGTGCCATTTTTCCCCACAAGCAATTTAACATCACTTTGGCAAACGATCGCCTGCCTTCGTTTTTCTTGATGTGATCTAAAGGAATATCTTCTTGTGCCCAGTATTTCTCTTTGAATGTATTTTGGTCTTCGGGAGTGTGACACCAGGAAGGATAGCCGCTGGCTTCTTGCTTCAGTTTCAAAAAGGCATCCACGTAGTCTGCGAAAATGCCTTTCTGAGTGGGGTCACCCTTGTGGTATTGTTCTGTCTTGGGAAAGTGGCAAAAGTTCGTACACTTCTAACAGTTGGTATCCCATATCAATAGCTTTGAACAATTCTACGCTGACCCAGGTTCCCATCAAGGCCCGCTCTTCCTGGGTGTGCTGACAAGGCTGATCTTGGTTGCACGTTTCGGCACAAGTACGGCACAAGGGAAACATCAGTTTGCCTTGGCAATGGTGAGGTAAGACGGGATGGTACAAAGTCCGTGGGAGGCAAAACTTTACACTTGATCAGACCTTCGTATTGTCGAATGTTTTTCAGGTCGATGTGTTCCGTCAACAATTATGGGTGCCCTGCAGGAAAGCAACAATATTTGCACACGTAGGGATACAGCGAACACACGTCCAAGTATTTGATTTATTCGCCTTTCTCTTTGTCGGCTTGGTACAGCAAACAGGTGGCATTGGTCCTTCCTCCGTACAAACTATCCCTCGGGTTCAGCGGGTCCATGAACTGGTAACTTTCCACGAGGCGTTTAAACTCGGGATCGGTTTTCAAACGGTGATCGTATTCGTGTTCCCACATTTCCACCACTTGGTATCCTTCCTGTTCTAACTTTAGGCGTCGCTGACAAGTGGCCTGGCACAAGTCTTCCACGGTTCGTTGTAAAAACTGATTTTTAGTGCCACGGTCAGGATAATAGACGGGACATCCGTAAAACAAGCAACCGTTAAACTCGTACACGATATTGGGGTTTTCTAAGTCCCAACCATCGACCGAATGCGTTCCGATGGTCTTTTCGCCTCCTCCGTTGCGGGCATGCTGAATCCATTTGTCTTCCTTGTCACACAAGTAATGTAACCAGCGTAGGGCTTTGACCGAGTATCGACGTTTGACATAGTTGGTCGTTTGAGGACTGATGACAGCCACGGTGTTTTCAGGCATGAATCGTTGCCGATACACTAAGGAACACGCTTTGGCAATGGTGCAAGCTTCTTTCAAAGGATCGACCCCTCCGTGTTCCATGAACAGTTCTCGAAATTTTCCACAGCAACGCCGTAAAATGTCCACGTCGGAACGACAATACTTTAGCATTTCTTCCTGAAAGTCGAAAGGGTCGGAGGCGTGAGCCTGGTACCAAGCGTAGAAAGCTTCTCGTTGTTCGGTACGCATGTTGTCGGGGTCATAATAGTGAGCCTCAAGCAAATGGGGTAGAACGGCGTGTTGATTGACTTCCGTATTGAAAAAGTGAGGAAAATAACCTTTAGCCATTTCTGTCATTCCAAACGTTTTAGGCATTTGACTCAAAGGCATGGCCAAGTAACTCATCGAATCTTTAAACTGTACTTGTCCCACTTGCATGAAAATGACTTTGGCTCCGTTCAAAGTGACTTTAGGACGCTCGATGCCTTGTTCCGTATAGTATCTGAGAAGAAACTGTCCATCGTATCCGGAGAAATTGTTAGCCATCACCGTGGCATGACGATGACAATCTCCGTAACGTTCGATGTCCTCTTGGCTCCACGTCTTGTCGATGGGGTCTAAGACCCATTGTGCGAAATCGGCTAGCGTGTTCGGTCCCCGAAAGATTTTTTCACGCCCTCCAGGAATTTTGCTGCATTGAGGGCAATGACTGAAGATAGGTTCTTGAATGCACTTCTCGCACGCTCGATGAACCACGCAGAAATTAAGAATGTGAACGCCGGTCTCTTGCATGCATTCGAAATCGAAAAAGATGAAATTGCCTTTCTTCTTGTGACCATCCTCTTTCTCTGGTTGGGATTGGTAGTTTTGCACGTAGCATTGGTGTTCCAAGTCCACGATGTGGTGACAAATGTGACATTTTTTCTTTCCTCGACATACGTGTGCCTTGGTATTATTGGCAAGTATGCCTTGTCCACACGTAGGGCACAATCTCAGCAGTTGACAAGCACATTTCTTCTGTGAACCTTGCGTCTTCAAATGTTGTTGGTAACAGGTAGGGCTGACAAACGTGCGCAGACAAGCTGGACAATGCACTGGTTCTTGCCCTTCGCTCAGACAGGGTGGAAAGGCCAAACATCCTGAGCATTTCGATCCGCAATGTTTGTGTTGCTCTCGATTATTATAACCATAGTCACATTTCTCACAGTAATAACTGTATCCCAGGAATGCGGTGATACTGGTAATGGTATCAAAATGTTCATCGTGATGATAAAGGTGAATGTATTTTCCATCCTTAAAGTCTTTCCCTCGAAACAACAGAGACCCGCACACTTCATGAGGGTGCACTTTCAAGGTGTAGAGTGGAGCTAGGATATCTTGCAAGTTTTGCATCTCAGGAATGCCACAGGGTGTGTCTTTGGGCAAGTCGGCTTGTTGCAACAGGAGTTCTGCTTCGTTTCGTTGTTTGGCTAATTCCGATTTTCGAATGTTCTCCCAGGCTCTTTTCCATTCTACCGTATCGTTTTTGTCGACACAGGTTCGTCCCACCACGATATCCCTGGCTAAACACATCTGGTCTTGAGGGTTGTGAATTTGGACGAGGCTACGCTTAATGCTGCGAAGTTCGTTCACCAATAACATCTTTTTGCGTCCAGTCGCTTGAGGAGGAGACACGTGGGTCATAAACACTGTGGCTTTTCCGTCGGTGATGTCAAACTGGTCATTGGATTGTTGTACGTGTTGAATTTTGTCCATGACTTTGGAAGGGGTCAATTCTGCAGGGCTACTAAACTCGATCCAAACAGGGGATTTCAAGCCGTCGTGTTGTATGGAAAGTCTCAAGCGATGGTCTTCTTTGGCTTGACATTGTCGCTTGAGTGTGGTGAGCAAAGAATCCCACATGTCGGTGATGAACCCTTCTGCTTTCTCTAACGGTACGTCGGACTTGAAATTTTTAAACTTCACCGTGTAGGTGTAAGCCGTGGTTCTAAATTTTCTAGAGGAGCGCTTTTCTGTCTCTCGAATGTGATAGTACTTTTCAGGGTTGACTAAGGGTGGTGAACTTTGTTTAGAGGAAGACTCTCTGGGTTTGAATTCTGGTTCACTCATGTCCTCTTCAAAATCACTGGCATGAATTTGTGCCAAGACTTCAGCTCTGGTACGAAGCGATAGATCACTTTTCTGCCTCTTACTATCTTCTTCTTTCTTTTTGAATGAATTGAATCGTTTCATCTTGACTGCAAAAAGTCAAATGACTAAAATTTAAACACCATGGGTTACTTTATAGTCATGGCAGACCAGCGTATATAAAGGGTATGTGTCTTGTCCTTTCACTATTCATTTCACTCTCAAACCGAGCACAACGATGGAAGAGATTACACAAATCGAACATTTCATCAGCGCGTTGCGAGGGGTCATTAGAAAATTTTCTTCATACCACTCGTCGGACTACTCACCTTCCTTTCGAGATAAAAGTCAAGATACTTGCTATATCTGTCAGAAGAAAGGGCATTGGTCTTCAAATTGTCCAGACCGTCAAAAAAGAAAAAAAGGGGCTAGAAAAGGCAAAGGTCAAGATACCTGCTATTATTGTCAAGTAAAAGGACATTGATCTCCAGATTGCCCGAAAAAGAAACAAGAGGAGTCAGAAGAAAAGAGGGATTCTGAAGAGGAGTCAGAAGAAGAGAGGGATTCTTCAGAGGAAGAAAGCAGACAGGTGAAGAAAAAGACACAGGAAAAGAAAAGAAGAAGGGAAGAAAGTGAGGAGGAAGAGGAGGAAAAGACTGTGACGGTGAAGAAATTTAAAAAACAGAGAGACTAAACAATGAGACAGAAGAAGTGTATGAACTTTTTATGTGTTATGTTGTAAACTGAATTGTAAAATTTGTACCAGAATAGAAAGTCTATAAAACGTAAGTGTCTTTGACTTTTGATTTTAAAATAAGAACCTACACTCACGCACACTCATACACATGTGATATAGGTGTAAAATGGTTTTTTTTAGTTATTGGCAATTGAAAGTCTATCTCTTTTCGGGAGACATGGGTGGCCTTGAAAAGGGCCTTTTTTCTTGGTGCAAGGGTGAGTTTAAGCAATCAGCTTTAATTGTCTTAAGCCTTTGCCACGGCCAAGGCCTACTTCTGGACTGCGTACTGTTGATGATGATGATTTGGTTGAAATCACTAAGGGTGGCACGATAGGCTTAGTCACAGGGTTGGAGTGTTTAGCTCGGGAAGGTCGTATTCTCTTCGGTCGTGATAAAGTAGTCTGATACATTTGTTTCAGACTTCTTAACTCCACTAAAATGTCTAACAGTACCGTGACCGTTTGATTTTCACACCCTTGTTTCTTTGCTACTGCTACTTCTTCTTCTTCTTGTTTTTTTCTTACCTCTTCTTCTTGCTGCTGTTGCTGTAGGAGAAAAACTTGTTCCGCTTCCTTTTGCTGTTGTATAAATTTCTCCAATTCTTCTTTCTGTCTCCGTCTAAAATTCTCCACGTGCGGTAATGAAGGAGAAGGTGGCGAAAGTTCCAGAACAAATTCTTGCCAGGTAAGAAAATCCACAAAATCCCAATTCACCTCTTCTGATAGTAAGTCCGGGTTCCCTTGGGCGGTCTCCACTGTTGGTGCACCCCAATTTATCGTTTTCTGAGTTTCCGTCATGTTGAAATAACTGTCGCATGGATTGACTGCACACAGGCGATAGCGAATCTATATAGACCACGTGACGTCACAGACTGCTCTCTTCCGATTGGAGGTGGGCTGACTGAATTTTGTAACGCGTGTTTGGATTGGTCAATGAACTCAATCCGTTTCAATCCTTCCTCTACCTGTAAATAAGCGCAGTTCACTGCATTCATTCACCTGTTCTCGGCGCCTCAACATGTGGACCGACGTTCGATCTTCCACCCTTGTGTCAACGATGATGTTCAGGACGGACATACCAATGTATGTCCGATCCAAGTAGACAGTTGTCCATAGGAGCGACACCAGCCTATGGATACGTAGAATTTACGTGGAGAGGCAAGGATGCCTCAAAAGAGTGCTAGTTCATAGACCTACAGTGAGACGAAGTTTAAGGCGAAGAAGATGTCGCTGATGCCCTTTATGTTAAGGGTATATTAACATAAACCCAAAGGCCCTTTTCAGGGCCACTCCAATCTCTCGAAAAGAGATAGACTTTCAATTGCCTACCCTATTTTTTATTTTTTTATTTATTTATTTTTTCAAAAAAAAATCCCATGTTAAATTCCCCTTGTCCCTAGACAGTCCCACGATTTATTCCCATGTTAAATTTCCCCTTGTCCCTAGACAGTCCCACGATTTATTCCCCCATGTTAAATTCCCATTGTCCCTAGACAGTCCCACGAACTATTCCCTAATGTTAATTCCCATTGTCCCTAGGGTACAAACTTTCTTCATTGATGTTAAATTTTACATAGTCCCTACGGTACAACTCTCCAATTTAACATGGAAGTCCCCTAGTCCCTACGGTATCCCACTTTACTACTCGGGATTTTCGTACGACTGTTTTAAAGTTATTGCTAACGAAATAAAACGTGTTGATTTATGTGAACTTGAAAACAAAGAAACAAGTTATGAGAGCGTCTTTATTTGAATGATTAAGAGATAGAAAAGAAGACCTTATTGTAACAGAGGTCAAACATTTATAACTGTTTGATATGAATGATTAGTGCTTTTCAGCTATCAGCACAGAAAACTAGTATTAATGGTAATTAGGTCACATTCACCAAATAATTTGTTACTTAGTTCAAATTTAACTTTTCTCCAGACCGTGCCACATCACATATCCGGATTTTCGTACGACTGTTTTAAAGTTATTGCTAACGAAATAAAACGTGTTGATTTAAATGAGCTTGAAGCAAAGAAACAAGTTATCATTTCTTTGTACAAAGCTAAGGAAATATCAAAGGAGTTTTATTACTATAATAATATAAATAACTCATTGTCATTTTCTTGTACATTATATAATTTTGAATTTTTACAAGTATATATATTCCTTTCAAGGAGTTGTATTTATTTAATAGGATTATGGTAATCATACAATGAATCATTGATCGTACCCAATATTAGTAAAAGGAATTGGGCTATCAGCTATGATTTGAGATCGATTCCCACACCAGCATACATCAAATGGAAGCAAAACTCTTTCACAATTATTTAATATCACCTCTCATTTAGCCAGAGCTATTCCCCTGTCTCCAATAATGTTTTTTTGTGCTTGATTCGTGTTATCATAATAGCGCTAATGAGACAGTCTGGTATTAAGTTATCTTACGTCAACATCATTTCCTAATCCATTTATTTATATAAATGTCCTTCAGCATGGACACAAGGTTAAAGTTTAATTAGCAGCTTTGATTTATTATTTTGATGTCATTCCTGCAATTATTTCCTACGTATTTACTTAATTTTCATCATAGGCTTTCCTTACAATGAAGTCAGACTGATGGGGATCTTCATTATGGTTCCCGACTTATCATAGACACAACTGTCTGTCTCCATAGAACAGAGGACGTATTTACTCGGTTAGTTTGAACGGCACTTGCAACACATATAACACAGAGAGAGAGAGAGAGAGAGAGAGAGAGAGAGGGGGGGGGGGCACGTACACACATTTTCGCACATAATGATACAATATTGGAAAAGACTTACATTTTCTCTAACAATCCTTTCTAATCAGTTAACATTATGATAAATGTACTTCTCGCCTTTGTGACTACTAGGAGTCATTGGCGATACATGCTATACACGTGAGATAATAAATTAAAATAGGCAATATGTGATGTTATGCATAACGCTGGTTCATTTTGTCGTTTAATCTGTGCTTTATATAATTATTTTTCATTGTTTAAACTGAAACACAAAGGAACGCAAGAAAAATACGATTAGGATAAAGATCAAAATGTAAGTAAATATATATAGACACTCGAATAAGTTTAGAAGTACATTATTGATAAACTTTGTGTTGAATTAATTATGTTGAATTAATTAATAAGATCATGCTTTAGTAGTACTGTTGTACTGGGGAGAGACAGACATACAGAGCATTCTACCATAATAATATGAAACCACTTCAAAAAGAGAGCAGAACAATTTTTAATTGTGTAAATGTGCCTTTACTTCTAATAACGACCATAACACTTCATCTGATTGTGGTTTTATACATATTTCCCCTGCTAAGATATCGACACAAACAATTTAAAATAAAACTGCTTAACAAGTTAATTAGTAAGAGGAAACGATGGAAACGTTGTATTATTGTATGCATGTATGTATGTATGTATGTATGTATGCATGTATGTGGGGTGTTTGGCGTGTCAGGGAGAGATAGTACCTCTGATGGTTGGAGGTTGGATCATGTCGTGCCTTCCCAGTGGTAGTTCATCTATATTGGTCCTCCTCTGATTCTCAGCTCTCACCTGGGCCTCCTAGTAGATGTTTTGTTTGCAACAACGGACACCCCACTGGAAACCGCTTCTACTGGCGGGCTAAACCTGGTGAGGGTAACCGGTAAGTCTCGAACCTTCCTGTGATTGTCATGACTTGCTCAACCCAGCATACGAAGACTACTCCGGCTGACCGGGCGGACGAAATCAATCAGAAGATCCAACGGCCAGGAAGGCGGTTCAGCAATGCACTGTGGACACGTCTGAGCACAAAAGAAGACCTGGCCATCCACTGCAGCTAAAGAAGTTGCCAGCCGTAGCGAGTTATTGTGCCACTGGACTTCAACTCCTGCGGCCGAGAGGGTGAGGTTGCTTCAGCTCAAACGTTTCCTTACCAGACGATGAACAAAGAATCCACGGAGTCGGTTTCGCCATTTGTAATGCACTTTTGCGCCAATTCCCTGTGGTTCATACGCATGCGACTGAACGCTTGATGTAACTCAGCGTCCACCTCTCTACGTCACGGTATATCACCATCATCAGTTCGTACGGCCCACGTTGACCAGCGAAGAAGACAAGGAGGCCTTCTACGAATGTCTCGATGCCCTCGTGAAAGCTACCACAGCTTGCGACAAACTCGACGTACTTGGCGATTTTGACGCCTGAGTGGGCAGCGACTACGAAAGCTGGAATGGGGTATTGGGACAGCATGGAATCGGAACAATGAACACAAATTGACTGCTTCTATGTGTGCAAAGAATAATCTATCTCTAACACACGCTTTCGTCAGAAGAGCAAGTATAAAGCGACTTGGTTGCATCCCAGATCCAAACAATGGCATCCGATCGACTATATCATCGTCCGTAACAGAGAAGTCCGCGATGCACGGATAACAAGAGCCTTGAGGGAGCCGAGTGCTGGACAGATCACCGATTAGTCAGGGCTATCCTTCATCTCACCATTGTCCCGCCACAGCGCAAAAAGACGAATCGTACCCGAATCAAGTTCAACACTGTAAGGCTGAACCATACGCAGGTGAGAGAGCATTATCAAGCTCACATTGAAAACCTACTGACTGCGCACGAACCTCTGACTGGTGACCGAACCTCAAAGAGGAACCAGACATGTTGAGCAAGTCTGCGAAGGTCATTCTAAGACCCAAAAGAAAAGTCCACCAGGACTATTTGACGAAAATAACGAAATGATAAGCATCCTCCTTCAACAAAAGCAAGATGCCTATAGAGAATGGCAGAACGACATTGACTCAATCTCAAAACATGATCGATTCAAACACCTGCAGAGCAAAGCCCAGACAGAATTCCGCATTATGCAATATATCTGGAGGGACCGCAAAACAGATGAAGTTCAGCATTACACCGATACCAACAACTAGAAATAGTTTTTCAGGTCCCTGAAGGATGTATATGGACCGTCGAAAGCCTACACCCCGCTAATCTCTTCTGACGGGACCACTCTGCTCAAGGACAAAGAGAGTATCACCGAAAGGTGGAAAGAACATTTCAACCTACTGAACATGACCTCCACCGTAGAATCTTTAGCGTTAGATGCAATTGTCCCGAAGCCAACTATCTCGGACCTGGACTTGCCCCCTACCCTGTAATCGAGCGAGCCATCAAAATGATCAGCTCTAGCAAGGCAGCAGACGCGGCTGGAATTCCCGTTGAACACATCAATGCAGCTCGCCCTAAAGTACTTGAGGTACTGCACAGTTACCTGATCATCATTTGGGAGGGTTCCATGCCACATGAGTTCAAAGACGCATTGATTGTCACATTATACAAAAACAAAGGGAAACATGTTGACTGGGGAAACTATAGAGGTATAGCACTCCTGTCGATTGCAGGCAAGATTATGGAGTGCGTCCTTCTCAAACGTCTGGTCGGTAATGTATCGAAAGCCATACTGCCGGGGGCCCAATGTGGCTTCAGACCAGATCGGAGCACGATTGACGTCGTCTTCACAGTAAGACAAATACAGAAAAAGTGCATTGAAAAAAACATGCACTTCTACGATGTCTTGATAGACCTCACAATGGCCTTCGATACGGTCAAAAGGGATGGACTATGAGTCATCTTAGCAAGACTCAATTGCCCTAGGAAGTTCATTAAGATGATTCGACTTTTCCAGAACGGCATGACGAGACTCGTTCTCTAGAATGGGATGTCTCCATGGCATTCAAAGGTTCTAACGTCGTGAAGCAGGGTTGAGTTCTCCCCACCCCACCCCCACCCATTATTATTCAACCTATTCTTTACATGTGTCCTGGACCATGCTACACGTGATCTCCAGAAAAGTGTGTACACAAAGTACAGACTCGATGGCTCTCTCCTCGACCTTCGCGGACTGAATGTTCGGTCCAAAATAATGGGGAAACTTACTATTGAAGCACTTTTTGCGGATGATTGTGCTCTCATGACACACACGGAATCAGATTTCCAGATCATTGCTACTCGCTTCGCAGACGCCTCGAGTCTCTTCGGACTCACTATCAGTCTGAACAAGACAGACGTACTTATCCAACCTATCCCAGGCACCATAGCTCTCCTCCGACTGTGTATATTGAAGACACCCAGCTGGAAGCTGTCGATTAGTTCAAGTACCTTGGAAGCATCATATCTTCCGATGGAATGATAGACAAAGCGATATTGGTACGCGTCAGAAGCGCAGCTCAATCATTAGGACGTCTCCGCTCTCGCGTGTTGAGTCACAGGAATATTTAACTTTCCACCAAACAGTTGTGATAACAAGCCTCGTATATGGATTTGAGAACTGGACAACATACAAGAAGCACATCGTGCAGCTTGAGCACTTCCATTCGAGAGCAATGCGATGGATTATGGGCGTCAGATGGCAAAACAGAGTGAGGAACCTAGAATAGAGCAGGCTTAACCAGTATCGAAGCGATGGTCTTGCGAGACAACTCCGGTGGACGGGTCATGTCATCCGTATGGAGGAGACTCGAATGCCACGTCAGATTTTGTATGGAAATCTATATAGTGGACACAGAAAAATTGGTCGCCCAAAGAAAATATTCAAAGACTCCATCAAGGACAGCCTGAGATGCTGCTCGATATATGTGACAAATCTCGACACCTGCTCCAAGGATAGACCTGGCTGGCGTGCAGCTGTTAATAATGGTTGCAAAACCTTCGAGGATGCCCGCGGAACGAAAGTCGCCGATTCCAGGGAACGCATGAATGCATCAAGGTCAAGAAACAACCCATGCTTTCAGTGTACACACTGCTCCAGGACATGCACATCTCGTATCAGACTCATCAGCCACGTGAGGACCCATCAGTGAAGATCAGCGCAGGATTGACTTCAAAATAATGTATGTATGTATGTATGGATGTATGTATGTATGTATGTATGTATGTATGTAAACATGCAATAATGTACGCATATATGTACGTACGCACGTAAGTAAGTACCATAGGTTTTAAACGAAGCAACAAAAGAAATGAAATCAACAATTTAAGTAAAGTACAGCAAATATTTTTCCCTTGATTGCAATAGTGAAAATTCGAAAGACAGTATTGTCATTTAAAATCCATCCAGCACTTAATGTCCTATCACAAGTCCAAAAGTATATAATTTTCCCGATGAATTCCGATAGCCTTGATGGTACTTATGCTCAAATAGTATTGAATGTATTGATGTACCCATAATATTGGCTGTTTAATCCATAAGGTCAATGAGTACTTTGTAATTCCAATTAAAAATTTCAATCAATGAGTTTTCTCAAACTATACCTGAACTAAACTGAATTTGATTTCATTGACTGATCGCACAGCGACTTTTAAGATTTTTTTTACAAAATCTATATTTACGTACAAACCTTCACCTGATCTACGACGCCACAGTGTATCACTGAATTCCCTAGAACAGGGTAATTTCCAAAGGAAAAACAAATTGTCAACACGTTTACTTCAAGAACTTTCCAGGCTCGTAAACAAGGGAAGACTTTGCATTCATAGTTTAGTAAATGTCTTATGAGCTTGACAATAATCAAGTAGACATATCCCTGAACATGACGAAATTCAGATAAACAATATAATTTACAATATACATAACTATTTAGGTATGTATGTATGTGTGTATGCATGTATGTATGTATGTATGTATGTAAGCAGCAGAGAGGGTGAACAGACCACTTAAGGTAACGGTCACCCTTGTGTTTAGACCAAAAAAAACCAGTGACCCTTCATAGAGGTCAATACCACGTCTACGGTTACTGTTTGTCCCAAACTGAATTGTAGACGAACCCTCTCTGCTGCTATCATGGGGAATCATCATCTGAATCATGGGAATTTTCATCTGAATCTTGGGAATTTTCATCTGAATCATGGGGAATCTTCATCTGAATCATAGGAATTTTCATCTGAATCCTGGGAATCTTCATCTGAATCATGGGAATTTTTTGTTTTGTTCTTCAAGTAATATTCAAGTTCTGATGGTGGTTTTTCTATTTTTGGATTTATGTTCTTTCTTTTTCTGTAATAGTTCATCAAACTTCTGTATCGATCTCCACCGCAATTTTTGCAAATCTGATATAATCCTCTAACGCCGTTGTTACATCCAACACAACTTCGTGAACCAGCATGAGGATTTTTCTTTAAAATATAATTATGTTTTTTACAATATTCTCCACGACACCTTTTGTTGCATTTATTTGTTGTTCCTTGAATTAACCACGCACAGTTGTTCATTATATGAATGATATCTGTTTAATTAAATTTATTAATTTATCCAAATATTTTATCAAGACGCACACGATATCTTGTTCTAGGATCATGTAAATTTATTGTTATAAATCCATGCGGAGTAGCTTGCGCTCGTGAAAAGAAATTTCTGAATTTAATTATATCCATGTCACCGCTGCACCAAGTTTGATGAATATTTCGCAGCGTGTGTGTGTCTACGCCATTAAACACAACTAAAATATTACAATTGTCCCTGATTACTTTTGGTATTTGTGTATATCGCTGGTAATATAGATAACATCTGTATTTTTATGTCTGCCGCGAGAAAATATCCTGGCTGGATTTGACTGTTTATCTAGCATCACATCATCATACACAACTAAATTATTAATAAATCCGTCTAAAAAATCAACGGACGGTGCTTTATCAATATCTGTTATAAACTCTATAACATCATTATCTTGATCCAGTAATCGCGCGTTTTCGTTAAAATCTTTTAATACTTCATAACATCGTTGATCATCAGCGGATGGTGCTCCCAAATATAATTTATCCCATTTCAACCATCTCATTATCAGATTAAGTAATAACTGAGTCTTACCCGATCCAGATGGTCCTATGATAATCATTCTGATGGAATTAGGTAGCGCAGGATGATGCTTAACGGGTTCTCGCTGCCGAGTTGCCGAGAAATCAATTATATCCATATATATTATAACATGAATTTATATTGTTTACGCTGTAGAGTTAAAACTCCGACTACTGATTTAGCTACAGTTATAACAAAAAATAAAAAATAGCGTATGGTGGAAAATGTTCTGTGTGAGGTAGAAAGAAATTTTCGTTTTTACCTAATAAGCGCGGTGGTGATATTGCTAATTTGATGTCAAAGTTTCCGGGTACTCCATGGGCTAAATACCCAGGAGAAAAACATCTACCAGGATATAGTTATTGCTGTCCTGGTACTCGACTCGATATCAGGCTCGATAATCAGGAACAACCAAAACCAGGCGAGGAACCAGTAAACACTATTGATCGAGCTTGTCACGTTCATGATGTGGCTTATAAAAATAAAGATCTACAACATAGGCATATTGCAGATGTGAAATTAATTCACGCGTTAAATTCCATAAAAAATAAAAATATCAGGGAATCATTAGCTAGTTGGTTAGTAAGATCTGCGATGAAAAGTAAATTAGCGTTTGGGGCTGGTAATTAATAATGGAATTAATTTATTATTCACCAAAAGGATATTGGAGAGGCAAAGCAGCAATTGGTAAACTCGCTGATACAGCAGCGGTTAAACATTCTACTGCTAGCGCGTGGTTATCCAAACAGGCAATATGGCAAATTTATCTACCACCACCGAAACGAATTCAGTACGCGTATTTCGATGTTAGTGTTCCTAATGAAGTTCATTAAGCAGATATTCTGTTTTTACCACATGATACTGTGCGTGGAAAAACGTACAAGTACGCGTTAACTGTAGTTGATGTTGCAAGTAGATATAAAGAGGCAGAGCCGCTATCAACGAAAACATCATCTGAAGTAGCCGATGCATTTGAACGAATTTATCAACGAGGTGGTGGACCACAAGGTGGTCTGCGATGGCCACAGCTGCTACAGGTTGATCCTGGTAAGGAATTTCTTGGTCCAGTATCATCGTTGATGAAACGACATAATACCAAAATACGACGAGGTCATACTGCAATTCACCGTGATCAGGCAATTGTTGAGCGATTTAATCGAACACTTGCTGAGCGGTTATTTGGATATCAATATGCTAAGGAATTTATTCAAGATAAAAGATCTCGTGAATGGGTTGCAAGATTACCAAGCGTGATAGCTGCATTAAATAGCGAGATCACACGAACAACCAACATGAAACCCATTAGCGCAGTCACAAAAGAAAATATACCAATACAGCGAAAAGATACTGAAAAACAAAAAATATTGGGTGATGTTACAGTTAGATATTTATAAGAACTGGGTGAACTTGAAGGTGGTAGCGCGAGAGCGACTGATCCTATTTGAAGTGTTACCACACACAAAATATCCACCGTGACAAGATCGCCAGGTAGACCTGCAATCTACAGATTAGATTCGGCTGCTCCTCAACGTGGATTTGTACGTGAGCAACTACAAATAATTCCCACGGATACACAATTACCACCGCGATCACTTAACTAGCACTAGCACCCAAGGCGCTGGCGCCTCTACGTCGATTACACTCAAGACAGATCAACATGGTATTTTCTCGTGTATGACCGCGACTATTATCTTTTCTGTCTACGGTAAATTGTCTTGAATCATTACTCGAATACCTCCACAGCATTATACAATTGCAACTTGCGCAATGATTATTCTGCTGCTGTTTTAACTCAATAACAAATTCAACATCAAGATCAAAGTCGCGTTTATTTTTTTTATCGGATTGTTTGTATCCGATTCATTTTTATCTTATTATATCATCATCGATGACGTTGAATTTATTAAAGATTTCAGGAATTATAATTCTACGTAATTGAGATATATTTCTTACCCTCGATACCGCTAAATAGACTAAATTTGACCACTCGATGTGATCGTCTACAATCCAGACTCGTGTGTCAGAAATAGTTAATCCCTGAGACGAGTGGATCGTCATAGCGTATCCCAACACCCATGGAGATTTGTCAGCACGTAATGCATCTTCGACCACACTGATATCAACAGCGACAATATCATTTAATACGAGATTTTGATTCTCAGTCTGTCCTGGAATATCAACACTAATATTCTGTTTTCGTGTATCTGATGGTCTGTAACATAACGGTACGGGTAATTCTGAATATTTTTCTTTATGCAGCTGAAATAACTGCTGTTGTAAATCGTCTCTGACTATTTTTCTGCTTGCTATGATCAAATCGTTGGGTCTCCATAAATTTAAAAAATCACTCATTGAGGTCTCTGAGATTACTCCGCGTATTATTTCACACTGAATTTTGTTTGATTGTAATCTGATTAATTTTTTTAATTCCTTTAAATTTTCATCGAGAGCTCTATGATCATCGTCTATTTCTTCGCAATAATCAACGAAATTTTTTAACCAATCATGTGGAGATGGTCCAACAAAAGGTGGCGGTTGACCATGATCGCCACACACCACCACAGCGGTATTTTTCGTCAGCAACCAATCAAGAAACATTTTTAATGTATCCAATGACACCGTGCATATCTCATCCCAAATAATTATTTTAGGTATATACTTTTCTCCCATTCGTTCAGGAGTCCATGTATCCCCGCGCCACCGAAAGAAACTATGATACGTGCACGATTGTACTTGCCGTTGTTTCATCTCCCGTGCAAGTCTGTGTGTGGGTGTCAGCACGATCATATCTGAATTTCTAAAAACATTAATCGCTCGAGTCGTTTTCCCGCATCCACCAGGTCCATTGAGATATACTGTCTTATATCTAGTTATTGGATCACTCAACGATGGCGCTTTCGACATTTCTAATATTTTATTACACTTACTATAAAAATGTCTCATCGGAACATCTGCTGATTCTGTATAATTGTGTAATATTTCCTTTTTTATTCTCCACGAACGCCATCGTTCATCATTACTTGTCAATTTCATAACAGACTCTAAATATTTACTCGAAATATAAAACGAATCTGTTGCGACTCTGACTGCGGTTTCAGGAAATCTGTTAATCATCGATAATAAATTTATGGAAACATAAGCCAACATGGAAGATCTTAGATGAGTATACTGTGGGGAGATATCATTTATGTAACTAAAGATCGTACCCAATTTTGTTCCGTCGGATAAATAAACACTTTCTCGATTTACAAATATATTTCTCGCTGTTGTATCAGCGATTATAAAATCGTACTCGGCATCATCTAAAATTAATCGTGTGTGATGTCTTTTATGATCATATGCACCACCCTGAGTAAATTTACCTATAATTTTTCTACCGAGATCTTTTGCGGTTTTGAGTTTAATCTCGCGAATTTTAGGAGCTTCTTTGATAATATCATCTTCGGAAACATCAGGACATTTTTCCTTAAACTCGCTAATAACTTCATCAGCACTGATAGAATCTGGCATGGGCAACCAAACTTCGGTCTGCGCATGATATGATATAATTGCCTCACTAACCACCAACGATGTCAGTGCCGCACAATCTAGCAAATATCGTAATAAAACTATAGGCGCCCAACGTTTTTCACAAAAATGTCTACCAAACCAAACATAACAAATCTTGTGAAGATTTTCCTTAAGCTCGAATGATTCAACACAAGCGAGTCCAGTCAGATCAAAATCAGGTAATGGTCCATTAATTGCCACTCGCGTCATCTCGTTTGTAGGGTGACCGAATCTTTTAAAGTATACAGAACAATCTCCGTATCCTAGAAAACTTCCTGGATAACATGCAACCATATCGACCGAAATAACATCATTGTAATTATATTTGGTATTCCACAAGCCGCCATGTCCGTATTCGTCGCAGCTTGCGCGTACATCTTCAAGTAAATCAAATCGTGTTGGTTTCCATGAATTTCTTTCTCTAGCGAAATGAGCCACAACAGATGGAACGGTAAAGCAATTAGTTAGTAATTTGTCAGTATTTTCCGCGGAGTGCTTGCACTCTAAAAACTTCTCCGCGAGATTTTTCATCTCGTCGTGGAGAGATTCTGTGCGATATATTTCACCGTTTGGTCTAACAAACTGACCAAATCCACCTTTCTCATTACTTTTAAATAACCATACCGATACAGGATCGTTTTTACTTATTTCGTTGATAAAATCAAACATATCTGCCCCCATATCTGGGGGGTAAAATCTAATAGTTCGATCACGTGGAAATATTGTTACTGCGCTGGTCCATGCGTGCGCGTTATGATCAATAATATTTATTAAAGCTCCTTTTGATTTATATTTTGATTCGTACAGTACTTCTCCCGTTATTGTCGCTACGGTTATTGGAAATTTTAATATTTTTCCTAACTCAGCAACATCTTTTATTGTAGCACCGGTATCCTTAACTGAATTAGCCCACGAGTTTATTTTTTTACGTCTTAAATCAGTTAATCCATTTCCACGCATCGCGTTTATAAAGTGTTCTATTACTCGCTCGGCTACACAATTTAACCTTGAAAATTTCATGGGTGTCAGTTTATCAACGTTGGGTTTTTTATTTATCTCATAGATTCCATAAATAACCGCTGTTACAGGATACGCTCGCTCATAATACTTTTTGTCAATACCCGTCAATAGACCCGGTCTGGAATTTTTACTTAATATGGCGATTTTATTATTACCAAGGACAGGATCATATTTGTCACGGATAATCCAACTACCTGTTTCTGTTAGTACAATAAATTTTACTCTGAAGACATATTTTTGATTGCCCTCATACTCAGCGATGTAGTTAATGATAGTTGCCGCTCGCTTGTCATTCATTGTGGCGTCCTTGACAGTATTGCGTATAATCTTGAACGTTGACCATGTATGAGATGCACCATCCGTGTAAAATTCTTTCTTGGCGTCGTGAATTTTATTGATCAAACTTTTATTTTTCGGATCAAACAAATCTCGTACTGGCAAGTCTGGAGATAATCTGTCGAGGTTGAATTTATATTTAACTCATTCATATAATTAAAACAAATATTTAAATAAAGAAAATTATATATATACATTGTCTCAATGCAAATGGTTGATGATCGGCTCAGTAAATCGATGCAACAAATCCTGCAGAAAGGAATTTTGTTGGATGCACTCACAAAGTGTACGACGAGGAAGTCTAGGACCAATACCGTGTCTGCGATGTGGTATTGGAGTGCGAGGAAAAACAGAATTATGTGGAAAGTGCGGTGGAAAACGGTTCAGAGAACTTAAAAGATATTATGACAAAAAAATTAATAATAGTGAAAACGCTATAAAATCCGTGGAGGATTATATAACAAGGTTTCAGACAAACAATGATTTAAACAAATAATATTATTGCATATATGGAGCAAAATATATTTGTCCCACATCCCACAATAACAAACTATGAATCAGATCGTAATGGCATGATCAGACACTGTAGGTTGAAGAGACCAGTTGGTAATGTTACTAATACTGGCTATCTAAGGTTCAACGCTGGAAGAAATAAAATGTATCATTGTCATCGATTCGCGTATGAGTGTTTCTTCGGAGTGATCAAAGATGGTCTTGTTATTGATCATATTGACGGGGATCCTCAGAACAACTCCTTATCCAATCTGAGGGTTGTCACGCAAAGTCAGAACTCTGCACGTGGTAATACTGGAAGATGTAAGACAGTTTCTAGAAGGGCGGTAAATTCCACAAACACAGCATCTGGCGAAGTAATTATATTTCGTTCGATATGTTCAGCTGCGAAATACTTTGATATTCACTCATATTCAGTGCAAAAAGTAGCAGAAAATATAACCAGATCTGCTTTCTCCAAAAAATATAAGCAAAAAATCACCTTTCAGTACTGTTAACTATCATCACCACCTCGAATTATATTTATTTTTGGGGGAGTCAGAAATTGTCATTATTATACTACTTATTTTTTGACTCACGAAAGGGAGGTAATTTATGGTCATAATCATACACAACATCCAAGGTCTGTGATGCCTGGTGGATACAGTATGCATTACAGATTTCTAACTTACAGTTCGTGTATTTTTCTGCCCTATTAGCTAAAAAACTCGTTTCATAATATATGTTTGTGCTGTCATTCATTCATTGTACATACCCATTTCATTGTACATACCCATTTCATTGTACATACCCATTTCATTGTATATATCCATTTCATTGTACATACCCATTTCATTGTATATATCCATTTCATTGTATATCTTCACCAAACACACCCTCTTGGGCCTCTAGACCGTTGTTTGACGGGTTAGGGGCTCTCATAGCGGGGTAGTGTTTCGAGTACCTGTACCTTGAACTCGCTAAAGACTCGATAGGGGTTCAGGGATAATTTTTTTTATTTTAAAGATTTACATATTATATAATGAACCAAGAAAATATCAAAGACATTATTTCTGCTATTAAAAAACTAGAAGAAAACGGAATTAATATATCTGATGAACTAAATCCTGAAAAAATAATATCTGATTTTGAAACGTTACAAGAACTTAAAAATGAAAATAAGTATGTTCTATCATCTCAGTATAAGTTCATAAAGCGGATTCAGGCAGCTATGTTTCAGTCACTGACTATGGTGAACGATGATCAAGTAAATGAATTTATTCCTCTTTCTGTTGCAATAGAAAATATCAGGTCGGAATTATCCAGCGAATATGAAACAAAAAAAACAATCAGTACCCGCATAAGATACTTAAGAAAAATTATGTCAGCGGGTAACGACTGAGTAGTAATATAATTTCCCTCACTGTATATCACATCAGAATTAATTTACAAATATTTCAGAATAATAATAAAATATTTTTTTGAAAACTGATTGATTTCTATACTTTTAAGTACCAACCACCCCATCAGAATTAGCAAACTGATTAATTTGTATACTTTTAAGTGGCAATTACCCCATCAGAATTATCACACTGATTGATTTGCATACTTTTCAGTACCAATTACCCCATCAGATTGATTCACAAAAAAATAAAATATTTCAGAATAATAATAAAAATCTTTCAGAATAATAATACAATATTTTTTTGTAGTATTTTTTGGAAAACTGATTGATTTGTGTAATTTTCAGTACCAATTACCCCATCAGAATTAACAAACTGATTGATTTGTATAATTTTCAGTACCAATTACCCCATCAGAATTAGCAAACTGATTGATTTGTGTAATTTTCAGTACCAACCACCCCATCAGATTGTACAAAATTTATTAATTTGTGTAATTTATCCCATCAGTGATTATATTTATTTTTTTAAGTTGATCGACTTTAATACAGGAGTGTGTATAATTTAGGATCTGATCTCGATAATATGTTCTCGGCGGAGCTCACATCTAACTGTTCTCGCTTCCGTATTCATCAATAACTAAATTAACGCTAAATTGCTCTGTGTTTTGAAAACACTGTTCTGATGGCGTTTCTCAAGTGTATAAAACACAATCACGTGCTGGTACATTATATAACATTTACTGGATTAATTAAGATTTCACATGCAGATTTATCACAAGCTCTTCTCCACGCATGTCAGTTAAGCGATTAAGGTGGTCTGTGAGCTTAAAATTTATTCGTGTTAACATATTATTGTGACACCGCAGATACACAGGATTAGTTGGTTCTTGCACGATTAAACTTCCAGGGGGAACTTGTGGTGTAAATGTATATAGGATGTATCCTTGTTGAGCCTGATTTGATTTTCCGAGATCTATTTGATAGCTGCCATCGACTACGTCACAAACCAGATTGACCACGATCGTGCTGGTTATATTAACGATTCCCGGAGAAACGTGTCTGCCGCCGCCATGTGGATCATTATTATATCTGACAACAGTTGGAGGTGGGGCTAGTTTTCTCCATGCATCGAGTATTTTAGGAAAATGTTCATCGATAACATCATTGACAGATTTTCTTAATCTATCTGGATTATAATCAGGGAACTTAAATGTTGCAATATCAGCTTCGGCTATTTTGTACTTGGTTGCGAAGGATTTTTTTATAATCGCTTGATGACTTAAGAACTACATCTATAATTCTATTATAGATAATTTCAGAAGAATCAACTATACAATTTAAAACTTCTATGTACCTGATGATATTATCGCGCGCAGATGTCAAATCAGATAAATACTCCCGAAAACTATCACGTAAACTATTTAACTGTATTGTATGGTCTGAGTTTATTGAAGAAAATATAGAATCAATATTCGAAGCAATAATGCGTCTATTAAGATTATAAGAAATAAGTACAGGATCAAAATAAAGTTCTCCCCCTATCACCTCTGATTTTAATTCTATATAATCTAACCAATTTGAATTCATTTCAATATCGTGACGAGATCTATTTGTTGACGTAAAATCAGCTCGTTTTGGTTCTGGTGGTCCTTCATACACGGGGGGAACATCCGGCCAACCTAGTACGGAACTTATCGTGGATTGATAGATATCAACGGCATAATCGGGAGAATGTATCTCAACCGTCGAGGACAGCGTCGGTTCATAAACGTTAATTGATATTTTTGCTTCTTTTCCGGTTATTGATTTTATTCTAAGTTGAAATTCCTCACTGATTTGTTCGATCTCATAACTACCAGTGGGTTTTCCAACATCTATCCAGTCAGGAGTATCATCTGGTTTGTTCTTGTTAGCAAATACAAGCAAATTATTTGCTGGTGTACCATTAAATGATTTTGATCTGATATTTGGCCAACTGTAATATACTCGTAATTGAGCTAATGCTATTTCTTTTACTGGAATTGCAGTAGGAAAGTTAATACTAAATTCAGGATTAGTTGAACTTACCGAGATCATCGTTACCTTTGGCGGAGTTGTGTTAGTCACGATCTGCTGAAGTAATTCTGTCATTATTAGTACTTGTATCTTTAATACCGATACCTTCGTAATATATTTTAGTCATCATTGAAAATTCGACATCAGATATAATTCTATCACTGAGACTCGCTGATAACAACGAAGATAACTTCGAGTATGCGACCGTCGCTGTATGTAATCTTGTCATGCAATCGAATAATTTTTCATTCGTGCAGGTGCATTTTTTTTTTGTGATGATATTAAGCACACCTGCAGTCGTTGTTGCTGCCGAAATACAAATAGTTACGGCTGCTGGTGCCATCATTGTCACCGCTGATAATATCACACCGGTTCCAGCAACAACAGCGGATACTGAATAAACAATCACATCAACGATAACTAATCGTCGTCGATATTTTTGTACTTTTACTGTATATTGTTCGACTTGATATTTTAGCGCCGCCTGAAATTCACGCGCTTGATTGAATCTGTATTGTGCACCGTCCATATATTTTTATGCAGTAAACATTTGAGGTGTTTCAGCTACAAATTCCAAACACCACCAGTAAGATGTTGAGTCTAATGTCTTATCATCTGCTTCCAGAATAAATATTTCTTCGGTTCCGCTATTTAATATAACAGATACAACTCCGGAAAACCTATCCGTTGAATGACGCCATAGATACGTTGTAAATATTTCAAATTTTGCACCACTGAACACAGACAACCTGTACACACCAGTGACTGTTGCGGTATATTTGATGGTTTTATTTTGTTGCGACCATGTTGCGAATCCCGATGATACAGTGCATACGATGTTTGTGATATGCCCAGGAGTTATTCCGGCTGGTATTTTAATCAAATTGGTTTTATTAACGATCTCAGGAATCCCCACTACGATGTCTTGCTGTGTTCGTTTGATCGTGTCGATGTTCGTATTGATATCAGCGAGATTTATGTCAACGGAGTGCGGAGTGCCGAAGAATTCTTCTGCGGTTCTTTGATGGTTTCTGCGAAATCTTGCAAAAGCGCCAACGTGAACGTGATACTCGGCCCGCAGCGTCGATAATTTACCATCTACGGTGTCGACGTATTTTTTTGTTGCTGCATCTTCGTCGGATGTTGGATCTCTTAAAACCACTATTTTATTTCCGTTCATGCTGAGTTCACCCGTCATTGTGTCACCGGTATTTCTCACACGATTAGCAACGCTTCTTGCAATTTCATTTCTAATTGTTGCAAATGATACACTTGAATCTCTGATTCTACCACCGTCAGTAAACACGGGAATATTATCCGTAACTGCACCAAGTACTCGTCGAACTATATCATTCCATCTGATATTGCTCGTTTTTAGTTTACCATATCGATCTTGAAAAATAACGACCTCATCTGGGTCAACTCCAGCCAGGCTCATGATATCAGCGAGTTCATCTTTAGTCCCATACTTCGACAGATCAACATCGCCGGATTTTCTCTTAACGCGGAAAGATCTTCTTCCGTAAATATCAACCATTATATATGATCCAAGATCTATTTAAAACGCTTTACGCGCAACGAATCGGTTGCTTGTATAATCATGCACAACTTTATGTGGCGGTTTGGATGATTTTGATATAGCGTCGAGTACATTAATTACTTCACGCCCGCATATTGGCGGATCTGTCATTGTATGTGTGGGTAGCGTTGAATACCAAACTTTGGAACCTCTGGTTCTTGCGTGGAGTGGTGCGACATACTTGATAAATTCAGCAGGTGGAGCTAACCCGTATGAATCAAAATAAACGATTCCACGTGGATCAACCGCGTATGATACCCAATGAGTACCGGGTCCTGAAGTCGAGTCTAGATTAATAATACCTGTTTCGAGTTTGTTTGCTTGTTTTGGTAATTGATCTCGCATAAAAACACCTTTAAAGGCTTTTATTTTTAATCGTTTAGCAGCATCAAGTAAATCAAAATTTGATGCTGAAACATCTAACGTGGAGCCTCAGACCGCTTCCCCAGCGCGATCCCGGTAACCTTAGACCGCGTCCCTCTTTTTTGCTATATCGTCCATCAGTTACTTTCTTTAGAGCCATTCCAGCAGCTGTTCCAACAGCACCTAACGCGGCTGCTTTTGCTACGGCACCCGTTTTAACCATGTCTTTGATGGCGCTCGGAGAAAGACGTAATTGAACTCCAGTTTTTGATTCTAGGGCTTTATTGAAATGTTTAATCTGATTATTTGTCAACGATAATTTGTTTGGACCACCACCCATCTGATCTCGTTTTAGTGATATTTTAGTTCCGCATTTGCTGGTGGTTTTTGATTGAAGCTTTTTGACCTGACCGGGAGTCAGAGTAACATTAACATGACTATACGACATTTTTATATAAATAATATTTTTCAGAATAATTAAAGATTTTCCACTTGTGCATCAACGACTCTCATTCGACCACTACCACCTTCAAGTAACATGGCTTTATCGCTGAGTATGACCGCGATTGCTCTATAATTAGCACCACCTGTATTCAGTGTTGCTTTAAGATGTACATCAACGACAGATTGTTTTGATAGATCAAGATGTTCCAGTGAAAAATAATAAATCGGATACAAAGTTCTGAAATCATATTGTGATATTTGCAATCCAGTATCAACATTTTGATCACGTCCCATGAATGACATTAAACGATGATATGCACGTCCTATACGATTCTGTTCATAATTTAGTTGTATATTTTCTGTTGGTTCTTGTTGTCCGTTTATCCGTAAAGAAATATCTGTGATACCTAGTTAATCAAATATCATATGAGAGTGAACTTGTGAGCCTAATCGATTAGTTTCCTGAAACGCAACAAAAATATGTCGTGGTGCAGAAACACCCTGTTGTGATGCTAAATGCCATGTAAACTGACCGTTAACGTTAGTTTGCATACTGTCTGTGCTTGTTGTTAACCATGACAATAGGGATTTACCACCAGTGTCCATGAAAGAAATTAATTTTTGTTCTACTGCGATCGTTGGAGTCATTACCGGCATCCACAGTGAAAGTTTAGACAATATTACTTTACCAGCATCACCAATAGGTCTCAACAGAGCATCGTTATCATCACCTTTTCGCACAAGAACAACCGTGTGTCTAGCTCCAAAAATAACCTTTCTAAAATTTCTACAAAATCCAAAAATATGCGATAGTGGAATTGCACATGAAAATCTTCTATTGTCTCCTATCAACATACTTCTACGTGCTGCAAATCCCAAGTTGAAATTTTCGCTAGAACCATGAACCACTGGAGCCACATCAGCATCAGCGTTATTGGCAAAATTTCTTAGTCGTCTTACATTATACGGACCGCTTTCAGGGTCATTGGAGTTATCTTTCACAAATATCATTGTAGGACCTGCTGATCTTGTATAATCATCAGAATATCTTGCTAATCCTATTATTGTTGTCGCAACGTCTACATCTTTCTGAATCGATTCAATATTTGTTCCATCGATCATATAAGTGGCGCTATCAAACAACGCCATAATCCCATTGTTGACAAAACCAACTTTTACTGCACCTCCGTAATTAGTGTCATCCGTTTTTATAATTGTACCTTCTACCTCAAGAAAATCCTCAGCGGGTAAAAAGTATCTACTTGTATCATGAACTTGTAGTTCAATTCTTCCACGTTGATCTGGTATTCGTGCCTCATAAGAATAAAACTGATAATCACGTACCGATTCATCTTTAAGGACAGGTGCCTCCATATCAAATGCTTCATCGGATTCACGTTTAAACATTTTATTATAATTATTTTCGTCTAACACGAAAACCGTGTTTGGACACTCCACTTCCTGATATCATGCTTGAAATATTATTTCCTGATTCACTGAGTCTTTGATCTATCAAATTTGATGTTATATTTCTTTCTGCCTCTTCAGAAAATTCCGCTAGTTTTTGATTTGCAGCCTGATTTATTATTTTACTTACGTCTACGGGCATAATTTCAGTACTTGCCAGTTTCACTGGTGGTTGTTGTTTTCGTCGCAATAATCGTGCTAGTCTTTCTTTGATTGCCGAAAACGCCTTACCAGCAACATTGACAATTGCTCCAGGAGCTTTCATCTCCGTAAGTAGCTCTGTAGATTGGTAATCGTGAGTTCACCACTCTGACCTGTACAGTTTTACGATGATTATTATGTATGATCATCTTTTTTAATTTACCATTTATCTAACAATTAGTCATCAACAAGTTCATCGATAAGTTCTCGGTAAACTCCGATATCCATGATACCACCTTGAAATAATCACCGACAAATATCAGCTGCTTCATTAATTATTTCTGGTGAATTATTTCCGGCACGTTTTCCTCCTATGAGAACCTCTAACCGTGACACATCATTGAGGATATTGTCAGGACAAATAAAATTATTTCCTTCTGATGTAGTCAGGAACCCACTTCCTACAGCGTCAGGATCTCTTTCTTTACCCAGTGAACGTAATTTCTCCCGTTGTTTAGTTTCTATATCTCTAAATATTTCTTCTTCTTGATTCCATTTTTCTTCTGCTTTTTGCTTCATTTCCTTTGCCATCTGCTTCCTTTGCTCTCTAGATGGTTTTAACATCAATTGCTGTTGTTCTATTTGTTGTAAAGGTGGAGGAAGTTGATACTGGGCGAGTTGTTCTTGTTGTTTCAGTCTCTCTCTATGAAGTCTTTTTACTTCTTCATTAATAATTTTATATTCTTGACCTTTAGCTTGTTTTTTGTTGTAATATACGCGATATATATATTTAATAAGATTATCATCATTTACTTTTTCATAAAGGGGTTTTAAAATACTAGATTTATTAAATATACTATTTAATATTGCTGCGGGTAATTGTTCTCTTTTAGTATTTCTAATTTCTTCAACAACCCCTTTCCTAAATTTTGCAATCAATTCTAAGTTTTTTTCTACTAGTTCGGGTTCAGGTGCGTGTTCTTTTTGCACGTCGGCTCCTTCAGTACGAAGTTTTCCAATACTTTCAAGTATTTCTTCGCCAACAGGTGGGGGTTGAGCCGCAGCTATTTCCCTGGCTATGCCAGGTGGAAGATCTCGTAAAATCTTCTTTGTCTGTTTAGTTCTTCTTGCTATTTTTTCAGTTTGTTCTGCTGTTTGTTTTGATACCGGAAGAAGATCTTCTTTGATGATAGTAGCAACTTGTTCAGTAGCTGCAGTGACGGGTTTAAACAGTTTTTTAGTTTCTTCTTTGTACTCAACTTGTGCTTCTTGCTGCGCTTGTAGATTTTTTCTAAATGAGTCTCTGACAGGAAGAAATTTTTTAATTGCTTCTAATCGTTCTAGTGCCATTCTTGCAGTATGAGATTCTGGATGTACCATTATTTTTAATATAACAATTTTTTAATTGATATCAGCAGAGAGGGTGTAATTTAATTAAACAGATATCATTCATATAATGAACAACTGTGCGTGGTTAATTCAAGGAACAACAGATAAATGCAACAAAAGGTGCCGTGGAGAATATTGTAAAAAACATAATTATATTTTAAAGAAAAATCCTCATGCTGGTTCACGAAGATGTGTTGGATGTAATAACGGCGTCAGAGGATTATATCAGATTTGCAAAAATTGCGGTGGAGATCGATACAGAAGTTTGATGAACTATTACAGAAAAAGAAAGAACATAAATCCAAAAATAGAAAAACCACAGTCAGAACTTGAATATTACTTGAAGAACAAAACAAAAGATTCCCATGATTCAGATGAAGATTCCCATGATTCAGATGAAAATTCCTATGATTCAGATGAAGATTCCCCATGATTCAGATGAAAATTCCCATGATTCAGATGATGATTCCCCATGATAGCAGCAGAGAGGGTTCGTCTACAATTCAGTTTGGGATAAACAGTAACCGTAGACGTGGTATTGACCTCTATGAAGGGTCACTGTTTGTTTTTGGTCTAAACACAAGGGTGACCGCTCCCTTAAGTGGTCTGTTCACCCTCTCTGCTGCTATGTTTGTGTGTATGTGTGTATATGTATGTATGTATGCATGTATGTATGTATGTATGTATGTGTGTGCATGCGTGCATGTGTACATGCGTGCGTGAGTGAATGTGTGTATGTGTGTGTGGGTGCTCGTGGTACTTTAACTTCTGGCCCGAACAATTGCGCTCTCAGCTTATCATTTCATAAGTTCACTTGTAATCCTGCAGGTTTCTTTGTTCTCTTTTCTTTTGTAAATTGTTCGACAATTATTGTGGAACGTAAGAGTCAATTGTTAGCTTTTGTACTCACTGGAGATGTCTTTCACTATTGTCCTTATGAGGAAAAATGATGAGAAAATACGTAGTAGATTATTGTCCTTAGAGATGAGGTGGAGATAATTAGCGGTATATGTCTATCCCAACACTAACCGTTAGAGACTAAATATTTTCTTGAGTTATCTCTCTTTGACTGTGCCCTGGCAGAACAGCTTTGCAATAAATATGTGAAGTATCCACATTTGAAAGATATAGAGATGTATGATATTTGTAATTCATCCAAATATGTTAAGCATAAAAATTGCATGAAAATGTATATTTTTGCATCTAATTATATGGCGTATAAGTATAAAATATAATTAAGGAAAGATGGATATATATGGTACATAGTTTCGCCTAAATTTGCCGTTTCTCTTTCCCAGCAGATTTTTTTGGCATACCTGAGATTTATCACTTAAGTTTTACTACAACAGTTTGTGTATATTTAATTACGAGATATATTTCCAGATCCTTCAACCAGAACCTACATATTCAATTAAGGAGCAATACTCTATTCTCACTCATCTCATTTTGGAGCAGTATTTGTTCTTCAATTATCTATTTATGCCATTTTCACGGTGCATTATGTTAGTTTGAATATTTCATACATTTAAATATGAGAAAGATGTATTATAAGTTTATTCTCTGAAAGTACAGATGAACAGAGTAATAAGCAGGCGTTGTTCCTACATATACGGCCTTTAAAATTATTGTTGATGATATTTTGTGCATCCGTATCAGGCGGTGATTTCAATGGCCATACCGTATACAAAGGAAACATTAGAACTCAAATTGACTAAAGTATGCAAATATTTTCAAATGTATAATTCTAAGCGTGTATGTCTGAACTTAATATCACCGTTTCTCTGCATTGCCTATTTATTTATTTATTTGAAAGCATGTGTTGTACTAACTGGGCTACGATGGAGATGTATACTGGTATTATGTATTTACAAGATATGTGCTTTCATTGTTTGTAAGACATTGTTTTAGTTATTTGATTGGCTATATCGTGCTAGGGAAAAAAAGAACAAAGAGCATTTCTCAAGTATACACAAATGCAGCTTACCCAGACTGGCCTGGATGAGTATTGTGCCATTGAGCCTTGGATTACGATTCTGTTGAGTGGCGCCATTTAGAAGAAAGACAACCTTAACGTATATAAGTTTGCTTAAACGTTCATCATCAGCTCTCTCTCTCTCTCTCTCTCTCTCTCTCTCTCGTATTGTTGCGATAGGAGGCAGTGCAACAGCATTATGACCAAAACCGGTCTAAGAGAGACAAATCAAAATAATGTGGCCACATGAAGGTAATATAACTTATTTGTGTCCCTTTAATATCCTGGACTGCGTCACCAGATTCGATTTAGTTGCTCGTAAATCTGACAATTGTTTTTATGGCATAGTATTAGCCAGTGAATACAAAGGGGTCTGGTGGAAAGTACTTTAACGTCAGGTTTTTTTCCTCGAGTATCCATACAACTCAGATAGTTTTGGTTCTTTAGGTAAATGACATACCTACCTATCAGACTATCTGCACGCAAACATACACACAAAAACACATAAATACATGCAAACTAGCCAAATATTAAAATCTGCATATATATTTCTCATGTTACTCTCCACAATTCCGCATGATATGTTATTAATTTAGAAATATGCCACAACTCTATCATAACTCACAGCTATATGTACATATTCTATTTGCAATTATCTCCCATGATAAAGTGTCTTTATTTCAGCGATTGAAATAAATGTAGAAGAAGACCTTTTTATCATAGAAGCCAACAATTAAACTTTTGATGGGGATACTTTGTGCCCTTCATCTGAGTGCGTGTAAAACAATTATTGATGACAACTTGGTCTCAGTTATTAAATATTCGGTTAAACCGTTTATATTCGCATTTTACCCAGATTGTGCCAAGTAAAATATTTTGCTTTTGTGCAATTGTTGTTGTTGATTCGCGGTTGAATGACAATAACCGGTGGAGGAAGAATCCAGAAAAGCCTGGTAAGCAACACCGACCTGCTGGAAGCAACTGGCGATCTTTTTCAAGTACCAACATTTGCAGAGCCCTAAACTTGAACGCACCACCCACGCGAGTAGAGGTGAGATGACAGTGACCGGTAAAGGTAAGGGCTTTGCACTACTCGGCTTGCCGGGGCCCCTCCTTGAGTGTCTTCCAGTTATTAATAAAATAGACGATAGTCTTGATTTATGTAAACTCTACCTAACATACACATTCTCATTTACTGGTAATAGCAAATAAGGAAATACAAAAGGAAACTAACTAGTGCTATAATAAAAATAACTTCGCGTACCTTCCCTTAACCAATATTTTTATTATTATTATTCCACGAGTAAATATATCCATCACTGTAGTCCGGTTATGTTAAAAAGAGTCATTTATCATACTCAATATTACCAAAAGAAAACCACAGTTCATATTTTAAATTAGGCTATCAACAGTGTTTGGAGATCGCTTAACCTACCAATATGTATCAAAGGAGTCAAAACGCTTTCAAAATTTATTGAATGTCACCGCTGCTTTAGCCGGAGTTATTCCCCTTTTTCCACTAAGGTTTTTTGCCTGATAAATGTTTTCGTAGTCGAGTTATTGAGACAATCTGGTATTAAATTAGCTTACGTGATTATTAATTAATTATATAATTCTTACTATTCGGAGATTAGAACCCAGGTCCGCGAGTAAGAGGCACCCACCGCCTTGCCTGCACAAACGAGACCATATTCCCTCACGACTAAGCACACATTACCAAAAAATAATGTTACTCAATCTGTGTTATATGCACTAGTGTGTACCAGACACACTGGCATGACGACCTAGTAATAGACCAAGTCTAAGAGTGGGGTAAAAATTATCTTTAGATTCATGATCTTTTAAATGTGTTAGTCATCTTCAGTGAACAGCACAAAATTATTTTATTGTATTTTAAAACGCATTGCATACGGCATCTGTTTAAATCATAGTTACTAAACATCTGAGACAAGCAATAAAGAAATAATAAAATTAGCTGCCATATTTCATACGTGCAATCTAATGATAATTTCCGTTGAAGGATTTAGTTCTCCAGAAAAGATGTCATTATTTGGTAAATGGACATATCCCATTAAGTTGTGTACCCTTGAAAAACATGACGATCTATCCTAATTATCTTTGCGATCAATATAGAGTAAAAAGTATTTGATCTGCCTAATTCAAAGTGTCTCAAACTAAAGAAAAGTTTTCAATCTTTTACGCAGAAAATGCATAGATTTTGCCAAGAATAACAACACCTTAGCAGTTAATCACAAAATTTGAATGGACCCCTGTCATCAAAAGCCTTTGCATCTTACGGCTTTGGCATCCAACATGTATTACTAAATATGGCTGCAAGTCTACCTCTCAAACATCTGTTCCTCTTTCCTTTGTATCTATTCACATAAATAAAACAACATATGTCTGATTTTATACCTTAAATTTCTGTCCATGGACATATGTGCCGTATTCAAGATTATTAACTAAAATACACTTAAAGGTTATAAGTAGGAAATGCAAACAAACACTGAGGAAAAATTAGACTTTTTGACAACTGGATATTTATTACAAGATCGTTCAAACTTCCCTTTCATACAAATGTATGTTTTATTCAAATACATTAAATGGTGGGAAACAAGACTGGTTTGCATATATTTTCTAGAGTAAACTGCGTCAAAGATACTTAATGCAGAATTTGGTGTGCTAATGTAAAGACTTTTCTTCTAAGGTTCTGAGCTTGTTTTTTATTTTTTTAAACATAATATGCAGAGAAGTCTTAAACAACCTTTTTGCTTGCATGAGGTTACGAAGAAAGAAGATGTGTATATTTTCAAAAGCATTTGTTTTGGTAGAACTCGTGAAGTGAGTAAATATCCACTCCAAGATAGCGCACTCTGTTACCAAGGATATCCATTTAATTTCGATTCTTGGATACAGCTTAACACGTACGCGGCTAAAAACGATGTACAAGTCGCGACCATGCTGTTAAACACTATTGCATCTTCTTCTTAGAGTCCATACACAGCAACAGGAACAGACACCATGGGTGAGGTGCGGAGGAAGTGTTCCTCAAATCAAATTGTATTTTTCTGCTAAATCTTTGTGGTGTGGTGTGGTGCGTCACTGAAACCACTATTGAAATTAAAAGTTTTCAACAAGGAGATAAGATAAAGAATTGTAAAATATTTTACACTGTAGTTGTATTGGCTATCTTCTCTCTAATCATTAGATGAAATATATTAACGGTAGCAGCATTAAACGCTACTCACATATCTTCAAATCACAGTAGCATCTTCCTTGTAAATTAATCGTTTGGCATCAAGTGACTACTTGAACACAACCAGCTCTCAGTGTTGTGTGCTAAAACGACCAATTTATCTCAAGCCGTACATTTTGATCACTAATATCACTTGGTAGTACATTCGGTAGATATAATTTATCCCACTAAAGTCTGTAATGTAGTTCAAGCTCAAACCAATTTCGTCATGGAAGACAATAAGAAAAGAAGAACAACCTCCAGTGATTTGGACATTTGCGATTGCTAAAACAAGATACGCTGTGCTATGTATATTTAAGTTATACTGTCTCCTTGATTTTTGCCTACCTGACTTTTGTCATAAATGTAAAATGGTAAATAATATGTTTGTTAAATTTTGAGTTCAAGGTCAGTCTTGTTTACAGTTATACTAGAGTTTTCCTTTTTATATCTATTGAAATGTGTAAAAATAGAAAATTGGTAAAGAATTAGGTATTCTTGTTTCATATCGGTTTTTTAAAATCTTTGATCAGAGTTTATTGTTGTGTTAAAATATTCTAGAAGTATTTATTTAAATTATTCATTGCATATATATGGTGCTCTTTGACCTTTTGGACTAGAAGCCTGCTTAGAGATCATTGAGAATTCATTCAAAGACATTCTTGAGTACATCACAGTGGTGCATTAGAGCATTCAAGATTATTGGAATTAATTCGAAGCGTTGGGGATTATTTGGGATTTAATTCACAGTACTGTCTTTTAAAGTTTCTCTTTGCAGTCTACAAAATAAACTGTTTGGTGAACTTTACTTAAACTGTTGGTTCACTTCCTTTCTCTTACATTTTTAAGACCTAGATGGTGACAACTAATAATTGTGCGAATATGTGCCAACACAAAACTCAGCTTGTCTGCTATATGACCATGGATGATAACCGGATTAGAATCCCAATGAGTAGAATTTCAACTATTCCCGCCTGTGACTGCCTCAAAACCTAGTAACGTTGAAACCAAAAAGCTAACTAATGATTAAATGAAAATGAATAAGAGTTACTCAATGTTCTCAGTTTAAAGTAGCTCCTGTCAAAATGTTCAAGCAATCGGTGTTCAGCCATGTATTTATACAACAAAGCGGTTAGCAACAACATGGACACTCCTTTTCGAATTTAACAGGAAAATCAAATTAATCGAGGACAGAAAATTAGGAACACACATCTGGATGCCTCTGTGATGTGGAAACCTAACACTTATGATTCCTTCACCTTAACATTGTTGACAGAAGATGACGATTTTCATAATATTTGATTTAGTGACCGCCAAAAATTGTTAAATGGTGCGAATGTACGCCTGAGTCTGAATCTAAGAAATTACGTGTTTCATGTCATGGCTAATGTCAACGACTACAACACGAGCATCAAAGAAGCCAAACTTGACGAGTGATGTGTGACGAAGAACATTCCCACGCTATTAAGCCAGACCACCTCATTATTTTACACTTTGTTGAAAACAGTGAACGTCATCAGACAGAATATTACAATAGAATAATACGATAACAATATGGACATCAACAGTATCAATAAAGCGATCCTAAACTATTAAAAAATGAAAATCTAGTTCATGGAAATCGGACAAGCATTGTTTTCTATTCAGTACAGAAGTCACAAACATTACGTGGTGAAGAACAGAAAACTACTGAACACTGTCATGAACGCAGGTGAATATGATGTTCCGCATTCAGAACAGATGTCATATACCTCAGTTTCAAGTGAACAGGAATAATAACATAAATATATGGAAGACAAAGTCATGGACGTGGACAAAGAGGATGTTGTCTTTCAAACCAAACGTAACCTAACACCAATAGTAACGTCACGATGACCAGAACAAGAAAAAAAAACTTCGAATCCTGTTGTGCTCGACATTTGGCTGAATGAGTCAAACACCTGACGAAACAGCATTGCTATGGTTGTTACCTTCATCAATCTAGTCAAGTGCCAGACAACATATATTGATCAGTGAAGAAAAAACATTCCAGGAATATATGGAAGACACATGGAAACTCATGACAGAAAAAAGATCTTCATTATGTGGTATAAAGACATACGTTACAATTCACTACTTATAGACGTATTTTGTAACCAGGTGTATAGATGCTCTCCTGCAACAGAGTAGCAATAAAGCCAACTCATGTATTTTATTGACAGACCTTTATAAGGAAAATGACGCATGTAAACTACTTATCATTAAGTGTAAAAAAGAATACCTAGCACCTTAATTTCATGTTGACTCATATTTCGTACAGAGATTCTTGGAATTCAGTGGTGTGTGTTAAAGATTAACTTCCTTATCAAATACCTTAATACGTTTGATCGTATGTCATCAATAAATATGACTGCCATCACAAAGGAATCGGGAGGGTTAGTTTCTACTTTGCCAAAGACAACAGTCTGGAAAGGTCTGATACCTTTGGATTACCTCATTTTGATGTCAAATGACATTACAAGAAGAAATGCGGTAACCATCCAAATCACTAATGTGACATTAATGTGACATTACAACGATTGATTTCTATAGTGTTTGAATAGCACTGCATACATTCTTGTAATCAATATAGTCATGGATTCCCAGTAACACATGTACTGATTTGAAATGATGCCCACATAAAAAGGCGGTTTTCTGAACATTGTGGCTATATATTTGCTTTACCATAGAATGGTAGTGGTTGTTAATGACAGCATTAAATGGTACTAGAACACTAAAAGTCTAATCTTACTCCAATATGTTTTCATGCGTTCATATATAATGTTTGGCGTTTTTACGTGAAGAGAAAAGGGTTGAGCCATACTCCTATATATGTATTCTTTATTAATGTATGAGTGAGATTGTCTTGTTAAAAATTCTGATTTTCAAAAATGGTGATAACTGGTTCTGTGCAAAAATTATTTAACCTTTGTGCTTCCCTCCCCCCCCCCCTCTCAATCTGCAACGTCACAATAAATCTTTATTTTCTACAACTTACTACCAAAGAAACAAATCTGCCTAAAAAGCGTTAACACAGCAAAACAGATTGCATCGATAATGTATAAAGCACATATATAGGGCAACATTCCCAATGAAAGAATTAAAATTGATGACTGCAAAAAAATAATAAAATATCCTAAGTAAATTATTATGTATAATGTCGACGGCTCCTTTTGTCTACAACACAATCAATGCTTTATTTTTCATGGTTTGCAATTGTCTGTTAGTGTCCTAAATGTACTAAATATACAACGGTAAATATGCCTTATTTGATTCACGAACTGAGAAAAATGAATCCATTTTTGACAAAGAATTTTTTTGCAACATTACAAGGAATATTAGCATCAGCAAGCCTAATTCTGAAATAAGTTTAAGAATGTATTTAACTTTAACACAGATACAGGGAAACATTTTCATTCATCAACCTATAAGCAGAAGTTGAAACAAATGAAATGGTCTAGTGTAAAGTCAGTGTGTGCATGAAATCTAGGTTTGGCAAAACTTGCAACAAATTGCGTGAATGAAGAACAAATCTGTCGCACATGACATTGAATATTTGTGAAATAAAACGTGCTAACATATAGATGATGTTTTAATGAAAGCGTTACAGCTACGACTAAAGAATGGAAGGAATATAGTATTACAGTTAATATCAGAACATCAGAACACAGAATGACAAAGAAGAACAAACCCTGCCAGCGAAGAACAAAAAGAAAAAAGAAAAGGCAGTAAAAGAGAAGAAAAACGGAACTTCACCATCCAATTTTTTAAATTTTCTTTTGATTCTTCAGGAAAATATGTCCAGAAATTATCCAACTGTGTGTGTAATAGTTGTTTGTCATCACGACATGTTGTACTCAAAATCTGGCTTATTGAAAATGTCTGTGTGAAACAAATGTAGAACAAATATTAAACTAATAGTATATAGATATTCATGCACCTTTAACAAATAACTATTGACTATAACTTATTATTAACAACAGTTATTATTTTATTAGAAATAACAATTTCATGCAAATCTTAATAATGCAGCTAAAAGTACTAGAGTAAAAGAGCAGCATTTGGAAACAATTCTTCTTGGGCTACGTAGATATAAATAAAACAAACGCTATAATTAACTTTCCCATGTAAAATCCAAAATTATGACATTATATTTTATTAAGTATGAAGTATTTACATCATATATTTCCAGGACTTCATATATAGGAAGGCCATAATAATTCAAAGTGTTTTCTTACAATGTTATTACTTTATGTAAGTAGCTCTTTACATGGTGATTATTCAGTTTGTGGTGAGAGTTATATTCATACAATTTAATAAGTCAAAATAACTATAATTAGGAAAAAAACCTAAAACGTTTTTGCAGGACAAGGACATTGATTATAAATGATGTGCAAATCTTTTGTAAAACAATCTCATATTACAAGAAAGCATATTTTATGTTACTTTCTTGCAAAGCAGCTATTAGGTCAGTTCATGCAAATAACAACCCTGTGAGCTGTTTTGTCTGGAGATTAACCTGTAGCAAAAATGCATGAATCAGTTCTGCATGAAACATTGCCAAACAAGCAAATTATAAATTTGAAAAGAAATTATCTATCTTGCTTACCATGTAATATCTTCAAATCATTATCCTGGCAATAAATATTATAATCATTTAATAATATTGTCTTCATCTTTGTAAATGAGTATCAAAAAATAATCCCGAATATTTTTTGTATCATCCAGTGCAAACATAAACTAGCAAGGAAAGAGGAGAATACTGCGATAATTCTATTTTAGGCCGTTTAAGCTGCATTGATGTATATAATTTCTGTTCTTGGTTTTCAATCTCATATACATGACCTAATTGTTTGAAACAGTTACATAAAACAATTAAGACATGATGTAACCTTTGTTAGTATAAATGTAAAAGATTTGAAGATTACCACCGCCTCCTCGATTTTGTGAATCCAACGTTAGTGTGAAAACTTACATAGCAGTCAAGTTTCCAAATTGCAGCGGAGGCAGTTAAAGATTGGTTACACTTTATGATTTGTATGCATTTGCTATACTTAGCTTGGATCGTTATGTACCTAATATAATCCATTTTAGAAAACATAATAAATTTCCCCTTTAAATTGGAACCAAGGGGAGTGTTAGGAAATTCGCAAGAAGGTTTTGATTTAAATTTATTATGACCCTCATGCGATACCAAAATGGGCCATATGCAAGTGATATAACTGTTTTCTGGCCGAACACATAATGCTTTTGTTTTTATTTTTCCTCCAATTTTTAGGGCAAGATATGAGCAGTACATTTGTCTCAAACAGACGATAATGGCTACAGATTAATAATACAGTTTCAATCCACAAAATCCTTGCTAAATGTTTTGCTTTATCTTGTTTCAAATTCATGGACAGGTGAGAGGACAGTTGCAAAGAGTTAACAGAAATAAAGATGTGCAAAACTTAAATATGGTTTTGCAGAGTCTTAGAAAATGCTTGAATGTGAGGTTGGCCTCCTAATATTAATTTCATTGATAATTATATAAATGATGCTGATCCACCATCATTATTGCCTTTATTGGTAGAAATATAAAACAATTTCAAATAGTCTATTCCTAGATCTGAAATAATAATTATAAGTTGTCATTAGGTATCTATGTCATTACTATTATTGAAAAAAATGTACTTTGCATGACATTGCTCAAACCAACTCTTCTCCTTCACACAATGCAAAACACTACCATTGAAAGCAATTTTCATCCCTGCTGCACAGCTACAAGGACTAAAATTGGATCTCGTTTATGTGTACTTGTAATGCATATTCTCAATGTTCTACCCCTGCTTATCAACATTGCCTCTGGGAATGAGATCAAAGTATTTTCTTCCATATCACAGCTAAGGTCTATAATGAGATTTAGATTTAGTTGTATTCCCTTTTAAATAAGCTAAAGCTTCACAGAACCAATGACTGAGAGGAGTCACTTTATTGTAGCAATTTGTAATGAGTTTTCATTTCAACCTGTTCAAGTGTTCAAGTTTATGTTTAAATTTCCTGTGAATACCAGTAACAAAAATAAGGTCGGCAACCCTAGCTTGGTCTACTTTGTATATACAAAATCTGCTGACCTAAAATAATCTGATTTTGGCTTCTGTGATCAGCTTGATTTGTAATAAAAGCGTTGTATCTCACAGCCTAAGTTCACACTACTAACTACAAGGCGTGTTTATTTACAACCCATGTTTATATTGCCTGATATCTGATATTGTAATTTGTATAAACAGGCACTGATGTATCCGGAATAAGTAACAAGTTATAATTGCATAAACAGCATTAACTTACTTTAAGAATACGTTTTGTAACCCGTGATATTGTCATTTGCATTCACAGCAACTTTTTTTCGAAAAATAATGTTTATTTACTAATATAGTTATATTGTTAGCCTGGATATGACACATGTTTAGCTATTTTGCGCCATACACTCTGTCGTGTATGATTTGCAGGTGCTTTCAACCAATTGATTTTTTTCTTTCTCTATTTGTGATGATTTTGTAGGGTCCAACTGACAGCCAAAATCAAAATCATTTATATAAATTCAAGAGTACAAAGTTATTTTCTTCCGCTGTATTATCCAGTAAGCATTTTATTTGGCCTCTTTATTATAACATGCAGTAGTGGAAAGGGTCCAAATGAACACAATTTGTTTTGTTATAGATGATGAAATGTGATAGGATAATAAAAATCATTTATTCCATATTCTCCCAAGATTGAGCACAACAACAACATGTGTCCTTGGCTTTTAAGATGGTGACCTATAAGAGAATAGCAATCTTTATGCGGCACAAGCATAAGTTGATAACAAAATTTCACTGAAATCTGTCCATATAAGTCTAAATTAGTATCTGGAAAAGAAATACCAAACAAATTAGTTTTAGAAATAGTCACATTAATATTCTTCCAACTGTTTAGTAAAAATTAGCAGGCTTCTTTGTTGCATTAACTGGATCTTATCAAACTATGTTAATTTGAATTTATGTTATTTGGCAAAAATGAAATGCAAAGGTTAAATTTATATTTAAGAACAATGACCTTGACCCTCTATCATTTAAACTCCAAATTACTAGGAATTTCTTTCAGCTAAAGTAATTACATAATTCAAATTTCCTGAGGAATGATCCTAAAGAACTTGAAAATTCATGCAGAGGTTTAAAGCAAAATCAATTCTTATGTAACAGCTTATCTAAGCTTCAAATCCCTGACAATGAAATATGTTGTCTTCCTTCATTTGTTAAGTGAATGCTAAATCAACATACATGTATCCAGTTCTGATGAATTTATCTCAGCATAACTTAACTTAATATCTTAACTGGAAGCCAAAACAGGCAAGCCTATGTGCATATGCCCACATGCTCAAAAGCAAGTGAATGTATGTATGTGTGTATGTGTGTGTGTGGATGGATGAATGGATGGATGGATGAATGGATGGAAGGATGGATGGATGGACGGATGGATGGATGGATGAATGGATGGATGTGTACACACACCGATGCTAAAGCATTCGGACTCCGAACCCACTAAACATCCTTATATTTAAATATTGTATGATCAACATTTAAAAAACAACAGAAAAATAATATTTCAAACATGGATTGTGAAATTTAAAAACAAAAACATTGGTAGTAAATATTTTTTTAATCAACATTACAAAATACACATTCAAAAGAAAAAATATGAGCAAAGTGGGACATTAATTTTTCTAAATACCAGCAACAATTTGTTGGTAAAAGCCAAACTTTTTTGTTAAAATGACACTGGATAATAAACAGTTCAAAACTTCATAATGAACATTATAAAAGCACCAGTTAACAGAATAACAAATAATTTAATACATAATAATGAACATGTTAAAAATCTGTAGGAAACATATCTGCAAAGACTAATAAGTCATTACATTTTCAAACAACTGAAAATCAATATTCCAAAAAATTACCTAATCAATAGGTAAGAAAAACTAGAAGGATGAGGAATATAAAACCCCTCCCCAAAAATAATTTTCAAGAATTATACAATATCCTTTGTATGATCAGCATTTCAGATTACTGATAATACATTTATTTTTGTGGGTATCAGCTTTTACGTTTATATGTTTGTGCGTGAAGTTCAAATTTGAGGATGGGTCATACTGTTTCCAAGAATAGATCCTTGGTATCAAGGGTATTTAAATTAACGGTTTTAAAAAAACACAAAATCACAACAAATGAAATGTCACACGTATAGCAAATTCACATCAGCTAAATAATTAATGTTTTAAAACACATAATAATTTACATTTCCATAACACAAGATAAACAACAATTCATCAATACCAGATACTTTCAATAATACAAGATATTTAGCATTTCAATAATACAAACTAAATAATCAACATTCCAAAAACTTTCAATAACACCATATAATCAGCACTTAAATAACTCTAGATAATGAGCATTTCAGTAATATTAAATAAGCCAAATTTCAATGATAATCAACCTTTAATAATGATATATATGCAACACTAAATAACCAACTATTCATATCTCTAGATAAGCAACATTCAGTTAGATAATCAACATTTCAGTGATACTAAGCAATTAAAATTAACATAGTCAACAATTTAAATAATAATAGATAATCAACATTTCATTAAAATACTAGACAATCTACACTTCAATAATACTATATAATCAATATGTCAATGATAACAAATAATCAAGATTTCAATAATATCAAGATATCATTATTTCAATTATACTAAATAATCAACATTTCAATTATACTGACCAATAATTTTTCAATAATACTCGATAATCGACATATCAGTAATACTAGATAATTAATATTTTAATAATACTAGATAATCAACATGTCAATGATAATATATTAACATTTTAATGCTCCTAAATAATTCATATTTCAATAGTACTAGATAGTCAACATATTAGTAATACTAGAAAATCAACATTTCAATGAAACTAGACATTAATCAACATTTCAGTGATATTTGATAGTCAGCATTTCAGTGGTACTAGATTATAAACATTTCACTAAAATACTAGATAATCAGCATTACAATAATACTAGATAATTAACATTTCAGTAATATACTATATAATCAACATGTTAATGATACTAGATAATAAGGATTTCGATGATAATAGATATCAACATTTCAGTAAAATACTAGCTAATCAATTTTTCAATAATACCAGATAATTTGCATTTCAGTAATAATGGATAATCAACATTCAACAATAACAGATTACCAGAATTTTAATAATATTATGCAATCAACATTCAACAACTCTAGATAATCAGCATCCCAATACTAAGAAATAATAAACATTTCAGTAATACTGGATAATCAACATTTCAGTAATACAGAATAATCAACAGTTCAATAAAACTGGATAATAAACATTTCAAAGCATCCAGATGAAGATGTTTAAAATAAAACAATGATCTAGAGGTAGTTCTTATTTTTGTATCGCTTCCTTGATATCATATATACTTACTGTAACAATAAATTTAAACAGACAGTTATAGTATTGCACAACACAGGCAATGAAAATCTGCAGAGCTGACACAATCTGAAAGTGATAGTGTATAAATTGCACTATTTAATGACAGCAATTTGTACATACTCTGGCACAGATAAGACTGTGGCATGAATTTGAATGCTGTGTCCATATCTGCTTTTCAAAATTAGTTATGAGAATACATGAATAATAAAGACACTACTACAGTATGGCATAAAAATGATAAATCAAATCTGCACATAATAAATACTATGTCAATAAATCTGTGCAATATCTGCATGCAACAGTCAATACAAAAATTTCCAATGTCTATGTCAGTTGTAAGTCATATTAACATTTATTTCAGTGTATTTTGACCAAGATACTGAACAATTCTTCATGGATTAGTAGTAACAGGGCAAGGCAGGGCCATATCAAAAATGTTTTTTATATCTTTTTTTATTGGTACAGTTTCAACGAAATGTCAATTAATTATTTATAGACCTGCATTTTTCTTCATACAGCTGCCCCCTCTCTGGGGAATCACCTTTCTTCTGGCAAAAATCCCTAGTTGAAACGGCAAAGTTATGGCGGATGGAATTGCTCTCATACTTTTGTTATGTGTGTTGTCTCTTACTTGAAGGTCTTCTCAGGTCAGCTTCTGAAATAAGTTTAATACAGCATATCATAAAGTATGTATTTAATGAAACTGTTTTGATGATGCTACAATAATCTCAATGGTCTTGTGGTTTCAACTAACATGTCATAAAGTAGGTCATTTTAGTGGTGTCAAAAGTTCTGTGGTTTAGTAGTCTCATATTGAAAGATTTGCTGAAAAAATTAAGCCAAAATGTTTACCCGTTTATACAGCTTTGATATAGACCCATAATCTCTTATTGGAATACTTCTGTACTTCCATCATGTTACTATATGGTAAATTGCAACATTAACTATAGATACTATTCAAAACATTTTTTTCTCCATATAATTCGTGATACTGGAGCATAACTGATTCATGAATAAGTTCATCACTGTCAGTTATATCAAAAGTAAAGAATATTAAATTTTGTCCAAATTATTAGAATAATCAATACCAAAATCCTAGTCTATCAAATTCAAAGAGGTTTATTAAATGTTTCTGCTGTACAGAATGATCTTAGGCAGAAGAATGATGCCATTGAAACAATTCTAAGTGATTTTTAATGCCAGTATAATACAAATAATTACTTTCGTTTAAAAAACAATATTAAAGAATTTTGCCCAACAAAATATTGTCACAGCATATTTCTGAAAATGATTTATTAAAAACTTACTTATTGTCTTGATAATACCAACACTTAATGGTAATTCCCATTCAATTCTTATGGTAAAGTTTTGTTTCATCAGGCCCTCAAACAAGTATTGAACTTGGATAATGAAAACAAGTGGTTGTTTCATGCATGCTTTTTAATTTAGGTTTGTGCTACTTATATTTAGTTAAAAAGTTATTATATGTGTTAATACACCAACACACAATTACAGCATAAAGGAACATGTTTTGAGGGACTGATGTAATATGTCCACAGTAAAGACCCTGACATTATCATACAGTCATAAGGGTTTGATAAATGCAGGAGATAGGCTCTGACGTCTCTTTGACTTGTGATTTGGGGCAATGTAATGCTAACACAATAAGGAAAACATGATGCCCAAACAACTGCATGGAATAATTCTGAAAAACATTTTAACTGAGTATCATATCAAGTTAACAAAGGTCATTTGGGCTGATTAGTCTGTAATTTCTGGCCAATACAGTCATGTTAGGATCTTTCATGGTGTATGGACATTTTTTTGTATGATACTGAAAGATCCTGATTTGGCTAAAGACTGCTTGAGTGTGTATTTGAAAGAAGCTTATCATATATCATTGTGAATAGACTTGAAATTGGCTTTTCAGGAGTCATTTTAAGGATTTTCAACTTTTACTGTCAATGACCATATATGATGGGAGAAGGATACAAATTAGAAAGGATTGATTTTAAAATGCTGTCTTAAATTTAGTCAAATTCTGTAATAAATGTTTAGAAAAGTAATGGAAAAGTCTTAATATTTTTAGAAACAATGACCATATATAAAAACAAATGAGCATGACTTGCACAAACTAGATAACCATTGTTGCCAGACAGATTATATATACACTGGCAGAGATCTCGGAAATACTTAATTACGCGTATTTGGACGCCAATGTTTGATCTGGACACAGAAAATCGCTGAAGAGGGAGTCCTCTGTACCATGTAATAGGTGTGTATAAAATTCAAAGACTTGCCAGCCCTGCTTCAGCCACATGCTTTGTGGGAAAATGTGTTGATCATTTAGCTGTGCTGATTGTTACAATAACAGCATTCAGTGACTGAAAGACCCCTTGATGTACATACATGTAGCCATTTTATAACAGTACATAAAAATGAACATGATGCAATAGCTAGGCGGCAAGTTCAAAGGCTTTGACTGGCAGCCGGGTCAAAAAAAGGTACTGATATTTACAGTGATTGAATTCAGAGGCAGAAAGACCCAGAGATGTACATGCAGTAATTTATAAAAGTACATCAAATAAACAACTTTAGCTTTCGTTATTGTGTTCATTTCTGAATGTAAACTTCGCCTTCTTCTGTTAGAAAAGCTAAAACGACTTCACCATGTGATTATTTAAGAGGTACATTGACTGACCATACTATATGCTTTTAAATGCCCCTCGCCGTAGCCCGGTTAGTTCTAGTGTTGTAGCGAAATGCATTCGTCAAGGCATCAATAGCTAGGCTTATTATGCATTATTTTATTAAAGACCTAACTTTAAAATGCAAATTATGTAGGTCAGAAACGTATGGAACAATGCTATGTTGTGGAATTCGCGAGATGCGCTTTAAGGTCTAAGCTGTTTTCTGACTTGACACGTATTTGCGAAAATACGGGGGAAAAAAGCAAATCAGATAATATTGCCTAAAATTACTGCAAGTACATATACAAATAAATGAACCATAAATTTGCGATCCTGTCAATGGACTGTTGTAATGAAGCTATATTATAGTGAGTGATTACATTACGAAAACCTCCATCTAAAAATAGATGCACTCATGTCTGTGTTGATTCTGTAGGAAAGAAGGGACTGCAACTTTTGATGGTTGGACTCCTATTTTTACCAAAATGGAAGTCCTGGACTCCTAGTTTTAAAATCCTAGCGAGATCTATAATACAGTTTTACCCAGCTATAGCATGCTCCGTTATTATATGAATTCGGATATAACATGGACTTGGGATGGTTTCCAAAATTTCATATAGATGTATTTTTCTCAAATGTGAAAAAAAATCTTCTTAAAGTACCAAAAATGTACTATCATTGTGAGGAATAGATCATACAGGAATTCTAATATTAAACAATCGTGTTGTGGCTACTGAAATTATGTATACAAGTATTTTTTTTGTACATAAAAAAATATTTTTTCTCCTTAAAAGTATGTAAAATAACATGTAAAAAAAATGCTTATTCAGGGATCACATTGGGTTTCACCAATGTCACAAACTGTGATTTCTTTTTTCTTATTGGTAACAAAATATAATATCGGGGGATTTTTTGCGATAACATTAACTGTTTAAACTTGTCTATGCAATCTTGGATTTGGAGTGGAGAAATTCCAATGTACCATAAAAAGAAGCAAACCCTTGGGTATAAAATGCACTGGAATCTATATCTTGTTACATAAACTTCATTCATATTGACAAACCATCTTAACACTGCATTATTACATCATAAGCCTCTTATGCTAATATCTGGCCTGAGCACTGTATAATGTTTATCCACTCCAACAGTCGTGCTATTGGGCTAGCAAGAATCAACCCAATTCTGAAGGCAGGAACAAGAACGACTACAACTGACCAATTAATGTACCCAGAAAATTGTTTTTGCTGAAACTTAAAGAAACTGATTACCTTTGATGCACTGATTGTTCTGTATAACAAATGAAAAAATTCAGTCCCAATCAATGTTCTACAATTATCTTGATGTTGCATCCAGAATAACAAATGAGCATTTGTTGGTCCTCCAATTTTTTCTTTACTGGTGATTTTAATAACACCTGCACCATTCATCAAAGCAAGCTGATCTATAATCTTCAATAAAAACAAAGTACCTTTCATCAAAGGAAGTCAGCACCAAACTTAAATAAATACAATGAAAACTGATAGATTGTTGCATTTTCCAAAGTCACAGTAAATGTTTATTGTGCCATGACAGTTTTCTTTTTGCAGAAAACATGTGTTTGCTTACAACTGCTACTAACAGCATCATATAACGCAAATAAACTTAAAATCCATTGAAGCCATAAATATAAGGCCGTCAAGTTACTTTTTAATTTGTTCACATGTTCTCATTTCCCTATGAATAGGCTCATTCCTTGTGTAGATTCGGCAAGATGATAGCTGTCTCAAGCTAACCAAAATCTAGGCTACTTTAAATACATGTACATGTATCATGTATACATCTACAGCCACGTGCTACTGGCAACAATATCATAATGAATTGTTTAGTGACGTATTTGTTGACAATGGGATACTGAACAAATGAGGAATACAAGTTTTTAATTTTTTATATGTCTTATTTGTGTTTTCTAATTGGAAGTGACCAATACATCAATTTATTACTGTGCTCTATACTTGAATTCATGAATTTTACATACACATGTACAGTCATTAACACACTATGGACTATACTACACAAATGTAAGTTGTCGATATACATGTGTATTTCAGGCTAAATTTCTTTTCATTTAATGAAAAGCACATATTTTGCACCCACCTTTATTACCTGTGCCTGCTTTATTTATACACACCCCACTCGCACCTCCCAGGCCATCCATTTTTGGTACATGCATTATTTTCTTCAGCTAACTGACCTGGCTGCATCTAACATGATTCGCTTAAAACATGGTAGGGTTATATGGACACCAACTACCGTGTTATAGCGGGGTCACACTGTAATAGATGATACACAATGAATTGTGTAAAACAGACACAATGACCTACAATAAGGTGATCTGTCTTTATATTCAGTGCTCTAAAAGTTATTGGAAACCCTTTATTATTATCAAAAATACCTTAAATTCTTTTTGAATGGATGTAATTACTTCATACACTCTGTCTTTCATTCCAGTCACCTGTATTTCTAAGCATGATGATTCAATGTTCCCTGAAAATTAATAAATAAAGATTAAAATTATTTAGTTTCTCAACATCATTTTTTAAAACACGGACATGTCTAAACTCAGTATAATATACAATTAAATTTGTGTGAATAATTAAATATGTTCATAAAATGCATACTGAATAAGTGAACAGCAATCAAGGGCAATGCCGGGCAACAAAGGTATAGCAACCTTGCTAGATCGGATCTTAGCACATGATAAAGCAAATCTTAATTACTGTACAGAACCCATTTGTCTTGCTTGAGTTACAGTGATTTTGACCTTTGAGCTTTTTGCATCAAAATTAATATGCTTCTTGTGATTAACAAAATTAGTAATGTACTGATGGATGTATGGAAGGATGGGCATCTTCATAACATGTTATGGGTGGCATATAAAACTGGGTATATGCAAAAAGTTTCTTACACGCAAATATAAACTTTTATGACTGAATAGGCAACAGAGTTTGAGAAATGGAGGAAATAGAAAACTTTCAAATTGCCAATAGTGGAAAACAGGTGTACAATTATCATTACTCTATGGTCATAAAATAAGAAACATAAAAGAGAGAAAAGCAAGAAGCTTTGCAAACTTCAAGAAATAATTTAGTTCCCTAGAATACAACGTGAAAATGTCAAAAATGGATATTAAATCAAAAATAATCTTATAATCACAGAAACAAATAAAATTTAAATGTGTGTAGTTGGATAGGGCTGTCCAATAGCCTTTAACAGTAGAGACTGAGATTTGTCTCTCCTGCTACACCAATCACAAAGGACTCTCCGCTTGGCATCATAGACCTTGTATATGAAACGTAATGTGGTTTGAAAAATGCACCTGAAAACTTTGCTCAAAAACCTTCCTTGACATATAGATCAATTGAGATGAGATAAGTATGATAATGTGCGGGCTGTTGTGGAATGTCCACACACTGTGCTACAAAATATTGACCCTATTCTGAGTAGATATCGAATGTTGGTCTGTATACCAACAGGTCAAGAAGATTGTTGAACGATGATTGACTGGGCCACAGGGGTGCCATTAACATGAGCTCAACTGCGGAAATCCTCACTTCATACAGCAGTTGTGGGAAGACTTAACTGAACAGACGATAGCACTTCAAGACAAAGGCATACAAATTCCAGGCCCACTATGCTGAGACTGGGTAAAAGTAAACTGAGAGTATGTTGTTAAGCTTTGTTGTATACAAGTCCAGCAAGGGTCCCCCCCCCCAGTCTTAACAAGGACTTTGCCATAGACTGGTGCAAAGACCATTATGAGAGTAATTTTTCTATCCTTGACAGATCTTTTGCCAAACTATTATTCTTGCCTGGAATATGACAAGCTCTCAAGAGGCTCCAAACCTCCACATAAAAAGCAGAAGAATGTGTGCCTCTTTGTTGCCTAATGTATGCTATTGTAAACATGTGGACAAAAGAAGCCAGCAATCCATGCTTAAAAGTTTACACATCCACTGTTAAAAGCATAGCCCTCATTTCCAAATTGTTTATATGTAGCGTGGATTCTTCATGAAACCACGAACAGGACGAACTATCCCTTATGACTATAAACTATCCATTCTGACTCCAAGTGAGCACCACACTCAATGAACTGAACAGATAAGACTAGGGGTTTGGAGGCATGCATTTTGACTCCAGACAGAAACCAGTCCTGATTTGCCCACCAATTTAAGTGGTGGTGAAATTCCAATCTAGGATAAATCTGAGCTGCAAGGGGATCCCTGTGTAGTTACAAGTTTACCTGAATGAGAAACAGGATGGAACACAAGTGCAGCCTTGATAGTGGCTTGGGTCTGCTGCAGAGTTCAAGATCTCTAGAAGGGATAAATACAGGCGAAGTGACAAAGAAATCTTTATTGCCATTGCCTCCATAAGGGCCATGATTCTGTCTACTCTGTCATGCGGCACACTGATTAATCCACTGTTCATGCAAAAATACATCTCCACGAATATGAGCTCCTGAGATGGAACTATATCTGATTTGTCTAGGTTTAGCGTAAGATCTAGCCAGGTCAGTGTGGATCAGGAGACTGGGACTGATCTTATCTGGAGGATAGAAATCACGTTAGCAGCAACTACTATTATTCTGATAATGGCCCTGGGTACTAAAAATAGGCAGACTTGCAGAGCACAAAATTGGAAAACCTCCCAGTTCAGACAAAACTGGACGTATTTCCTTTCAGGAAGAAAAAGTGGGATATGAAGATATGCTGCTTGTACGTCGATGGAGGCCATTTAATACCCTCTCTACTGTGTACTTATACAGAAGGGAGTTCATCTCTTCCCGTGATTGCACCAGATTATAATGGTGGAAAAGCATGCGAGTATTTAATGTTCACCAGTATGAAGAGGAGTGCAGAGATGTTACCCTTTACAAATATAAAATAAGGCATAACAAGGTTTCTTTGGTCAGTTTTTATTGTGATTTAATTCATGTTCAGCAAATACAGACGTATTTTTTTAGTATAACCGGTTTCATTAGTTACCTGGGTGCACTAAAATAAGAGAGCAGTGTACCTTTATTACATGTACATTCAAAAACCGAAACAAGTGGTAAATGGTTTTCCTTAAAGGTTCCACATTCAATGGAACCACATGACATGTAACTTATGAAGATCTATATAAAAAATCTGAAACTGCATTTTGAATCAATTACCATGGCAAGGAGCTTTATGTAATTAATATATCAATACTAAAGATAAACTAACACCACCGAATCTGAATATCAATACCTTCTCTCTCCACAAATTTAGCGATGTAAATATAGCCTAAAATGTGATAACCAAATTACATGCTATTTTAAACTAAATGCTACTCCGGTGGAAGGGCTATTAATGAATTGTCTGTTTTTATTTGGGCACATTGAGCTGTAAACAGGGCAAGTGGAATTTGAGTCAGGGCTTGTATTTTATAAATCCCCTACCAAATGTATGTGTCTGACAAAAATTTCCGATAAATAGTGCACCATGAATAATATAATATAAAAAAGAATAAAATGGGAGCAGAAAATAATGAAATATTCATGATAAAGTGCCAACTGCAAACTAATTATATTAATACTGAAAATATATTAACACCACATTTGCTAAATTAACAAAATTAATGTGAATATAAGTGCCTTCCTGTCCACGTAAAACAAAGTTATGCAAGTATAGCATAAAATGGCAGTTAAAACAAAATGCTACTCCGCTGGAAGGGCTAGTGTTTTCATTGTATGACAAAAACAAAATGGCACCATATTGGTCTTGCTCATTCAAGTAGTAATGACTGATCTGTCGTTGTCATATTGGACTGCCAAAGATTCAGCTGTCCTATGTGCCTGAAATATCTATTATATGCTGCTTACCATCATGTGCTTATTAAATTCCTGTCAGAATGCTGCTTGTGCTAAATGTTGTTTTCATCAAAACAGTTACAATTTTCAAAATGGTGGCAGTTCAAACTAGCAAAAGGCATTTCTATGTAACTTGTTTTATAAATATATAATAATAATAATAATAATAATAATAATAATGACTTTGTATAGCGCCTAATCGTTAGGAGGTCTAAACGCTTTACAACATTAGACAACACCTATAAGATAAGAAACATAATAATATTATTACAAAAACAAACAACATGAAATTAGAAAAACATTAAAAAATAAAAACATGCTGAGAATCTTTCAGGTAGGAAACATTATTAGGTCTTTAAGTTTGTTCTTGCAGTTGAAATAAGTGAGTTTTTAGAGCCTTCTTGAATGTGATCACTGTGTCTTTGTGTCTAAGTTCAGTGGGCAGATACAATTTGTGTCCTGTTGACCAAGTAGGACTTGAACCACAGGAAGGCTGTATCATGAATGCCAAATATATGCTGGAGACGGTGAAGTAATATATCATGATCTATTGTGTCAAATGCTGCAGACAAATCAAGGAGGGTGAGGACTGTAATCTTTCTGCTATCCAATGCAGAGAGAATGTCATTAACTACTTTTAGAAGAGTGGTTTCAGTAATGTGGTAAGGGCGATATGCAGATTGTACATTGCTAAAAAGACTATTTGAATTTAGATGAGATACAAGCTGGGATAGAACAACCTTTTCTGAGATTTTTTAAATGAATGGGATATTAGAAACTGGGCGGTTGTTCTTTAAATCGTTATGGTCTAGTGTTGGTTTCTTCAGCAGAGGCTTTACAATGGCAGTTTTGAAAAATGACGGGAATTCCCCGATGAGAGAGAGGTATTAATAACGTCAGTTAGTGAAGGCAATACTGGATCTAAGCACTCAAGCAGTAGTGATGTTGGAATTGGATCAAGTTCACATGACTTTGGAGCACTCTTCATCACGATTGTACGTACGAAATCCATAGAGACCGGTTCAAATGCTGCTAATATTTGCCACTCAAATTCTGTATCCCAACTGTATGGTGACGACAAGTCAACTAAAGTGTGGTGTCGAGTTTATATCTAATGGTTTGTATTTTGTCATGGAAGAAATTTGCAAACATGTCCGGAAGGTCGACTGGAGAGAAGGTAGTTGGAAGTGGTGTTGATTTGTTCCTTGACATTAGCTTGTTAGTAATCTCGAAGAGTTCTTTGCAGCTGGAACTTTCCATGATCTTAGTACTGTAGTGGGCTGATTTCGCTGCATGGACTATATTTGTGACATTCTTCTTAGCAGCTTCATAGATTTGCTTATGAATATTGAATCTGGTGGAAAGCCAGAGCCTTTCAGCTTTACAGCAGTCTCTTTTAGCAGTGTAAAGCTGGTCCCTAACACTGCTATACCATGGATAATTGATACTCTGCACTTGTTAGCTGGGGATTGTTTGTCGAGCAATGAATGCAGGCAGTTATCAAGTTGTTCTGCTATAGAAGGTAAGCAAGTTGTTAGGTTTTCTTGGATGTCATGCATTAGTTTGGTTCTATTTGTCAAACAGAGGTTTTTCTTAGTAGCAGATAAAGGTGAAGGGTTAGGGACTGATACATCAAGATGGCTTATAATGCTGAGGTGATCTGATGCAAGTTCATGGGATACCAGGGAGGACCGTAGAATGTTATCATCAGGTCTATGAAGAATCCAGTCTAAAATGGGACCATGTTTATGGGTGGGTTGGTTAACTGACTGTTTGAGGTTGAAAACATTAATGGAATCTATGAGTTTTTATGTGTTTGGGTTTCTGGGACAGTCAAAGTGAAAGTTGAAATCTCCAAGGATAATCAGGTTGCCACCTATCGAATTTCCTTAGTCCAGGAGATTCGGAAACTGTTCCAAAAAGAGAGAGTCAGCCAGCTTGTTTTTTCTACTAGGAGGGAGTCGGTATAGGCATCAAAAATGGACTGACCTTTGCTCCAGTGTGAGTGTGGTTTGGACTAGTTCAAACGATGTGTGGTCGAAATTGAATGTTGTGGTATAGTTAAGATGTTTTATCATGGAGTTCTTTGTGATGACAACAATTCCACCTCCGCGAGAGTTACGGTGGAACGACTTGATATAGTAACCAGTGGGTGTTAGATTCGCACACTTGGGCTCATCGCCTGATGTTTTTAGCCATGTTTCTGTCACGAAAAATATGTCAACATTTTGGTCGTTGATAAAATTAACTATTTCTGTGCGCTTTTCCGGCAGTCCTACTGACTGGGCATTGAATAATGCAATGCGCAGAGGTATTTCTTGGATAGTTGACACAAAGGTTGACGAATTAATTTGGATTTGAATTAGGTTACCTAAATTAATGGTCGAAACTTTTTTAAATGGTTGTGCTGAAATAAGGGAGATAACTGGAATTCTTCTTCCTGTTCTTTGCAAGCCAGCTTTTCTTTTTTCGCTTCTGTTTACATTTAGGTAATGATGGATGTAGTCCCAGTTCGTTTAGTCTAGAGCACAATGTAGTGTGGAGAGCCAAGGAGTGAACATTTAGAGCAATTAATGAGGGTCCATCGTAGCATAAACGGGTTGACTGGCGAGTATCACGTGATGGCGGTTTGTTCAAAAACAGTGGAGCAAGACAGCTGAGAAAAAGTCTAATTATTCTCGTTTCCAAAAGAAGGAGATGAAGAAACACATACAATTTAACAGCCAATACATAATGAACATAATAACGAAGACGAAAACAGGCAACAAGCACAAATATCATGAAAACAGCATTAAAGAAAACGGAACTGCTGCTTCAAGCCGGTTAAGCGATAGCGGCCATCTTGGAGTTAATATGTTATATATATATATATATATATATATATATATATATATATATATATATATATATATATATATATATATACACACAATGTCTAGCTGAAGTCTCTAAACAATTACAGTCATGCTTCTAAAATGAAACCTTTATTTTATACAGAGAAAAACACAGAGAAAAACACTGTCCTATGAACAGTGATTGTTATATCACCGTGAAAATATTAGATAAAAAGAGGAAACAAATGTGAGTAGAAAATAGATAAATCTAATAAATCCCCATATTAAATTAAACTAGATGAACCAATATTATCAAATGAAAAAAATACACATCTAACATGATACAAGCCTCAGTAATTAAGAAAATTGTCCCTTACCCTTTAAAATAGATGTGCAGGAAAATAATGTTAAAAAAATTTATTTTCCAATATACTAACCTACTTGTACCAAGATATTTTCACAAACAAGTCTAGACTCATGAAACTTTGCTGCATAAAAATGTTGCTCATTGCAAGTATCATTTGAGCAGATTGAAAGTCAAAGCAAAATCTACAATTTTATGCAACTGCTGAAAACTGGGATTTAAGACAGAGTTTGCACATCTAATCTGTGCTAGATTTGTCTTTATAAAACATGCATGCTGCAACTGCTTTCAAAAAGGTCATCTACACATACATACAAACACGCCTACTGAATTACAATTACAACTTTCAAGGCATTTTGTGCAATCTTATGAACAATGTTTTCACCAGCAGACATATATACATACGTAGTCTGACCTAATCGAGTCCAAAAAACAGAGAAATAAACCATGGGGACACAGCAATATAATGACATATAGATTCCTGACCTCCACAATCCCAATAAAAAGGAGGCCATAATGAGACACCATTTAGCTTATCTTGGTTTTAAAAAATTGTTCTGAATTGGTAACGTAGTTTTCAAGAAGAATCAGAAATTTAGAAATGTTGAATGTCAGATGGATGATAGATGACAAATTACAGGGTAATGCTTCAAGTCTCTATGTAAGACCAGTAATGATGGAGATTGTATACAAATAGTCCACAATTATTACAATATTAGATTAACTGTCCAAAGAGAGCTTCACAATATTATAGTTCTTTTTCTAAGCAAACAAATAAAAATAAAAACATACCTTTCTCGGGAACCTTGAACTTTTTGATAGCGTCTTGAAAGACCTGAGAAAACAATCATTTATGCATCAAATCAATTTAACAAAATGCTACTTTTTTTAACAACATGCCTTATATTTAGCAAGCAAGTAGAAAACTTCTAGTATTGACCATAATGTTTATATCTTAAGACAGTGCCCGTAATAAAGGGAGTGGATAGATTTATCATCATAACGATACGCAAATGAATGCCTAAGTGATCACTATGTTAAGCTTCATCTATGAAGGGATAATCATTATTATATTATCTTCGTTCTTTAATACGCAAGTAAAAAACAACTTACACCACCATAAATGCACACATTTAATAATTGGAAACAAATAATGGAAAGATGGGAAACAGATAGTCAATGATGATCTATACAACAAAATATGATTTTATCTGGCAAACCATGAAGATGTAAAACACGTTTCAAACATTTATGCAAAGCTTTATCTAAACTGGATGAGAGATTTAGTATCTAAATCTAGAGCAGTAACAAGTTCGGTAAGATCATCTCATTTCACTGAACCCTTCATACCCCCAGTGACCCCACGACACATAGGTCACGGGACCGGTCAGGACACAAGCCCAAAGTGGTGGTCAGTTTGTTTATATAGCTAATAATGATGTTTTTGTAGCTTTTCTACTAGTTTAGGGTGTCCACTCAAGTTTCAAGACTCCTATAAAAGACAACTGGACTCGAAATGATGTGCTGCATGCACAACTAAAAACCCGGCTCCTGATGCAAATGGGTCATTTGCAAAACGCTATGGCCGACTGTGGTAGGGTTACAGATTAACAAAAGGGTTTCATTCTTGTAGGAACCACTGAAACTGTATCCAGCATCACCAAGATTTAACACTTTTTAGAGACGGTTTATGACTCCGAAGGTGCGCATGTCATTGGAGATATTCACTGCAACTAGTGTCGATATGGTTAATGACTTCGAAGAGGTGCATGCATACTGTTCATGACCCTGAAGGTGGGCATGTTATTGGATCTGATCGCCGCAACTATAACTATATGGTTCAAAACCCCGAAGTAAGGCGTACATATGGTTCATGACCGCAAAGTTAGGTATGTATCATGGTTCGTGACCCAGAAGTTGGGCTTTGTTATTCAAGCTCAAGTCAAAGGGTTGAAGAACAATCATTTCAATTAGCAGGATTAGTTCACCACCTTTGTTTTGAGTAACGTCACGAGTGATGTGACACTGACATGGTCACTTATGAATCACATAAATAACCAATGTGGTGTAAATGAACAGTAATGACAGCAATAAGCCTGTCTCCTAGAAATGGCAACATAAGCTGGCAATCGAAAATAATTTCTCCGCTTTCATATGTAAAAAGCCAACATTATTACATCCACAAGTATTCATTGTTGGAAGGTTAACTATGTCACATATATGCATCGCAAATTTTTTACAATATATTTGGTGGTAACAAATGCATAAAATGAACATAAACACTCACCTAAGCCTGCTTTTTAAATACTCTGACATTCTTTGTATGCATGTAATGACAAAATATGTGGGAATATTTGTGCAAAACCACTGAATGATGTCTTTTTGCAAAGGTCACATGACATCAATAACCGTAACTTAATGGCATGTGGTAAAGTAAAAAAATTAAAATAATGAAAATAATATTACATACACTGGGTTCAAAAACACACCAAAATTTAATTTTTTGAAATTGTAGATGTTTATACCAAGAAATCAGATTAACTGCAATGGTACTCACTGTACTAAATTCATTACTAATTTGTAGTACATTTTTCATTTTTATTATGTGTAATATACTTTCAAGGCTAAACTCGACATACATGACTGGGAATTACTGGGGTATTAACAAAGTCCGGCCTTCTGTTTTGAGTGGGATTAGCATCTGGAGACAGTAGTATACAAATTAAACGTTTTCATTTTCAGTATACTAATAGGTAATAATTTAACCATTATTCAGAATTTGGAAGAATGATACCCAAATGGATGTCATCTTTTTTTGTGAACATCAATAACAATATTGGCATAATGAAAAACGGTTGATCTATCACATTTCTCAGTTTAACGACATAGTCATACATTTGTACTGAGAACCAACTCTGTGCCAGTTTTTTCTCTCATCGGTTCCAAGTTGGCTTCAATAACTGTGTTATATTCCTCAAAGTGTAATGGTCAGAATTCTTTTTATTTCTTATTTTCACGATTTGAACAATGACCAAATATATCTTATCATAACTTGGTTTAAAAAAGGTAATTTACTAATTTGTAATTTCAGATCATGGACAAAAACACTACTGAATAGTATGTTTATTTTATTATAACAGCAACTAACAATTTCAAATTGTGTATGACTCTAGTATAGTGTACCATATTTGAACTTTCACCAAAAACACGCATGGCAACGCTTTACTCAAGAATGTGGTATTTTATGAAAAAAATAAGGGTTTTTGCTAAAAAGCCATAGAAAGGTTTCAGAAATACATGGAACATGGACGAAGTCAAGTTGATCTTTTGGTTGCATGTTCGCCTCTGTTTTCTCTATGAACATATGTAGGAAATATGCAAATTTATGCTTGAAATAACATGAAGTCAAAAAATAGTGGCCAAAAACCAGTATTGAAATGGTGGATATTTTGTTTAAATGCTTCATGTAAATTTATTTCTAACTATATTATAAATATGCATTCATTTTTTAAAAATCTTTTTTTGTTGTTGCTAAACTTAGCCATTATTTTTGTATTGAGACCACTCTTTATTCCAACTGCCCATCTTATCCTGTTTTTTGTAAAGGTTCATCTGTCTGTTTGCAGTTCATACTGGTTTGCCTTAGATCTGATATAAAAAAAGTCTAATATCCGGACACAAAATCCGATTCCAACCATGGGCGAATTTTGGGTAAAAAAAGTCAGGTCTAAACAATGAGGTTTTTTAGCTGTATTTTGTAGTGCAACTAGATATTCCAGATTATTTGGTATAATTGTAGAGCTAGATCTGTCTACCTTTCTATAATACCACCCACTTTAGTGCATCATGCATGACCGTGACGCTACAGAGCTCGGCAGTAGGCTACTACATCCTGCCATGTTTACTCGTCGCTAGGGGTTAATGTGTTAACTATAATTATGAATGCAAGTTTTGGCCATAAAATGTCCAGGGAACTGAACATGACTTGTACATGTAATATGGATCATTTTGGACTCAAGACTGAATTGTCAACTGCCAAGATATATTACATACAAATCAGACCCTCAAGTTTTACTTGCTGATGCCTTTGTTAAACCTTTGAGTATTTACACTCTGTCATATGTTCTCCCCCCATTTTAGTCTCATTCTAAGAGGTCTACAGAAACTGAAGAAGGGGGAGGGGAGGTGGCAATGGCAGCACCAATCTTAATACTCAGCCATGGTTTCCGAAAATGTTGTCTTTGTGTTCAAATAGTCATATACACTTCCCAGTACATACAAAATATGTTTCTACCCCAGGACCTCAGCATTATACACCCTTTGAGTAACCTCGGCTTGGAAGTGTCCATTATCAGACAGGCTATCGACAAACAAATTTATCATATTCAATTTCTGATATTTTATGCCATTACTTAGAGTCAACACATTTATGATATCAGACATATCTCCAGCGACTGCTTGCTTTATATGACCAAAACCAGATTCATCCATTTTGCACACTTATTTTTGCATGATCCTTACCTGTGCTTGTTTTCATAATGGATAAGGATATGATCACTATAGCCACATCTGCTATTAGCACATTTCTAGTCTCATTAGATGCTTTAAATTATTTGCAAACCTATTGCTTGCATGTTTCATGAGATCAGTGTTTAAGCAGAAATCCTAATTTGCACAGGAACATATATAAGTCACATTATAGATAAATATTGTGCTCAGATACTTAAATTGATGTCACCAGTTTGTAAACATTTCTTGAAGTTTCCTTTGTACACATTGATTTTTGCTTCTGGCATTGATTCTAGCCAAAAAGAACAAATCCTTAACTCACAGATCTTAGGAATTCACATGTATATCAGAACAGAGTTATCTTTATAACAGGTTATCTTAAGCAATCATGTGCAGATAATCATTTGGGCAAACTTCACTTTGCAGCTTGAGCACCAGAAATATTCTTTGTACAGTCACTCTTGTCAGCATTTTGAAAGGACAATCATTATTTAGAATACTGAAACCAAACTGTTTCCTAGATTCCATTCCTATTTTCAGATAGTGAACAAGGACACTATTCCAAGATGGCTAAAATCCACAATGTGAGCTGCTGCCATGAATACTTATACCTTGCACTACATAGTTGTTATGTATATTTAATTGTTTTGTCCGGTTTTTGTAATGTAACATTGTTTACTGGACTTTACTGTACACCAGGCCAACCAGTCCTGCCACAAACCTCTTAGTGCTGAGAGCCTAGAGAGGCAGCTGTAAGTAACGTTTGTAAGTCTTTGGTATGATTCTGCCCGGGATCGAAACCAACGACCTCCCGCTTCCAAGGCGAACGCTCTAGCCACTAGGCCACCGGAGCGGTTTAAGAGTAAATATGTTGATCAGGGTTAGAGTTTTGGAGATTCCCAAGTGAATTCTATAGGGTATTATGTTTTAAGTAAACAAAGCTCAATACATCATTCAAGAAGGTTATTTTCCATTAGGTAATAGTTATTTTTAGAAAATGTTAATTGTGACCTTGATGTCAAACAGAGAACTATATTATCTTGTGACTATCAAGATTGTATCTGAACTCATGCTTTAACATCTGGCACTTTAAGTTGTATTATGTTGTGTCCACTTTGGACTGAATTTTATTTTCTTCAAACTACTGAATTCAAGTAAGTATTTTATTTGGAAATACAAAAGTCATCGGATAAAATTCTTGAATAAAGACATTCCTTCGAATTTATACTGAATTCAAACTCTGGAATAATATTTCTGTGATTCAACAAAAGACTGTCAACACATCAGTACTTAGTAGATCATAGCATATATCGCCTTCAATTTTAAATCTCTTCAGGACTTGAACTGAGTTTTATTCAGGGCTTTTTATTACTAGGACTTGTGTCTTTAATTCTTGGATTGTTTTTTTTTAAATTTAATTTGCAATACTGTAAGTTCTTTTTTCCTATTTTTCACTTTGTATTCCAGGAAAATAAATTATTTGTTAAATTTTACAAGGCTTGTTGTCTTCACTCTTTACTTTTACTTATTTTAAAAGCATATACTCCTAACAGAAAAAGTTTTTTTAACGAAGCAAGAAATAAAAAGTATTTTGATCCAATATTTGGTGGAAAAGAATGTTTTGGATAAAAGTGCTCTGGTTTTGATCAGTAAGTCTGTATCAGACTCTAACATAAAAGTAAAGGAATTACAATTAAAATACATGATGAAATTAGAATTAGGAAATCTTTAACTTCAGAAACAAAAAAAGGAAAAACAAATGCAAATGGAGGAGGAGAAAAAATGCAATTAGTTAAAGAAGAGATAGAAGAATGCAATTGGAGAAGCAAATGCAATTAGATGAAGAGGAGAGAGAGAGAGGAAGATGCTATTGGAGAAGGAGGAGGGAGAGAAACAAATGCAGTTACTGATAAAAGAAAAACAAATGATGTTGGAGAAAAAGGAGAAACAAATTCAGTTGCAATTGGAGAAAGAGGAGAGACAGACAGCTGCAAATGCAAAGAGAAAAAGGAGAAAGGGAATATCAAATTAGATTAAGAGAATTAGAGCTGGCAAGTGAAAATCACATCGGATTCCCCACTTTACATACAAATTCAGGTTTTGACGTTACTAAGAATATTAGGATAGTGCCTGCTTTTTAGAGAAAAAGAAGTAGACACATTTTTTTCATTCTGAAAACACTGCTGAAAATTCTAAATGACCAAAGGGGCATTGGACTCTATTATTATATAATGCACTTTCTGGCAAAACCCGAGAATCTATGCTTTCTTATCAGTATAGCAAAGTGCAGACTGTGAAATGGTAAAGGAATGCATCTTAAAGAATCATGAGTTAGTCCCTGAGGCTTATTGGCAAAATTTCGGGAGCCAAAAAAAAGAAACTGGACAAACTCGTGTTGAATTCGCAAGAGAAATAGACCAGTTATTTGATCGGTGGTGCTTAGCCAAGAAAGTTGATCAAAATTACGAAAATCTCAGATAACTCGTATTACTTGAAGACCAATAATCAGGGCCGGCGCTACCATATGGGCAAACTAGGCAGCCGCCTAGGGCGCTGATTTCAAGGGGCGTATTTTTTTTTTTTTTAAAATTGTTTATACATTTTGAAATTGATATTTTCCCGGGGGGGGGGGGGGGCGCCAGATAGTCTGGCCCTGCCAATAATTGCATCCATAGTGACATTAAGACTTATCTTGATGAGCATAAGGTCGAAATCTTGTAAAATGCTGCTCATACTGCTAACGAGTATTCCTTAGTTCATAAAGTTTCTTTTGTCTGTAAGTCTTCCACCCAGCAGTTTTCTGGTTTAAAAAAACGTATATCAGCCTAATACGAGCCCTTCTAAATTTCAATCTGGCAAAACTGTTAGAAATTAATTTTCTGATTAGATTGATCAATGATCCTTGTCTCTTCATACATGTACCTATTGCAAGAAGAAAGAACACATTATTTCTGATTGCTACAAATTGAAAAATAAGCATCAAAATCAAGACAGACCTATTCGAAATGCTCTTATTTCTAAGAGGTCATGGTCATGTATTGAAAACAATACATTTGTTGGGTCTCATAAACCACAGTCTGATTTTATTATGGAGGATTATGAACCATTCATGTCGAAGGGTTCTACATCACTCATAAGTGATTCTGCTAGTCCTATCTCTATTAAAATTTTAAGGAATACAGGAGCTTCTCCGTCTTTATTATCAAGCACTTTGCCTTTTTCTGAGAAGTCTTCTTCTAATGAGAGTGTTCTTATTAAGGCAGTAGAGCGCGTCTTTGTTAATGTTCATCTAAATTGTGTAAATCTTTCATCAGACTTAGTCTCAGGACCCGTGACAGTCGGAACAGTTTATTATATACCCACTAATGTGAGATATGAGATTTGGATTTTTCAAGTAGCTTTTTTTTTAAAAATTCAGTCATATTGCTACGATGTCTGCAATGTGGCAGTTTATAGTGATGTCATGCACTGGGGCATCATGCTGCAGACATGTAGCATCATGTCCCACCCAGTCTAATTACCCTGACACCAGGCCACCCAGTCCTAATACTAACCTCTTAATGCTGAATGCCAAGCAAGGCAACTGTTAGTACCATTTTTATAAGTCTTTGGTATGACTCGGCTGGGAATCAAACCCACGACCTCCCACATCCGAGGCGGACGTTCTAACCACTAGGCCACCGGAGCGGTCTTTCGCACTGAGGGCATTCATTTATTACTAGGCAATGACCCAACTGGAGATAAGGTTGTGGTTAATGCACTTGTAATTGGGAAGCCTTGTCTGGATCAGAAAGTCGATCATATTGTAAAAGAATTCCCTAATTTATACCCAGCTTGTGCAGTTACTAGAGGTATGGTAAAGTAAGCTCTTGAGAATGATGTTGATCAGTAATGTATTCCTTTAGCTGACACGTGTATTGGTCAGGCTTTTGGCGAGGTCACTTTCACCCCTTGTTTGGATCAATCAAAAGGTATTGATTATAGTGATCCTCTTGTAACTGCTCATTCTCAATATTCTACTCAGGGTGACAAATGACAATCACTTGTTGTCGAACATGAAAAAGATCCTGAGATCTCTTATTTGTTTCAGAGAGCCAAAGTGAAGCTGAAACCACATAAGTACCTGTTTGCTATTTCATTAGCTATGGGATACTTATGAGAAAATGGAGACCTCCTGAGGTACCTGTTGGTGATGAGTGGTCAATAAACTATCAAATTGTAGTTCCAAAATAGTACAGACAGGAGATTATTAGTCTAGCCCAAGAAACTCATTTGACTGGTCATTTTGGGATTAATAAGACTTATCACAACAACTTGACTCACTTCTATTGAACAAAAATTAAAAGTGATGTTTGTAAATACTACAGATCTTGTCACACTTGTGAAATGATAGGAAAACCCAATCAGAAGATACCAAAGGCTCATCTGCAACCTATTTCTGCATTTGACGAACCTTTTATCAGAATATTGGTAGACTGTGTCAGTCCCTTACCTAAGGCCAAGTCAAGTAACCAATATTTGTTGACCATAATGTGTGTGTCAACAAGATTACCAGAGGCAATTGCTAAAACAACAGTAAAAGCTTTGATAACGATTTTATTTTACTGAATTTGGCCTTCCCAAATCTGTCTAATCCAACCAAGAGTCAAATTTATTATCTGGAATTTTCCAGCTAGTCATGCTTGAATTTGGCATCCAGCAATTCAAGTCAAAAATGAAATTATGGTTTGACAGAACTACAATGAAGAGAACTTCTGAGTCTGGTGATAGAGTTCTGTCTCTCTTGCTCATTCTTCAAAATTTTCTTCAGATTAGCTCTTATGGCAGTCACAAAGTTAGGAAGAAAATTAGTGATTTCAATTATAACAATAGTACTCCTGGGATGTAAATAAATTAAAGGAGTAACAGTATTTTGAGAGATATAGCCAGGTTAATCATGCAATTAATTTAATTGTACCTGTTCCACTCAGTGATGATTTAAGCAAAGGAATGCAATTGGACTCGATTGATTTTGGAGTAACAAATCTTCAGAATTCAGAAATTATGAATAATCTGGACCAAAAACTTTCACATTTGCAACAACAAGAAACGAATGAACTAAACAGTTATTACTTGAATATGAGCACTTATTTCCGGGTGTTTCTACAAGAACCAATAAAATCTACCATGACAATGACATTGTAAATTCCACACCTGTGAAACAAGACCCAGACAGGATGAACCCTCTCAAACAGGAATGCTTGAAAAAAAAATTCAGTATTTGCTGGAAAATTATTTCATAGAACCAAGTGCAAGTGACTGGAGTTCACCATGTATACTTGTTCTGAAACCAGATAATACTTCCTCATGTGCACTGATTATCGAAAGGTGAACAGTGTGACTAAAACTGATTCATTTCCATTGCTAAGAATCAATGACTGGGTTGATAAAACTGGAAATCCAAAGCATGTCACCAAATTTGACCTTCTGAAAGAATTTTGGCAAATTCCACTGACAGAATGGGCAAAGAAAATTTCGGCATTCGTGACTCCAGATTGACTTTATCAATATAAAGTGATGCTGTTTGGGATGAAAGCTTTGTCAAGTACTTTTCAACATTTATTACATCTGGTCTAGATAACTGTGACGCTTACATTGGCGATGTCATCATATAAGACACCTGGAAAGAACATTTAGCGACAATTCAGAAATTATTTGACAGATTCACTGATGCAAGTTTGACAATTTAACCAAAAGTGAGTTCTGCCATCCTTGTGCAACATTTCTAGGACATATTGTGGGATACGGACAAGTTAAACCTATTGATGCTTTGGTCAAGGCGTTCTCTAACTTCCCTGTGCCTATTTTTAAAAAGCAACTGATGCGATTTGCGGGTATGGCTAGATGCTATCAGAAATTTTGTTCCAATTTTTTCATAATTGATGAACCTGACAAATTTATTGAGCAAGAAAACCAAGTTTTTCATTGGTCTGAATAATGTCAGGAAGCTTTTGTTAAGGTGAAGGTCATATTTAAAAGTGCATGAGTTCTTACAGCTCCAAATTTCAATCATTTAAACTGTATGTTGATGCAAGTAATGTGGGGGTTATAGCAGCATTGATCCAAGAAGATAAAAATGGTGTTGATCATCCAGTGTGTTATTTTTCTAAGAAATTAAATAAGCATCACTGAAGTTATTCCACCATCATGAAGGAGTGTTTGGCTTTGATATTTGCATTATAACAATTTGTTTACATTAGTTCAGCTCCTTCTCCGATTATCGTGTTTAGTAATCACAACCCCCTTACCTTCATCATCAAGATGAAAAACAAAAATAAGAGATTAAAAAAGGTGGAGTTTTTTGTTGCAGGAATATAATACTGACATCAGGCACATCAAGGGAAAAGACAATTAAAAAGCAGGTACACTTTTATGTGTATAGAATATATTTTTTCATGTATACTTTGTGTCATTCATAAGAATTCATCTTAAGTTTTTTTTACTACATGCGCATTTGACTTAGAGTAAAAAGAAAGCTTTATTTTATAAATCTTTCTTTTTCTTTATGAGGGGAAGTGTTATGTATATTTAATTTAATTGTTTGTCTGTTAGTTTTAAATTGTTTGTTATTTTATTACACGTTATTGTAATGTAACATTGTTTACTGGACTTGACTTTATCCAAAATTGAGTTCATTTCTGTTTGACCCGATTTATTTTTTAATTTCATTTATGTAAACAACTAATAATAGCTTCATTATTTTCTATGAGTATGAGCTCATTGACCAAATTATTATTCAGGTAAACAAAGACAGAGTAAATATCATGATCAGGGTCAGAGTTTTGGACATTCTCAGGTGAATTTTATAGGGTATTATGTTTTAAATAAACAAGGCTCATAATAGATCATTCAAGAAGGTTATTTTCCATTAGGTAATAGTTGGTTTTCGAAAATACTAATTGTGACCTTGAGGTTAAACAGAACTATATTATCTTGTGGCTGTCAAGATTTTACCAGTCATGCTTTAACATCTGGCACCTGAAGTTGCATTATGCTGTGTCCAGTTTGGACTGAATTTTATTTTATTCAAATTATTGAATTCAAGTGATTATTTTCTCTGGAAATAAAAATGTGCTCTGATAACATTCTTGGATAAAGACATTCATTGGAATTTATACTGAATTCAAACACAGGAATAATATTTCTGTGATTCAACAAAAGATTGGTGACACATCAGTACTTCGTAGACAACATCAGACATGGCCTTCAATTCTAAATCTCTTCAGGACTTGAACTGAGTTTTATTCAGGACTCTTTATTACTAGGAATTGTCTCTTTAATTTTTGGATTTAATTCGCAATACCACAAGTTCTTTTTTCCTATTTTTCACTCTGTATTCAAGGGAACTAAATTATTTGTTAAAGTTTACAAAGCTTGTTGTCTTCACTATTTTCTCTTACTTTTTTGAAGAGCATAGACTCGTAACAACGGTACATATTAAATGGCCTTCACTAGTGCTTTCACAGACAAGATATATCTGGCTACAACATTCAAAACATCAGGTTGGAGCAAAGATTATATCTTCGTGAAATATCATAGAAACTATCTCATCAGACTTCTCATTCATTGTAAACCCATAGGGATCAACTCCAGCCCAATCTTATTAAATTTAGTACATACATTCATCAAGTTTGGCTGCATTTGCATAACACATTCTCAAGATTTACAATGCAGTGATTTGCCTTTTTTACCTTACTACACTTTTGTCACAGGATACACTTTAAATATCTTGTGGGGTCCCTCAAGGTATGAAGGGTTCTATGAAACTGGAACATTGATCGATTCTTACCAAGTTGACATTATAATTGGCTAAAGATTTAATTCATATATATTCAGCAATTAAAACATACTCCAAGAAACGATACAAGCTGCAGAAGTCAATTGACTTTGACTTCAATTCAGGCAGGCTGTAATAGGTGGTACACCCATGTACAATGCTATAACATAATACTCCTGACTTAAGTTCATATTCTAAAACATTTGGACATAATATAAACATTTTTGTTTTACCTGTAACGTAACTTCATCTTTATGGTAAATGACAAAGAAGACCTTTTCCACGGAGATGAATTTTCTATAACTGAATTCCTTTACACAGTTGAACATGACATGTGCCACGTGATCTCTAGGCAACCCTAAAATTCCAGTGCCCAAGGCTGGAAAGGCAATAGATTTGTATTCTGACTGAGATGCCAGAGTCAAACAAACATCAATAAACATCTTCAATTTCTGAAAAATAAGTAAACACAATGTTTTTTCAACAACACACATACTTACATTCCACCTCCTTACAAGTATACTAAGCCAGATGGTAAGCACCTCTACATTCACTAGCAGGGCCCTGGGTGGCTAAGTGGCCTAAATCACTCACCTTTGCCAATCACCGAGAATCTCATCTCTGTCCACGTTGGTTGAAGTCTGGGCTTGGACAGTGTGGGTATGTGAGAAAGCTTGCCAGCAGCTTGACATGGTTCAGTGATTTTTAGCCTATTGTGTGCTGAAAATGGCATTAAACCCACAATTTTCACTAGTGTCATGTAGACATTATAAACATTATCATGCAGACAATTCTGAAAAATGTAATCTTGACCCAATGTCCAACTAAATATTGTTAAGCAATTATTTTGTCTTTACATTTGGACCTTTATTTACTTTAAGTTTAGAAACATGAACTGTTCTTTGGCACTAAATGGCCAGTATTATGCTGACATACTGTGAAACCAACCACATACCTACCTACCCACCCAGCCACCCATCTACTGTGACAGGGCATAAGGGACACAGAAGAATAAAAAAGAAAAAATATTCTTTTCTATCATATCAAAGTAGAGGAAATAAGTTGATAATAAATAATTGTATGGTGTTTTTTTTGGTATTATTTGTTATTTTAATCAGTGTTCTTAAAAGTGACATCTAGCAGTAGATAGTTCATGCATCAATAATTACCTGGATTAACCACAACAGAAGAGTCATCATATGAAAAGCAGTCACCATGCCACCCACTCACCCGATTTTTATATTCATGTGAGGGTAACATATAATATCCCCTGTGCACTAATTAATATGGAAAGTTTACCATTAAACAGACATTAATTCCTACTCCCAAGTTCCTTGGTCAGAAAAGGTGCTCTGAGTTGGGTTTCTTGTATAAAGCTCTAGCATGGATGAAACAGTCAATGTGATCATATGCACAAATACTTAACTTGTAATTTAGTAAAACATTAATATAGCTCATCATGACCTTTGATGTTTTGGACATTATACTAGCAAAGATGCATCCAATGATCACATTTCTTTGACTGGAACATAAAAAAGTACCAATGAAATGAACTTCAAACATGAAATTTGAACAAAGCCATAGAGCATGGAATAGCGGTCATGGAGACTTCTTCTGGCAAAAAGGATACAGAATTTATCAACAGGTATCCGCTCCCTATGTATCATGATTCTTGATAAAGCAGTATGCATAATGCCCCAAAACACTTGCATGGTCCAGAGCTACATGTAAACACTTAACCAAGCCAGTAAAAGATCAAATATAGGTCACTATGAACCACCGTTATTGCAAAATTCATGAGAAATGAACATCATATACAAAATTTAACATATTAAGCTATTGAAACATAATGATGAAGTATTGCTCTTAAAGATGCAATCCCAATTTTCATGATTTTATATAGGATCGTATGCAAAGTACATGCCAAAATTATATGAGGCCATGAGCTAAATGCAACAACTTAAATGTAAATAGTTAATCTGGTAATTACTTAGAGAGTGAAAAGCTGTTCCTAAATCTAATAATAAAATCTTGCAGAACACAGAGCCAGTTCTCTTTTCAGTCATATTTATGCTGTCAATTGGCATTGAAATTAGTGTTCTGTCATTTTGCATACAACAAACTACGATCAGTGAATATTTTTGGGAGGGAGTCAGTGATGATTTAGTTCATGGGATGGATTCAAGTGAGCAAGATACAGTAATCTTGTGTGGAATATAGCTTTGAGAGATAAAAAATTACAGTTATTTTATAATTTTATTGAAAAGATCACTAAATATTTTTATAACATAATATTAAAAATAATAATGATATTACATTCATGGTATTTGTTCAAAAACAAAGTCTGAAACGTTAACCCATATACAGAAGTCACGTGTGTACAAAGGCCAGTTTGATTTTTTCCCGTGGATGGCTGTTATGGACAGACTCAACTATATTGATTCCAAGTGCATGAAAGAGATGAAAAAATAACATTACGAGGAATGACATATCCCGAATAACAATCAATAAACAAGTGCATTCCAGAATAACAATCAATAAACTAGTGTATCTTATTGTACTAAATGCAGCGTACATTGCTCCAATCCATGTCTGAATTTGAATATCGTTTCAAAGCTCCATGAAAAATTTCCTTGCATTTCATTTTTCCCCCTGAGGTTCTGGCTACTTCTCCTTCATGAATGCCTTTAGGATAGGCCTTCTTACATTCATCCTGAATCTTCTGTCCCGCAGCCCTAAAAAGGGACTTTGAGGTTTCACCATTATTCAGGTCTAAATTTAAAGATGTTGTATTAACAATCACGTCAGCCTACAAGAGAAAAACATAAATATGTGTACATAAGATTAGAAAAATATAGTATAAGTGTTAGAAAAACATATTATTAAATTCATCATCTCTATAAGTGATTGGAACAAGTGATATTAGAAAGCAAGGGCATATTCATTAGTATTTCTACAATGGTTCAGTTTTGAGAAGGGGCATAACTGTACATTATACATAAAATGGCAATATTTCTGTACAAAAATTTCTTCAGTATTGAATCATCTACTATTGCTGCTTGAAATGGTGCATATAAGTTATATGCTTTTGTGATGCTCCAACATTCTGATCCACAGAGAATGGGAGATTTGGGGCTGGCATTGTAAAGCTTGACTTTGGCTTTTGGGACAGTCTACTGAGAATTCTGGATGCGTTGCCATTTCCATTTGGCATTTCAGGCTTTCTCAATCCTTGAGCTGATGTCCTTATTCATGCCACTTAACTTGCTATGATGCCCAGGTATATCAAGTTCCTGGTGTCCTCTACTGATTGACTGTTGTTATGGAAGCTTGGGATGTATTAAGGTGCATGGCCAACTTTGAGGCTAACTTGCTCGGGTGTTTCAGATAATCTGTTAACTTATATGGTGGATATTGAGCACTTTTTGTTGGATTTCATGGGATTCCAAGATAAGATACAAAAATCTGCAACATCAGTTACAGGGGGATGGAGAAGATCAACACGTTTCATACTGCACGAATTACAAAATAGTATCCACTTGGCATTTTAAGGTTTGGAAGTCAACTAACTATGCTGTTGGCAACCTCAACTGAAAAGTATCTTGGTACATTGATCATTCAATATAGCAATATAAACCAGACATTAAGTTGGTTAATCAGTAGACTATTGTAAAGAAGGGACCCTCTGTGCTGCAACAGCAGAGTCCCCTTTAAGCATTAATTTTCAGAGATCATTCATCTACAGGTAAATGAGATCGATGAACCATGATCGCAGGAGGGTTAACAGATTGAGCCATGATGTGGAGGTCCTGAGTCTAAATAAAACTGGAATGATTATACTGAACACTGGCAAGGCATATGCATGTATAGCAAATCACTTCAAATATCCAATCCTTCGACCTTGTGTCATTCCTGACTAACTAATACATTCATGCTGAAAAGCCTACTTGTCTACATGTTTGGGTACACAATTCTCCCTGATCATGACCTCTCGCATTGCGGGTGTCAGGCCCATATAGGCACCCAAAGGCATCAGATTGCATCTTCCTCACAGTCAGGTTCCATGGGAATGATGCCCAAAGTGGGTGGTAAACTCCATCTAAGGCTAAATGCTGCCACGAATCCAATAGCAAACAAATACTGTGAGGGAAATTTGAAAAACACTTTGATGAGAGAGTTCAAGGGAATGTGAAACCGCTTAGAGGCAATCCAAGGTGGACCTGCATTACATCAACCATATGAATTTAACTAGGTCATGCATTCAGGATGCATAATGTTTCTGTGGAGCTGTAAAGCCCATGCCTTTGTGTGGGTCTCAGTGCAGTACAAACTGGTATACCTCAACGAAGAGGTGTACATCCAACTCAGGAATAGAGGCAGTAGAGTGGGTGACAACAATCAATAGTCTGGGATTATAACACACACACTCACTAATGATACTATTTAAGTATTATGTGCTAAACAAGAAAAGTGTCTAGGTATTATAATGACAACAAGAGGTCACATGCATCAATCTTTATATTTTTTGCTGATAGTAAAAGATTAAAAGTAATGCAAATATAAAAAACACCTTAACTGTATATGCTTTTAATATCTTTCTGTAAAAGAAATTCTGCAACAATTTTCATCTATTTGTATGAATATTTAAAGACTTTGATGAGAAAAAGAACTATACATTTGATCATAACATTATTGTAAAATGATGCACAAAAAATGAAAGGGCATGCAAAGTTAAAAGAATTAAACAAGACAGAAGACAAGCTCAGCCAATCAGATGCAAGGTAAACTCATTAATATGCACATTGTAATGAAAACATTATCATCCAGGTTGCTTGATACTTACCTCAAACTGACTCAGATCACCAGCCTCAACTCTTAATTCAATCCTGTCAAAGTGAAGTACAGGATTTGATGGTAGCACTGCTGGTTGTATGTAAAAAAAGCAGAAAAAGACAAATACATATATTGCAAATCCAAAATCTAAATATATAATATCACATAGAAAGAAATGAAGATTGCCTGCACATATTTATTCAGTTGCCAGATATATCTTTAATGAAGTACATCTCAGTGTATGTTTATATCCAGTTTAATGACTATATGAACAATATGGGCCAAGAAACTTGGTCACCATAACATCAAAGGTGTACAGAATCACTAAAGTTTAAAAAGTGAGTCACAGCAATCTACTTTAGATATGTTGGGAAGTACACTTTCAGTGCATACACACACATATCAAGTTTCATGACTGAACAATCCACACTGTCCAAAAAACTCAGATAAACATTACAACATTGCATATGTAAAGTCAGCTTCCAAGGAAAAGATTGAAAAATATATCAATGAAGCTTTCTTTCTTTTACATTTTAGTCAGACATACAAATCATACTATGATAATAAAATTATGTAAGTAAATGTTTAATGAATGACACAAAATATACATTCAGCAATATACTACTTCCATACATGGGAAAGCATATCTGCAATCAGATTATCTTTTCTACTGATGTGCATGTCAATATTGTATTCCCGCAATATTAAGCTCCACCTCAATAATCTCTGATTTTGGTTTTTCAATTTGTTAATTGAAGTTGTTGTTGTTGTTGTTGTTGTTGTGGTGTTTAATGCCATATTTCAGCACACGATAGGCTATGCATGGCGGTCAGTATTAATGGTGGAAGAACCCGGGAAAACCCCGGGAAGAACCACCGACCCACGAGAAGCTACTGGCGAGCTTTCTCACATACCCACGTTAGCCGAATCCTAGACTCGAACCCACCCAGACAGAGGTGAGATGGCACTTTAGACCACTCAGCCACTCTGGGCCCCTGTTAATTGAAGTTGTTGTTGTTGTTGTTGGGCTTAACGCCATTTTTCAGCACTCGATAGGCTATACATGGCGGCCAGTATTAATGGTGGAGGAAGAATCCGGGAAAACCCTGGAAAGAACCACCTACCCTCGAGAAGCTACTGGCAAGCTTTCTCACATACCCACATTGGCCGAATCCGAGACTCGAACCTACGCAGACAGAGGTGAGATGGCAGTGATTGGTAGCGGAGAGCGCTTTAGACCACTCGGCCACTCGGGGCCCCTGTTAATTGAAGTAATGGGGTTATCACTGAATACAATAATTAGAGGAGCTAAACTAAATTATGATTCAAAATGTTGCAAAACCCAATTTTAAATCCAAACAGTACTTTTTAGAAATATAGCACACTGGATTATACACAACATTATTATATTCTTGAATTACTCCACCAATCCCTACATCACTAGTATCAATATAACTTTTAAATGACTGTGCTAAGTCTGGAGCTGAAAAATCTGTTGCATTCTGAGGGTCTGGTCTTTGACTTATCAAAAGCCTCTCAACATTTGTCAGACAAATCAAACTCAACAAATATGTCAAGGGCTCTGTAGTTATGTAAAATTTGAAAAAAATTACTGATAATATCTAGCCATATCCAAAAGTAGCACCAGTTCCTTTTTACTGATAGGCACTGACAATTCTAACAAAGCCTTGACTTTAGACATCACTATAAACTGCCACACTGCAGACATGATAGCGATGTGACTGAAAATTTGTTAAAGCCACATTATAAAACCAAATCTCACACAAACTTCTACAGGTTTAACTTGACTGTGTCCCACAAGATGCACTATCAATGTGACACAAGCACAGCAAACACACTTTTACTTAAAATGGCAATGCTGAATTCATCCAAGAATTTCTCAATGGTTTAAAAATTATCATGTTTATTAAATGCAAGAATGTTGAGAGAGAATTCTTCATAACAAACAGAATCACATTTTATTTATAAAATCCGTTTGGAGCTAAAATGATGTAAAAAATTTTTTGTGCTCTTTTCACAAAAGGAATTTGCCAAAATCCTTTTGAAAGGTCAAACTTCATGACATATTTTGCACTTCAATGCAGTCTCTTATTCTTGCTATTTGTAATGAATCTTAGTCAGTACACATACGGAAACATTATCTAGTCTCAGTTCAAGAACTCCAATCACTCTTACTTGGTTCATCTTCACATAACAGCTGTTCTAATTCACTTTTTTCTTGTGGCAATAGATGTGAATGTTTCTGGTCCAGATTGTTCAATTTTTCCAAATTCCAAAAATTGGTTACAACAAAGTCACTACAGTCTGATTGCATGCCATCATTTAAATCCTATGTATGTGTAACTGGTACAGCTAAATTGATTAAATGATTAACAGGGCTATCATTATAAACATACTCCACTTCTGTTTGTTATGGTGTGCTTAAATTTGATCCTTCTATCAACTAAGAGAGCATCTGGGGTAAATCCTGTATATAAATTTGATGACTCTGATTTGAAAAATGAGTAGATCCACTTAGGTAATGGAGAAGTGGCTATTTTGTTACACTGTCCTACTTTGAACATGCAAGTGGGTTCTTACAGTACACAATGAACTACTCCAGTTTCACACCTTATGCACAGCCTAAAAAACTTGCTGTACAGTACTTAGAACTATAGCATATATTTCTCAGGATCTTTGTATTTCCAAATATTTCAGGAGTTGTTTTTACAACAGATTTTTAGGTAATTATATCAGAGACACATAACATAAATTTTAGACATTCATATTAATTCCTTTGCTTTTGTTGTACAAAGCCTGATAACAAAATGGTATGCACTGAAGGGGAAACATTGGTAGGAAGTCAACCAGTCATTGAACCAAAGAAGTTCCCCCCCCCCATCTAACCACTTTTAATCTGACAAATACTTCTTGTCTCCATCAGTGTCCTTTTACATGTTGGAAACTAAGATTAACTATCAGCAATATGGCAGAGCAGGACTGCTGATATTCTAGGAAAAGAGATTTTAAAAAATAGAATAAAATCATTTTTGATGGAGCAAAAGTGATTCTGAAAGACTTAAAACTAATATGTAAATTTTAAAAGATTTCAAGTCCTTAAATTTAGAAAGATAAACTCCAGTACTTTCAATGTTTTCAAGGAATCATATCAACCTAGTGGTAGTGACAGTATTGATTACTGGCAGCATACTGTTAAAATTTTAAACACAGCACACTGTACTGGTGATATATATCATTCTCCAAAAACTTACTTTTGCTATATTTGTATTTATAATCTGTGTTATGCAGTAACACAAATGAAAGAAGGAAAATGAGTTTTGATGATTTTGTTTATTTCATAAGATCTGTTAAAAATGGCAGATGTGTGCACAAAAGTCCACATTTAGTTGTGTTCAAAATCTCTTTTAAATATTGAAAATATCAATAAAAGTTTGGAATCAATGTATTTTTCATTCTGATTTTATTTCCTTTGAATGTATGTAAGGAAAATAAAGAAACCACTTCAATCAATGGTAGCAAAGCCTGAATGTACAAAAAAAGTATGGGTCCAAGAGAAAATTTATGTACCAGAACAACAAATTCTGAAACAGTCATTTTATGTTATTATGTATCAACATTGCCTGAAAGAGAGATAAAGAGTGATCCTTTATGCAACTCAACATTGTATGTATTCTGTACATGATTCATGTTGATTTCCAACATGAATCATGTACAGAATACATAAAATGTTGAGTTGCACATGCACATTTTGAATGCCATCAGTGTCAGATGTAGCACTGAAGTTGCTATAAATAGCAGCATTCAGTATGTGCATCTGTGTCTGTGTAATCATAAGCAAAAGAGACAAAGTGAGAGATGTGTATATATATATATATATATATATATATATATATATATATATATATATATATATACCACAACTGTCATGTTTCCTTAACTTTTTTCAGCAAGGACAAAATTTAAATTAATTATTCTTTACTGCCATACATGTCCTTGATGACATATAACAGAGCTGAGCCAATTATTATGACACATGACAATGTATTATTTGTATTACAAAATGGCAATATGTGATGACATCTCTCCAAAATGCCATCCCACACTCACAATATATTCATATATCTAATATGAACTAAATGTGAAACTGAAACACTGATTGATAAAAAAATATCCACTAATTTATGAGATCTGGACTAACTGGAGGAATTACGAGGGCAAGCTGTTGTGATCAAATGGTTACATTCTGAAATTGAGTATTGCAGTGTATGTGCCAGTTAAGTTTTCTGCATCTGCAGCATAACAATCAATCAAATGTGTAACATGAGTGAATTAAATCTTTAAAATCTGCATTTTTCTATTATACATTTACTCACTGAATACTGATATGTAGTGTTAATAAAGTTACATCTGCTTTGGTTTTTGATGTACAGAAAGATATGTTATTCTTAAAGAAATTGATACTGGGAGGGGGCAGTCTTGTTGAAGAGACCAGCACCATTTCTGGCAAAACTCAGAGGCACCTATAATAGCTTTGTGATACAGTTTCTGAATTTATGAATAGCTCTTTTATTTTGCAACAGAACTTAAAAGCAATTTCAAGCTGACTTTTGAGTCCAAGTTATTCATCAATGGCTTCTATGGTCCATTCAGGAGCACGTTTTTAAAAACTGAAACCTCTTTTGCACATATATACTGAACAAAATAGTAAAAAGAGGTAATATTAAACCAGATGTTAAGTTAATGGGCATGCAGCATTAATAAGCAACACTTAAAAAGCAATGATGAAAATTTGTACATCTTCTTTGACCTTTTCTCAATATATCATTTCCATGACAAACTATATTAATACAAAACTCATGAGAAATGAAACTTAAACCAACTCATACTTATAATATATATATCTATATATATATATATATATATATATATATATATATATATATATATATATATATATATATATGAAGAAAATGTGTGAGGGTACATACAAATGCCCTTATTCAATATGATCCTTTCTCAGCTGAGTATTAATTATCTCTCACATATAGTACATGCATGAGGTTCCATAAAATTTATTAGGTAATTTATCCACACTTCCTGGTTGTCAACTTCTCACCTCCTTCGAATATGGCCTGACCTGCGAGTTGTTCTAATATTTATTACATAGCAAAAAAGTACATCAACCTTAACCTTTTCACATAATGCCTGAGAAGAATCTGAAGTAATTGTTGTTGTTGTAAGGTTTAACACATTTTTCACCACCAGATAGGCTATACACGGCGGCCAGTATCAATGGTGGAGAAAGAACCTGGAAAAACCCCAAAAAGAACCACCGACCCATGAAAAGTTCCTGGCAAGCTTTCTCACATAACCCACATTGGCCAAGGCCAAGACTCAAACCAATGCAGACAGAGGTGAGATGGCAGTGATCCGTAATGGTGAGTGCTTTAGACCACTTGCCCACTCGGGGCCCCTCTGATGTAATTCAAGATAAGACCAGTTTCTCTTTTTAACTGCCAAGCAATAAAACCATCTCTGATATTCTTGAACAATACTATTTTTAAATTTGCCAACAATTCCATATTGGTATCAACTTCCCTTGAGAAGGAGTAGTGATAATAACATTTCCATAAGGGCAGTGCTGGCCATACTGAATGTCTCTCTGGCACAATTTTCATTTAGGACTAATCAGACATCATAATAAATCTTCTGGTAAAAACCCATGCTGATATGACTTCTTCAGCAGGATTCGTTATAAATAAAATTTTCAAAATGGCTGCCACAACAGTCAGATTACGAATCAGATCAGCACCATCTTGATTTAAAACTAACTACATGTCATCAAAAGTGTGCTAGTAAATCTCCATGTTGATAGGACAATGTATTCAGAATGAATTGTGCTAACAAGGACTTTAAGATGACAACTGAAGCATCCATACTGGGTACCCATGAGGAACCATTTTCATTTATAATTTTTTGTTGAAAACCCCATGTCAATATGTCTTTCCAATCAGGAGAACTAGCGACAAAAAAGATTTTCAAGATAATGGATATCTAAACGGCACAATTTTCTTTTAGGACCAATCAGACATTATTAAAAGTATTATAGTGAAATCCCTTTGATTATATGACAAGAGTTGCAATATCAAGCTTTTCAAGATGGCCACCATAGCCTTCACATTTTGCAGAACCATTTTCATTTAGTGCCAACTTCATATCATAAGAGGTTTAGAAAAAAACAATCCATTTTGATCCTGCCATCCACTCAGGAGAAGTAGTGATTTTCAAGATGAGCCCAGTGGAAGCCATATTGGAAATCTGGGCACCACCATTTGCACTCAGGATAACTAGACCTTGACTCCTTGAGATGAAAGTGTGTGTTAAGTTTCATGGAAAACTTCCAAGTAAGGACGAGTCGCAATAAGTTACTTGTGCTAATAGATGGTCAAACAGATTAGAGACCATCCCATGAACACTTTTGGTCAACAACCAGTAGAGCTAGAGCAAAAGTATACAAAAAAATGCCAAATGAAAACATAAAAATCAGTTTTCTACACATATACTCACAAAGCACATATATGTCTTGATTGCTAACAAGTCAATGTTACAAGTAAAGGCTTATTTTGTTTTGGCACCAGATGGCAATTTCACTTTGAAGAATACAAATAGGGAACATAAAAATGAAGCCATAAGTATAGATCTGTATTTTATTTCAGTGTCTAAGATTTATTTTTCAAAGTATTAAGCTTTCTGTCATTAATAAAACACAGTTTGAACAAAAAAAAATTAGCCCGTAAATTCCAGACGACCTATTAGTTAGATCTTTCGGACTGAGTTGATGCTGTTGTTGTTGTTTTTCTAGGGTTTAACGCCATTTTTCAGCACAAGATATGCTATACATGGCGGCCAGTATAACTGGTGGAGGAAGAACCCTGGAAAACCCAGGGAAGAGCCACCGACCCACGAGAAGCTACTGGCAGGCTTTCCCACATACCTACGCTAGCCGAGCCTTGGACTCGAACCCACGCAGACAGACGTGAGATGGCAGTGATCTGGAACAGTGAGCGCTTTAGACCACTCGGGGCCCCGACTGAGTTGAAACACTAAACAGTACGCTTAACATTATAAATTGCATTAAATAATTATTGCCATCATTATTCAATTATGCTGATAACAGACTGTAGATGATGTCTTTAGAAAAGGACTGATGAAAGACACAAATAGTGACTTTGTTTTTTACTGCACTCATAGCTAAAGATACTGGATCCTAAAATGCAGTTATGTTAATGGTATCTTGGTATTTTTGTACTGAAAATCTTGTGAAAAAGATTAGAATTGTCAATAGCTTACCTTTGCTAAGTGCTGCATCTATTTTAACCATGTAAGCATCTTCTGCTTTATTTTGAGCTGTGATCAAAGGCTGTAAAAAGTCAATCGCAGAACCTTTCATCCGTTCAAACTCATCCTCATCAGTTGTACAAAGATACACTTTCCATCCACTGGTCTCCTGACTTTGACTGAAGAAATCATTGACTGTACATAAGAAGACTTTCACAAACTTTTCCATACGCCAATTACCAACTGGATTTATTGCAAACCCAACTTTTACATAATTCTTGTCTTCTAAATAGTGAAGTGTAGCACAGATATCTTCAAATAATAACATCTCTGCATCTGAATTTCTCTCATTGCTCAAAGGAACATACAATCTTGTTCGTGATTGTGCAACAATGAACTGTGACTTCCGCTGGCCTACATGTAAGAAATAAAAGTAAAAACGAAAATGGAATGAACTTTTACACAGATATAAGATAAGCACTACAATAAGAATGGACTAATTATATGTTTATACCCCAAGATTCCCACATATTAAATGTTGTATGTGAATAACCATCATTAACTTAGTATGACTTAACCTTGAATTGATTCTTACTAAATTTATCAGTCACCGTTGACATATTGGAAGGAAAAATTTGACAGAACCTAACTCAGATTGGACACTTATGGTAACTTTTTCACACACAAAACTTGGCCAAATTAAGTGTGAAGTCTGATCCTTCAGGTAATTTAACAAAGTAAAATAAAATAAAAAGAGGTCCTTGAAACATAAAACCTTACTGGGGCCAAGCATTGCATTATGAAAATACTCCACAGCTTATATTAATAATCAGATTTTTGTTCTAATCAACTTTGAGAAAATCTTCCTAGTTGTTAAGCACATTATCACATAAAGATATCAATGATATTTTCCAAAGAAGGTGAAATTGCTAATGTCAATCATAAGAAGACTTAAAACTGTGTAATTCATAGTCTTAAATTTAGCAACAGTGAAAAATATGTTCCTTGTATATTATGTTGTATAATCTAACAATTAGCTTTTTGTTTACAGTTCTATGCTTTTGCAAAGATAGAAGATATATAAAGTCATATGTATCCACACACACATACATATTATTAATTAATACATGGCTGCACCCATCATTATTCATTCAACCTATATAAAGATGTTTATATTTAAACTGAGAAACAATTTCTGAAAGTAGTTATTTATCCCCATACAATTATAACAATGAGAATCACTTAAAAATTACCTGTTTCATGTACTTTGGGGATTAAAATGGTGAGGAAGGTGTTCCTTAGGATTATCTAAAATTAATTTATGCCCTTAATTTACATAACTTGTGAAGATCTGCATGAAAACAACTCACATATGGTGAATGTGTAAACTGTACAAGCCAATGTGTTAACTCATTTATACTCATTTTTATGACATTATATAAAGATAATGAATATAGGAATCCCACATTGTTTGCTTCATTATTAAGGTTACATAAATAGTTAATAGAATAACTTCAGACTATAGTTGTATTACTTTATCTGGGGTGTATTTACGTTGACGTATATGAAGCAAAACAAAATTTAACCTCTTGGTGTGGATGGTGTTAGGACTAGCATGACAATTACATCCGTTTTACAATTCTCCACCATTCCATTTAGAAGGCTCACAGTTTGATTGTGTGGATAAACGAAGGTAACCATCCTATACGATCCTATTGATCCTCCTGAAATAAAATTTATTTTCAGTGATGGCAATTTGAAAAGACCTACAGGTACTGCATGAAATAAATGAAATCTAGGATTCTTATATTTGCCCCACACATATTTTTCAAAGATAATCATGAATTGATTCATGAAGTCACCTGGAAACACTATGAGTCAACAACAGTATTTTCTATTTCAAGTCTGAATCAGGGTCTTGTCTTCATATGCTGGACATAACCTGTTAATTGGACCACAACAGATAATCTGAAACTTCATGCAGTGATAAAAAACAATACTGCAAGCTCCATGTGGTACAGAATCCTTTGTCATAAAATAAATATTATGTTTGTGAGAAATATAAGTACATGTATTTCCAGAAATGGCCAAGACGACTTAATGCTGGAGATTATGGACTTAAGTCTATATTTCGTAAATGTGTAGTTGGAGATTACATGTTAAATATAGAATCAGAACAAAAGCCAATAGCTTATAATGTTTTTTCTCTCCTTTTACAATTCAAACATTGTAAACATATATGAATAATGTTAAGTTTCATTGACAAGAAAACTAATCAAGAAATAATCGAGGTGAAGAGAATCTTTGTTAAACATTAGAATTTAGCCAAGCTACATAAAACATGACAATGAACAATGAAGGTGTAGGTGAAAAGACATGGATCAGAAAGTTAAAAGGAGAAATTGTCAATTAAAATGTGTCAAAAATTGTGTATGAAGTAAAGAAAATTGGGAGCAAAGAAAGGGAGGAACAAAAATAAAAAATGAAATAATAAATAAATAAACAAATCAATAAAAAAGAAACACAAAAGTGAGATTAAAAGTGAACAGTAGTTGTTACAAAGGCTATTATAAATCACCTGGAAATACATGTATAGGATAAAATGCTGTTTACAGCTGCCCATGACTAGTGAAGTGCATGCCCATGGGCCTTAATGTCACCAAAGAGATTTCCCAATCTTAAGCACTAGACACGCAGTTGAAATTTTGCAAATATGTATCTTAATCACATAAAAAATTAATAATGCTAGGTAACTGTCCACATGGTCAAACCATCTCTTTTATGTGGGCACACTTTATGCATATTGAGATTTGTCTCAAGTTATCAGCCTCAAGTACAGCTTAACAATGAATTTGAATCATAAAAGGTTATTTGGTACATTATCCACAGCAGAACTAGTTTTTCAAATAAAATCATATTTGGTGTTTGTGACCAGGTAGTAGTGGTACCTTAAAATCTAAAGAAAAAATTAATTTAAAAATATTACCTCTGAATTTTGCATCAGTTAAGTTCTAGGTATGACTGTACAACTATAATGTACATGTATTTATGAAAGCAAAGAAGGAATCAAAGTTCTGAAATGAATGATTCGAAAGAATTTATACAGCTAAACTGAATGATTGGTATGAAAGTTATTTTAAAAATGCAAATATCATATACTGAATAGCAGTTAATATTTTCAGAAAAGTAATAATTTTAAAAACTAACAAAACAAAATTAATCTTTGAGAATGCCAAAATTAATGTCAGTTAATGATTACTGGTAATTTCAATTATAATTTGATCTGCTATATTTTATTATCTTTTTCCTCTGACACTGTTCAATTTTATATATTTTAGAGAACAATTCTAGGTCATTTTCAAGAAGTAGATTTTGTATTGCATATGACCATATATCTTGGCAAATATCGTCAAGTGATACAGTAAATTTTAAAGTAACTATTCAGAATACTAATTGCCAAATTTCACAACAAAGTTAGTAAGATAAAAGCCATATTTTGTATTTGAAAATAATTTAACAATAGGATTAGAGATAGTCCTTATGACACTAGCTTTTATGTGATGCCATCTTATCAGCAGATCACTTAGAAATGAAGGTCATTTAACAGATATGTGGTTTTCACTGGTAAATATGATTTAAAAACAAGTTCAAACAGAAACCCTTGTACTTGTCCTGTAAAGTAAACAAAAGAGGAACAAAATATTTACTTACCAGAAGGATGATCTTTTTCATCTACCCCAGTAACTTTTGCTGGATCTATGATTTGAATGCTACAACTGTTCTCTTCCTCTAATCTGGCTATAATCTGTTGTCCCTCTGCTGAGCCGAGGTAACTAACTTCTGATGTACTGAATGTTAAATACTTTTGTGTGATGATGCCCTCCTGGACCTTCTTTATATAGTCAGTCATCTCAAGCACTCTGTCAGAAGGACCCTGCAGAACAAATCCTACCCTTAGTGGTTCATTCAACTCTCTAACTTCAACGGTGTGTTCAAGTCCTGTTTTCTTTATCCATCTTGCCACTTTAATCATGGATCTATAAACACTCCTGTTCTCAATTGGTAATATTTTCTCAAAGGTCCCTTCAGCTACTATGGCAGTAGTTCCATCTTTAGATACTTGACTGGGGTCAGTAAGTGATTTACTCACCATATTTTCACCACCCACAGGAACCAATCCAACAGCTGGCTGTGTACATGCTGTAATATATATATATATATATATATATATATATATATATATATATATATATATATATATATGAGAAAAAAATTAGATTCCACAAAAACACATATACATGTTCCTTAATGTTTCAAAGTATGCACTCATTCATGAGTATACACCAATTCATGATCACCAATCTCCATCCAATACTTAAAGTACAACTATTTATACTAATATTTTTCATATTGGATGACTTTAATAGTGAAAGTCTAAATTGCACCTACTCCCTGAATGTTGTCAAAAATGAGTTTCCGCTCTCAAAAATTGCTAAGACATACAGTAGTCCCCCTCTTATAAGGCCACCCCTAATGCAGCAGGAAAGTGGCCTTATAATGCGGGTGGCCTTTCTAGAGGGGGATGACAAATGCGAATAGTAAATACATATGAAAAAAGTCACAAGTACATTTAATTTTAAATATTTAATATTTTAATTAAAAAATCACATGCATGATGTGAAATAAATGTAAAACAAACTTTGTCATCATTTGCAAAAGAATGCTATGAATAACCATTGATACTGTTATAAAACTGTCTTTATAATTATGTTACAGTTCACATCACGTCACTTTGTTGGTAACAGTCTAAAAAACAAACCAGTCTCATCACATTAAAAATATCCTTGCTGTCATATCCCCTGCATATATCGTTTAGTCTTTTGTTCCAATCTTCGACAACTTCATTATTAACATCAGCTGATTCGCCGCTAATGACAGAATGCTTGATATTGTGTCGCACTTGAAATCAGTGCAACCATCCGTTACTTGCGGTAAAGTCGTCATATTCCAGTTCAACTGACAAAATTTTTGCTTTTTCTTGTGTTTCAAATCAGGATACAAACGTCTACTGGCTCAAACAATCTTCCTTTCTCCGTCCATTTCACCTTTCCACTTCTGCAGAATTGTTTCATTATCTTTCAAGATATTGTTTATCTGAGTCTTCCCGATGTTAGTTTTCTGCAAGGATCCTCGACGATCCCCCCCCCCACCTCCCGTCAGTTGAATTACTTTCACGTTCTCCTCTAAACTGAGAATTTTTATTTTCCTCGATGACATGTTGATCTTTTTGCAGTAAGTTATTCATGTTGCCAACTACAATACTAATAAAACAATTTTGTATGCATCTGAACAAATTGCCGTGTGTTTTTAAAGGAAGTGATCTTGTCACGTGATTAGTTAGTCGCAGTCTGGTACCCTATTGTTTTTATACATTTCTTGAAACTAGGTGAGAGAAGCCAAAACGGCTTTGATATGTACCATTAAGATCACGCAGATTTGACCTCGCGGCCGCTAAGGATTCGTAATTTTGACAATTATTGTCAGGGGTAATAGCCACTGATTACCAAAGTGAACAAGCTCAACATCTTACTAAGGGAAGCCATAAAGGCCATTAAACCATTTTCCTGCTGACTTGGGTATTGCACATCGATACTGCCACTTCTCAGCTGTTTCTACTGTTCGATAATTGTTTTCTTAACAATTATCAGAGTGACTAAACCGGACATCTTATGATAACACAGTAGTAAGGCTAATTGGATTACATGTACGTACTCTTTTGTATGGATTAAAATTTGAGTCTTTCTCGGTTTTTACGGAATAAATTTGGCTTCTCGTGAGGCGTAAATGATATAATATTAACCTTAGTGATAAATGTACTTTACTCAACACTTCTTTCAGTAACGAAAACCTGACATCGGGAAACAGAAATAGGATTACTTAACACACGTTATGAATACAATACTGGTTCTGGATACATATTCAAATAAAATGCGGCCGCTTGTGAGGGGTAAATTTTATGATTTTGCACTAATATGCTGGCCGCTGGTCGCGTTAGCCGGGTGGCCTTTCGCGAGGGGTACTTTTGAACACAAACTCGTCGGTGCCAACGGATTCTGGCCGTAAGGAGCGGGTGGCCGCTGGTCAGGGGGGCCGTTCAAGAGGGGGACTACTGTATAAAGTAAATCATTTTTTAATGTGCTCATCATTGTCCTTATCATTGTGCATATGATTCATTCCTATTATGAAAGAAAATGCAAGTAGGGAGCTAGAATTAATGCTGCTTGGATTTCAAAGGGCAATTTTCAGAAGAGCTTCAAGATTTGTACCATTAATTTTGGACAGTAACTTTGATCCACATTCTGACCCGCTTTGTACAATTTACTGCCAAATGTCTTGACTTAATACTCTCAAGCATTATCATACTTCTATCTAAATCTACTTAAAAATAATTTGTTATTTTTGTAATTGCTCAGCTCAATCAAATAAAACCAATTTTAAGTGACATACAAGGAGAGACTCCGGTATTTTAAAATGAAAACTTGTTTCATGTTCATACCATACAAAAGTAACTTTTGCAAAATTGCACCTCTGGCATGAAAACTGGGTGGACTGTTTAAAGATCAAACAGGAAGACAGTTTTCAATAAAATGATATTTGTATATTACAAAACATTTCCATGCATTTTACTCCTAATGACTAAAATTTACTTAATGGAGCCTTAGATGTCAAAAACTAGAGACTACATTAATTCCTTCACTTTGGGTTAGTTTAATGCTATTCAGAATAAGCCAACCATTCATTACTGCAAAAGGGTATAGATGGAATGGTCATTTGAAGTGAAATGTAAAAAGTATTTGTGCCACAATTACAACTTGCAATAAAAAAATAAATGTGAATTGCTTTTTTTTTACATTTTTTCTGAGAAGTGGTAAAGCGAAGTCAAGTTCTTAAACTGTGCAACTATGAAGAGTCATCAATATAATCAAACTACACAAATCTTCTGAATGCTGAAACAGGATTTAAACATAAATTAAGGCAACTGAATCCCCCCATATAGTGCAGTGCCAACTTATTTATGATATAAAAGAAAATGAGAGATAATATAGAGCCAATTGGATGACCTAATCAAACCCTGCATGTTAATTATACATTGCATTGTATATGTACTGTGTGCATCCATGCAGCAAACACTGCATGCGTGAAGAGACAAGTTTGTTTTGTATTTGTGTTAAATTTTTTTTTAATGTAGCTTTAACCATTTTAGTCTTATCACTAGCATGTCTGCAGTATGGCAATTTATAGTGATGTCAAGCACTGGAGCATCATGCCGTAGACACATTAACCTGACACCAGGCCGACCAGTCCTAACACTAACCTCTTAATGCTGAGTGCCTTGCAAGACAGTTGCTAGTACCATTTTTAAGTCTTTAATGACTCGGCCAGGGTTTGAACCCGCAAGCACCTGCATCCAAGGCAGATGCTCTTGCCACTTAGGCCACTAGAGCTATCTAAATATGTTTGTTTATAATATGTGGATGCTATATTTAACATTTTGCAAAAGCACCTTTAACCCCACCTTCTACTATGTCATACATTTTGGGCATTTCATGCATAACATACTGTTTCATCTTTGTTCAGATAAATGCCAAGTTTGATGCATTCAAAACTTCACTTCTGCCCCTCCCCCAAACTGTGTCAGTACTTCAGTGTATTATGTTCTGCCAATATACTTCATACCAGCTTCCCATAATGCATGTGTGGAATAACGGCTTCTGCTTTTATCATAGCAATCCTTAGGATCCAACTTCTAGAGTTTCAGACATCTTGTATCCACCCTAATGTGGCCTTGACACAGGGGTGTAGGATACTCTTCAAAAATTCTACAAGCTCCCTGAGTCTCTCATTATGAGGTAGTCATGTAACCTTGGTTGTGCTGTATGCTGAAGAGATTTGTCTCCATTTCGTCTTTTATATGTACAATAAACATTAAATTAAACCTAAAACTAAAATATGGTTACACAGGCTCTTCTTATACATAAGATGTACATGGTCTTACAGTTTTTGTAAACAGCATATCGTAACCTTTTGTCAGGTAAGGCTACGCCTGCTACCATAAGAAACAGTACATGTTACTACCTTAACTGCTGCCCTGGAGTGGACAGGTACACCTGGTTCCTTTCTTGGCAGATCAGACAGTGCAGCAGTACATCTTCCAGCTATGAAGGCAGATGTCATGTGCCGTGTGGACAGCACAGGGCATCAGCTCAAGTGCAACAGAAACTGATGGCCATACACAGCATCTGGACTCATCTCCAGTCATCTACACACTATCGTGCCACTGGATTTAGACAGGTCTAAACAAGAGAATGTGGGTGACCCCGTGCTAATATACATCACATAAATCCAACTCACACACAAGTCATGACATTATTCCCCTTGCTCCCACCTGATACCCTCAAGTCCTATGGTGATGGGTCAGACCACCAAACTAAACGTATGTCTTGTGCATTGTTTTAACTAATACTCAAACATTAGCATATGGCCTCATCTTACATGCAGGATGTACTTGACCTTATTGTTCCTGCAAACAGCATAATGTAACCTGTACGAAAGCCAGAAATGAGGGAACCAGTTTCCAGGTTTGACCAGGTTTGGGTGTAGATCATTGGTTTCATGGGGAAAGAGGTTTTCCCAGCAAACAGCTGTCATTGCTAAAACAAAACAGGAAAGAAAAGTGCAATAATTCATGTACAACTCAAACAAAAGTGCTTCTACGGGACTGATGCTCTACTGATCGAAATGAATTTCAAGCAATTCAAAATAAGACAATTTCTTCCTTTCAAACTCCTGAGTGTGGAAACTATGTCTGATGTTCTTCAGCAATAATGCATTTTCAAATTAGCTACTGTAGAAGACATATTGGATGTCAGATCTGCACCATTTTTATTTAGGACTAAATGGATGCTATTAATCTTTTGCTGAAACACCATATAAATATGATGATCAATTGGGGTGGGGGGGAGGGGTATACCGACTAGGTAGCATAAGAAATCAGCTGGTAAAACCCCATATTGATATAACCATTCATCTGAAGTACAGAACTTTAACACTTAAGTTTTAAGATAGCCACCATGAAACCTCATGTTGAAATCACTTTCCATTTTAAGATAATACTCAATCAGACGTCTTGACCAACTGTTAACATCAAAGCCAAACCAATCATGTTGCATACTGATTGATCTCTTTAGTAAACCAGTTTACAGTCATGTTATCACAAGCAGTATTAGAATAAATATGCTACAATGGAAGCAAAGCATGAGAACAGATGAAAAAATATGTTTTCAATAATAATATCATGGGAGATTTCAGTGAGTGATGGGAGGCACTGCTCATATTGGACTTTGAACCTAATGGTGTTGGGGACAGGTCCATGGACAAGATCTCCTCATCCAGCTACTCATGGGAGGTGTCTATGGAGCTGCTTCCACATCAAACTCATTTGAGTCAACAAGAATAGATAGGCCATCATCATTTAGTACAATCCATACAGGGGAATGACTAGGCATCACTATGTTCCTCAGAGGCAAAGGTAACATAGGAGCACTCTGCACCACTGCCCATAACTCATCAGTGATTAGTGACTCTGTGTGTACTAAAAGCTCCAAAGAGAAGATGAAACAATGTGCCTTTCCAGGATGGTATAGATGATGACATGTCTCCAGCCTTCCTTGTTGACACCACCTGATGCCTTCCCTCCCTTCAGAACAATTCTACAAGTAGTTCAAAAAGTAAGAACCACCAATGCTCAGCTTATTTTGATACACGACATGTGGCTTGAATAATCGTGGCTCAGCGATCTTCTCAACCTGCTGATAGACATGTGCAGGACATTACTCCAGAGAAGGGATCTTTCTCTTTCTGCACAGGATCTCTCTTCTATACAACAGCCTACAGGTTCTCCACCGTCATGATAAGCTCATCTCAAACAATCTCTCCTTTTTTTTTTAGTCCAGCATAATTGCTGTATCTATGTTGTTACTTACCTTAACAGCTCTATATCTTTACTGAACCTAATTACAAAACATTTGTTTTACCTTATATTCAAAGGAATGGGAGGAACTGGATACTTAAAAGCATCTATGAATAGAAATATATTAAATTTGTGTGCACTTACTAGACTTTTTTGTATCTTTAATCTTGCCAATGCCATCTGAGTTTGGTTTCACTTTGTTCTCAGGTTTGATTATCCCAATGCCATCTGAGCTTATTTTAACTTTGATCTCAGGTTGGATCATTACCTCCAGCTGGTCAAAGTTAACATTAGGCACACTCTTTATATCTTCAGGATATTTTGTTTTCTGCTCAGATGTATCATCTCTCTTTGCTGGCAGTGAGTCTTCTGTTTTTCTTTGATTCTCACTGGTTTTGTACTCAGATTGGTCGACTAACTGTCCATGTCTTTTAGGATGTGTCTTGGTAACACAAGCCATTTCAACATGGTCTGTTTTAATACCGATAATTTCCTGAACCACTGCATCAACACTTTCAAATATGTCATCTGCACTAGTCAAAATTAAACCTGTAGGAGAGTAATTAATTACAATTTTCCCCTTGTGCTTCTTCATCAACTCTTCTAAGGACCTGGCGATTGTAGGGTTACACAATGATTGGTCTTTTGTCAATGGATATATTTTTTCTTTGATGAAAGCTTTGATAAATTTATCCATATCCTTTTCTTGTTCCAACTTCTTAGAAAACAGATGCATTTTCTTGGTCTGATGATTTGGTATCCAAACAAAAGGAAGTTTTATGACTGAATTATCAATATAGTCACACATTTCTGGATAAGCAAAAATGTCAAATTGGCAACCTGGAAAGAAAATATCTTCCTGAACTTCTGCATGTGCAGTTGCTAAGAGCTCCATAAGATGTTTTGCAGCAGCACTGGATTGGTCTCTTGGACCTTTCAACATAATGTTAGATTTAGCTTCATCAGGTGTCATAGTCAGGTTGGGAAACTTCTCACTCATTTCCTGAAGATAACCAAACTTTTTCAGCACCTTGTGCCACATAGGGTCAATCAAAACTACATTCCAATAATTTTCAAAACGATCCTGAATAGCATTTTTTATTGTTGTTACAACTTTAAGAATAGATGCTTTCTCTTTCTCTGTACACACAACACACACAGCATCAGGTTCCTGCTCACCAACCAATTCAATCCAAGCACTGTCCATTTCTTTTGTTTGCTTAATTGTCTGCAGAACATCCTCTAGCATTCTATGATCAACTAGGAAGATATCAAAGAATAATGACTGCTGTGCACATGCAAACACTGCGTCCAATGCACCCGTTATACAATCCATCATTTCTGACTCTTCTTCAAAATTCTCATGAAAGATTTCAAATATAAACAAATCATCATTATCACCCGGCACTGTCACTGAACAGCCATATTTCTTTAGAATGTCATCTAACATCTGTTGTCCTTGTTTTGTTTTTGTAAAAAAGTTCCAAAATACATGGAAATTCCAGCTGCAAGGTAATTCTTTTATAATTTTGATAATCATTCTTTCAGAAGCCCTCTTATACTTGATCCAGAGTGGAAGTACACAGTTCTTACCTGCAATTAAGTTTTGCAATATATTAAGGAAATAAAGAAAACTCATTAAAATGCATCAATCTCATCAAACATATCACAATTCTTTCATGGAAGTCTTTGCTTTGCAACAAGAGCATTATGAATGGCACAATATATGCCCAATGCTTAGATAACTGAAATATTTTGCACATAAACAATATTCCTTCTTTTAGTTAGAATGACCTTGCTCTTTAACCTTTTGACTTAGATGTTGCTTAGTTTCTTCCTTACCCAAAGTACAATCCATTCATAAAATAGGCACCAGGTCTGTGATGTAGAACTACTGTTACACAGCAAACCACTTTCCGGTTTCCATAAATGACCTTAACCTGTGAGTGTTTCATCCCAAAATCAACTGCCTTCCTCAGTACCCCCATCCCACAATGTTTGGTATCCAGAACATTTGGTTGAGATATCTCATGTAAAACTAGTGTTATTGTGCACAAATATTTTTTATTATTATTTTGGTCTTAGTTACCTTGTCCTTCCATCTTTGGATGCCAAACTAAAAGGATATTCCTTGCACTATGTGCAAGTAACCACAGATAAGGGAGAACTCCAGTTTTGGTGCAGACACCAGATTCCTTCTTCCAGTCTTTGACCTTGACCTCTGACCTTTTGAAACAGTAATCAACAGGGCTCTTCCTTAACTAAAGTACAAGTCATCCAGAATGTTTGGTAAATTTTGAAAGTGGAGAATCTGATTTATTGTGTCAAACTATTCTTTTTTTCAGTCACAGTTTCCAAACTTAGTTTTTTTTAGTTCATACAACTGAAAGTATTCTAACTTACCCAAGTGAAAGCCAATTACAAAGTTTAATAACTATAGTTATTATGCAGAATCCAAATTGTTAACAGGCAGAGAGACAGACAGACAATATCATAACATAATATTCTCCTTTTGTTGGGCATACCAAAATAACCAATCATAGCACAGGAACATTATTTTAAAAGATATTTCAAATTTCCACTATAAAACCATTCATGCTCTACATATAAGAATATTCTAAATTTTACAAACTAATTGATCTATCCAGGGACATTTGATTGGTTTTGGTCTGGTGCTGTACGGCAGTGCAACACAAGTTGGATATTTAGTGCTGAGGAAATTGGAGTGAAGTGTCTTCCCCAAGGATACACCATGGTAGCTGACTCATACTGTTCCAGTGGTAGGACTTTGAACCTGCACCCATTTGGTCTGAGTCCACCACACAAAACATTCAGCCACTGCTGTTCCAGTGGCAGGACTTTGAACCTGCACCCATTTGGTCTGAGTCCACCACACAAAACATTCAGCCACTGCTGTTCCAGGACATTATATAACATTCATCCTAGAAATGTGAATTTACGAAGATGACAATGTTGAAGTTAGTACTAACAATATTTTGTTGGATAGCAATTTCTGTTAACCTTTTCTATTTTAATTTAAAATTTATTATTGGCATGTGAGAGTGCCAAGAGAAACATCAACTTTTCTGAGATTTTTTGTGCCTTTTTATGATATCGACAAATACAATGTCAATATGAATTTTATTTAATTCTTTTAAATTGAAATTAATTAATTTTCAGTCTGAATTCAACAAAATAGATAATAGAAATAATAATTAAAAAAGAATGTATAAATAATTCTTATTTTTATGGATTGATGATACATGAATAATTTGAGAGTATGAACAAATTAAAGTCAAAATTACAACTAATGTATTTTAATAAAATCAACCAGACCAATCTCCTTGATATAGCTTATCTCAATCACAGAACCCTCACTAATCTCTTACAAAGATATAGCTTATCTAATTCATAGAGTCCTGGCTTAAATATAGTTTATCAGCCCCGACTAATCTCATAAATACAGCTTATCTAAATCATAGAGCCATGAGTACTCTCCTATATATAGCTTATCTAAATCATAGAGCCATGAGAAATCTCATATATATAGCTTATCTAAATCATAGAGCCATGAGTAATCTATATATAGCTTATCTAAATCATAGAGCCATGAGTACTCTCCTATATATAGCTTATCTAAATCATAGAGCCACATTAATCCCCTTGATATAGTGTTAAGTATATTTAATTTGTATTGCTTATTAGTTTTCTTCTCCATGAATATGTTATGTATAATTCTATTTTGTCTTTTACCTTGTCCAAAATCAAGTTCATGTTGTACCTGACTAGAGACACTGATGTTTTTTATTTTGTAAACAAATAATACATTGTTAAGATTTCTCTAGGAGTGTGGGCTAAATATTAGGATCATTATCAATAAAGGTAAACATGCTTTTTGCATCTGGGTCTAGGATATTGGTAATCCCCCTTGGATAAGCTAGTTGTACCTGATGTTTACCAAATTCTTTATAATAATTTTAGTCCACGTCACATTCCACTAGACATGCACAGTTGAAGCTTTTTTGGAGCACTGGAAACTAATTAGAACTTTATTCATTAGGACTAGTGATAGATCATTTTGGACTATTTGGGATTTAATTCTCAATACTGTAACTTCTTTTTTATAAATTTTCACTTTGTATTATAGGGAAATAAATTATTTGCTGAATTTTACAAAACTTTTTGGTTTTTGCTCTTTTCTATTAGAATCGCAATAATAGCTTATGAAATCAGCCTTGACTAATCAACCACATATAGCTTATCTAAATAATAGAACCCTGTCTTATCTCCAAGATATAGCTCCTCTCAATTAGAGTCCTGACTAATTTCATTATATAGCTTATCTAAGTCACAGAACCATGACTAATCTCCTAAATATAGCTTATCTAAATCATAAAGCCTGACTAATCTCATAAAGGCCAAAATGCATCAAATCTCTGAGAAAAAAAACAAACAAAATGATGAAGAAGAAAATATGCTGCTTATTAGTTGGATAGTTTACCATCATCTTCTTGCCATTTTGTTGTTTCAACATAATTACTTCCTCTATCTGGACAACTGGAAACACTGCTAGAAGTCTCGGCTTTCAATGGGTTTTCTGAAATTTACATGTAAACATAGAATTATGATTTCATTTTCAAAACTGAAACAAACCAAAGATATCTGCAGTGTTTTTTACAGACTGGCATATGTTGCTTTGAACAATTCTTCACAAAGGAATATCAAGCTGAATGCAATGGTCCCCATGAGAACAGTCTCATATGCAATGTGCATACTATCACGTTTTTACATGCAAGGCACATAATTGATATTAGAGTATATTAGCTCATTAACCCCTGACACAAACAGCTAGGCATTACCCTACAGCATACATGCAGAGATCACCTAGAGCATTGTTAGCCTTACCAGTGCCAGTATCCCTGAGACTCACAAACAGTGCTTAACTTGCTCAATTTTTTTTACTGATGGGGCTATTTGCAACAAATTAGTTGCATTTTGCTTTGTGTTCTTTCAGCTAAGGTAATATTTGTCACAGATGTTCTCAATAAAATTATGTACATAATGGTATAAATTTCATGCGACATTCAGGAATAAAATGAAAGCATAAAGGTAAAAATAAATGATGTACTTACCAATCTGCTTCTCATGTCATTAATAATTCATAAAATTTATTATAAATTCATGCCGAGTAATTTAAACCTTCAACACATGAAAAAATGATAGAAATACCAATTCTGTCTCTTGTGACCTTTAACATTGTGTAAAAACTGAACAGACAGTCATATGGTTTTTGCCCAGTATATGCCTTTCTTCTTTAGAAATCTCTTTTGAAGATTTAAAAATTAACAAAACACTTTGAACAAACTCAGAATTATGTAGACTCATGCTAACTAAATTCATTTTCCCAAACATTTTTTGCCGATTCTTCAAATATTCTAGAACATTCTCCATCAGAGTCTGTAGGATAACTTTCTAGTCCATTTTTTTTATTATTTTGCTTCATTTTCAAATTTAATTCTACTATATCTGGCTCTATCAATGTCAAATTCTTTATCGTCAGTACTGCAGTGTTTCCTGTATCTATGCAAGCTAAAACTTGATTGGTTTAACTGCCTGCATAATGAAGAAATGGCTTGAAGTCAAACAATAGTTGGTGCTGCACCACATTATTGTGGCACTCAGGAGAAGAGGGAGTTAAAGTATGATGCTACATTGTGGCAGCAGGGGTTAATGAGTTAAAGCACCAATCATTACAAGTTTTCATTAGGTGTTCAGATGTGCAACGATGAGGTTTATTTCAGCTACAATTCTAAAACTGATGAACTGGTAACTTATGTCACAAATTTAGTACTGTAAATTACTTAGTTGCAAACAATAAATTGTATTTAAAGTATTATCTTAAAACAAAACAGACAACAATATCAATTCTTTCAAGCATAGATTTGTTGGAGACTATCCATTATAAAAATGCACATGTATCATTATTATGGAATTTCCTTCCTATACATATTAAAGAGGAGATATACCTTTCATTTCTGGTTTATATATTTGAAGGAAGGGGTCATATCTACTTCTTGAAGATCTTTCCCCAAGACACTCATGGTGTAGATGAACTTCGATATCAGCACCATCAATCTTATGTTGCTGACTTAATACTCTGTCAATAACTAAAATAGTTTGAAATCCAGTTAACCATCAGAGAAATGATAACCAAAGTATTTTGTAGATGAAATTGTACGCAGCATTAAGTCACTATTCAGGTCTTTGTTATTCTGCATAAAAAAGTAAAAAAGGTCAATTAAAGCAAATACAAGTATGCATCAACTCCAATCTGCATGCATTTTTATTTTGCCATACCCAAGGGCACACCAATGTACCCAACCCAAGCTGATCTAATGGCAAGATTTGAACTCATATCCATTCAATCATGAGTATGGAACAATAACCACTAAGCCACAATGACTCCTAAAACATAGTGTGTATGTGTGTGTATATATATATATATATATATATATATATATATATATATATATATATATATATGTGTGTGTGTGTGTGTGTTGTCTTTTCTGCATAAAATTATACATACATTTTTGCAAAACAAATATTCTAAAAAGCTTATATAACTGAATACGTCGTAAATATGGCTTTTGATTCTTTCCTGCTCCCTTATGCAATATAATAGTATTCATATACCTCTTGCACACAATCACTGTAAAGCAGACATTATAGCATCATGGTGAAAGTAAATCCTCTAAATGGTGAAGAAACAAATGTGAAGATCTAATGGTTAGAGATGCAGGTGGATAAATGAGTCAGCCAAATGATATCTTAACAAAATATGTTTCTAAGAAAACTGATATACAGAGTCTAAGAAGATAAGAACACAAGAATTCTACATAAATGTTAAGTATCTATCTGTGCAAATGACTTATATAAATAAACTTACTATCATGATCCACAAAATAAACCAGACAGTATCTCTCTGCTGTGTTCATTTCCACCCTTTCAACTTCTCCCCCACCACTTCTTCTCCTGTTCTCGAAATACAACAAGATGACATCATGTGATGCTACAGGTGGCAAGTTCTTCACAAAGATGCAGCTGGAAATGACAACCTTTGCAACCCTAAGGAAAAATCCTTCTATTTTTGTTGTATAGCATGCTTTTCTAAGTGTGGCAAAATCTGGAAGAAAATTAAATGTAATAAACACAGTAGTTATTTTTATCTGAATGTATATCTAACTCCCAAATAAGCATGTCATTGAATGCAGATATCTGTCCGTATTGTTATAACCATCTGTAGTAATTCTTCCAGTCATAACACAATCTGTGTTCGAGTGGTACTGGCTTGAGGTGAAAAATGGGTAGAACTATGCAAGTGGTGTTGGTGCTGATCTTTGTGTACAATAAAGTCAGAAAGAGAAGATTACATAGGTGAAAGACGAAATATATGTTATAAATAAATAAAGTACAAATTATGTTTTACCCTTTATTATCTTCTCTTTTTCTCCTATTTACCTCATCACAATTTCATTTACATACAACAATACTGATTTTAACTCATGATTGCAAAGCTTCATAAAATGCGGCTTTCAAAATACAACAGTTTCATGTGTGTTTAAATATATTTTCTTATTATAATCATTATATTCTTCATTAAAAAAAATTAAAATGAATAATATTGTTTATATTAACAGGATGAAATCCACTATGTGGAGCTCTTTGTACTGCATAAAGCCCAGATTTTTAAAGCTTCCAAATCCCGTCAAACCAGATTTATAAATGTTATTAAAGAAATACAACCTATTTAGCGTGACACAATGTGAACCAAGCAATTGCTACGCTTCTTTAAAAACCTTCTATCAATTTCTTTAAAGTCTAATGTAACTGGAAAAAAAAAATAGTGCACATTCTGCACATGTAAGTTTTACACATGTCCAGTTCCATCCTGATTCCATCTACACCACCTCTTCGACCTACACAGCCGCACTGTGTCAAAATTAGATTCATATAAACGTAGCACTAAGCAAAGGAGAAACCGTGCGTAAAAGTGACTTTTAATGATTAATTTAAGAACTTCAAGATGCGCATGGGGACAATATTAGGACGGTCTCCTTTACATTGATGTAAGTTATCAGTGCATGAACGCACCAACGGTATGTGCAAAGCACAGAAGTTGCGGGTTCGAACCCCGACCGAGTCTTACCAAAGACTTATTTTAAAAAATGGTACTAGCAGCTGCCTCGCTTGGCGCTCATCATTAAGAAGTTAGTGTTAGGACTGGTCAGCCTAGTGTCAAGATAATACGCCTGTGTGGGACATAAACCACATGTCTGCTGCATGATGCCCCATGATGCCCCAGACATCAATATAACCTGCTACATTACAGACATCATATTGATATGACTCAGATTGCTAAAGCAACGTTAAAAATCCAAAACACGCCGACTGATTCGGATAAAAATCAAGCTGATTCGAACCATATAATGAGGTGATTTTAAACCATTTGAAATATTAAGTTTCATCTTATATTTCAAGGTGACATTTACAATTTTATCTCTCTCTCTCTCTCTCTCTCTCTCTCTCTCTCTCTCTCAGCACAACGGGGGTGGGTTGGAGAGGGGTGATATCCGGCGCTGCAAAATATTTGACAGGTCGGGTACAAGTTTGTATATCGGATACGCTCTCGGGCGCGCTGAGAGTTTGACACGCATTCGTCCAAGCGTAGCAAAAAAGATGGCTTCTTCTCCCGACCAAGTGAAATTAATTAGAAAGTTATAATTCAAGGTATACCATTAATTAAGCATTTGAGATTTACTATCTCCTTCTGTAAAATCATTTAAATAATAAGTTTTATATAAATGCGAACGTCGAGGGAATAGATTTGATATTCGATGAGATATCAAAACTCGAGGGAAGTTGCTCCATTCGTCATCCAAATATTACAGCTGGTCACAACAGGGTGATCCCCGACCGTCAATGTGGTTGCTATTCCAGTTACATCAAGTCCCGCCGTGGCCGCGTATCCTATGCCACATGCGACGTCAGTGACTCCACTTACACATTTATATTGCTAAAGTATTAATTTGCGCTTGTCGATTTATCGTTCACAATATGCGTCCTTGATTGTATTAGTATCACATCTGTTGAGGGTCCATTATAAATCTTACACTGATATCCTAATTATTGATCTGTAGGGAATCGAGCGATTATGTATAAAAGTTCAATAACGTAAACATGGTCTGCTTGAGGTAGACCTTTGTCATCTAGAGCTAATTTCAATATAGTTTTTAACCAAATTGATTGTCCGTTCCGATCATGTCCAGAGGTCTTTCGAGAGTTATTATTCCTCCGCTGGACTCAACGGTGGTGTATTTTCCTAGGTGACGCTGGACATAAACGATAAATTTTGTGGCAGTTTATGGAAATGTCTAGCACTGGGGCATCATTCTGCAGACGTGTAGTATCGTGTCCCATCAAGTCACATTATCCTGATACCATGCCGACCATTACTAACACTAACTTCTTAATGCTGAGCACATAGCAAGGCAGCTACTAGTACCTTTCCTGCATGTCTTTGATATGACTCAGATATGGTTCAAACCTGCGATCCCCCATATCTAAGGTGAATGCTCTAACCACCTGGTCCACCTGAGTGGTTTAATTTGTATTTCATATGAGTTTGTGTGTCAAGAGAAGCATAGTTACACTTTGTTATTTACATGTACATTTATATGGGTAAATGACAGAACAATAAGGCAATGTTAATGTATTGTGAATCAAGTTGTAAAGTATCATGTAGTGAGAGAGTGACCATTATACATAGCTGATAAAGTACTTGATATAGCTTTAACAGAACAATAGTTACACACTATGTTTGAAACCAGTCTAAAACTGAATGCAAATTTTTGAAGGATAACAGCTGCATATCAGATCTTACATGTTTTATTTTTAATGAAAATTTGGCAAATATTGATTTTACTGGACAATGTTCTTATAAGTGTTGTATTTTGTCTACATTATTCATCTTATTATTGTAGCTCAAACTAAATATGTTATGTTTCTAACAACCAAACTGTTTCCAAAGGTTTCATTTTTAAATATTTCTCTAGCCAAGTGAGGGAAATAAAATCCAGGTTCTAAATGAGCAAAGACACATATTTTTTATATATTCATTTTAATTTGCCTTGATGCATGTACATATTGATTAGTTAGTATGTCGTTAATGCTATTTGTTATTCACCTGAATCAGTCAATGTTCATCATATCAGAATGTAGAAAATACTGGAGATGTGAATTTAACTTTTAAACGAATTGTTTATGAGTGGTGTTTTTAAGGCTACAAATGTTTATAATATGAGACTTTAAGACTTGTTTAAAGATTGTATTATTGGGTATTTGGGTATTGCAGGTGTTTAAATAAATATTTATAATCAACTTATAAATTAATTGTTAAAAAATTTAAGTTGAGTGTTAACTAATTACATTGTAGTTGTTAAATATTGAATGAAATAATTATGCTTGTCTCGCAAATTGTCAGTGCAATTTCAAACTAACATTGTCTGTCTCTCTAGCTACTAGTATGTGCTGAACTTCATTTACGTAGCTGCCATTCGAGTGATTTCACAGGAAACTGTGTAAACATGGTACAAAGAGTATCGTGAAAAGAGAAGTTCAACCACACATCTGATGTTTGGTTGTTATAAACATGTGAACATCCCAGCTGGAAGAAATTTCTTCCCAAGATGAGGAGTGTCTCCCATCACTTATTGAAATCTATCATGTACATACAAATCATAATTTAAAAATGTCATAACATATTTTTGCATACCCTTTCTTAAAGTGTAGAATGATCACATGACTTCAAACTGGTAGACAGAATCTGCCCAAGGGCAGGAAGCAAGGTAAACTTCTTGGTGGACTTAGGAGAGCTGTACCTCATTTGTCACATTCCAGTGCAGGCAATGAAAGGACATTTTCTATTCTGATGAAAATTCACTTATTTCGACTGCAAGAACAAACTTAAAGACCTAATAATGTTTCCTACCTGAAATATTCTCAGCATGTTTTTTTATTTTTTAATGTTTTTCTAATTTCATGGTGTTTGTTTTTGCAATAATATTATTATATGTTTTTTATCTTATAGGTGTTGTCTAATGTTGTAAAGCGCTTAGAGCTTCTAAATATTAGGCGCTATACAAAGTCTTCATTATTATTATTATTATTATTATTATTATTATTATTATATGTATATTCAGAGTATGTGTTTGGTTTATCTTTGGATTTTCATCAAACCTGTACATACATTGTTTTATGTTCTAACGTCAGTGTTTATTTTCGAGTCACGTTGTCAGTGTCACGGATGAGAGAGACAACTTTCTCAAGCTAAGAATAAATTAATTGTGACAGTCAAACCTGTCAGATGCAACCACCCATGTTAAAATTACAAACTTGCCTTTGTATACAGGTGACCTCTGCATACAGGGTTACCTTTCAGACTTGGCTTTTGAGCAAGTACTATACAATAAAAACCATTATTATTACTATTATTAGTATTATTAATTCATTTTCAGCAAAGCTAGAACTACTCAACAAAATCATAAAATACATATATATACATAAATTCTCCACAAATCATTATTGTATCATGCTCTATTTAATTCATCTTATAACTTCAATCATTATGGACTCCTAACACTGATCTATGTGTTGTGTATTATGACAAAACACTAATTTCACTACTAATTAACAGCTTGCATATGACTGTGTAATAGAGAACCGACTCTTTATTTTTCTACTAGGCTTGTAAACTGCTGTTCATACTTCAAACAATATCTGGATTGACCAGTTTCTCATCCTGCTGATGTCATAAGCAGGTTGACGTATGTGAGAGACATGTGATGAATATGGAATGAAAATAATTTTTGTGTATCTATTGATATTGAAGCAAAAGTTTGCATGCTTTTACGTTCACGTTTATAAATATTGAATGGCCCCAGATGCTAATTAATTGGCATGTAACTCATGTCTTTCCTCAAAGAGGAACTTTTCCACTGAAGATAGCTTTAATTTGCAAGCACAGTTTTGAAGATATTGAACTATACCTGGCACACTGGCACAAAAGGTGACTTACATTTCTCCCATGACGATGCAACAGCTTTCCCCACAGTCCAACAAATAAATTGCTTGGGCCCTATCCACTAATGACAAAAACCTTATTGTTTCTAAATTTGACATATTGACAACTTTTAGTTTCATACAAAATCTGACTGGAATACAGTTTGGTTTGCTTACACTGAGTTTACTTACACTTAGTTATGCTCCAGTGCCCTCATAAAGGCATGAGAAACAGTTGTTTAATTTAGAAAGGAGGTGCTCGTTATATATCCATGACTGATATATAAATGAATTTGCACAGGGTTGGTGGATGGGTAGTGTGGAATTAGAATGGTGGTTGAAACCAGTTACCAGTTGACTATTACACCAAGGCAACCAGACAGATTTGACTGTATATTAACAAGAAATGTCCTATATGTATCCTGGATTTGAACAGAAAAGTGGTAGTCTTCAGTTGCAGAATCAAATGTTTGGACTGCAGGATAGCGATAATGTCCAAAGGTCATTGACTACGGTCCTGATATTCAAGCACACAAATTGTTTGCTTGCCTCTTCTGAATATGGGAAGTGTATGATGGGCCCAAGTACATGTATTGTGACCACAAATTAAGTACCATTGGCATACATATGTTGTGTTTTGTGTGGAACTGCAATAACTAATGAAAATTAATTGGTTGTTAAAAATTAAACATAACTATGCATGCACGAGTTACTTATGTGAAATATTTTCTAGCCAGTTGGCAGCATAGCTGAGGTCAGTGTAATAAATCCTTGGAAACATTTTGTATGTTATGTACCAACCTTTACATTAGGCCAAACTGTGTATTTGAGGGCAACACACGAATAATGTTATCCACATACAATGGTCATTACCTCAAAACTATCAGCTTGTGAAGACAATAGAGATTTATTTATATTCAAATGTAATAATTTCGATAAAATGGGAAAATGTTATATGATTTTGCACAGGAAAAATGTTGTGATGTTGAAATTTGACATTTGTTGCAAAATAAAGCTTTGTAAGTGTATGAAATATATATTCACCATCTGTTCTGAAGGTTACTTGTACTTAATATTAAGGCCGAGAAAGAAAATAAATATTTTTTTCGAGTTCGTCCTGTTGATGTTGATTTTGTTTTTGTATATGATAACAGAGCAAATGGATGGATTGGTATTTCTGGAATGATCATCTCCACTATATATTGCAATGGTCCTATTCAAATGCATATATTTCCAGAAAATTAAACATGCTGATTTCTTGAAATGTTGTAAACAAGACAGTTTTTATGCGTCTGAACGTAAAACTAATGTGATGAATTCATAAAAAGGTTGAAGAATGAAGGAAACATCTAAGGAGCTTAATTGGTATAACGATTCCCTGAATTTAATCAAATATATTTCCAAGTACTAAAGTTTGAACGAATCAGACATTAGCTGTTTGACCAATCCTAATCTATGCCATTATTTATTTACGCATCGAGTTATACAGATGTCTTTGCAACTGTAGTTTTTGTTTTCAAGGAGGGCTAATAAGGAAAACACATCTGTATCACAACTTCAATGTATCTTAGATACGACTTTTTAAATACAAATACATGTATTTAAGTCTAAATGAATGTACTAGCATTAAATGAATATATCCTTTAGACTTAAAGAAGCACCGAAATAATATGTACAGTTTTGTATCTTGTGACATAGATATTATGTCATGATGTTGTCTTCCTATCTGCAGTCAACTTTGATTATGCACAATACATTGAGATCCCAACCATCTTTATTTGCCAAACATTGTGGCTAGCTTGCAGTTGGAATAAGGATGAAGCACATAAGTTTCAGTATAAAAAGGCCTGAAGTCAAGGTCACTGTGACTCAATGAAGAATAATGTTTTTTGTACATTGTGTGTATGTGAGAAAGTTTGCTAATAGCTTCCCGTGAGTTGGTGGTTCTTTTCAGGGTTTTCCTGGGTTCTTTCTCCACCAGTTATATTAACCACAATGTATAGCCTATAATGTTCTGGACAAAATGGCAGTAAAATGAAAACAACAACCTTTCACGTGTTTTACGGTATAATATACACTTGTTACACTGGAAGACTATTGAGACTTTTAACATCCTGTAAGAACTTGTTTGACTGAAAGCTGAAGAAAAACATACTTCAAACCATTGAATGACATTTCATAAAATGACGTGCTAATTCGGCCACGCCCATTGGATGTAACTATTAAATATAATGGTTTGTTTGCTATCTTATGTATGCCAAGTTAAAAGTAAAAGAGATTTTATGTCCATTAATATTCTTACAAAATCAGCGATAAATTGGTCGTCTATTTTTCGTGCAGACATTGAAATATTTTAAAAGGAATATTTCTGACCTGCACAAACTAGAAGAAAATAGCTGTAATCTGATTTGCAGAGAAAAACAATTACTTTATTGTTTCTTCATTTTAGTTTAAAACAAATTATCTTCAGAAAGAAAGAAACATCCTCATTGGAAACAAGATCTCATTCCTCCCACTCCCAAAAATTAAATGCTAGATCCCTAAGTTGCTTTCCCAATAGAAATGTTCACCAGAGTCAAGATAAAGGGGAACTATGCAGGGTGGTGACCTGTGTTACCAGTCACATTATATAACTTTCTTAGGTTAGGGTGATTTCCAGTATGTTGCTCGTAACTCGTGCAAATCATGTCTGTAAGCAAAACGTAATAGGAGTATTTGCTATATGATTGAATATTTAAAGCACACAGAGGTAATACAAGCTGACAGTAAAATCTTGATGGATTTCTATTTTCGGTTAGAGTAAACCTATTTTTGGTGTACAAAATACCAACATTTTGTTAGAACGTGTGTTGACATCTTTGGAAAATATAACATCTCCGTTCAAAATTATTGCCATTGGAAATTTGTGTTTATACTCCCTAATCAGATTATCAGTAATGGCACATAGTATATAAAGTTGTCATTTTAGCTTATTCTTTAGTAGATAACAATATAACAAGGGTCCCTTAAAGGTATTGAGGCTTTTATTTTCAGACTTCCAAGAGAAGGCTGTTTATTATTTTTAAATACCAAATGTCGACAATATCTCTGATCTTCTTGAGCGATAACACGACATTGATCACTGTGCAGTACTGGATAAAAGATTGCTACTTTTCATTATAAATGGCAAACTAGACATAATTACAAGTCTCTAGATAAGTAACAGCAGCGCGCATACTTTTCTGGTGAGACACATAGTTTCTGGTTGCTCGACAAACATAGTATTGGAAATGTCTTTGCTTCTTCTCTGTCAAGTGCCAATAGGCCCGATGTAGCGGTTGTGAGTCATTCCAGAAACATGTACTTGGACATATCAGATCAACTACACAATATCAATGTGGAAGACAGACTTCCATCTTCTTTGCTGAAAGACAAAGACAGAACATGGAGCTCTCATTCCCGTGATGAAAGACTCCGCCATTGAGCTCTTGACATCGGATGCAGCGTGCATCAGGTTTGGAAGGAATGGAACCAGATCAATTCCCTGAAAACCATAAACTGGCAGCATATGAAATGAATCAGACGATTCACTGGTTTAAAGCAACCAATGCAGTCTGGAAACAACTGCATGATAACTTGAATAAAATACTAGAAACAGAAATGCTGGAAAGTGTAAAGAAACAACGGCAAGCTCTGCCTGCACTCGTGTATTGTTCTGGGAAAGTGAGGTTAGGACATGTGAAGAAATGCCCAAGTTAATAAGCTGAGCGAAAATCAAACACCCGTCAATGGGACATGAAGAACTTCCACCAGGAGCTCGGATCATTAAGATTCAAAGCAGTGTACGAAAGACAATGCAATGGAGAAGGAGGGCTTGGAGTCAGGCTTACATCAAACTTGTTAGGCGAAGACATGACAGGAAGGCTGGAAATAAGTACGATTGGGGTAGAACAATTCATGTTGATATCCACTATAATGAAACCTCTCGTGAACTGAATGGTTCCAGAAGAAATGTCCCAGACATCCCTGAACACAAAGGAATATATATGAAATGCGGTGCGTTAAGTGGTAGAAACAGCAAGATCCACTTCTGCACATGAATCTGTACAATCTAGTTGTTGAACCTATATCCGTGTACCAGAAATGCCCTAAGCTACTAGGTCCTTCGTGGCGTCTCCTCCAATTAGTACGGGAAAAAGAAAAGATCACGGCATGTTGGCAACAGGCAAATGCGTGCACTGCTCAAAAAGATAAAGACTCCAAACTCATCACTCTGTTTTGGATTCAAACGCTGCATAGAGTGCAAAGGTAAGGCATTCTTATCGATGCTGGGAAGACAATTGATGCTCTAGATGACAGAAAACAGATAATACATATATATATACATCGGTACAGAAGAGTGGAATATAAAACAGCCAAGTAGATCTGACAGTGGCGAAGCTTGATATGGCCGACGCACATGATGTTACTATTCTGCCCCTTCTGATAGAAGTGGCACTGAAACAACTCCATACACCGGACCATGTATCCAAGCTTATGGCGAGTTACTTTTGTAGCATCCATCCGAGGTTCTTAACAGACAGATTCGCTACTGCGTAGCAATGACTAATACTAATATTAGCAGCCCTACATCGTGGACTGGTTACTAGCATGAGCCTGTGTGTTTCAGTGAACAGGCTGGTGTGAATCACACATTCACACCTGTCTCTTGTTCAGATTACTTTAAAAAAAAGTGAACATACTCCATACATATACTAAAAAAAATTAAATATTACTCGTATCTAACACCAGAATTTATGCGCATAATTGCAGAAATACGTGTAAAATATAGTTTACTAATTTTCCGATATTTCGTTTGGAACGTCCGCCATATTAGTTTAACCGATAACTATTTCCGTTTTCAGCCTCATTACTGTGTGCTGTCTATAGGCATAGCTGCCTTATTTGGAAACGTAAATTGATATAGGTAAATAAGGTATGCACTGAGTATTGTATCTAAGAATATACAAATCTGTCATATGAAGCCTTATTTAGGAAACTAATAAACTCGAGAATCTCGTATTATTTGTCGTGGTGGAAATGTTATTGTTAGCGTAAACATTACAATATAATTTACCTGACAAAAGATTAATTACTTTATCTTTAACCAAACTTCCTGAGGCTGAGGCTACGACATCGTGGATAGGCAATGACAGGATAAAGGAATCATCGCCGACTCTACCATTCATACATCTTGTAATGGAAATGAATCTTACAATCAAATTAGTAGACCGGGAATCCAGAGGGCCAATGACCATATTAAGACTCAGACTCCCCTCCAAATAGGCATTCTTGGATGCCATGATTGTTAGAACACAAGACATATTCAGGCACGATAGATTCTAGCAACCTATAGTTGATGCAGTGACATGGTCATAATGAGACTTAAACCAAAGTCGAGAAATGACACGTCACAAACCTGTTTAAACTGAAGATGCAATGAGAAAACATCCCATCAATAAAAGATAGTCCAATCAAGTAATGATGAAAATCGTTCGATTCCAGCATATCAGGAAAAAGGTAGACAGATAGAAACAACTGATGGAAGAGGGTTTGCGGAGAATTTACCAATCCAGATTTCCTTTACCGGCATGTTTTTCTTGAAAGGCTCACATGGTCACTTACGGTGAATGAAATCCCAGTCGGCACATTCTCGAGCTTAGAACAGGTCATAAGCAAATACCTAATATGTTGGCTGGGTGTTCCTCCATCATTTACCAGTTTTGATCTTAACAGCCGTTCAAGCAATCTACTGCTGCCCCTAACATCCTTTATTGAAGAATACAAAATGTTCAAACTAGACTGCTTGTAACCCCAAGATATTCAAAGAATGGGAAAATACGTGGAGCCGGAAAAGAAGATAGAAAACAAAGAAAGTGGTCAGCGAGCCGTGAACTGAGCTGAGAGAAGACTGAATCATATGAGTATCATTGTGAAAACAAATAAAGGAAAAGTAGACTAGGCTCAAAGAAATCCTACTGATGGAAAATAAATCACAGGAACCCTAAGGACCATATTTATGGAGGAAATTGGCAGATGTGAGGATGACCAGAGGTTAGCTAGACCAGTCCGAATGGGTGAGCAAACAATGTGAACAAGATGAGTAGTGAATAGGGGCACCCTACGGACAATGGGAATTAGCATTAAAAACACCCCTGGGTCACTCTACGGACAATGGAAATTTAACATGGCGAAAAATCGTGGGTCACTCTACGGACAAAGGGAATTTAACATGGGAATAAATCGTGGGTCACTCTACGGACAAGGGGAATTTAACATGGGATTTTTTTTTTTAAATTTAAAAAAAAAATTTTTAAAAAAGGGGTAGGCAATGGAAAGGCTATCTCTTTTCGAGAAATATGGCTGGCCCTGAAAAGGGCCTTTGGTTTATGTTAATATGCCCTTAACATAAAGGGCATTTGCGACATCTTCTTTTCCTCAAACTTCGTCTTACAGCAGGGCCATACATCAGAGTCCTCTTGAGGCAACCTTGTCTCTCTATATAGACTCTTCTTATCCACAGGCTGCTGTTGGTCCTGTGGACAACGGTCCACTTGGATCGGACATACATGAGTATGTCCGTCCTGAACATCATTGTTGACACAAGGGTTGAAGATTCAACGTCGGTCCACATGTTGAGGCTCCGAGAATAGGTGAATCAATGCAGTGAACTGCGCTTATTTATAGGGACAGAAAGGATTGAAACGGATTGAGTTCATTCACCAATCCGAACACGCGTTACAGAATTCAGTCAGCCCACATCCAATCCGAAGAGAGCAGTCTGTGACGTCACGTAGTCAATATAGATTCGCTAGCGCTTGTGTGCAGTCAATCTATGCGACAGTGATTCAACATGACGGAAACTCAGAAAACGATCCAGTGGGGTGCACCAGCAGGGGAGACCGCCCAAGGGAACCCGGACTTACTTTCAGAAGAGGTGAATTGGGATTTTGTGGATTTTCTCTCCTCGCAAGAATTTGTTCCGGAACCTTCGTTACCTTCTTCATTACCGCAAGTGGAGAATTTTAGACAGAGACAGAAAGAAGAATTGGAGAAATTTATACAACGACAAAAGGAAGCGGAACAGGCTTTTCTCCTACAGCAACAGCAACAAGAAGAAGAGGTAAGAAAAAAACAACAGCAAGAAGAAGTAGCAGCAAAGAAACAAGAGGGTGAAAATCAAACGGTCACGGTCCTGTTGGACATTTTAGCGGAGTTAAGAAGTCTGAAACAAATGTATCAGACTTCTTTATCACGACCGAAGAGAATACGACCTTCCCGAGCCAAACATGTCAACCCTGTGACTAAGCCTACCGTACCACCCTTAGTGATTTCAACCCAATCATTATCATCATTACGCAGTCCAGAAGTAGGCCTTGGCCGTGGCAAAGGCTTAAGGCAGTTAAAATTGATTGCTTAAACTCACCCCTGCACCATAAAGAAAAAGGCCCTTTTCAGGGCCACCCACATTTCTCGAAAAGAAATACAATTTCAATTTGCCAATAACTCAAAAAAAACTCACCCATTTTACCCTTATAGTACGTGTCTGTGTATGAGTGCGTGAGTGTACGTTCTTATTTTAAAATTAAAACTCAAAGACTCTTACCTTATATCATTCATTTATTCTTTTCTCCATTTTTTACAATCCAATTCACAATTCACATCACAACACTTTAATGAAAAGTTCATTGATTTCTTCTTTTCTCCTTGTTTAGTCTCTCTGTTTTTTGAATTTCTTCACCGTCACACTTTTTTCCTCTTCTTCTTCTTCTTCCTCTCTTTCTTCCCTTCTTCTTTTTTTCTCCTGTTTCTTTTTCTTCACCTGTCTTCTTTCTTCCTCAGAAGAATCCCTCTCTTCCTCCAAAGAATCCCTCTCTTCTTCTGAAGAATTCCTCTTTTCTTCTGACTCCTCTTGTTTCTTTTTTGGGCAATCTGGAGACCAATGTCCTTTTTCTTGACAATAATAACAGGTATCTTGACTTTTGTCTTTTTTATCCCCTGTTTTTTTTCTTTTTTGACGGTCTGGACATTCTGAAGACCAATGCCCTTTCTTCTGACAGATATAGCAAGTATCTTGACTTTTATCTCTAAAGGAAGGAGAGTAGTCCGTAGGCTGGTCTGAAGAGAATTTTCTAATGACCCCTCGCAAAGCTCTGACGAAACGTTCCATCTGGTTAGTCTCTTCCATCGTTGTGCTCGGCTTGAGAGTGAAATGAATAGTGAAAGGACAAGACACACACCCTTTTATATACGCTGGTCTGCCATGACTATAAAGTAGTTTATGGTGTTTGAACTTGAGTCATTTGACTTTTTGCTTTCAAGATGAAACGATCCCATTCATTCGAGAAGAAAGAAGAAAGTAAGAGGCAGAAACGTGATCTATCGCCTCGTACCAGGGCTGAAATCTTGGCACAAATTCATGCCAGTGATTTTGAAGAGGACATGAGTGAACCAGAATCCGAACCCTCTAAACCAAGTTCACCACCCTTAGTTAACCCTGAAAAGTACTATTCCATTCGAGAGACCGAAAAGCGCTCCTCTAGAAAATTTAGAACCACGGCTTACAAATACACAGTGAAGTTTAAAGATTTCAAGGCTGAAGTGCCGTTAGAGAAAGCAGAAGTGTTCATCACTGAGGTGTGGGATTCTTTGCTCACTGCACTCAAGCAACAATGTCAACCCAAAGAAGACGATCGCTTGAGACTTTCCATACAACACGACGGTTTGAAATCCCCTGTTTGGATCGAGTTTAGCACCCCTGCAGAATTGACTGCTTCCAAAGTCATGGACAAGATTCAACACGTACAACAATCTAATGATCAGTTTGACATCACCGATGGTAAAGCCACACTGGACATGACCCACGTCTCTCTCCTTCTCAAGGGACAGGACGCAAAAAGATGTTATTGGTGGACGACCTTCGCAACACCAAAACGAGTCTCGTCCGAATTAACAACCCTCATGACCAGATGTGTTTAGCCCGTGCCATCGTGGTGGGACGAACCTATGCCAAAAAGAACGACACGGTAGAATGGAAAAGAACCTGGGACACTATTCAACGTTCCGACCGAGCCAAACAACGAAACGAAGCAGAACTCCTGTTACAACAAGCCGGACTGCCCAAAGACACACCCTGTGGCATTCCTGAGATGCAAAAATTGCAAGATGTCCTAGCTCCACGCTACACCTTGAAAGTGCACCCTCAAGAAGTGCGCGGACCTCTGTTGTTTCGAGGCCAAGATTTTAAGGACGGAAAATACATTCACCTTTATCATCACGATGAACATTTCGATACCATTACCAGTATCACTGGATTCCTGAGATATGTTTATTATTGTGAGAAATGTGACCATGGTTATAATAATCGAGAGCAACACAAGCATTGTGGATCGAAATGCTCAGGATGTTTGGCCTCTTCACCCTGTCTGAGCGAAGAACCAGTGCCTTGTTCAACTTGTCTGCGCACGTTTGTCAGCCCTACCTGTTACCAACAACATCTGAAGACGCAAGGTTCACAGAAGAAATGCGCTTGTCAACTCCTGAGATTGTGCCCTACGTGTGAACAAGTCATATGTACCAATGCTGCCAAGGCACACGTATGTCGAGGAAAGAAAAAATGTCACATTTGTCACCACATCGTGGACTTGGAACACCAATGTTACGTGCAAAAATACCAACCCCCACCAGAGAAAGAGGACGGTCACAAGAAGAAAGGCAATTTCATCTTTTTCGATTTCGAATGCATGCAAGAGACCGGCATTCACATTCCTAATTTCTGCGTGGCTCATCGAGCGTGCGAGAAGTGCATTCAAGAACCTATCTTCAGTCATTGCCCTCACTGCAGCAAGATTCCCGGAGGGCGTGAAAAAATCTTTCGGGGACCAAACACGTTAGCCGATTTTGCCCAATGGGTCTTAGACCCCGTCGACAAGATGTGGAGCCAAGAGGACATCGAACGTTACGGAGATTGTCATCGTCATGCCACGGTGATGGCTCACAATTTCTCCGGATACGATGGACAGTTTCTTCTCAGATACTATACGGAACAAGGCACCGAACGTCCCAAAGTGACTTTGAACGGAGCCAAAATCATTTTCATGCAAGTGGGACAAGTACAGTTTAAAGATTCGATGAGCTATTTGGCCATGCCTTTGAGTCGAATGCCTAAAACGTTTGGAATGACAGAAATGGCTAAAGGGTACTTTCCACACTTTTTCAATACGGAAGCCAATCAACATGTCGTTCTACCCCATTTACCAGAGGCTCACTATTACGACCCCGACAACATGCGTACCGAACAACGAGAAGCTTTCTACGCTTGGTACCAGATTCACGCCTCGGACCCTTTCGACTTTCAGGAAGAAATGCTAAAGTATTGTCGTTCCGACGTGGACATTTTACGGCGTTGCTGTGGAAAATTTCGAGAACTGTTCATGGAACACGGAGGGGTCGATCCTTTGAAAGAAGCTTGCACCATTGCCAAAGCGTGTTCCTTAGTGTACCGCCAACGATTCATGCCTGAAAACACCGTGGCTGTCATCAGTCCTCAAACGACCCACTATGTCAAGCGTCAATACTCGGTCAAAGCCCTACGTTGGTTACATTACTTGTGCGACAAGGAAGACAAGTGGATTCAGCATGCCCGCAATGGATGGGGCGAAAAGACCATCGGAACGTATTCGGTCGATGGCTGGGACTTAGAAAACCCCACGATCGTGTACGAGTTTAATGGTTGCTTATTTCACGGATGTCCCGTCTGTTACCCTGACCGTGGCACTAAAAATCAGTTTTTGCAACGAACCATGGAAGACTTGTACCAGGACACTTGTCAGCGGCGCCTAAAGTTAGAACAGCAAGGATACCAAGTGGTGGAAATCTGGGAACACGAGTACGATCACCGTATGAAAACCGATCCCGAGTTTAAACGCCTCGTGGAAAGTTACCAGTTCATGGACCCGCTGAACCCGAGTGATAGTTTGTACGGAGGAAGGACCAATGCCACCTGTTTGCTGTACCAAGCCGACGAAGAGAAAGGAGAAGAAATCAAATACTTGGACGTGTGTTCGCTGTATCCCTACGTGTGCAAATATTGTCGCTTTCCTGTAGGGCACCCGCAATTGCTGACGGAACACATCGACCTGAAAAACATTCGACAATACGAAGGCTTGATCAAGTGTAAAGTTTTGCCTCCCACGAACCTATACCATCCCGTCTTACCTCACCATTGTCAAGGCAAACTGATGTTTCCCTTGTACCGTACTTGTGCCGAAACGTGCAACCAAGACCAGCCTTGTCAGCACAGCCAGGAAGAACGGGCCTTGACGGGAACCTGGGTCAGCGTAGAATTGTTCAAAGCTTTGGACATGGGATACCAACTGTTAGAAGTGTACGAAATTTGTCACTTTCCCAAGACACAACAATACCACAAGGGTGATCCCAGTCAGAAAGGCATTTTCGCCGACTACGTGGATGCCTTTTTGAAACTGAAGCAAGAAGCCAGCGGCTATCCTTCCTGGTGTCACACTCCCGAAGACCAAATAAAATTGAAAGAGAAATACTACGAACAAGAAGGCATCACTTTAGACCACATCGAGAAAAACGAAGGCAGGCGATCGTTTGCCAAAGTGATGTTAAATTGCTTGTGGGGCAAAATGGCACAACGACCGTGTTTACCCAAGACGGAATATTTGACAGAACCTTCCCGCTACTTCCAGATGATTCACGACAAAACCAAATACATGAAACACGTGGACGTCGTTCGAGAGAATTTGATCTTGGTCAATTACGAAGAAGATCTGGACTTTGTACAAGACGACCCTTTTGGAAATGTCATCATTGCGGCTTACGTGACAGCCCATGCTCGCTTAAAATTGTACGAAGCTTTAGAACTGTTAGAAGAACGCGTCCTGTACTTTGACACGGACAGTTGCATTTACATCCATCACCCGATTCAACATCACCCTAACATTGAAGGAGACCGTTTAGGAGCCTGGACAGACGAGCATCCCGACGACAAGATTCTAAGTTTCGTCAGTGGCGGTCCCAAAAATTACGGCTACGAATACCGGGACAAACAAGGAGAAGTGCACACGACGTGCAAAGTGAAAGGACTGACTCTGAATTATCGTACCAGTCGAGTGGTCAACTTTGGGGTATTGAAAGAAGCCTTGCAATCGGGAGAGGATGGAAACTTTAAAGTGACCACTTACCAACCGAACAAGATTGTACGTTTACCCACTCACCACATCGTCAGTCGACCTTTGGAAAAAGTTTATCAAATCGTGTACCAGAAGCGAGTTCGACTTCCCAATCATTTCACCTTACCGTATGGACACGTTGGTATAAAACATTGGTTGTAAGGGGATAGCCACCCACCAGAAAGATGACTTCGCCACAGCAAGAATCGAGTGAGAAACCCGATGAGAACTCCAAGTTCAAACGCTACCATTTTCCAGTCTTCTTACCTGACTATTGTGATTGTGCCCGTCGATTGGACACGTTTCAGAAATGGCCTACGGATAGGGAAGGATTACCTTCTTCGCATGTTTTAGCTAGAACAGGATTTGTCTACTTGGGACCTGTGTCAGGATTGGGATACGAGGTACAGTGTTTCGCTTGCGGACTGAAGTTACGAATGGATCTATGTATCTATAAAGATTCAGCTATTCTGGAACATACTCGATGGTCTTCGCACTGCCCTTACCTTTCTATGGCCTTTCCACCCATCACACTACGGTACAATGTTGACGGTACTTTAGAGACGGTACCTTCCGAAACAGGTCATAAAAAACGTAAAAAAGGAAAGATGTACAAGCTGGAGACTGCATTGCGACTAGTATAAAAAGGGGGCTATGGTCAACATCGATAGTTCATTGTGACTACCAAGACCGAGCGAACAAGATGAATACTTTGAAAGAGACATCGTTCCAGTTTGGGGATTGTAAAAAAGCTGTATCTTTCTCTAGTGTGACTAATACTGGATGGATAAGACCCAGGCATTGCGACGGAAAATGTCCGGAAGGAAACTGCGATTGTCCATGTGGTTACCATTGTAATTGCGTAACGGAGTTTGCAGACGAGTGCGATTGTGAGCCTTGCGATGGGACCGATGCTGTACGTTGTGACCTGAGCGATGCCGTAAAGCATCATGGGAACTTTAGTGCCCCTACCCCTATCATGGAAAGTGATGCTGTGCGTGTCAAACCTGTGGGGTGCGAAAGCGATGCTGCTCGTCCTCTTGGACATTTTACTGGGTTTCGTTTTAAAGGGGAATGTTCACCTTCACGTCTACCCCCCTACGGATGTCATCCAGCCCTGAGCAAACTCCTGTTCATGTCACCCAACCCTCATCGAAACGAACCTGTGAAAGACGAATATTCGTTTCCTGTGCGTTTGTCGGAATACTGCGACTTTGAAAATCGTCTTCAATCGTTCAAAGGAAAATGGCCAAAGTATCTGGGAGGACCGACCCCAGAAGAATTAGCCAGAGCCGGATTTTTCTACTTGGGCGAAGGAGATAAAGTCAAGTGCTTCAGTTGCGGTGTGTCACTTCACCACTGGGAACCGCAAGATTCGGCCTACGTTGAACATGCTCGATGGTCACCGAATTGTCATTACTTACCCTTAGTGGGACCGAGACATTGAAGTAACTTCTTACCATAATAATTTGTTCATGGATACTTTACAAGAGAACATTCGTGCTTTGCCTGTGGAGTTGAGAGAACGCATTTACCGAGAGCTGGTCAAAATACAAGTGAAACGTAAAGAACAATTGCATCCGTTACATCACCGGTGTTTGAACCACTGGTACCTGAAGGCTATACAAGGATTGATTCAATTGAAAGTGTTCCATCGGACAGACATTGATCAACGATCCTCTAGTTTTAAAAAGGATTGGTTTGGTATGGACGATTGTAGTTACATCATTGTAAACGTACTGCATCGAATTCCAGAGGAAGAGTTAACGAATTACCAACATCTTAAACACAATGTCAACTTGGTGAAAGAGGAAACTTCTGAACGAATTGTAATGTGTAGATTAGTGACTCAACGATTTAAATTCGACACTGAAGTAAAACCATGTTTGTGCAAAGAGTACATTTCTTGTGTCAGACCAAAGAGGAATTAGTATGACCTATTCATGGATACTTTGCTAGAGAACATTCGTGCTTTGCCTGTGGAGTTGAGAGAACGCATTTACCGAGAACTGATCAAAATACAAGTGAAACGCAAACTCAAAGTGATTCATCCGTTTTTAAATTATGCTCTGTTTCAAAGTACAAGAAGACTGATTATGAGTGGATATTACATTAGACACAAAGTTAAACGAGGCTATTGGTCACCACCCAACGATTCCAAAAACAGTGTATATACTTATGGATACTTTACAAGAGTACATTTTGGGCTTGCCTGAGGAGTTGAGAGAAAGGATTTATCGAGAGTTGGTGAAAATACAAGTGAAACGTAAAGAACAATTGCATCCGTTACGTCACCAGATCTTTAACCACTGGTACCTGAATGGTATAAGAGGACTGATTCGTCAGAAATTTTTTCACTGGTCAGACCTTGTTGAATACTTTCAGTATATGAATGATGATGGGCTAGACGTTCGTAATTTTGGTTACTTGGAGATTCACTTACTGCAACGTATTGAGGAAGACGAGTTAAAGGATTACCAACATTTGTTACATGGAATCTGCTTAGAAAAAGACGAAACATCTAGACAAACTCTGACGTTTCAGTTACAGTATGTAACATTTAAATTCCCTACTGGAGAACGAACGTGTTTGGTTAGAAATTACCTTTATTGCTTCCGAAACAAAGACACTATAAAATCAAGTTGCCATGCCACGGCTTATGTCACAAGTGATTGAACAGATTCCGTGGAAGGAACTCAATGACCATATTCAAACCGTGGATCATTACCATCAATTATTACAAGAACTGTATCCATTCAATTTGGGACGTGGCATAGTGTGTGTCTTAGTGACTTGTTTTCTGGGATTTCGTTTACCAGCCGATTCTTTGTGGGCTCTTTACCATCAGTACTTACCACCCCAATGGCCTTAAATGGTCACGAAACACTCCTTTTGCTTAAAGCCTTGCGTTTTCATCTGGATACTTCTCGACCTCAACAGGAAAAAAAGATTCGTCAACTTTTAGCTACCGAGGAAGTGTATGACGATGTGTGTGTAGCTTGTGACTTACACCCCCACTGGACAGATGTTCGTGCCTGGAAAAAGGGGGGTTTTGAGGCTTGGACCCAAGAAGTGGCCCAGTATGCACGAGAGTTGTTCAAGGAAAAAAGTTACTTTTCAACCTGTGTTAGTGACGGTGCCAGAAGAACCCGTCACCGAGAACAACCACTCGCTTCAGGACAGGACTGTCATGGACATTCCTGAAAGGTCATTCCGGGAGGACACTTGTGTGACAATACCTCATGTAGAGACTGTAAGAACATTACACACTGTCCCTAGGACATCTTCGTTACCCACAACATGTTGTACAGACACTTGTTTATATTCCACTTTGATTGTTTTGATGTGTTTTTTATTCCTGTACATCACTATTTGGGTTGTATGTATTTTTGTCTTTCGTGTTCATATTTGAAACATTCAATAAACGTGTTCTGAAAAAAGTATATAAACTCTTGTCTTGTTTGTTTTTCGTGTCACAAGTGACATTTCTCACACCATGGCTACCTCTGCTGTCTCTGCTCCCTCTTCCTCTACTGTCAAAGTCATCGACGAACACTTAGATCGTGCCAGTTGGGAGGCTTTGTATCTTCGCCATCCCTTTAACATGCTCATTGCTGGACCTAGCGGTTCAGGCAAAACCGAATTCGTCAAACGTTTGATCGAACATAAACATCATTTGATCGATCGACCCCCTCAACGGATCGTGTGGTGTTACAAAGAGTGGCAATCGGCGTACAGCCTCTTGCGAGAAAGTCAAGGCGATTCCATCGTGTTTGTGGAAGGCATTCCTAAAGAAGACGACGGCATCGTCTCTGACTCCCGTCTAACCCATTTGGTCATTTTCGACGACATGTTAGGAGAAGACGAAGAAGAAATTAAATTGTGGTTCACGCGCAAAGGGCATCACCGTAATGCCAGTGTCGTTTACATCACCCAAAATTTGTTTCAACAAAGTAAAGCCCATCGCACCATCAGTCTCAATGCGCATTACGTGGTCTTGTTTAAAAGCCCTCGAGATAAATCGCAAGTGCAAGTCTTAGCCAAACAGTTAGGAACGCCTTGGCTGACTCAGGCGTACGACGATGCCACTCAAACGCCACACGCCTATTTACTCGTCGATTTGAAACCTACAACCCCCGAGGATTTGCGATTTCGTACCCACTTGTTTCACCACTGGTGCCAAGACGGAGGGCCTGTCCTGTACACGTCTCCGTCCTCGACTTCATTTCACTCCTCCCATGAAAAAAATCTATAAAAACCGCAGACCCTTTTTCGTCTGTCTCACACAGTGCGAACATGACGTCCCTTCAGTCGCATCTTCCCGTCAAATTGATTCGTGCCTTGTATGGCATCAGTCGAGAAAAAGATCCACAAACACGAGCCCGTGTCTTAGAAGCTAGTCTCAAAGAAGTCTTACGATGGTTCACGGTGACTGCACGTCAATTACTCCAAGGAATCATTCAGATTCCTCATCAAACCCAACGCTTTTTCGATCGAAACAAAGTCGCTTTGGTCCAACTGGCCGATCCCCGCATCGACACTCAAACCAAAAAACAAATCATTTTGAAACCTGGAGGGAGCGGTATTCTAGGAGGGGTCATCATTCGCTCACTCTTAAGATGGGATCCTAATGCCCCCAAAGTTATCCCCAAGATAAAAGTTAAACGAAGCCCCAAAAAGAAAAAGAAAAAGACCAAGTCCCCAAGAAGAATAACTTCTCCAGTGGCAGGACCCTCCTCTTACCAGACACCACCCCGGAAAAAGAAAAGAAGCCCCCAGAAAAAGAAACAGAGAAAAAGTCCCCAGAAAAAGAAAAGTCCACAGAAGAAGAAAACTAGTCGCAAGAGAGGCACTTCGGCCAGGACGCAACCTTACATTCGCAAGCCACGACCTGCCACAGCGTCTCCGGTAGCCTCACGTTTGTCCACTTCTCCGTTGATGTCACCAGGAACTGAAGAGTACTTGGAGACGTTGATTACACCAAGAACTTCTCCGTTGATGACCCCCAAAAGAACTTCCCCAGTGGCAGGACCTTCCAATTTAGCGGCAGTGGCTGCTGCTCACAAAGTACCTTCTCCCAAAATCAAAGTCCATGAAAGATCGGGCATGTTACAAAGTTTACTGGATTTGTCCAAGCAAGAACTGGCTCGATTTAGTCCGTTACGTACCCCTGCACGACGTGTCATGCCTGTCCTCAAACTGATAAAACGTAAAGACAATCAGTGGCGACGCGTTCCAGTATAAAAAAGGCCTGTTTCCGAGTAGGGTATCAGTGTTTTTAGGTGCTCCTAAAGACTCAAAGATGTCACCCTCCAGAAAACCCCAAGGAAAGAAAAGGAAAGGACTGCCACCACGTTTAGCCAAACATGGGGACCTGTTATCTGTCCTGTCCAAAGCTTCTCCACCCCTACGAAAAAAAACTCATTCAAACGGCCTCCAAAGAGGTCATCGATACCGTGTGCGAATGTTGTTTGAACGTTTTGAAAGGCACGATCCCTTTGTCCAAACACCAGAAACAATGCTTAGGCAAACATCGTCACGTTCTTCGGAAAATGGTTCAAAAGAAAATTCCCATTCGTCAAAAAAAGAAGATGTTGGTCCAACGTGGAGGCATTTTGCCTCTCTTGTTAGGCCCCATACTGAAAGGAGTCTTGGGAACCATGTTGGGAGGACTGGTGGGAGCAAGATAAAAAGGCCTTCGGAAGTCCCAAGATCTCAGAATTCACCCCTGACAACCCCATGGAAGGACGAAAACTAGCTTTAGTGCCTTACAAACGATGGATGGAATACCATCGGTGGCAAGAACAACGCACCCCGCATTTACCTCCCAATCCCAATTTGAGCGAGATGTCCCAGTTACAACACGAATTGCAATCCTTGATGGATCGCCAAGATTTGTCCGAAACTGAAAAATCGCAAAAGTACGGTCAACTCTTGCAACGACTACAACTCTTTCACCAGAAAGCTTTAGACGAAACAGCTCTACCCACTTTGAAAGATTTTAAGACCTTGATGAAAAGTCCAGCACCATCACCAGTACCAGTACCAGTACCACCAGTACCCGTGACCAAGACAGAAAAAGGAAAAGAAGAAGAAGAAGAAGGGTTTCAAACTCCACCAGAAAAAGTACGCAAGTTAACAACACCACCTACCTCCAGAATTGGATGGATTAAAAAGATGATGGCCACCCCTTCTTCCTCACAAGAGAAAAAGAAGGTGAAGACAGAAGTGAAACAAGAACCGATATCCCCCGCTCAGACATCCTCCTCCTCTTCGACACCTATTGCTGGCCGCACACGCAAAGCCTTGCAATCCAAGAAAATACCCCAAGAGAAAAAGAGTAGCCTCTTCCAAGAGTGGGTACCTTATTAAGACACCAATCAACACAAAAAAATGGAAAAAGTCTTAGCTAGCATTTACTATGATCCCTCGCATCCTGCAGGTTACGCAGGAGTTCAAAAATTGTATCGTGCTGCCAAAACGCGACTGAAAAGTCTCCGTTTACCTCAAGTGCAACGATGGTTACAAGAACAAGCTACCTACACTTTGCACAAACCCATTCGACGCAAGTTTGCCAGAAGTCGCACCCGAGTGGAAGGCATCGATCATCAATGGCAAGCCGATTTAGCCGATGTCTCTCATTTGGCCAGCTACAATCGTGGTTACAAATATTTGTTTTGTGTCATCGACGTCTTTTCCAAATTTGCCTGGGTCGTGCCCTTGACTTCCAAATCGAGCAGCGAGTTAGTGCGAGCCCTGCAACGGGTGTTGAAACAAAGCGGTCGTCACCCTCTTCGATGGCAAACGGACAAAGGCACCGAATTTCTGAACCAAGCTTTCCAAAAAGAATTAAAGAAACGTGACATTCATTTTTTTACCACCGAGAATCCCGAAACCAAAGCCAGCATCGTGGAACGTTTTCAACGCACTTTGAAAGAACGCATGTGGAAATATTTTACGCATCACCACACTCTGAAGTACATCGACATCTTACCACACCTGGTGCAAGCGTACAACCAATCTTACCATCGAAGCATCGGACGTGCCCCGCAAGACGTGACTCCCGACAACGAAGTGCTGGTGTTTGAGCGCCTGTTTGGTACGTCCCCGACGAGGGCTGTCCCCAAGAAAAGTGGAGAGTTGGCCGTAGGAGATTGGGTGCGCATTGGCAAAACCAAACGCACTTTCGACAAAGGTTACTTACCTAACTGGACGACCGAATTGTTTCGCGTCACTGGACGAGTGCATGGCCGTCATCCTGCCGTCTATAAATTGGAAGACATGAACGGAGAAGTACTCAAAGGAACGTTTTATTTGCCCGAGTTACAACGTGTCACCAAAAAAGAAGACGACGTGTACGACATCGAAAGCATTCTCGAACGCAGAACCCGTAAAGTGGGCAAACGACGTGTCAAAGAAGTCAAAGTACGTTGGAAAGGATATCCACCCAGTTTTGATTCTTGGATCGACGCTTCGCAAGTCATCGACTATAAAAAGAAGAAGTGACCATCATGCCCTTTCACACATCAGACGCAGCTACGTCGACCAGTCCTTCTTCCCCTAGTTCTTCTGTGCAAGATTTACAAAAACAACCCTTGTGGGTGTGGTGTGGAGAACGTGTGCCTAAAACGCAAATCGTCTTTTTCTGCCAAATCTTCGTGGTGTATTGTGTCATCGGGGCAGCCATCGCCAATTTGAGTTTGCAACAAGGAGACAAACAATTGTGGACCATTTTATTGAGCAGTTGCATCGGTTACCTGCTTCCCAATCCCTCCCTGAAATTCTCCTCGAACGGGAACGTTGTGTCCAGTGCCAGTGCCAGTCACCACTCCAACATCCACAACCAGAACCCCATTTTGGGCGGAGACACGCCTCTGACATCCACTAACCCCTCGGACAGCCACAGAACTCTGGAATTATGAGTCACCAAAACCAATTTTACTTAACCTTACCCAGTGACAGTTCCATGGAGGTGTTTCCAAACAACACGTTGTGCTGTTACACGGCCAAATTACCTCAGGCCATCCCCTTAGATCACGAAGCCCATTGGGAAGTGGCTTTGGTAGAAATGATTCACCCGACCCAAGTCCTCAATGTCATTGACGATCAAAGTAAATTTACGGTGGAAGTTTATGACGAACCATTGCAAAAGTGGATGAATGACAATAACAAATATCCCCATAAAAAACAAAACACAGTCAATCCAAAGTGGACCGACTATGAGTTGTTCATTCCCTCAGGCTATTATTTTAGTGGTCAGCATTTGGTCAGCGTCATAGCCTCCAAGTTTAATGGCGTGTTTGGGGAAGCTTTTAAGACTTTCAAGTCCAAAGCTGTCACCCTGGAATACCACAAAACAGCTCGTCGCTTCCTGATGAAATTTCCTGAGGAAAAAATCATGGGTTTCTATTTTAATGATGAATTGTTTGACATGTTGGGTGGTGACGTAAAGATGAGGAAGAAAGTAGAAAATACACTAAAAGAAAAAACCGTCATTTACAGCAACGAGTCTTTTGGCCAGTATTTTCGTACCCCGGTAGAACTGAACCAAGGACTGAATTTGATCTTTGTGTATTCCGATGTGGTGGAATACAACGTGGTGGGACACACCTCCGTGCCGTTACTGCGTGTCATTCCTTTCAAAGTGGACTCTGCCACAATCGCTGACGAGGAAGGTGGAAACACTTACCACGTCCACCGCGAATTTGTCCATCCTCACCATTTGCCGGTCAGCAAGTCGTATTTGGACACGGTCAACATTACTATAAAAGGAGTTTTGGGACAAAATATTCCATTCACCAAAGGAAAAGTCACGGTGAAACTCCATTTTCGAAAACGGTTCTCTCACGACTCGTAAGTAAGTAAGTCATGTATCCAGTGTACCGAGGGGTTGCTCGACAGCGAGGACACGGTTTAGGAGACATGTTAAAATCGGCCTTTCGTTCGGTGGCTCCAGTCTTGAAACCGATGGTGACACGAGGATTGCACGCCTTGAAAGATGCGGCACTGACACAAGGCAAAGAATTTCTCCAAAATGTCATCATCGACAAACAAAACCCTAAAGAAGCCTTCATGAGGGCAGGCAAAAATGTCTTGCTGCAAACGGGCAAAGACATTTTAGGCCGACGAGACACACCTATAAATGCCCTGCACGCTACCGAGTCAAGCATTCAGCAAGGACAAGGCAGAAAGAGACGACGAAGAAGAAAACACCCTTTCACCAGACTTCAAGCGAGAAAGGCCAAGAAAAGAAGAACCGTTCGAGACTTATACGTTTTCGATTATTGAAACACAGAAAAAATGATGCACCGAGAGTCTTGTGCTTGTTCCAAGACGGAACTGGATCTGTTTGCCATGCCCCCCACCATGATGACGATGCAAGAATCCCAATGGGTGGAATTTCTTCCTATCTCCTCTTTGACCGATTCTGCTCCCATCGAGTTCGAAATCAAAGGACAACCCGAAGATTACATCGATCTAAATAGCAGTTACCTGTACTTGAAAGTCAAAGTAACCGAAGCGAACAACGATGACCTAGACAATAATGATGCAGTAGCTCCCGTCAACAATTTCATGCATTCCTTGTTCAGCGAAGTGGACTTGTACTTGAATAACAAACTGGTCAGCAGCAGCATGGATACTTACCCTTATCGAGCGTACCTGGAAAATCTCTTGACGTATGGAATAAACGCCAAGAATACTCATCTAGATGCTTGCGTGGTATGGAAACCTGACCCAGCAACTAAGTTCAACGCTATTGTACTTGCTGCGGATGCTGCACATTCAAAGGGATTTGTAGACCGACGAGCGAAAATTGAACTAAGTCGTAGTTTAGAACTGATGGATCGCTTGCATTTGGACATGTGGTTGCAAGAAAAGTATTTGCTGAACGGGGTGGATATCCGCTTGAGACTGAATCGCAGCAGTGCCGCTTTCCAGTTGATGGCTGCTCATGATGCCACTTTCAAAACCAAAATCCTAGAAGCCAGACTCTACGTGCGTCGTGTGGAAGTGTTACCTAAAGTAGGTAACGACATCAGTCAAACATTGAGCAGAACAACCGCCAAGTATCCGATCCGACGTGTGGAAGTGAAAACGTTCACCATTGCCTCTGGACTCCGATCCATGATCCAAGATCATCTGTTCCAAGGACAGTTACCCAAACGTTTGATTGTTGGTATCGTCAAGAATTCAGCCTTCAACGGAGCCTACAACGAAAATCCTTTCAACTTTCATCATTACAATGTGTCCAAGATTGAAGTCAGTCGCGATGGCAAGACCTTGTGTACCCGGCCTTTAGAACCTAAATTTGGTGACAGGAATTATTTGAGGTCGTACTTGTCCCTGTACGAAGCTACCGGACAGTTAGGAACCAACACCAGTCACGGCATTACGTACGACGATTATGCAGGAGGCTACGCTTTGTGGGCTTTCGATTTCACTCCAGACCAAGGCAGCGACGAGGGACATTTCCACCCTATAAAATCAGGCCAGATTCGTGTGGAACTTCAGTTTACTACAAATCTAACAGAGACGGTGAACGTCCTCCTGTATGCAGAATTCGATAATACCATAGAAATCAACAGTTTGAGAGAAGTCATTCTAGATTATTAGAAAGCCATGGAAGACTGTTATCCCTCTTTACCTAGTGGAGAAACTTTGGAGATGAAATGTGAGGAGACCGTGGAAAAAGAAGAATCTCAAGACAAAGACGAAGAAGATATCATAATGAAGTCGAGATGGCCAGAACAAGAAGCCCATTTAGTCTCCTGTTTTGCCAAACACTTGGTCGACAAAATAACAGAACTGATCAAGAAAAACTGCTATGGATGTCAAAACGATCATCCCAGTCAAATTCAACACGATAAATGCCTAATGTTGAGTCAAGAAGAAAAATTGGACGAGTATCTGGACGAAGCTTGGAGTCTCATCTCGAACAAAGACGTGTTGCACCAGTGGTATAAAGACTTGCGTGAACATTCTTGTCCACCATTAACTACTCAAGAGATCCATCGTATCGAAGCTCTCCTGAATCAGAGTGAGGAAACAGAACGAATAACCGTTTATTCGTCAGACATTTTCAAGCAAAAAGTCAGGATCGAATTGACGACTTATTATTACCTGTGGTGAAGAAGAAAAAACACAAAACAATGGATACCTGGGAACTTTATTACCTTTTGAACCACAGTTCGTATACAGCTTCTTGGAATCCCGTCGTCTGTGCTAAAGATGAACTCCCTCATCGCAAACCTCAAGACCATCAAGCTTACGTGATCAACACGGACGACAGTCATCTCCCAGGAACCCACTGGGTAGCCGTCTACTTTCCTCAAGAAGGATGTGTGGAATATTTCGATTCGTACGGATTGCCCCCTTTGGAAGACGATATCATCGACTTTATGAGAAGAAATGCTCAAACCACCCGATTCAATAATGTGAAATTACAAGGCACAGATTCCTTGGTGTGTGGACAGTACTGTGTGTATTTTCTGCATCATCGCAACCTGGGCTATTCCTTAGAACATTTAGTGACTCATTTCGATCCTCGTTCTTCTGCTAGAAACGATGTGAAAGTAGATCGATGGTTTTGTGACCATTATGCTTATCTTTTGTCTCAAGCTAGGAAACGTAGTGTCCATCAATGGCCTAATGATTTCCAACAGTGGAAATCACAATTTCATTTACAACGTTGTCAGCCTTGTTTAAAGTAGATTGTATTTGAAGAAAAAAATGTTAGTGATTTGAAAAAAATTGTTTGATGTTATAGTGTTGGATTATTGTTAAAAAATGTTAGAGTTGTTGTTTAGTGTTAAGTGATTTTTGAATAAAAAATGTTGTGTTTGGAAAAAAATGCCTTTGTCTTTTGTTTAGCTATAAGAATGTTGGATTGATGCTCTTTCATTTCTTACTATCCCTCTCATGAACGTTGCGGCTCGAAAACCGTGTGGGGGATGTTTTCCTTCACGTCCGCGCTTTAACTTTAAGAACCGGGTTGTTCCCAGTCTAGCCATCCATTGTTGACTCATCCTCCTAAGAAGATGTGCTCCAAACTAGCTAAGCTCAACGAAGCCTACGTGAATTTGCATAGGGTCAGACACAGTCTGATACCGAAGCCAGAAGAAATAGAGAATGTGAGAATGTTAAAAATCACTGAAGACCTGATAGAAGAGCTCTTCAGAGAAGAAATGAGCAGGGAGAAAGAAGAATGGACAGAGAAGTACAGACTTCAGAGACAGCAGCAACAGCAGCAACAACAGCAACAGCAGCAACCTGAAGCTGACAGAGGCTTTGTCGATTGTCGTATCGACACCAAAGAATTCTTCTTCTCTTTCCGAAGAAGCAGACCTATCGCCAGAAAGTCTATCCTCAGAGGACATCGCATTCTTAGAAACTAAAAAAGAATGCCATAGCAAAACAAAAAAACAGCCCTTTTCAGGGCTACCCAATACTCTAGAAAAGAAATAACGATCGATTTGCCAGTGTGTGTAGGTAGAGTAGTGTGAAAATAAACACTAACTCTTTCTTAAAAAATGTGAGGGTATGTGTTTGTTTGTTTGTGTGATTGTGTTTGCAAGTGATAAAATAGGTTGGTGTGGATAGTAGATTAAAATGATGTTAGTTTTTTTTTGGCTGTTAGAGGTATATATTTTGGGTTAGATTGGATTGCTTTGCGTATGTGGATAGTCTATTGAAGTGATTTATAAAAATTTTTAAATAGTGATGGGTAGCATAAAAAGTGAGTGAGTGTTTCTTTTAGGTCGGCGCGTTGTTGTTGTTTTTTGGTCATGATCTAGGTAAGATGAATTTTATGTTTTTAGGGGATGTTTTCCTTCACGTCCGCGCTTTCAGTATAAATTGAAACTCGTTCGGCAGTCCAGCTACCCTTGTTGATTGATCAACACCAAAAATGAACACGAGACTGGAGAAACTGTTGGAACTTCATGTGCATCTGGAATATGCCAGGCGCATATTAAATGAACTGGCCGCTGAAGCCATTGTCGAGGAGGGAAGGATAAGAGAGGAGGAAAGAAGAAAAAAAGAAGAGGAGGAGAGAAGATATAAAGAAGAGGAGGAGGAAAAGGAGAGAAGAAAAAATTTCAGAATCCCAGAGAGTGAAAATTGGGATTCTGAAGCGACATATCCTGCCTCTGCTCTCTCCCCCCAAAAGGTAAAAAGCAACTGGGGGATAACATGTGTATGTGGCGCCAGGCCTGGAAGGTGCCACCATTAACCAGGTGTCCATGAAGTTCCAAACAAAACAGCCCTTTTCAGGGCTACCCAATACTCTAGAAAAGAAATAACTATTAATTTGCCAATGTGTGTAGGTAGAGTAGTGTGAATATAAACACTAACTCTTTAATAATAGTGGAAGTGTATGTGTTTGTGTGTTTGTGTGTTTGTAAATGCTGAAGTAAGTTTGTGTGAATAGTAGATTATGGATTTATTTATTGATTCTTAGCGTATGTAGAGAGTATAGTTAGGGTTATATTATATGAAATGAGAAAGTAGGCGGATGTTTTCCTTCACGTTCGCGCGTTGTTGGGTCATGATCTAGGTAAGATGAATTTTATGTTTTTAGGGGATGTTTTCCTTCACGTCCGCGCTTTTCGTATAAGAATCCACAGTGTTCGTCGTTCAAACCATTCTGCAAAGAATAAAAAGAAGATGGCGTCAAACCAAATGGACAAAATACAAACCTTGCAAGACGTTTTAGACAACTTAGGAATAATGGAACAGATGCTAATAAGACTCGTTGAAGACCATTATTCCTATAGTCCCCATCGTGTAAAGATGGAAATTAACAATTTAAGAAAAGCAAAGGACAAGATTAGTGGTGTGATGAAGGAAATAAAGGAGGAGAAGGAGGATGAAGAGGAAAAGATAAGAATAAGAACATGGAACGAAAAAATTGAAAAAGAAGAGGAAAATGAGAAGAAGAAGAAAGAAGAAGAGGAGGAAGAGAAGGAGAAAAAAAGAAGAGAAAGAGTGTTGGAGATAAAATAAGAAGTTGGTGGAGGAAAAGAAGAAATTAGAAGAAAACCCAAAGGCCCTTTTCAGGGCCAGCCATATTTCTCGAAAAGAGATAGCCTTTCCATTGCCTACCCCTTTTTTAAAAAAAATTTTTTTAAATTTAAAAAAAAAAATCCCATGTTAAATTCCCCTTGTCCGTAGAGTGACCCACGATTTATTCCCATGTTAAATTCCCCTTGTCCGTAGAGTGACCCACGATTTTTCGCCATGTTAAATTTCCATTGTCCGTAGAGTGACCCAGGGGTGTTTTTAATGCTAATTCCCATTGTCCGTAGGGTGCCCCTATTCACTACTAAGATGGCAAATGCCCGACGGAAAACTTACATAAACCTTTGGCAATACATACCATTGTGAATCTAGTTTATACTTAGGCCCGTTCTTGATCTGCTCCTATCCCCATCAAAACTATACGGATAGACCTCCACAAATGATCAGATGTACCCGTTACACGTAAGCCAGATCTACACTCTAGCATGTAATGTTGTCATATCATGTTGTTATTGCCCAATGTTAATACGAATGGAGACACGACAAGGTCTTGAGAAAGATGGCAGACCATTTGGAGAGAAAACGACAGAAAGTTCTACTCCCTACGAGTTCAGATGTCTAATTCATCTAATTTGTTAACGAGGGATGAAAGAAACAGGCACAAATAAACAATGTTGGGATAGTTCAAGAAATAATGTCATGGGAAATTAGAGTAGGACCTGGAAAAACATACTCATTAGAGTTTATGCAGACATCACTTCGTCCTGGCATAGAAGTCTCTAATATACCCTGTTCCCTCGCCTTTTGGAGGGTGTACAAAAATAATGGGTGAATCACCTGTTTGAATGTAATTTGGATTAGGACTTTTGATCATATTTAATCCTTAGATAAAATTGATAGCAAGCTTATCAAAAGTAACAATCAGATGTAATTACTGTTTCAAAAGGCAAGCAACATGGTAATTTCATCATGTTGGTTTGCCTCCTGAGTTTCATATGGCAAGATTATAATAAACTGAATGTAGGATGATGTGATCAGACTAAAGATCTATGGAGTATATTTTTACATATGGAACACAGGCACATTTTCTATCTCTACATGTATCATGCTCAAACTGTTTTTAACATTTCTAACGTACATTTCATGCTCTCATGAAACATTCAACATTTTCAAACAAAAGATAATGACTCATACTTTATTTTTGTTTTAAAAAATATTTAATTTGACAAATCAACAATACAGAATCACAAAATGTTAATTAAGATATACAAAATGAAAAAATCACCAAACACAAAATATTAGTTTTATCGTTGTACCCCTTTTGCTGTGTTTAGACGTGCAACAGAACAATAAATTCAGCATATATTGTTTTTGGAATTTCACACAAAAATGATCCTTTTATATTTTGACATGAAATGGAATTGAGAGACATTTTGATGGATCTGGGATTCCAAATTTTGAATGGAATAATTAATGGCGACTTCCTTGGTCTAAAATAACACTCAACTCTTCTCTGCAATGGTGTGCGACCATTATTCAACAGATTTCATACAAACACATTCCACATTATTAAACTAATCTGACTATTAATACAACGAATCAAATCAGCAAATGAAGGTTAAGGTCAGTATGTACGCATTTCCCGTCTGTATCGGAAATTAGCATGATCTTTAATACACATAAGTGATGATAGTCTTGATATAGTCAATGTACCTATATTTTTTAAAGCCAAAAGTTCTGAAAATCAATTGTATAATGACTTTTTGTTGCATGGCGGAGGTTATGAATTTCATGATTATTAATTTAGTACTGTCTTTTAAAAGCTAGACAAGATCATTTTCTTACCTCTATCTTCCTGATATATTTTGGATTCATCGAAACAAAAACGTACTTGTGTGCAGCATATTAATAACATCACCTAAAAGCGACCAAGGCCATGTATGAATAAGGATGTAAGTTAGACAATATAAAATTATGGTCATGCTAAGAAAATGATAGTAGTTCAGGCTCATTGATATACATGCCATTATTAAGTTTCATGACAAAGTCAAGACTGTGCAAGTGATGTAAATCATCCTAACAAAATTTCAAATTTTGTACTTATGATGCATCAACAGATCAGGTTTCACGATCATGGTTGCCATGTAGTTTTGGATACACACAAAAATCTTTTTGGTATCCAAGCTTACAATGCAGTCAATACTTATGTCATCTAGATAGTAATAATTTAGTCTTCACATTGTATATTCACATACAAGTATTTCATTTCAACGAGCCAGTCACAAGGACAGCTAAAGATTTCAAAACAACTATACTACGAATGTATCTCCTCGTATGTTTATGCCCCCCTCTACCGATTTCAAAACAAAAAGCATAAATGAGATAAACCAAATGCACAGAATTTAGTTGATTTGTTGATTTATTAAGTTTTGTACATTTCTGTGGTCACATTAAAGATTTTCGCTATTGAAATCGGTGGGGGGGGGGGTAAAAAAAAAATGGGGATTTATGCAATAACTATAGAGCTCCTCAAACTGACAGATTCTTTAACAGGCCTGAAAGAAAATTCCCGGAATCAAAGATAAGACCAAATTTTTCTTCAAACTGCTGAAGTTCGAGACTATTTCAAATGTTCTTGAGTTATACATTTTTAAATTGGCCACTTAAGTGGCTCTATTGATTGTTATGTGAAAACGTGATGTCAATGTGACCATTCATTCGGGAAAAGTAGCAATCATACGATTTTCAAAATCGATGCAATGATAATCTTATTGATGTGAGATTAATATTATTTTCGTTTAGGACTAACAAGACATAATTATATGTCTTTATATAAAAACTTTACGTCTGTATGATCATCCATTCAGGAGGAGTAGCAATAATATTTTTTAAAACAGCTGTCTTCGTAGCCACACTGGATGTTAGGTTAGTACCATTTTCAGTTAGGACCAATGCTACATTTTTAGCAGTCTTTTATTGAACACCAAGTGTTGATATGGCTATCCATTCCATAGAAGTAGCAAAAAGATCTTTAAGATGGCCACCATCATAACAATATTGGATATCAGATCAGAATTGGACATTGTCTTAGTTCCTAATTTCTTTTTCTTTCATTTTGGACCAACATGAGACCATATTAAGTCTTCTGGTGAAAATTCTAACTAGGCATCATATTAAGTCTTTTAATGAAAATCCAGTTTGATATGGCAATCAATTCAGAACAAGTTGCGATAACAAGATCTTCAAAGTAGCTGCTTTGATTATCCAATATTCTATCTGAGTGCCATCGTTATCCTTTAGGGCTAGCTAAGCTTTGTCCTAAATGCATGATTAGAAATTCATGGCAAATTTCAATGTAGTTCACAAGTAGTAGCAATACAAAACTTGCGCAAATGGACATATGAACAACTGACAACTGGCCGCCCTATAAGTTATTCTAGTCTATTACCAGCATTACTAAAAGAAACCTAGGTTATAAACTGACTATTTAGCTGCATATAAGTAAGTATGGCTTGCCGTGATATTTAGAAAATGATTTTTTCCTACAGTTAAATGATAGATCCATTCTTAGGTTCTGCAGTAACAAACATGTTAATGTGAAATTTGACTTTGAACACATTAGATGCTAAAAAGGTGTAAACATTTAATTCTGCTATTAGAAAGTTCTTGTCAATCGCAACGAGCGCGGTCATGCAGTATTTGTAGAGGTCGACGTTTCTTGTATAATTTGCACTCATATTAACGTAATTAAGCATTGCGTTAAAATTAGAAGACCAGACAATTAAATTTCCTTGATCCAGGGATTCTTTAGATAGGAGTTATAATTATTAAACTGACATATAAACTGAAATAAATGACAAACATGGAAGGATGCTGCCTCATAAAACAACTTTACTTTTAACAATGTTGGCTAGGCATGATATGGTGTTCAAGCTGTTTCATTGGTGAAGTGACCGACACTATAAATGAAAGTGTCAAGCTTTTCCAGGTTATGTCATGCAATAATGTGAGATCATGCCATCATATGAGACCTTTATAATAGCAATGGAACATAACAATAACGTACTCTTCAGACTGAATAGCCCACTCTAATGCCATGCTGAAAAAAATGACAGCGTTTTAACTAAATATCAAAAAATTCAGAAACTTTACGCTGTCATAAATGTAATACCCAGGTAAGTTTTTTTTTATCATGGCCAATAGTATAGCTTTTGAAAGATTCATTCATGAATGGCTTGCAAAAAAGAAAAATGCAGTGTATATTACACATGACAAAGTACGATAAAATAGGTTTTCATTTAAGCTATATTTACTATCATTGACAATACTTTTTTTCACAGTACAAATGCATAAAATGTGACCTTAAATTTGACCTTGTCTTAAGTCCTAATATAAATGGTTGGGGTGTTAAACCATGACCAATATTTTGTTATTTTTTAAGCTTGCCCATGAATGTTTCAGGAAACATCGTCCTGAAATCATTTACATGATATTATTCCCCCAATAAAAAATATTACAAGTAGTGTATAGAACATGGACTGACAGGGCATGGAATAACCCACTATTATTCATAGGCATGGACTATTTCATTAATATCAGATTGATATGATCTTACTATTCTATCATTGCTTTTTTTCTCCCAATGGAACACTTCTAGTATGGTGACGTCTGGTAGCATAGTGCCCAATCCAAAGGGAATGGACAAATGTATGCATATGTGGAAACATTTAACGCTGTGTATGCAAATGATGAAAATTACGGCATATGTAACTTTACAAAATACAATGAATAACACACCAATTGCAAAACTTTGAAGCTCTCACATCAATGATTCTCCTTCTTTGTGTAGGAGAGGAGATGAAAATTAAGAAGACACCGACAAAATTATATGATGTAAAGGTCAATTACTCACATATAATTATTTTCGTCAACAGTGTAATGAGTGCCTACTGGAAAAGTAATCTTTGTTCATATATGCAAAGTCTGCAATAACCCACCTGGCCAATTTGGTGTTGTACGTATAAATATTTTTCAATCAATAACGTCTATTTCTGAAAAGAAGAACAAGCACATAATTTCGTTTTAACATCTGAAACAATTGATAAGAATATATCTGCATACATATAATTAAAAATAAAATAAAATATGCACTTATTGAAAACCGTATTGATCATTAAACTATAAGAATAATAGAATTATAAAATGAAAAATGCATTCACAGTAATTTTAAAATAATTGCTTACCAATACATAGAATCAAATGTTAATGTTTTTGACAAAATGGCACGATGCACCTATCCACCACTAGCTGTCAACCATTATAATTCATATAATCATGTACTAACCCGTCTCATGGCATACTGTATATTAAACATGTTTATAACTATGCCGGGTTTGTTAAGCTGATCCAAATCTAGGGTACCATTGTTCACCGATGGTTAGGCACCTAGGTGCTGATTATTATATTACTGATATGAATACAAGTTGTTACAACTTCACCAATTTTCATACAATATTTCTGCAATTGTCTAGATCAATCAACAATTACTGATACTCTTTTAAATGTGATAATTTGTACAAGAACAATTTATTTGTTGTAATAAATGTTGCGCTAATAAGAATGAATAGTTCTTCCAGCTCTGACAATGTAAGTCCATTGTTGTGAAGAATATGATGTTTATAATTTCTTTTTAGCAGCTTAACAGAAAATGTTCGTTAGATTTACCATCTGAAACAAGGCTAGGAAAACATATAGATGCAAACAATTAAAACTAATATCATAATTTGCACTTATCGAAAACTGTATTGATCATTAAACTTTAAGAATAATGGAATAATACAAAGAAAATGGATTCGCAATTATATCAAAATAAATACTTGATACTACATGGGATCAAAAGTTCACATATTTGACAAATTGCCAAGATGCAGCTACCTAACACTAGCTGTCAAAGTAGAATAATTAATTTGGTATAATCATGGACAAGTAACCAATCTTATGACAGACTATATATTAGTCATGTTGTAACTATGTCACGGTTGTTGAGCTGATCCATGTCTGGGGTACCATTGCTCACTGATGGTTAGGCATCTAGGTGTTGATTAATATATTACTGAACAGAATACAATTTGCTACAACTTCACTAATTTTCATGCAATATTTCTGCAGTTTTCTAGATCAACCAACAATTACTGATACTCTTTTAAATGTGATACTTTTGTACAAGAGCAAATTATTTATTATAATATATAAATATGATGTGCTAAGACGAGTGAATATTTGTTCCAAGTCTGATAATTTATACATTCTTTCTTTCTGAGGTATAACACAAAATAGATTATCATCCGCGAGTGATAATTTGTACTGAAATTTGAATAGAATTATCATTAAGTTTCACTTACAATGAACACCTATGTAAGATTGAGAACTGTCAATTAAATTTAAAAATATTAAAATTATTTGATGAATTTCATACATTATATTTGAATAATAAAATATAAGAGCTTATTTAATACACGGTAAAACAGAACAGTCACATTCTGTATTCAATAAAACTCCTCATGTCAGTGTACTCTCATGACTCAATACATTCAACATTAATCCTTCACGTTCAATAATATAATTGCTTCAGATATGTAATGTCACCAGAAATCAATCTGACATGTGTTAATGATTTGTAATAACATTACAGTAGTCATGCGATATACACGAATCTAATGCCATACTTCTTCAATGATATATTGGTACTTATGATACCCCATTCTATATTGTTCAACAAATGTGCTACCTTCATAACTGCTAGCATGCATACCTTAGTCATCTATTGGAACAGGCAAGACTGGCCGCTACACACAGGTGACTGCTGTCTACATTTTCACCTAATACAATTAATTTTTGAACGAATACCATACACCAAATAGTATTATTACTGTTATTATAATTACGATTATTATAGGTGACTGCTGTCCACAGGTCAAAAAAAAAAATTAATTTTGAACAAATACCATTTACCCAATGTTATTATTATTGATTGTTATTGTTATTATTATTATTATTATTATTATTATTATTATTATTGTTAGTAGTAGTAGTAGTAGCAGTAGTAGTAGTATTAAGAATGTTTTATGTGCTCTGTACAACAAAATCATAATGATGGGATATGTTGTTCTGTCCCAAATTTTTGCTCCACAAGATTACTTTATCATGCTAACATCAGTCCATCCTATATATGAAACCATCACTAATTTAAAAATATATACTGGTCTCTTTTTTTGTTCGTTCTATAGAAACAATATCTGGAATAGTCAGTTACTCAGTTCATAAAGATAAAAAGAGTCGGTTTATGTTAGACGCATGATATGAATTAGAGCATCAAAATGAGTCGTAACGGATAGTTGATGTAACCCAAGAACTGAAACTTTACTTGACTTTACAGACTTGTTTTGAATACCAAATGACCATTTTAGCCTAATGGAAAGGTATGTAACTAATTTCTCGACTCAAAATGATTAACTGTTTCTTGCGAGAGATTTTAAACTATGCCAGTCACGTTGGCACAAGATGTGACTTCAATTTCTGTTGTGATAACAAAACTAATTTTTTCACAATCCAACAAATGAATAGCTTCAACCCTCTACACCTAATGATAACAACATCCCCGCTTTTGAATTTGACTTGTGACAGAAGATGTGAATATCAACAAGATAAAGAAACGTTTGCACACCAATTTAAATGATATTCCTTTGTCTAAACAATTAATCGCTCCTGAACCAAAAACCACTGTTTATTTAAGAATTACCCAAATGCTCACCAAAGAAGGCATGTGAGCAGTATATACAGATTATTTATGTAAGAAATTTGCTGTGGGTGCAATTAGAATGAACCTTGTGAACAGGTGACTACCCAGTAATGTTGACCATTCAGATCGATTTCATTTATAGTATTTATGATGAAAATTATTTTGTAACTCCCCAGGTCATCTAAAGTAAATAATAGTTACTTAAATATTTATCATGTGAAAGATAAGACAATATTTTGGAAATTCATAAACTGTTGAATAATTAAGTGTACTTTTACTTTAATATATATATATATATATATATATATATATATATATATATATATATATATATATATATATATATATATATATATATATATATATATATGCCATTTTGGGAAGCCACTAAAGTCAGGAGTTTGCTAAAATTGGGCCTCAACAAAAAGAATTTACAGACCTTATCTCAAGGCCCAAAATGTTTAAACAAATTTAAGTTTGATTTGACTTAGTGCTTATTGTTATCATATGCAATAATTTGTGGTCCCATGCATCGTTTCTACCATGTTTCGGTGTATAGGGACAGTTAAAGTTTTAAAGTGATGTTACAGTATTATCTATTATTACATGTCATCTAAAACATTTTAGCTGTAGTCAAACTTGCAAACATTTCCTAAGATTTTAATACACATTTGCTGCACGAACGATTGTTGGAAATAATGCAATTCTGACATCTCTTGCTCTAATATTACCAGCTTCTGAATTTTTGCAGTCCAGTTAACCAAAAATCAACCACTATGTACAGTAACAAAACTGGATGTTTTAGACTGAGGAACACGCTGATTGGGACTAATAATATAATATAGTAAATATAATTTAATACAATTATGTCTACTCATGGTATGAACAACAAATAGAATACACAGATATCAACACCTTTTGGTAACATGAACAAAGCATATACACCTGAAAATATGTATTTAAGTCGCACATTGAGGATAATTAGATATAAACTACTGCCGTACCTAGTCTTGCACCAGTGCTCAATGTTATGAATCTGATACTACTCAATATGACCCTGACCTTTGTTATTTTCGAACCGAATTCAATAGGACTCTTCTTGCTTTAATAGAAAGCCACCCACAATCTTCTAGTTCGTGTACAGAAGTAAACTCGAAGTAACCTTGACCTTTTGTACTTCAATGTAGTTACATATTCACTACTGAAATATTGTGCAGAAAGCATTTTTTTAGTAACAGTGACCAGTGTTGTGACTACAATATATATATCCTTCAAAACAAATCTGAGGGAATGCTATCTAAAATGTTTAGTCCTTGTCTGTGGTGTAAAACTAAAGATATTTTACAAAAAAGTTCCTTCTTTCATTCACAGTTACTATGATCTTTGACATTTTAACGTGCGAATCAGCAGATTTTGTTATTCCAAGTGTAAACCATCTACATAGATTGATCAACTTAAATGCTGTAGATGTTGATGTTGTAGTGTTTAACGCCATTTTTCAGCACACGATAGGCTATACATGGCGGCCAGTATTAATGGTGGAGGAAGAACCCGGGAAAACCCGGAAAGAACCACTGACCCACGAGAAGCTACTGGCAAGCTTTCTCACATACCGACATTGGCTGAATCCTAGACTCGAACCCACGCAGGCAGAGGTGAGATGGCAGTGATCCGTAACGGAGAGCGCTTTAGACCACTCGGCCACTCGGGGCCCCTAAATGCTGTAGAACCAATACCGTTTGGTGGAAACATTTTTTGTTTCTCATTTACCATGAACTGTGAAAATTTCGATTCCAGGATTAATGTCCTGTTCTTTATCATAAGTGCAATCGATTTGCAAAGTTTGAACCTTAAACTTATAAACTTAAATCGTAATAGAAACTATCTGCTCAGGTATTTTGAAAAATGTAAAAAAATAATAATGTGAGCATTCCTATAATAATCTCAGAAGCTAAATGCTGCAAATCACAAATCTCATCTGAAAACGCTGAGAATGGAGGAAAATAATAAATAATATTCCTAAAACAAACTCAACAACTGTATCCTTACTTGTACCAACTTGTAAAATAGTATAAAGATATTGCTCGCGATTCAGTGTATTTAGCAACAATGCTTTACCATGATTAAACAAAGAAAAATGCTGCTTGAGATGCAAAAGGTATGAGTTCCAAAGGATTGTTAGAAAGAACGCAAAAACACTTGATTACTTCCTTCCTTTTACAACACTTTTCATAAGCAACTTAATAAACCTCTATTCAATCAAATTAAAATCTGAAAGTATTAATCATACTGCAAACAGACATGATGATATTAAATCTTTAATTTGTTATAATCGTATTACTATTTTCTTTTCATAAAAATATATCTTGTCACCATGTCGTACAATCACCTTATCTACACTTTTATACTTCGTTCGATTTACCAACTTCATATGCTCTATGATGCTGCCATAAAATACAAAATTTAGTGCTATTATTTGATATAAACAACTGTATTTATAGACATATTATTTCTGAGTTTAAATTATTATAGAATTATCATTATTATTATTATTATTATTATAGAATAAAATCTGTATCAATGCATGGACTGCTGCACATTTCAAATTTAAATATGTATTATAAAAGAAATATCATGTGTAATTTAAAAATTAAAATACAGCATTAAATTATATAAATAACACTTTAAAAGTGAATACTGATTTGCTTTCGATTTTGTAATGTAGCTTAGCCATTGTGTCGCTACGATGTCTGCAGTGTGGCAGTTTATAGTGATGTCTAGCACTGGGGCATCATGATGCACACACGTAGCATCATAACCCACACAGTCACATTATCCTGCTCCAGGCCAACCATTCCTAACAATAATCTCTTAATGACGTGAGCCCAGTGAGGCAGCTGCTCATGCCATATTTTATAAGTAGTTGGTATGACTTGGTTCGGTTCGAAAGTGACCTCCTACGTCCGAGGTGGACGCTCTAACCAAATAGGCCACCAGAGCTGTCAAATATCCTGGAGCAATCTATGTATATAATGATAGCTGTTCCAACAATAACATTAAATTAAGCTGATCTAATTTATGAAACACTGCTTGATTTGTTCATTTTTAAAAGTGCACAGAATGACATAAATTGCTTGCACAAGGACTTACGTAGGCTACATTGGCAGTTGGAATGAAAATTGCAAAATATATTTTTGCATATTAAGTTAAATAAGAGTTTCCATATTAGTCAAATAACAAATATCAACATGGTAATTTAGAAAATAATTCAAATGTAAGCAAATTCAACAAATAACAGCAACAATAATATAAACATGAAAATGAAAACATAATTTTAATGTATAGTGTGTGCAAAGTCACACGTGATATCCACAACTTGTCCCATGAAAACTTTATTATTGTTACAAGATTGTTCCATCCGGCAATCAATACCATATCTTTGTAGTTAGTGGGTTATGTTTGAAATGTAAAGTAAAGATATTTATTGTTCCTTCCTTTTACTAAATTATCAACAGAGATGCCAACCCATAAGCATATTTATCAGATATCTTAGAATTATTTGCTTTAAATCTGAGTTGATAATACGGAATGAAAACACACTGGCTGAAAATAACAAACGTCTATAAAATTGACACATGTGACAAAGTCAGGAACAACTAAAAGGTCAAATGAGAAGAAATTATGTAGTATTTCCTCTAATTCCAAACACTTGAATTCTTTTATATGTTTAGATCAAAACAATAACCAAAACCATTTGCTAATAACTGATCTCCTTTCAAGTTTCGCGTCCATACTTCTTTTCAAATTGCAATATTGTAATGTAGTTACCATCCTATTATATTGGCGACATGTTTCTCTGTAGATGTGCACAAATAACACTTATTCAGAACTAAGTCACCCATCCCCAAATTTGGATTTTCAGGAATGCGGTCAATATAATTACAAAATTCGAGATTTGTACATGAAATTAATACTTCCATATACTCCGAAATGGTTATCACCTCTATCAATCAGAGGTTGTTTTGCATTATTTAATTGCGCTCTCTCTCTCTCTCTCTCTCTCTCTCTCTCTCTCTCTCTCTCAATACTGTATACAGTACTTCAACTATTTAGAGTTTAATAACATAACTTTAATAACACTAAACTGTTCATCATATTTGACGGCATAAAAAAATGTAGATATACATAATTTAGTTCACATCTCCTCTAAGCTTTCTTTTGTGACTCCCTTGGCAGCCAAGTCCTCTATTACACGACTCAGATAGGCTTCATCAGGATATCCATATCTGTCAGCATAATAACAAAATCATCATATTTAAATGCAATTTTACACATTTATCATTGTCGTTAATCGTGTTAATGAAATTGTAATTGCATTTGTTTCTGTTTCATCATTAAGAAAGGTTCAGTTATAAATATAGAAAACAAGACAGAAGATAGAAATGAGTAAGTTTAGCTAAGTTCCAAGAATGTTGGTATCTGCTACATAATTTAAACTCAAAGCATTTGTTCATGCGTATATTCGTCTCTAAAAAATAGTTTAACATTCTACATGTCTTTCTACATCTAAGTCAGAGACCATGAAGTTGTTCTGGCTCTTGACAACCATTGTTTTCATTGAAATTAATGTAGTGGCCATATATTGTTGAAATGTATTATGAAAACATTCACATGGGTATAAACAGCGTTAAAAAATAAGAAAACATCTTTATACCGAATTATTAAATGCATTGGACAATATTACTACAGTGATTATCAAAATTTTAAAATTGTATATGGTATGTAATAACGGAAACAATATAATTTCAGAATAGTAATAAAACTCATTCTTTCCTATGATCTCATCAAAGGACTTACAGTGACATGTACTGATTTTCAAGCCATTAACGATTTGTGTATGAAGATCGCTCAACTTCTGATGATTTTATTTGCCATGCAGCTCTTAACTCTTATCATTCTATTTTTTAAAATCATTTGTGAAATATACCATTTCTGACAACCAAAACAAAACTTTTTTAGGAATAATTGTCATCATATTGTTTCATACCGCTACAAATATCCACCATTAAAAAATGATAATGCAACTAGATATAAACATCTGATATCACCAGATGGACCAAATGCAGAAATTACCAATTTCGTAAACGTTTAACAACTGTAAACTAAACTAAGAAGTTTACATTTGGAAACCTGGCAGCCTAATCTGAAAATGCAATTTACAGTTCAGGATCAGCTGTTGCTATAATCCTGTCATACTACGCAAGTTTTCCTTCAAACCATTTATTCGTAAAAACAATTTTTGCATACTTTCAGAATACCATAATGTAAAATTTAACCTAACATTATACGATGCTACTCAATCATTCAGAAACATTACAAGAAGCAGAGTGACTGCATAAAAAATACATAATACTTTATTGATGTGCATTTCTAATAAACTCTGATGGTGACGTCGTTTTTGGTTCAGGTTCTCAACGATGTTTTTGAGGATGATAGTAAATGCAGTAGTATGAATATCTCACATTATATTAGTTTGATTCATCTAAAAACTGTTTTCACATTTCCACATCACTAACCACCACAGACAACTTCAGCGTAGGAACTAATTCGAACACAACTGGAATTTAATCAGAAACGTATTCAACAGGACTGGTGATATAACGTTTTGGAATATTTTGGGATTTAATTCGCAAAGCTGTAAGTTCTTTTTAACTTTTCATTTCATATTCAAGGAAAATAAATTATTTGTCGAATTTTACTAACTGTGGTAGTTTTCGTTCTTTCCTATTATTTGCTTTAAGACCGTAGAATCGTAACAATGCGCATAGATATTGTTACAATTTAGTGGTGAGCATTCTGACCATAATTTGAGTAGTGGTAGATGATCGTAGCGGTGAGTTACCTCAGCTTTGCTACTAGACTTTGAATGGTCAGTTCCTATGGTTATCAGAATGTTTTGAACTGTATCATTTATTGGGAAATTTTTTAAAACTCAAAAACTAGATAGCTTGTCCTTGACAGAGTTTATGAAATATTGTTACCTATTTATAATAACCATAATGTAACCTAGGCAGTACCTGCAGTTAAAACACATGATAATGTATAGTTTTTGGAATACATTTTAAGTTTCTAAATAATCATATGACCAGAACACATGGTGTTATGAGATAACTGCCGACCAGTTTTTTATTGGCAAGACAGCCTTGGAAGAGATGGTCTGCTGGAAGTTGAGTGTTGAGTCAGCAATACTTTTATTTACTTTTTTTTATAGATAAACAATTTGTAATCCTTATAAAATTTGAACCTTACTTGGTCAAGGTATTTATCTTATGATGTAACAGATGAATAATTCAAAGCCAGTTTGCTATAACGATGCCTGATGTGTCTTTATTAATGTGCTGTTCCTCACAGTAAATAACGGTGAAAACCTCTGAACTGTCAATCATTTCCAGCACATTCAGGATATCTGCTCTTATTGTACTGTATACCATTCTTCTTAATAAGTGTAGCTTATGATAAAAAAATTATCTTATCATAATCAAGTCTAAAAGACGGAGCGTTTAGTTTCTAAAGGGTGGAGGGGGTTTAATTAATTCACAATAACTCTGGCTCACCAATGAGGAGAAAAACATATTTTTACTCTGATTTGTAGGAACAAAACAACTTATTATACCCATTAAGTTAATTAAAAACACGTTTATTGAGGCAGAGAATTATATACTGATATGAAAGTAAATGTCTGAACTCCATAGGAACATAAATGGTCATTCCTGGACAAAAGCAATAATTATAAATATCTATATTGATAAAATGTAAGCCAGGGAGCATTAAAAACTGGACGTTTTATGATGTGGTATGATAAACGAGAACCTGAAACAAATAAACTATTACTTTAGTATTGACTGAATCAGCTTTCCAACAATGGACGGTCGTGATGAATACAAGAGTTTTAGTGTTCTGATTTGTAAAGTTGTCTATTGCACACAAGAGTGTGCACTTATTGTTGAAAGCTAAAGAAAGACTTCAAGTACACTTTTGCTTTAACAGAATTTGCGTGAATCTGATTTATGATTTAAAACTATGGCATATACAGCTGGAGTTGTAAGTGAACAGGAGCTTACAATATTATGTGGAAAGAATTACAATTACCAACTTTAATGCAAAAGTAGTCCAATACAGTAAGTCAGTTTTAGTGCATAATAAATCTAGATCCAATGAAACATATTATTTGCATGTTTAGAGACAATTAGTGTAATAGTATCAACGTAGGAGTCAATAACTGAGTTTAAGTTAAGCTGAACGAGCCTTGCAAAGTATGATACAGTAACCAATATTTGCATCTCTAACACACTTTCATAACTTGATACATCTTCAATGCAAGTTTGGATACAAATGGTGCTGTCCCAGTTTTGGTAACACAATATATGCACATGCTATCTTGAATGTGTGTTCCATCTGGAATCAGAAAAGGGACTTATATCATTCCTTCCATGTAAAGCGACTGAACCTCTACTGGCTGAATACATGTCCAGATATCCCAGATAATAAAGTTTATATATCTGAAATGCTTTAAGTTTAAATCATCTCTTATATTCTTGTGTAATAACACGATCTTCAAATTGACCATTGTAGTGACCATACTGGAGTAAAGACCAGCACCAATTTTATTAAAGACGAACTAGACACCATTAAAATTAATTTGGTTAAACCCACATGTTGCTGTTACCTGCTTTCTAGAAGTAGTGAAAACCAAATTTTAAAGATAGATACCATAGTAACCATATTAGAGGTGAGAATGGCACCATTATTTTTTTGGGACTACCTAAATATCGTAAGATGTATTCTGTTTAAAACTGCATGTTAATACGACTTTCTTTTTTGGAGTAGCAATAACAAAATGGTAAAGATGGCTATCATGGTGACCATATTCTTTGATAAACTGGCGCTACGTTAATTTAGAACAAAGTAGACATTATAAGAAGGCTTTTGTTGAAGACGCCATATTGATAGGGCCATTCATCTTGAAGTAGTGGCAAGATGCTCAAGATGATCGCCATGGTTTGATACTAGGGATCAGATTGGCAACATTTTTATTTAGGCTGAAATATACATCATACAAATCTCCTGATAAAAAGCTTCAGAAAAAGACCGTAACAATTTCCAAGTTCATTATCACCTTCCGAAATCCGTGAGACAATTTGAGTTCACATTTTTTTTATACATGTACTACATTAGCCCGTGAGTCGAAAATGACAATAACTCCTATAACAAGAATCTCTCAAAGTGACTGTTACCCTATAGTCTATTATGCCCCTCAGGTCTTAAAATAAGTAATAGAAAAAGAGTAAGAACCAGTAAACTTCAACAAATTATTTATTTCCCTACAGGACAAAGCGAAAATATAAAAATACTTTATGGTGTTACCAAATATTCATAGAAAATGTAACACAATTTCTAATGATTGAGGTCCTAAATAAACTTTTGTAGCAATCAAAAATAAGTCCAACATTGGAAGTATTGATTTTATTGTGGTGGCCTGTGTATCGGCAATGCGCCAAGTATTTTATTGGAACACAACAAAATAATCCCAAAATATATCATTACTTGAATTTCACTATGGCAAACGATATGGGAATTGTTAAGGGCTGCAGTGATGAATTAAGCTAAATAAGTATGAAACGAGCACATTTTTACAGATCTTGTACAGATCTTTTATTTTTTAAACTATATCTGCTAGCTTTGGCTTTTTCAGTAAATCCCTCCAATGTTTACAAAATCTCCTCACCCTTCCCCGTTTTCCAATGGCAATGTAAAACATAATATGCACACATATATGATATAAAATATATCAATAACTTTAATTACGTAACACTATCCAACATTTAGGCAATGACTAGTCACAATAAAGTATCCAGCATTTACGTTTGAAAGATAATCTGCCATAGTATTTACTGCCGAATCTGAGAATCCATTTGCTGCCAGACTATAGAGGTTTTGAAGGTTGATAACGTTTAATTATTTTGATACATCCATTAAAACAGGTACAGCATATATGTTTGGGTCAAGGCCTTGTCGTCTGTCTTCTAGTAGTCGCATTAGTGTTGTTTGACAGTTAAAACTCTTTCTAAAGACAGAAAGGTATGGGCGTAAGATATTGTCAAAGTACTTGTGATCTGGTCACATACAGTTCGTTCAAAGAGTATCGATTTAGTTGGGAGAATACTGACGTGATGATAGTTTTGTTTATCAAGTGGATCGTTTCTCTTATATATCGGAACCACCTGTGCTTCCTTGGGTCTTGCTGGGAAAATGTTCTGGTCAAGGTTCTAGTTTATGAGTTAGGTATACGTCCAATAAATGATTAAATTTCAAGTCTAATAGTTTTGATGAAAAAAGATACATCATTATCGTTTTCCTAGTACAGATGTTTGATATGGCTTTAGCTGTAGAATCTTCATTGACGTAATATAAATGATTGAGTGATCATCATAAGTTACGTGGTTTTTGCGTCTGTGTTTAGCAGCAGTAGCGAAAAAATCGTTGAAGACCTCTACAACTAAGGCCTATTCACACATACTAGCATCATTTTCTTGGAGTGTAATTAAGTTCTGTGATAAAATACATTTTTTTAAAACCAGGAATGGCTTAATCATTGGACAGAATTCATTACTTCTTGTTCCGCCTGAGAATCGTTCTACAGCGTAGACCTTTATGGCTTCTAATTTGAGTTTGGTAATCAAATTCGTTTGTTGTTTGCAGTTGTTCCAGGGTTTTCTTTTGATGTTCTCGAACTCTTGTATTTATGAAGTAGCTGAACTTCCCCGTTAAATGCTTTTCTAAGGTTGAAATTGATAACGAGAGATGAGTGCTTTCTTCATCTTTTTAACTTATAAGAGACGTATGGTCTTCAATCACATTTGTGATCAGTTGCTCAGATGACCAGTATACGTCAACGTGATCTTTAATTACATATGATATATTAAAAGGTGTGGACTGTAAGTCAGCACTGAATATTCCTGATTAAAATCCTTAAAACTGCATTGTGGAAATTTATTGTGGGTTGTTGTTGGTATCTTTCCTTTGATCATTGTGAAAATCATATCATGAAGACACTGATACCAGCGTCAAAATTTCCAGAATTACATACTGCTTTCCGTTTACTGCTATAACATGTACATGTCAGGTTTTGTTGTCTTTCTTTGAAGATGATAATGCATACATGTAAAGACTCAAGGATTTACAGACAATAATGGCTCCCTCATCCAAACATTTTAAGATCGATGAAGGGTATTAAAGCTGGAAACCAATCAAGAATAATTTTCCTCCCTGTTTTTATATTTCTGTGGGTGATTGTATGCCATGACCCATTGCTGGTTGATTGATATAACATAGAACAACAAAATCGTTTGGTTCCCTTGCACTTCCAAAACAACTAGGTGTGGCCTCACTTTGTATGGGATGTACATGGTCACATCCTTTGTTTTCTTTAAAAAGCATCCATCTGACAAAGCAGCTTGAAGACGCTACTAGGCTATAAATGTTCAGCCTATGGCTTTACACCAACAAAACGAGATGATTTGGAGACCATATAGTCTTATACGAACCTATCATCATCAAAATATTTTTAATGAAAACCCCTGATTGCTACTGCAATTTGTTAAGGAAGACAAGTGAAAACATTAGTTTCGATATAGCCACTGTCGTAGTCATACCGAATGCTTCAGCAGCACTATTTGTATTTAGGACCAACTAGACAGTGGGATGAATATGTGTGTAACGCTTCATTGCAATCGTCCAATTACTATTAGATAAGCAGCAATAACATATTTGTGATAATTAACAAATAGACGATGGGACAAGAACAACAGGTCATCCCGTAAGCTATTACGGTATATGGCCAGTAGAGCTAAACGGCATGGGAGCACACTGATTTGTCATTTTCAGGCCACAAATATAATATTTACCAAGTTCTTGACAATCCATGGATAAGTTTACAGGAAACATTTAATAGCCCCATCTCCTGAGGCTATGGCATAAAGGTTCATGAAACAAATTTGTAACATTACTGTCCTGTTTCACAATAAACCCATGATCAAGTGGCAATGCTGAGCCACTTATCTTGTACTTTTTCAATTTAGATTTTCTTTTTAAAATCTCATAAGAATGCAACAGTATATAATTTTGCGTGAGCTTGGTTTTGTTTCTAAGAAAGAGGTCAGCATTATGATTTCTGTTTAATATTTATATTTATTACAACAAAATACATATCTGGTAGTATTTATATAATAACGTTATATAATAATGTTAGATATCCCAGTCTAATCAAATTTCAATGGAAAATATTGCAATAACAATAATTGCACACAACAGTGTTCCAGCTAGAAAGAAATATGGGGACACCTAGACTTACTCCAAAAAGTGTCCACCCATCTGTCCCTTTCTGTGCACTGTTCTACCTTCATCAAATGCAAAATTAGAGTCTTCATAAGCACTATACAGATTTATACATACCTGTTTAGCTAAAAAGGGTTTTTCCTTCAAATATAAATATATTGGTGAATGGTATGTGTAATGGATATTAAAAAACACAGGCAGGTGTATGTTATTGAATGAATGTAACTTTATGATCAAAGGGTGTTAATGCATTCAGTCTACAGTAGAAGCTTCTAATTCAATCTGGCAAACGCCAAAGATGAATCGTTCTTTCTGCACCATTGCATAATCAGTGTAAAGGCCTAAGAAGCACCTGTAAGTGGGGCTGTAATTATTCGGTCAAAATTGAATATTTTTATAGTGACCAAGTAAGTTCTTGCTGGTAGGAATTTAATTAGAACTATACTATTTTTCTTTGTTCACTACTAAATATTATTGTTTAATATTTTGTGCTGTTTATGTGCATATCACTGTGATTATTTAAAGATAATATGTGCAAATTAGTCCACTAGACCAAATGTAACTTGTTCCTTAATATCTTGATTCTTCGCTAAATAAAATACTATCCATCTGTCCACGTTATTGCGCTTGTTACACTTAATGTTCCTTATATGCTTGATTACAGTTTGAGAAGAAAGTATTACTGCAAACTTTCATTGTGAAATTATAAATATCATTATAACATTGCATATCGGGACAAAGACCCTATCCCCCCCCCCCCCACGTAAAAAACGGTGCCCTTTCAGTAAGATGTTTCCTTATGTAGACGAGAGAATAAAATCTATTCCTACTTTTGTGGTCCTCCATCTCTACTTGTCTTATGAAGAATGTCATTCCATATAATTGTATTCTGTTTTCCTGTGGTCCTTGATGTACCAAAGGTAAAGACAAGTCGGCGCTTGAATGCTTCTTGCAGCAACCTTAGAACCAATTTACCTCTATCATTATTTGGAAGATATGCTGTGCGTTTAGTTCCATAATACAGTCTGCCAGGATTTGGATGTTCTTCCTGCCCAAATAGAAAAGATGCAAAGTGTTGCCTTCAGTAAAATTTGTATGTCAAATTGAAGCACAGTAAAATTAAGCTAATGTGACCGTGAATCCAGAATTTTTTGACAGCTATTTGTTCTTGAATATTAGTGTAGCAGCCATATATTTGTGAAATTTAATATAAAACACAAATTATATTAAAGACAATAGAACCAGTTGTGACAACAAAAACAACATTGATATACCTAATTATTAAATGTACCAGAAAATATCACATTCCGTTCAAGATTTGTATTGCTTTGTAATCTTTTCCCGATTAATTGTTTCCTCTTAAACTATGTTTCTATTCAGAAAATTTTAATTAAGCATTTCACCGAACTAAGTTTTTTTTTTATTCCACTTTACTTTTTTTTAAAGATAAGATAATTAATGGCTGACAACAAGCTGTTGTACTAATTAATGACTGTACTATCTCAAATATGTGTAACACATAATTTCAGGGCATATCTGGCAAAGTCAGATGGTAAATGTTTTTTCAACAAATCTCAGATTAGCTAAAATTCAAACAAACATTGAACGTACTTATTATGCACACTTCGTGCTGTATAAACAAAACTAACTGATGTACATAATTAATGTTGTTCTGCCCAGGTAACATTCATTGTACAGCATAAAAGGAATGAAAACAAATGTCTTTTTGTAAATCTTGAGCAAGTTAAACTCAGTATTTGTTTTAAAAATAATTACTTCATGACAAGAAGCAAGAGGTCAATGCTGGCCCAAGTGTGCTCATCCTTCTGACAAATGCCAGACATTTGTCATTAAATCATGCAATTGAAAAAGATAACACATTATGTTGGCAGCAAATCTTTTCAAGAAGACTAGCTGCAATTAGTAGATTATATCAAATATTGTATCCAACTCTATGTTAAAAAGGTTATAAAAGGTTTAAAGGTAAATATCTTGGTGTATAGGTTATATACCCATTTGTAAAGGACAAGAATAAACTTCACAGAATGGCATGGTAAAATTGTAAGAGTTTTTGAATTCACAAGATTTTTACACATGACATCAAGCTGGACGTAAATATACAATGGACAATAATTCTAACAAAATCATGTGTGCTGAGCAATTTATATTCTCATCTACTGATGAGACATAATCTACGAAACTTGCAAGACTGGTTGCATTTAATAGACATAGACTGCTTGTGCTACAGACAGACAGCTGTGATAAATCCTGTATATGCGTGCCTCCTATGCATGTTATAATTACACTTATGTGGCCAATCCAGCAACTATTTCTTACCTTCTGTGTTGAACATTTAAATTCATACAAGATGACAATTGTTCCACACATTTCAAATCCAGGTAAACTATACATTTCATAGGAAATGTTCATGGTTCCTTCCGGTTGAATACCAGTTATCTTTCCATATACCAATCCACAGCAAGGACAAACAGGATTGCATCTAAATTTTTTATCAATGCATTCCTTGCAGAAGGTATGACTGCACTTGGGTAGCACTTTAGGATTTGTTATAGACTCCATGCAAATATCACATCTATCTTTTCTTTGCATATCGGATGACCTTGGTGTGTTTGCACGTGACTTGGACTCAACATTTGATGGCTTTGATGGGGTTTCGCTTGTGAATCGTCCCTTTTCACGAAATTCCTTTTCAAGTTTTGCAGGAAGTAAATTCGTAAACCACTGGGACGCTGCTTCGTTGGAGCAGATTATTATCACCGTATCGAACCAATATAAATAAGAGTGTGATTTTATCCACTGATGGAGACCATCAATCATAGACTCACAACAAGTTGCCAATGGCTCTTCATACTTGTCATCGGCTAAGAAAACAACAAAGTAAAAGATTATTACAGTATATATTTAATACGAAATGTCTGCCACATATTTTTACTAAATGCCTCTGTGTCGTGCTTGAAATCTAAATTAAATTTCGTTGATTCAGTCCATTACTGATTATCTGATTTTCTTGAAATTTCGTTGAAAAATGTCTACATCATTTACATGACATTGATTAGTCTCTGTTTTTTCTTGCATTTATTTGATTTGGAGCATTGGTTGAGAACTATTTATGTTTTTAGAAATGCCTCATTAACAATGCTTTTAAGAATACATGTCCAGCTGCTCCACGATTTAGATACATGAATGGAAGTCAAATTTAATAGGTTTGAATTAAGGTGCTCGCTAACATTTCTAAGTATATTTATGACAACGTGTGTGCCATCGATTCCAAAGAACCACCATGAGGATGTTCTTTCATTGTGCTCCTGACAATTTGACAAACCTGCGAGAAACAATGGACGTATTGACCAATTAATTTATTTTCTAAAACGTTCAGGGGCGCGAAAATCATATATCAACTAACATGACTAGAATAGAGTTTAAACAGCTCAATACAAAATTGAATTTCTATTACTTTTATACACATATGTTATTTAGAGCTAAGGAATGGTAGCATCAACTCATGAGTCAACCACAACAATTAGAAAACTAATGCAGCTCTTGCCTACACTGATCACTTATTACGACATGCAGGGATATAAATTGGACATATTCTACATTCCATAACCGACAGGGAATTCATATGAGTTATATAAATTTCTGGGTAACAAACAACAAAATAAACTTGCCTTAGAAAAGTTTTATCCTGATCTTGGTTGCAAAACAATATTATTTGAAAATATTAGTATCAAAAATAGTTAAAGACATGTTGTCAGGCAAATGGATTTATTGCCAGGCAAGCAGATTGTACAAATTGATAGACCTGTCTCATTTGACTCTTTTCTGTTATTTGCTACTCTCATTATATTCCAAGTTACTTATAAGTATGCTATGGCAATCTACACTACTGCTAGTGAAAATATCATAAAATTATTGTTACTTACTGGACGTTCCAATTAAAGGAACTGCCAAAGATTTCAGCTTTTGTTTACAAGCTGCATCCATAACATTCATCACTGTTCTTGTTACAGTCTTTCGGAAAGTCAGTTTGTCTCCTTTGGCTTCTAAATTCCACTCTGGTGCTATAGCATGCAGAACAAACTTACTTTTCAGTTCACCAGACCCTGTGACAACAATTTCCGTTATTGATCTCCTCGCCATCTTGACTTTTGAATGTTCGAATTCTCTATATCTTCTGCCAGCTGCTTTTAAGATAGCCCTTGCAACATTTCCATTTCCGGACCCATATTCATCTTCTATGCTCACTAAAGCATCAGCTGTAATGTCACAAATGTCACCAATAATAACTTTAATAGCAGTTTTATTAAGATAATACAATATTAAAGTAGCATCTTTACTTCCTTTTGCAGGAGACATGCTATATGAATTGGTCTCATCTGAGTAAGAGGCTCTGTCCGTACGCAGACTTGAGCATTCTGTGTGAATCATTTCTTTTCCTTCCATTGGTGATACATCTGAGGTTAATGATTGACTTACATTGATAGAAATGCTTGGGAACTTTGTCCTCTGTGAGGAGAAATACATTGCAAATTTATCTTTTATAACTTGTGTGGTATCTTCGTTGATGTCTACAAAATGAATTTCTTTCAAATTCAGCTGACCTCCTGAGCTTTTGCTGAATTTATCAACAGCACTGCAATACTTTTGAGCACATAGTTCTGTCTGCAGCCCACCATATCCTGTTAAATAAACAACAGACCATATCAGGTCAGTGGTATAAAAATTATATAAATTAAATTTATTTCACTTCAAACGCATTTTTTTTTCAATTAAGTCTGAATGATTCAATTCTATTTTATGTATATTTGTAGTCTTGTTTCTTCATTTAAACATCAAAAGAAACCTTTGTGTGAAAATCCTATGTATTATAACCATCTATTTAGACTAATTAGCTATTACAGGATTTTCAAGATGACTGATGTGGTGGCCATATTTTACACTAAATCTATAGCATTGTCATTTGGGATTAGAGCAAAATCCCAGTTCAACATGATGTTTCAATTAGGAGGAGCATCAATAACAAGATATTCAAGATGGCTTCTGTCAGAGACATCAAAGAAGTCTTTCAGTGAAGACCATCCATTAAACACAAGTAGCAGTTACATGTACAAGGTTTTCAATATGGTAACTGTGTTCAAATGACACCATTATTGTTGAGGATCTCATAGACAATGGAAGAATGTAATTGTAAAGGTTTGTGAAGCAATAATATCATTGAGGACCAACAAGGCATCATAGTTATTCAATTGGGGTTTCCACCAAATTCATACGCGTTTCTGTCTATGAGACAAAAAGTGATTTTCAAGATGGCTGCCATGGTGGCCATATTCTATATGAGATAAGCACAATTGACATTTAGGAGATCAAAAGACTTCAAATGAAGTCTCCTGCTGAACGAAAAAAATCTCCTGACCAGGCATTTAGAATAAATTCAAGAATTTCACGCTGTCCTTCATGATGAACTTACTGGAAGTCAGACTGGAACCATTTTCATTTAGACTAACAAGGCATCATAATAAGTCTTTCCCCGGACAGTTTATTCTGATATGCTTAATGCATTAGGAATAATGATAACGACGATTTTTAATTAAAGTCTAGAGAGCACCTTTTTCTTCTAAACAAATATGTCATAAGAAGTCGCTTAGTAAAAACTCCATTCTGACACAACTATCCGTTCTGGAGTAGGAATAACATGATTTTTTCCCACCGGTTTCACTTAGGATCAACTAGATATCATAAAAAGTTATCTGGTGAAAACCTCGTCGTAGTATACATTTACATTCAGAAGACATAGCTATAAGATTTTCAAGCTAGCTGCTTTGGTGGCCGTATTTGATTTAAGATCAGCACCGATTTCACATAAAACCAACTAGACATCACAAGAAATCTTTGAGTGAACCCCAATGTTGATATCACCATCTTTTCAGCAGTAGCCACACCAAACTATTTAAGATGGCTATCATGCTTGCCATATTGGATATCAAGTCGGCATCGTTTTTATTTAGGACCAAAAAGACATCGAGCTGCATCATTTTCATTCAGGACCAAAGGGACCATTTAATGGACGTGTGCTTCAATTTCCATAGCAATCTGCCAAGTTGTTTAGAAGGAGTAACAATGACAGGCTTGTGATAATGGTGAAAAGGGTGATGCACAACACAAAAATGCACAGGATCCTCTTGTCTACGAAATTACAGCTAAGCATTAATAAAATACATATTGCATAATACTTAAATACAACGGACAAAGTCATGTGAACACATACCTGCACTAACAGACGGAAAAGCGACTGATTTCAAGCCGCTGCCATCCACAGCTTTTAAACTCTCTACAATAATGCACTCCAACTGTGACAGAGCCAATTGGATTTCGTCATTTTTACGCTTTACTGGACCTGCAATATTGATAATGCTCCTGTAGTTTAATGATCCTGAAGAAAGAATCAACGGCTGATTTTTTTTCAAAGGTCCATTCAACTGGATGTGATTTTGACAAGCCTGCTTAAAACCCCTTCCAGCAGCATTAGCGATGGCTTTAGAGACTCCTTGTGAATTCCTCAGGTATAGATCAGTTGCATTGACTATACATTCTACATCAGTTTCTGTAATTTTCATAATATATACTTTGATCATTATTCCATTCTCTGTATGAAAGGTACCCTCCGATGGTTGTGTTGACTTGTTTTGATTCGATGTGCTAGAATCCATAGGTGTACTGGAATCTTCAGAAGACCTAGAGTCTTTAGACAAGGCCAAAGGTAAACCATTTAACATATCTGTATTTATTGAAGCTTGATATCTTTTTCCGCGGCCAGCGACAATTGTTCTGCCAAGTAAGACCATAACTTTGTGCGTGATTAGGTTAAGACGGGTTTTACTTTTGCTAAATAAAATTATTTTTCTTTCTTCTTCAACATGAAAAACTATAACCATATCATCCTTTGGAAGGTCAAACATAATCTCTTCTTCTGGTTTAAGCAAAATTTCTTCCCAGTTCGACGCCTGAATTTCATGCAGAAGAGAGACTATCATTTCTTTAAATTTATTGATATTTTCTCCTCCACAATTGATTCTTAAGCAATCTTCAACAAATGTAATTTCTGTTGATCTTAAATCACAGTTTTTGTCTAGGCAGTGAAGAATGGCCAAATATTCATAAAATGTTGCTGGGATATTAAAATAACTTCTTTCGTTTTGGTCATCTTCAAATTTCAATTTTTCTTGTTCAATATGCAAAGGCAGCACTTCCTCCAATAAAAGTGCCTGGTCCATAGTTCCTGAAATACACAAATACAATCTTTAAAGCAGATGAAAAAGGGATCATTTAGCCACCACCACTCCTCCCAGCGGAAGAAAGTTCAAAAATATCAAAGAGGCATAAATTGTTGATTTGTGCCCAGTCAATAGTGGTCTGGCCCCAAATTTTCAGAAGCTAATGCCAGCTTTGGAGAAATCCCCACCACCGCTACCACCACCCCTTCCAAGACAGTTTGCAAGTGTTGCACCGGGCAAGTGTTGGGTAGCCATCAATGAATACTACAGAGAATGTTTGGATAGAGCTTGTTTTGGTCAAGAAAGTTGCACATATCTTTGTATTGCAAGGTCGATGGGGTAGCATCGACTGAACAAAATAACAAGATTATTAAAGACAAAACTTTTGTTACATTTCATCAAGTTCTGCAGAGTAGGATTAGAGGAGTTGTGTAAAGGCTGTTTAATGTAGTAATGGCGGGCATTTTAGGCAAGTGGTCACCATCAGTCGAACAAATCTGAATGGTCTTCATTCCAGAATGCTTCTTGTAAAATCATGTTTAAATTGGTTAAGCAGTTTGGAGAAGCTGTATATTATAACTGTGAATAGACAACAGACAAATCATGACAGACAATAGACGGGACCACAAATTCTCATTGACTTTCAGTCAGGTGAGATAACTGAAAATAAACGATAATGCTTTGTTATCATCTATACTAAAACTTTTAAGGAATCTATTATACAGTTAGTTCTGTTAGCTACTTTAATAAAATACTGTACTTTGACATTAATACGTGTAATTGTGATTTTAAATTATATTAAAGCAAATGCAATGATATGATATTGCTAATATTCTAAATACCCAGTATATCTATCACACCTGTGAACTCATCCAATTCTTGTTCCACATCCCCTTGATAGCTACACAGCGGTACAAATGCAGAATTCATCATCAATCTGAAGTGTAGTTCTGTTTTAATTTCAAAATGTTGCCGTAATTGCAATGTTTGCATCTTTGACCCTCTCTCAAGGACTTCACTGAGGGAGCAGAGGATGATATCCCTCACAAAATCATAACATCTTAGGAGAACAACTACTACCTTGCAAATCCAACCAACCCTCCAAGGTTAAATATTTCTTTGCTAAAATGCTAGCAGTATTTTGCCACCTAGATGGCAGTTAGATAAACCGATCTCCACTTGATTCTGGGATATGCGTTAAATCCCTTGAAATTAACAGTTATTACTGGAGTAAAAGGCTTGCTGTCTATAAGGATGCAATTGCTGGCAGGCTGGGAGGGTGTATTTCTATCATGATTAGGTAAGTATTATCCAAGAAATATTTTACTAGAAAAAAGTTGTTTTCTTCTTCAAATACATTGCCAAATCCTAATATCGTAGAATAATGGGTTAAGGAAGATATAAACCCTTTGCTTCTAATTAATCCGACTGGAAAATAGACTACTTATGTCGGAGAGAAACTTCGAATGGGAAAACTTTTCCCTCTAGCAAATGCAGCGAAAGTCGTGAAGCCGAAACTTTATGAAGGTCTCGCACGACCAGAAAAGGTAACCTTTGCTCCTCAGAGAAAGGTTCCTCCAGATCATATCGAGCCTTTTAAAACGAAAGATCTTTGATAAAACTGGAGAATTGTACTCGTATCTCCATTTCACGGCATAGCTAATTATATTAGAGGAGAGTTTCGCTCATATGTAATGCATGCGGAGACTGTCCTTACTTTATGAGCTGATATGCGAAGCAAATTCATTAATGTGCATTTAATCAGATATGAGGAAAAGATACCAAACTTTATTCAGGACGAACGTGACTGTTGGTCTATCATCCATCCCCTCTTCAAAGGCAAAATAATGCCTTAGGTCCCTCAATGCAACGGATATGACTTCATAAGATCCGACTTCAGAAGTCACACTTGGTCCTGTAAATGACCTTGAGATGGCGTACCCAGAATAGACAGGATTTGTTACCAATATCTGATTACCTATGAAAGTTAGCCTGTTCCTGGCCAAAAAACGAGGTTTAAGAAATGATGCCGATTCATCTTGTCGAACCTGCATGTAGATGGATTGACCAAGAGCCATAGAACGTTAGCTATTGGAGTATATATGCCTAGGTTGGTATAAAGTGTTCTTATGCACTCTATTGAGCTTATATTCGATTGCCTTCGTAAGCCTCTAAGGTGGTTAGCCAAATCACTTGAGTGATTTTCCATCATTTCTCATGAGATTCGTTTGTTCTTATGGGCCTATTTTAATACGATCCAGACAGCAGGTTCAGAATCTATGGGATGGGATGAAACACCTGTCATAGTGGTTGCTTAACGCAGATGAAGAAATATCTCGATTCCTGGAGATTCTGTTGAGAGCTTGATGTGGTTGATCCAATAGCTCACATTTACATTTACTCCTATGTATCACTTCTAGAACTTGAAGTTGGTGGAGACGATGAGTACGTTTGGAAATTCAGATCGATAGAAATATCATAAACTACTTAAGAATTTATGGACCAGGGACTAATGAGACAAAGGCTGCAACTTTGTCACTCCACCTTGTCGCCAAATGGTCCATCAGAGGTCGATCTAATCGACTAACGGTTGTTTTATTCGCGATATATACAGGTTAATACAATCCCTGGTTACACGTTCCTTTCAGCTTTGCGGGGAATTAGGACTCTATTTGACAGAGCAGTTTTGTCATATGCAGTCCCCTGACAGGACTCTTCTCCAGAAAAAATGTTTGGGGCAAATATGTAGGTACATGCTCTGGTTTAGATTCCTGAATACCTTGATTGTTTCTTATTGCAAACTGTTTGGAAGGCGATAGTTATCACTTTTGTTTGTTAGGTTTACAAAGGCTATAGTTATCATTTTGATTAGTGTTACAATATTCATATGTTATTTTCATGACGATCATATTCATAAATGACTTATGATTCAACAGGTTTGTGTTCGTCAGTATTAATCAAATTCTCTCTAAGGCATGTGAATTGTTCACTTAATATAAACTATATATATATATATATATATATATATATATATATATATATATATATATATATATATATATATATATATATATATATATATAAAAATAATATATATATATATATATATATATATATATATATATATATATATATATATATATATATATATATATATATATATATATATAATTAAAAAAAATTAAAAAAAACCATTCCAATCTTGCAATTCAGTCATTTCAAAGACTATATTGTACAATCGATCCTTTTTAACAAATGCTAAATTTCAAGACGAAGGTATCTGAACGTAGATACGTTTCTCGAAATTAAAGAAAAAGAAAAGAATCAATATGTAATGATTTCTCTGATTTCATTGATTCCCCAGGGCACATGTAAGAAAATTGTCAGCGCACATTGCCTTTATAAAGTCTCTTTTAACCAGTTACTGCAATACTGTGAACACACTGCATGTGAAACAGGATGTTAAAGTCTATGAACTTATTCATCGAAAAGACTTTAGTGATAGCGTTTAATTTAGTTTTCATGCAATTTTACTTGCCTCGTATGTCGATACAAAATGAAATATACTTCTAACGCTTTTATGCGTGAACATCACAAAGTCAGTAAATTGAATACAACTATCTTAATAACATCCCCGCCATTTAGATATTAATTTAAAAATCCCATATTTTAGCGTTTTTATCCTTCACATCTTTTCTTCCATCATCTAAATTTTAAACTTTAAGCCTAAGTTATTCAAAGTGTAATACCTTAGATAGGGCAGTGGCAGATGCTTTATCTGCTCGGGAAATGGACGCACCCGCCCATCCACGAGTCTCCTGCTGCCTTACAGGTCGGCTTTGGTTAGCCAAAGGCTAAGGGAGTAAACCCTAAAAGAAAATCCGGAGTGGAGGTCCTAAGGCAGCTGGACGATGTACTATATCCGCTTCTGGCAACTCCTTGGTCTTGAGAGGGATGGGCACCGCCAGATGACTTTTGCCCAAGTCACAGTGATAATGCTGTACAAATCTGAGCTTACAATACCGGATCGGTCGTCGCCTGGGTCAACAAGGACTGCGCCTGCCGTTGTCCACCAGGACGGAGGTGACAAATGTGCTACTGGTACTATGCATGCAGTCAGAGCGAGAGACAACATTGTCATCGCCACCTGGAACATTAGAACTCTGGCGCAAATAGGAAGGCTCCAAGAGTTGACAAATGAGCTGGAACACTACACATGGCTCATTCTGGGACTCTGTGAAGTTAGATGGAAATCCCTAGGAGAACACCAAACCGAAGATGGGCATATATTATACTATAGTGGAGAGTGTGACAGGTCCATAAATGGAGTAGGCTTCCTTGTAAACAAAGTCATCAAGGGATCTGTGCTGGAATGCTGCCCCATATCTAGCAGAATCATTTCCATTCGTCTGAAACCATCTCCCTTTAACATCACAATTATCCAAGTCTATGCTCCAGCTACCGATCATGATGATGAAGAAATATAGGAGTTTTACAACAAACTACAGGGTATTCTAAACATGGTCAGTAAGAAAGATATCCTCATTGTCCAAGGAGACTGGAATGCCAAAGTTGGCAAAGATCCTCTAAAAGACTGGGAGGTAAATTGTGGACCTTCTTGCAATGAGCTTACCAATGAAAGAGTGAGACGGCTGCTCGAGTTCGCAAGCTACAACAACTTGGTACTAGCCAACACCCTAGGACAACATAAAGCTTCACGATGCTGGACATGGCACTCACCAAATGGAACCCATCACAACCAGATCGACTACATACTGGTTCAAAACCGTTACCGATCTGGCATCAATTGAGCAAAAACAAGGACATTCCCAGGTGCTGATGTTGGGAGTGATCACGACCTCGTGATTATGAACTTCCGAGTGAGGCTGAAGAAAATAACAAGCCAAAGAACATCAGGCTCAAATTCAACCTTGAACAAATGTAGGACCCTAGCATCTGCAAGTCATTCCAAGCCACAATTGGAGGAAAATTTGCTCCACTCCTTGTGATGGATGGTGATGTCAATGAGATAACATACACCTTCAACACAGACAGCAACTGCCAAGGACATAATTGGCCTCCATCGCCCGAAGAAAAAAACCCTGTGTTACAGAAGAGATTCTGAAGTTGTGTGATGCCCGAAGAGAACTAAAAAAACACCAGACACACAACAGGGGCATTGAAGTACCGATAAATAAACAAGAATATCAGAAAAAACTTGAGCAAAGCAAAATAAAATTGGATTGGACAGAAGTGCACAGAAATGGAGAACAGTCTGATAAAGAATAACAGCAAAAAGGCATTTCAAATTGTGAAAGACCTCACCAGACAGAAACAACCAAGAGTCAGTACCATTCAAGACAAAAATGGAAAATGCCTCACAGAAGCGAGTGACATTGCAGAAAGATGGACTGAGTATTGCAAAGAACTCTACAACCATCAGTCCACAGGAGACCCAGAGGTGCTTGAAGCTCCAAACTTCTCAAATGATGATGACTTCCTCATTCTCAAAGAAGAGGTGGAGTCAGCAATAAGAGCACTGAAGAATGGGAAAGCAGCTGGAGTAGACAACATCCCAGCTGAACTTATCAAGAATGGGGGAGAATCAGTAAAAGAGCTACTAACAAAAATCTGCAACAAGATCTGACAGACAGGTGAATGGCCAACACAATGGACCCAGTCACTGATTATAAAACTTCCCAAAAAAGGCAATCTCCAGCTGTGCCAAAATTACAGAACTATCAGTTTGATCAGCCATGCTAGTAAGGTAATGCTGAAGATCATCTTGAACAGACTGAAACCACAAGCTGAAGAAATAATCGCTGAAGAACAGGCCGGGTTCCGGAGTGGAAGAAGCACAACAGAACAAATATTCAATCTCAGGGTTCTGTGCAAAAAGTACTCGCAACACCATCAAGACATCTATCATGTGTTCATAGATTTTAAAAAGGCCTTTGACAGAGTGTGGCATGAGGCATTGTGGGCCACAATGAAGAAGTATAGCATGGGTCAAAAGCTAACCAATACCATCAAGCAGCTGTACACCAAGGCTACCAGTGCAGTAATTGCCCAAGGTGCTGTGGGGGACTGGTTGGAGTGCGTCAAGGCTGTCTCCTGTCACCCACACTTTTCAACATCTACTTAGAGCGCATCATGAGCGAAGCCCTGGAAAACCACTGTGGGACAGTCAGCATTGGAGGGCGTAACATCACCAACCTCCGCTTTGCAGACGACATTGATGGGCTGGCAGGCAGTGAAGACGGGCTAGCCACCTTAGTGAAGAACCTGGATGAAACATCTTCCAGATTTGACATGGAGATAAGCGCTGAGAAGACAAAACTGATGACAAACAGTGGCAAACAAATCTCAGCCAAGATTAAAGTCGGAGGACATGAACTGGAAACAGTGAGCCAGTTCAAATATCTTGGTTCCATAATCACTGAAGAGGGATCAAGAGCAGAAATTTTGTCAAGAGCAGCACAAACAATGGCAGCTTTGTGAAAGCTAAGACCCATCTAGAGAGACAAGAATATGTCTGAAAACTAAAATCAGACTATTGCGAGCTCTAGTCATCTCAGTCTTTTTGTACTCATGTGAGGCATGGACCCTGACAGCAGAATTACAATGAAGAATCCAGTCACTTGAAATGAGATGCTACAGAACCATCCTTGGCATCTCTTACATGGACCACATCACAAATGAAGAAGTGCGTAACACCATGAGGCGCGAAGTAGGCCAATATGAGGACCTCCTCACCACCGTCGAAACGAGAAAGCTAAAATGGTATGGCCATGTCACTAGAGCCAACAGTCTATCCACAACAGTCCTGCAGGGCAGCATCCAGGGTGACAGAAGGAGAGGTAGACAGAGAAAAAGTGGACTGACAACATCACAGAATGGACCAGGAAAAGTGTTGCGGAGACGAAGGCATTGGCACATGATCAAGACAAGTGGAGGGAACTGGTCAGATGTTCAGCAGCACAGTGCCTCAATGACCACACTAGGTCATGAGACTGATGATGATGATGATGATGATGATGATGATGATCGATTGAGTGAAAATTGGGAGATGAAGAGACTATTCTGTTTGCATTAGATCTTCTTGCAAGACACCGTGTTCGCCGATACATTAGCCAGCCTAGGATATGTCGAACTTTAACGTTAAGGACACAACTTTAAAAAATCCCAAACAAGAGTACAAAGGCCTGGGGACCTGGTTCCGATTTGCTATTTGAGGTAAGTCACCACAGTGGATTTGACGAACATAATGTCAACTCTGTTCCCATGTTGGTTTTGCAGCAACCCATGATACGCTTTGAAAACAGTTTTTCTCTCGAAGATGCTGATATGTAAATAATGATTATGAACGGGTTATACTTATATGACATCCAGAAATTGTAAGAGAATTGCTTCCCAGTCCTCTGCGTTCGCCTCCGTAGTGATTGTGATTGTCCAAGGCTGTTTTTGTAGATGTATCCCCGACAGTAGTCAAGAGTTATTTCCATGCCTTCCAGATCCAACCTCATATTGTGCAGATTGTGAACGTTGGCCCACTGGCCAAAGGTTAGACCTCCTTTTGGATCACAGTATCATTGTCCTGGGATTCAAATAATGCGAACTAGGACTAACATGTCCGCTGTTGCATAGAGCAAATCTCGAAATGTAAAGGACTTCTCAAACAGATGGATAACTCTGTATAGACATGAAATCTACCATTTCAGAAAGGCATATAACATTTAGCTTTAATCTAAAACGTTTTAACTCGTGTGAATTGGATTTGCGAGGTAGTAGTAGTTCTCCGTAGGTCTTATGATTAAGTGACTTGAAGAAGAAACATACATCCATCAAGAATTTCATTGGTATAAGAATAACAAGTATGTCAGTTTTATCCTAGTTTACTTAACAACATGTAACGACACTTTCCAGGAGGATGCCTCCTTCCACCCTTCCTAGAACTTAATTTGCTAGTTTAAAATTATTATAACATGTACAAATAAAATTTGTACTAATTTCATGAATTCTGTAATGTTTAAATAAATGATGAAATAATCAAAAGAGAGGTATATAAGTTTACAGGCAATGCTATACTAATGAGAATTGATGGATATATTAACCCAAGCAATTAATAATGTTCATAGTTGCGCAAACAAAAGAGCAAAGCTTTTTTTAAATTAGCTCGAATAAATTACTTCACATGAACAATTTTTTTCTGGACTGAGAAGTATAAACGTTTAATAAACAAATATATTGATCATTTCATACTGAATATATCTGATAAAACGGTATAGTCTGCAAATCTCAAGTGAAATCCTTTTCCAGGTCACCACCTTTCTTACCATCAAGGGTATTCATTTTCTGCATTAGCTCCCGTGTGCCCTTGACCTTTGTCACAATGTTGTTAGTGACAAAAGAAGGTGGATGGTGTCTGTATAAGGCCTGCCACAAGTATAGCCAATTTTATCTCCTCTGTTGATCACGCCTAAATCATATGTTATATTATGTTTGGGCTTGCTAGGTAGTTGAGCAGTTTGGTCAGCAATGGAACTGACTGGTAAGCCAGAATCTGCAAAAATTACCCTTATGAGATTTTAGTCTGCATGAAATCCGTATTTTGGAATGAAAATGTTCCGATATTTGTTGGTCTTGGGTTGATCTTAGTTGAATCAATTTTCAGTCTGGGTGGCACTAAAATATTTAATCGTGTTATGGTCAGGGTATTGTCTGGTATTAGACAACAGAATCAGAAATATCTGAACTGGGTTGAACACATATTTTTGGTTTGCAATTGATTTATGTCACGTCCATCTTCGGGCTGGGTCTTTAATCGAGATATGGTCAAAACAATTATGTTACTAAAATAAAAAAGTAGAAAAGATACGTGCATTGGAGCCATAAACCAGACTTTAGTCTGGGAAATTCGAAATTGCGTGTTTCTATTTTTGTACAATTCAAGATCATTAAAAAGCATAGTGCATCTGACACTGAGGCATGTACGAAAAAAGAAAATTTGAATGTGTGATGTCTTCCATTATTTCACCACTGAGTATCCTAAGTTTCTCACCAAAGTTCTTCTGATCTAGACTAGTTCTAAAAATGAAAGCATTCTGAAACTAATCAGTTTTTATGTTGCTTTGTAAATTACTCTTGTATCATACACTGCAGGTTGTTCAACAATGTTTATAATTCTGGCCTAATACTATATTATTGTTGCAACGATTTTGAAAACAAATGGTACCAAGCCTAATTTCACTTTTTTGAAGACTGCAAGTCCAAAAAGGTCAAATTTAGGTTCTGATATCCCTGTTACACAGTCCATAGTTCCAGACGTATCATTCTAGTCGGTCTATATCATAGGGTATACTACGACCACAATCAATCAACCCATTTTCTATTATTGACTGCATACATGCACAGTATGCCAATTTAATGTAATCTGAAGGAAAATATTTTCATGTTTCTCTCCAAGAGTGGTAGACCGATATTCGCTTTTTGTCAGTTTCTTGGTGTTTGAACCTGCTTTCTGGTCATGTGGCAGTGTTCCCCATGATAAGGGTTATCGTAGATCCTTGAGGGATATACATTCATAAGACAAGACAGAAAAAGAATGACTTGCTACAAACGATGATCATATGTCACGTTTTAGCATTGAACTACAATATGTAAACCCACATTATAAAATATTCCTCGGAAAGGTATTTTTGAATTTTTCAGCAAGGTGGAACTCCTTGCAGCAACATTTACATTGAGCAAATGTGATTCGTTTGGTGTGTTCGCTTTGCATTTAACAGTACATAAACACTCAGAAAGTTGTATCCTTCTAAGGCACGTACATGATGGTAAAATTCCTTGGCAAGTATGCACCATAATAACTGATTTGGCCGAATCCAATGAAGGAATCAGACCTGCAAGTGTCTATGAGTTAAGCCAGGAGGACGATAACATTATCAATTGACATTTAAAACAGTCATGTAGACCTTGTGCTACGTTGTACAATACATTATTTCAGGTTCAGATCTGGTCCATGGCCATAGTTAATTTTTGTGAGAAGTTTCTCAACCACTACTTATCTGTATTAAAGGTTAGTATAGCATAATTATATTGTTCAGTTCTGGGAGCAGAGGAATATTATCAGCAAGCTAAACTCTGCCTAAATTGTAACATTACTGTACAGTGCAAAAAAAAATGTTTGTTTTACGATTTTCATAGCTCGTGTCATTCTCTGTACAATGAGCTAAACCAATATCGGATTGTAAAGAATTCAGCCGGCCGATTTCAAACCTGGTCAGCGGCTCGGCGTATATGCATAATTTGTCTTATTTAATATAAGGACAGACCATTTCCTTGTCGGGGAGTGGTCATAGGAATCTTTTGAAATGAGATGTTTTATCTGGTACTTGAAGATAGTCTATTTACTTCAAATGATATAATGGATATAATATGCTCATTTTCTATAAATGAACGTTACACACTTTTATTATGATTCTAGGGTCAAAACTGTTTGTGTAATGCCATCGTTTCCGGAGGTCTTCATAATATAACGTTTTTGCACGCATCTTACGAATAAAAGTGCCACATTTGTTATCTAAATGCGCGTATGTACACATGATGTGAAGTATCAGAAATTGCGTACATTTGATTAGTTTCGTAAATATTTATATATGAATGCTGTGTATATTGCTTTATATCCATTGTAGCTGTTCTTACTTGTGACATTTAAATGTATTTGATCTATGTTGCAATATGGTAAATATGTACTATCTGTGTTATGTTTTTAATATGTCATATTACGTTGATGTCATGTTGATAAAGTTGCTTTATAGGAGCAATTGCTGTGCAGTTCCCTGGCTACAAATGTTAAATAAGGTTTATTGTCTCTTATTTCATCATATTTGGCCAATACAAAGTAAAATAGGTCAAAGAAGTCTTTATCCTTGCCATAGTTTATTAAGCAGTAAATCCTCCTAACTGGAAGAATACTCTATTTGTCTGAACATTTGAATTTTACTAATTTCTAAAAGGTTCTTGAATTCTCTACGTCCAGGCCATTTTTGGTCTGGAATTTGATCTGTATTGTCTTCATGTTCAGTCTGGGTATAGTCTTGTTGGTTGTCTGGTACTGTATTAAAATATAAACTGAACTACAAAGTATTTTTTATTTCAAAAGAACAAAATTTAACGTGAATTAGCGTGAAAAAGGAGTAAAGTGTGAATAAATACGAGCATGGTTAGAGAAGCTTTAGCAATTTACATTTTGAGATAAATTATTCTCGTGCCATCAAAAATCAATATTCCTTGAAATCCTGTTCTTAAAATGTCATAATTTTTTTCAACAACTGCAGAGTGCAAGCTGATATATGCAAGAATAAGCGACATTGGATTATCAGCTGTTAATGTTTCCATATAATGTAACATGCTTGCCTATTATATTACCCATGATACCAGGTAAATCGCTGTCGCTGGTTAGCGTAATCAAGCATACTTTTCATACCTTGTTTAAATGTGTCATCTTTATTACCCATCTCAATAATTTCACCAGCACTTCCTCCTCCATCTTATGTTAAATCTTTTACACACTTTGATATGGTTATAGCAAGAGTTGTTACTATTATACTTCTAGCTGTAAAATTAACAGCAACCCTCGTGCTTTTGCTTGAAGCAGTTGTTTTAAAATTTCTCCTAATGGTAAATTTTCTTTAACTTTTGAATAACTGTTATGAGTATGTTAACACGAGTTATTTTATAAATCAGTTAAATGTCCAGTTATGTGTAATCATTTACTTTCAAAAGCTTGCAACGTTCTTGCAATGTAAGCTACTGAAGTGCAAATATATTCTGTTTATCAGCTTTCTCTTTGTCATACATTTCAAAACTCGTATTTCATTGACATTTTATCTACATCAGCGAACACTAAGCATAAACTATTTATTTCTTACCTTCGTATGGAAGAAATACAAAGCAAATCACAATTGTATCGAATATGAACACCTAAGGAAAATAAAATTAAGTTTATGCTGATAAACATTTTAAAAAGTAAGGAAATATCTGGTTAAACAGATCGAATTATGTAGAGGTGTTAGAAGTAAGTATACTTAACTATTTAGTTTTCTAAATTGGGTATAGCTTAGCAAAGCAAATTCAACAGTTCATATGTGCGTTGAGCTGCAGGACTAGCAACACATTTTATCCCCTTAGCTTTAAGTGGGTTAGATGCAACTTTGGGTTTGTTGAAAACGTTAAAAGCAAGCAGGTATACATCAGTTTTAAGTGTTGATGGGTTTGTAATGTCTGATATAAGTAATTTGAATAGTTTTGATGATATTGCTTGTAAAGTTACCAAGTACAACAAGTACATCAGATACAAGCCGATAGAGAATGGAATGAAGATATAATTTGGTAACACATAAAGCCATAAACTGAAAGGTTAGCAAAAAAGTGATATAAAGCCATTACATTTTCTTCCCTGTTGTTGTTGTTTGTCCATCTAAATGTTTGATAGGCATGTACATACACATGGCCATATACACTATCATACTGATGCATATGAATGACCGTAACATTGACCTGACACATTTTCCAGTTTTGCTAATGCTCCTTCTTTGGTTTAGCACAGTTCTTTGGTGGCATGCTCGACCTCCAAAGATTTTAAATTCAATCATCAGGAACTTATTATAATCTTTACAATTCGAAATCTACCTTACTTATTTTCATACCAGAATCATGTCGTAGTCAACATGTACATTTAACAATTAACAATTTAACCATCTTTAATTGCTGTTCTCATAGAAATTACATCAAGCAAATTTGTAAGCTTATGGTGGGACCTTGACATATATGTTCTTCGTAATGAGGTTTGCAAGTAGAATACAGATACTTGGTTACTGAGGCATTTACTATGTTAACAATTCCACAATCCACCATTTTTTCAAATCAGCAGGATAGTCAAGTATACATGTACTTGCGTAATGTGATAAATTTAGTTAATAATCACTGATTCATACATGCTTACATTCTTCAAAACTATTTCATAACATTAAAGTATATTTTCTTACATAGAAGTTGTTCAGACACAAAACGGGCAAGCAAACAAAACAAAACAATATATATCATGTCTGTTTTAAAAACTAAATTTATTGTCTTTTACATAACTAAATTTATTTGAACATTACAAACGATTTTCTTTTTGCTTCAGTATATATGCAGGCAGTGATGAATGAAAACATCTACCGGTATATGATATTGTTTTATATATCAAATTCTCCAACTATAAGTTCAATCATTAATCTTTATCTGGTCTTTAGCTTCTTATATTCATTACTTTCTATACATACAGATCAACTGCTGCAAAATATATAAATAGAAACACATTCCGATTACTATCATTATCTTTTGAGTCAGATGTATACTGGTTCAAGTCTACTCAATAGGACTTGGAAAATTTGGTCACAACGTTATTTTAGTTCTAGTAATAACTTTATATTCCTTTCATATCTGTAAAGTGTGCCTGTATATTCTTTTGATTTTGTGCTGATTTGTCTTAATCCTAATTTGTTCCAAAATTTATTAATGTTTGTCTACTTTCGAGAATATATTATTGATAAAAACTGCTTTTAGTCATATATTTTAAAATGCATTTTAATCTGACTCCTCCGATAATTAATGATGTCTTGTAAGTCAGGTGACCTCTTTGTTAGTATTTTCGTGTGTATCATATATATATATATATATATATATATATATATATATATATATATATATATATATATATATTGTAACGTCTTTTTTGCTTGTAAACGATGTATTTAGTTTCTCATGTCTGCAGCACCATACCGAGTTTGCATACAAATTTGAGTGGTACTTTTTCCAAAAGCTATACCTGGTTCCCAATGATCTTGTCTTCTGATTCTTACTTTGTCTCCAGAAGTTTGAAAGCTCTAAATCTGTTCTATCATATTGTTTCGTTTGCATATGTATCATTTCACTTAGTGTCCTCATTAGGTTTCATTGTGTTAATACTTAAGGACGTTGATGTATGCTAGCAGTAGGCAGAGTTGATCGAAGTCTTCGACTCATCAGTATTTTTGCGGGAGATCATATAGCACCAATTGATGAATTTCGAAACTCCAATCAAATGGTTATAGGTCTTTGCGATTTAACCCTGCGTTATTGAGAAGTCCCTAGACAATCTGAATCGTTCTTTCTACTAAGCCATTTGACTACGGATGCTTTGGGCTTGACGTAGCGCGTTTGAATCGCCAGGTATTTGCACACTGACGATACTCGTTTGAGAACTGTGGGCCATTATCATTCCTTACTTTCGGTATTCCATGTCTTGCAGAAATTAACCTGGCAACTTCAAAATATATGGCGCAGTAATCAACTATCAAGACATAGATGTAATTATTCCAAATATATAAATCTGTTCCAACCATTTCCCACGGTGAAGTAGGCTGTGTAGACAACAATGGTTAATTTTTAGTTAACGTTCTGTATTCCAGACAAGTAGAACAATTCGATACTGTGTATGCTGTTTTTGCTTTCCTGCAAGGCCATTACATAATGTCACTTGCTCTGTGCTTCGTCTTCTCAATAGTCAATATGACTCTTGTGTAACTCATTTTGAATTTCTTTCTGAAGATTATTACAATCTTCTCTCCTTTATAACTAAGCCATCTATTGCTCAAAGCGCATCTTTCCAGTTCCACAAGTTTCTGATTTAAAGCGGTAGATCTTGTTTTAATCATTTCTCGTTATGTGGCCCTTTTTTCAAACTTTGTTACATTCTTCATTGCTTCTAACTGTGTATCTGCAATTTGTGTAATTGATATGATCATGTGCACATAGCAATCACTTTTACTATCCATCTTCTTATCACATGAATCTGACTGAACTATCTTGACAATCTGCTACAATTAACTTTACCTGGACAATAAGTTAAGTCAAAACTGCATTTATGCAGTCTTGAAAACATTATATGAAGTCTAGTCGTTGTAGCAGTTAGAGGTCTCTTGAGGACTGATTCCAGAGGTTTATAATCCTACTCAACTTGTACTTGACGACCATAAGGATATTGGTTAAATCATTCAAAACTAAATAACACATATCTTGTTCCTACATATGTCACCGATTGGCTTAACTGCATTAGCTTTGCACCAAGTCCTGATTTGGATGCATCAAAATATTTTACACAGGTTCTTTGCTTAGAACCTGTTTCATATCGTCATGCGCAGTTTCCCAAACAAATTCAGTGTCACTTTTCAAAATTGCTCTGCTTGCTTTTGTCACTGTAAACATATTTGGGATCAATTTTGCATGGCAGTTGACTGTGCCCAGTAATCTTTAAATTCCGCTCCTATAAATCGGAGGAGGATTATCTGTGATTGCTTTTACATTTTCTAGATCAGGTTTAGTAACTGATGATGTCAGTATGTGACCCACATAGCACACTTGTGTTAATAAAAATTAGCACTTTCCAAGGTCAGCGTCAGGTTTACTTCCTGGCATCGCTGTAACCTTTATTCAGTTTTCCATTGTGATATTCCTTTCAAGTACCCCAAACGATTTTGTCATCATGTCAGTCTCCACCACAGGCAGATTCTCAAAACAATGTGATATGCATTTTTGGGCCACATCTTGGTCGAATTTAGTAATAAAATGCATTATCATGTAGCAATATCTACAAAACGGGCTGTTAAATGTCAATTACTGGCTGTCCTCACGCAGGGATATTTGACAATAACCATATTTGGCATCTAGTTTGGAGATAAATCTTTATTTCAGTCATGCTTGTAATTATATCTTCGATTGTAGAAAGTTGATCATGTTCTCATCTGATACCTTGATTCAAATTTCTCGGATGAAGACAAATTCGTAGATTTTTCCGAGCTGGGATTTCAACAATAGCTAATGAACTAATCCATTATGTTGGGTCATCTACTTTCCGTATTACCTTTTCAGTTTCATCTCTTCCAAAGTTGATATAAGTGGTTCTCGTAAAGCTGCATATATCTTCATTTGTTTGATTAATAACAGGTTCCACATTGTTGTCAATTGTGATATGATAGTTTTGTTTTAAACATCCTAAACCTCTGGTTACACTGGAAAATGCTTTTGCGATATGATTTTCCTTATTCTTGTGCACACTGCAAACTATTATGTGAAATTCTTAAGGTGCTTTAAATAAAAAATAGGAGTTTGTTTTATTGTTGTGATATAAGAATCAAGGTCTTGATTCATGCAGTTTAATTAGCATTTGTTTATGGCAATTAGTTAGTCACCATAGTAGCTCGTGAGAAAGATCTTGCTTGGTTTACTTCAGGATAGGCAATATTTAATTGTCTCAGAAATGTGACTTGGAATGTTTACTTACTAAATAATAGTAATTTTAAATTGGACATCAGTACCAAGAGGAGTCAGCGTAAGGTAGTATTCTTGATCATTGATTTCAGTGTTTGTGTTTATCACAGTTCTTACAAAAGATGTTTCTTATTGTTCACTGAAGTATTCATGCACACAATAAAACCGTTTTCTCTTGCAGCATTCCAGAAAATGATACTGTTTTCTACATCTTTAGCAAGTTTTGTCCATAAGCTGGATAACCATCTGTTGCATGCAGATTGCCAAATTTACAATAGGTAAATAATCTGAAGCATAATTTCAGGTTTGTCAATTCTGCTTTCTGATTTGGTTGCGCCCTTTGCTTTTCTGTTGTTACCGTCTTCGTACCATAAATATCATAAGCAGCTACTTCATTTGGGATCCTTTGAATCTGCTTTTAGGATTCTTCGTCTGTTCTGCATATAGCCAGTGTTTTTTGTAGTATCACTTGATCTTCGCGCAAAAGTCTCTCGAATCATTTCATACTGTAGATTTTCAAATTTGCAGTTCTTAGCAATGCATTTAGGTTTGGATACATATTGGTCAATGGTTTCATTCTTTTGTTGGAATTTTGTATTGACTCTGTGCCTTTGTACCATAATGTACTGCTGAAATTGCATTAGTCTTCTAACTTCTTGATAAGTGGATCAACGTCTTCAGCTTCACTGGTTTCAGATGTAAAAGTGATGTAAAGAACGCTTCTATCCTGACCAATAATTTATAGTGTTACGGCTATATGGTCTTAAACTAAGTAACAGAGCGAAAACTATCAGTTTTGTAAAATTCAACGAACAATGTAATTCCTTGAATACAAAGTGAACATTTACAAAAAGTTACAGTATTATGAATTAAATCCCAAACAGTTGAAACTTTCTATGACAAGACCATATGTTCCAAATTAATTCCATGGGTGAACCAAATAAATGTAAACACTGAATAAGCTGAAGTGCCTGCAGTCTTAAATGTTTCAATGTGCCGACAGTCCTTTAACATATCACAGTAAAATAATCCAAAATGTCCTGGACTAAATTCACAATAATTCCAGATTAATGATTTAGTCCATGACGTATTAACGGGCACTTTGTAATTCCAGTAAATAATATTTTATTATTTAAAACAAATCATTCAAATTTTTAAAAAAATGAATACAACAATAAGACTGCTTCAGCTTTGGACATTAAGGTAGGAATGATTAATTTTTTCAAGTAGAAACATTGATATAAAAAGGCTAAGACAGAATTATATGACCCGGATGTAGGTACATTTCATAATCGGATCAATGGTATCAGTAGAATGATAAAATCATATATTACCACAAGATCTACTGCACAAAACTAGTACATGTATGATACAGAGATAAACTGTGTGCCCCTGTGCATAAAGTTGTATTCATTTTCTTACCATGAACCTTGAGTATGGTCCCACTGTAAATGTCTCTACTCCATCGCATCTTCACATTTTCTCATTCTAGGAATTCTCTCAGAAGGTGAAGAGTCATGGATTTTTCACTCACAACGCTATGACTAGAAAATTGTCAGAGGAATATGTGCATGACATACATAGCAGCCACTTTTCCTGACTTTAAAAAAAAAAAATCTCAACGACCATAATAATTAACATGCACACTGACCCAATGATTGTTCTGTGGAAGGTGGTGGTATGAAAATCCAAATTTCGCTCTCTCTCAAAATAAGCGTGAAGCTAACTGGGGTAAACTGGAAGCGTGCAACTTAAACTTTATTCATATTAATATTAAATGGTTCTACGGGTTTCTGTGTCAAGTATCAAGTGTTCAATAAACTCTTATCAAATCCATATATATGTGAATCTTAGAATCAACATTCCTAAACCATTTTAATAATACTCTAGATTGGGTGTGGTTCTTTGTAATCCCCACTAGACACCTCAGAGACGGAACTATGAAGGTCCCTGGTCCAAGTTTTCGCTCAAAACAATTTGAAAATTACTCATATGTTTTTGCATGAAAAGTAGATGAAAGATCTAAATGAAAGTATTTTACTTTAGATATGAAATAATATATTGCGTTTGCATTGTCACGTGTCATTATTGGATGAAAGACGTTATAGTATATTAACTTATCCATAAAATAATACAAAATATGGAGGATGGGCATATGGACTTTCCGTCAGACTGGAAGAAAAAACAAAATGAACAAGAAAGAATAAACAAGCGAAATCACCGATACAATGTTTCATTTTAATGATATTAAAAAGATTTTAAAAAATTAAATTTAAACTGTTTTGCACAGCAATGAAGATATAACGACGTACTACACAAGTTCTCTCCTGACCTGAGAGGTCGGACTGAACCTAACGCAGGTGTGTCCATCTACAGACAAATTAAAATATAAGCATCAATCATTTTGTCATCAAATATTTTATATTAATTGTTTGTAACTAAAATAAGATTAACTACGATGTCGTAACCAGTAGACGAAGTGGGGGTACTAATATTAGTACTAGCATAAGCTCAGTAATGCACGGGGATGATAAATGTGGTGATTAAGTTGCTTAATAGGCTGACGTTACAATTCGAACCGCTTTCATTCCCAATTTCTTTGTAATTGAACTTTGTGATTTATTTTAATTGCATTTAAATATATAAATTCTAGAGTATTGGTTAATCTGCTTTCACTAGCACATTTTTGTACACTGAACAACATTACCGCAATTTTTGTGTAAGTCTGCCCTTATGAGTTTTGTACAGCGTACTTTAATAGGAAGCAGGCTGCATACCTTTTTGATGAGCAAATTCAACATTTATTTGTACAGAATGGTTTTTATGAGAGCCTGGAATACTACTTGAAGTGAAATGTTGTAGATGACAGATCTGAGGACATATACGATGCGAAACTTTACAAATATCTGTTAAAATATAATGGAATCCTAAGTTTTCCAGAAAACTTTCTTTTGCATTTTACACCGATGGAGAACTTGTGTTTTAGAGTAGCAAGGTGTCTGAGAAGTCTATATATCATGTAATTAATTAACTGCCTTACAAACAAAGAATGAAAAATAAAAACACGATTTTGGCCAGCATTTGCTTGTTAGTATGAAAAAGAAAACTTCCATGGGAAAGTATCTAAAACTATTTCAATAATCTATGAAGACGCTGGGACGGGGAATAGAACGTACGTCTCCAGACATAGGCTGTTTTAAAGGTAAAGCAATACTGTTGTGTGGAAGCACAGATCTGCCGGCCAGAAACATGTGTGATCACGTGCAATAGCGCTTTGTCATGCTGGAAGAATGAACAAGAGGGTATATTTGCTGCAGCTGGACTTGGTTCATACACAAGTATTCCGATACAAGTGTGTTATCCCAAAGTTGCCTACAAGTACAGATAAAACTTTCACAGCATGTATGATTGGCCGTGAACATACAGAATAAAGGAATTTATTAAAACAATGAAGTGCAGTGAGTATGATGCAACTAAAAACATTTTCGCAGTGACCCGCTAATCTCAGCGTGAGGTTGTCCACCTGAACAAATTAATATATGTTTGTTTTCTTGTGTTGTTTCATGGTGGGAATCATCATATATGTGTAAATTTCCAAATAAGCTTGAATTCGACTAAAATAACATTTAGATTAACCATATAATCTGTATGACGAAAATCATGATAATCAATCGCTATGACCTGTGTACTGCCAATTTATACTCATTTACTAATGACTCTGGTTGTAGAAAAACAGCATCTCCTTTGCAAAAGCTTGGGATATTTAGAATAAAATCGAGCGTGACAGAGACTTTGTTTCATACTGAAGAATCTCCAATCAATCCATTGTAGATTCTGCAAATAACAAACAAGACTGGAGATTTCCTATGAAGAATTTTGTGATATTTACAGTACACGTTAAGATACTATTCTATACAGTTTGCATATTCTATACAGTTTGCAGTCTTCAGATGCTTGTGATCACATAATTTGGAATTAATCTGGCATCATTAGATTCTTAGATAACACATGCTCGGTCGAGTTTTGATATACATGGCTTCTAATCTGCCATATATTAATTAGCTTAACTATTAATTTATGTCTCTGAATGTTTGTTGTTTTTGTTTTCTCTTTCAAAACATGACTGATTTATTTAAATTTAAATAAACCAAGCTGGAAAATGAAGACAGTATGAAACAGACTAAGCGAGTCTCAGAACTAAGAGAATTAATATAAGTTAAGCTTGTATGTAAATAATTCAGTTGCTAACAGTAGATGCAATATTAATTTTTGTTATGTTTAAGAAAGTTAGGACATCTTTCAGTTTGATGTGAACTCTACTCCAAGTTAAATATGTACCTTCTTTAATGATATTGTATAAGAACTTTCAGTAACAGGAACAATACTGTATTATGGAAGAGTCGATAGCAAATAAGTACTATACTTACCTATTTATCTTTTTAAATGAAACAGATTATGAAAAATATTGCCATCTGCGTCATTTACTAACAGAACGCTATAAATTGGTTAAAAAAATATTTATAATAAAATTCATAATATAATCTATAAAACAGACACATTACCACTTTCGATTTGTTATGTATATTGTAGTAATTTACACTTCTATTCTTAATGTCCTAGAGTGTAACATCTCCATATCTGAGATTTGCCTTAACTCTATCTCCCTTTTTTATATGTCTGTTGCTATACTTACAATGTGGTGACTAGAATATTTGTGGTTCATTGACAAGCACTTTCTACCTGTATTCAGGCTCTATTTTTACTCAATAACAACAGCTTATTGCCTACACTGAGATATATAATTTTTTATTAAATCTTACAGGCATTCTTAACAGAAATATTTATTCTCCCAACAGCAAGAAAGGTACAAAATCGAAAGCTAAGCTCTATACGTGTATTTGCATGTTGTTCGTAACAGAGTTAAAATTACACACAAAATGATTTATCCTACTAAACGTCAGATTGAATCAAAAATCCATCTCACATCAAATCCCACAGATCAGTCCATGCTTGTAGTTCTAATGACAGACTTCAAAATTATGCCTAACATTTCTGTTAAAATCAGTCTATGTCCAAAAACCATCTTACAGTAAGAAAAAAAAAACTGGACAGTCAAAACTTTTAAAATCTAACAGTATCATTTCAGAAGAATATGAGAAATAGTACACTTTACTCTTATTCAGTCTATCACCATGACCATATTCCTTGTCTGCCTAAAGTCCGAAATTTTGGACTTTTAAGTGGAATATACCCTGAATGCACCTAAAGTCCAAATGAAAACTGCAAAAAATTTCATATGAGTTTAATACATGAAAAACATTTTTGTTTGTGGATGGCAGATGAGTTTCTCAAGGTTTGGTATTTGTGTTAATATGTAGGAAGGCTGGTATCATTTGTTTAAGATAGAAAGGTCTTAGTGCCAGGAAGCTTTCCGCCAAATTTGACCAAATTATGTTCCGTAATGTGTCTTTTACATAAACATTATGCATGACATTATTATAAAGTGTCATATAAATCTGATAAAATGGTCTTGAACAAGGTAAGAAACTAGTCCAGCAAAATGACTTTATGTATGTTGTTATTTACTGAGACAATTCTAGATCTTTGCTAAACCAAATTCAAAACTGATTAAATTTTTTCACTATCTACTACAAGGAAAGAGAGGAATCAGGCACCTAAAGCCATTTGGGAATACAAATAATTGTTCCATCAAGTTTTGTGTGCACTTACTTGACTTCTTTATTTCTTTAATTTTCTCAATGACATCTGGGTCTGGTTTCACCTTCATCTCAGGATGTATGATATCCAGCAACTGGTCCAAGTCAACAGGCTTACTGTTTGAACCCTCTGAATCATTTGTGTTCTGCTCAGATGTAGCATCTCCCTTTACCTGTAGCATGGCTTCTGTTTTTCTTTGATTCTTATTTGCTTTATAATCTGATATGTTAACTAACTGTTCATCACCTTTGCCATGTTTCTCAGCATCATGATCAGCCATAGATGTACCTGTTTCAAAACAGATAATCGCGTCTACTGCAGCATCAACAATTTCAAAAATGTCATTTGTAGTAGTCACAATTATATGTGTTGGAGACTGGTTAATAACAATTTTCCCTTTGTGCTTCTTCTTCAAGTCTTCTAAGGACCTATATATCTTTGGGCAACACACTGCTTGGGCTTCTGTCAGTGGATATGATCTTTCTTTGATGCAACCTTTGATAAATTTATCCATACCCATCATGTGTTCCGACTTCTTGGAAAAGAGATGTATTTTCATGGTCTGGTGATTTGGTATCCAAACAATAGGAAGTTTCATGATGATATTATCAATATAGTCACACATTTCTGGTAAAGCAAAAATGTCAAAGTGGCAACCAGGAGAGAAAATATCCTCCTGAATCTGAACATGTGCATTTGCTAAGAGTTCCTTAAGATGTCCTGCTGCAGCACTGGCATGATCTCTTGGACCTTTCAACATAATGATAGATTTAGTTTCATCAGGTGTCATAGTCAGGTTGGGATACTTCTCACTCATTTCCTGAAGATAACCAAACTTTTTCAGCACCTTCTGCCACACTCGGTCAATGGTCACTACATCCTCATGATTTTCAAAACAATCCTCAACAGCAGCTTTTATTGCAGTTACCACTTGAAGAATAGATGCTTTGTCTTCCTCTGTACACACAACACATACACCATCAGGTTCCTGCTCACCAATCAATTCAATCCAAGCATTATCCATTTCTTTTGTTTGCTTAACTCTTTGTAAGATGTCATCCAGCATTCTGTGATCAATCAGAAGGGTATCATAGAACAAAGACTCTTGTGCACAAGCATACACATTGCCAAATGCTTCTTTTATAAAATGTATCACTTCTAATTGTTGTTTAAACCTTTTTATGGATATTTCAAAATTAAATGAATCATCATCATCGCTTGACACTGTCACGAAAGAGCCATGTCTTTTTAGAATGTTGTTTAACATATGTTGCCCTTGTTTCGTTTTTGTAAAAAAGTTCCAAAATACATGGAAATGCCAACTACATGGTACATTTGTTTTTATTCTTTTAGACATGTCAGAAGCTCTCTTATACTTGATCCAGAGTGGAAGTATACAGTTCTTTCCTGCAAATAAGTTTGTAATATATTAAGGAAAGCAACAACTCACACACAAATCTGATCAAACATATCACAATTCAAAGTCCTTGATTGAACACACAAGCACACACATAATGGCATAATATATGTCTGTCACATGTTTAATAGTCCTCGATATAGTTATTGTTTTGGTGGAGGATAAACATAGATGCTACTGGCAACTTTCTCACATGCCCACACTAGCTGAGCCCGACAATCTAACCCACGCAGCCAGAGGCCAGATGACAATGATTGATACAGGCAAGCACTTTAGACCACTTAGCCACCTGCATCCCCCCCCCCATATGTAGCTTACATACATTTTTGCACAAAAACCACTTTTCGTCTTTCAGTCAGAATGACCTTGATTTCTGACCTTTTTGACTCTGAAATAAACTGGTTTCTTCCTTACCAAAAAGTGCAAGCCATTCACAAAGGCTAGGTCAGTTTTGATTTGTACAACTACTGTTACTGTGAGGAAACCACTCATTTCCATCAACTGATTTGACCTTTGACCTTTGACCGTTTGATTCCAAAACCAAAAGCCTTCTTCCATACCCCCTCATGCAGGCCATCCACAAAATTTGGTTGAGGTTTAATGTTGCATAAAGACCTTTACATTCCATCTTTGGAAGCCAAAATCAATAAAATTCTTTCTTACACCATGTGATAGCTAACCACAAGGTCTGGTAACCAGACTTTATGGACAATGCCAGCTATTATGTTGAAACCATTTTTCTTCTTCCAGCAAGTGACCTTAACCTTTGATATTTTGAAATGTAAAGTAATAGGGTTCTTCCTTATCCCACGTCCAAGATATTCAGGATGTTTGATAGTGAAGAACTTGAGTCATTATGCAGAAACTATTATAATTATGTTGTCACTGTGGCTTTGACTTTTAAGGTTTTGGGTGTATGAAACTGATTTTCCATCCATACTCAAAGTACAAGCCAGTCACAAAGTTTGGTAACCACTTATGGTGGACAATTGAAGTTAGTGTGCAGAATCTAAAGTTGTGTGTTTGTTTGTGTGTGTGTATGTGTGAGAGAGATTTGGATTCTTAACGTAGCTTTAAAACTGCTTAGTCATATCACGACAATGTCTGCAGTTTGACAGTTTATAGTGATGTATAGTACTGGGGCATCCTGCTGCAGATATATAGCATGATGACCCACCCAGTCACATTATCCTGACACCAGGCTGACCTGGTCCTGACACTAATCTCTTACTGCTGAGTGCCTAGTGAGGCAGCTGTTAGTACCATACTTATAAGTCTTTGGTATGGCTCTTACCACGAGCCCACCAAAGCTGTTGAAACCAAACTTGTAACAGATGGAAAGACAGAGAGGCAACATTGTAACATAATACATTCTTTATGGCGGTAACATCAAAACAAATGATCCATAACATAATGTAAGATATATTTCAAATTTTTTCTCTAAAACTATTCATGTTCTTTACCGACCAACAATATTATGTAATATGGATTGGAAAATCATCAAAACCTAACTGAAACTATCATTAACAATATTATATAATATGGATTGGAAAATCATCAAAACCTAACTCAAACTATCATTAACAATATTATATAATATGGATTGGAAAATCATCAAAACCTAACTCAAACTATCATTAACAATATTATATAATATGGATTGGAAAATCATCAAAACCTAACTGAAACTATCATTAACAACATTTTGTTTGATAGCAACTTCTGTTTCTGTCTTTGCTATTTTAAATGAAAATTTAATAGTTTGATAGTGAGAGTAGCAAACAAAAAATATACTTTCTGATATTTTTGCTGCAATTTATGATAGTTATTGACAAAAAATAACATCAATATGAAGAAAATTTTTTCTTCAAAATAACAATACCTTTTTCAAAGTATCAACATTAGCAAATTAAAATTACAGAATATATTCTGAATTTCATGGATTGATGGTTCATGACAAAATTTCATGTATGAAAAACTAACGGTAATATTATCACTATTCTCCTACATATATCATATATAGGTCTGCCTGGATTAATCTCCTAAATATAACGTATCTAAATTCAGCCCTGACTAATCTCCTACATATATCATATATAGGTCTGCCTGGATTAATCTCCTAAATATAACGTATCTAAATTCAGCCCTGACTAATCTCCTAGATATGTCTTATCTAAGTGAGCACTGACTAATTTCCTAGATATGTCTTATCTAAGTGAGCACTGACTAATCTGTTACATATGACTTATATAGGTTAGCCCTGACTAATCTTATAGGTTTAGTTTATCCAAATACACCCTGACTAATCTTAAGGTATAGCTTATCCAAATCAGCCCTGACTAATCTGCTAGATATGGCTTATATAGATTAGCCCTGACTAATCATATAGATATAGCTTATCCAAATCAGCCCTGACTAATCTGCTAGATATGGCTTATATAGGTTAGCCCTGACTAATCTTATTGATATAGCTTATCCAAATCAGCCCTGACTAATCTGCTACATATGACTTATCTATAATACAGCCCTGACTAGTCACCTAGGTATGGCTTATTGACTTTCCTGACTGATCGAATTAAGACAAAAACACAACAAAATCACTCAAATAGTAAGTAGAGAGTTGAAGAAGAATATATGCAGCTGATTGATTAAATATGTTTACCATCATCTTCTTGCCATTTTGGTGTTTCAGCAAAGTCACATTCTGTATCATGTTTACTGGAAATACTCCTAGTTGTCTTGGTTTTCAACAGGGTTTCAGCGAAGTCACATACTGCATCATGGTTACTGGAAATACTCCTAGCTGTCTTGGTTTTCAACAAGGTTTCGGTGAAGTCACATCCTGTATCATGGTTACTGGAAATACTCTTAGATGTATCAACATTCAAGAATGTTTCAGCAAAGTCACATACTGTATCATGGTTACTGGAAATACTCTTTAAAGTCTTGGCTTTCAATATGGTTTCAGCAAAGTCACATCCTGTATCAGGGTTACTGGAAATACTTCTGGAAGTCTTGACTTTCAATAGGGTTTCAGCAAAGTCACATCCTGTATCAGGGTTACTGGAAATACTTCTGGAAGTCTTGACTTTCAATAGGGTTTCAGCAAAGTCACATCCTGTATCAGGGTTACTGGAAATACTTCTGGAAGTCTTGACTTTCAATAGGGTTTCAGCAAAGTCACATCCTGTATCAGGGTTACTGGAAATACTTCTGGAAGTCTTGACTTTCAATAGGGTTTCAGCAAAGTCACATCCTGTATCAGGGTTACTGGAAATACTCCTGGAAGTCTTGACTTTCAATTGGGTTTCAGCAAAGTCACATCCTGTATCAGGGTTACTGGAACCACTGCTAGAAATTTCAGCTTTCAACAGGGTTTCAGCAAAGTCACATCCTGTATATTGGTCTGAAATGTACATATAAGCATAGTTTTATGATTTTATTTTCAAACAGGACAAACCGAAGATATCTGATTTGTTTCTTAATTGATTGACAGATGTGGTCAAGTGCAATTCATCATGAAGGTTTATCAAGTGAAATAATTTCATGAAAATAGTCTGTAATGTGTTGACTGTTGATTTTTTTCATTCAGGACACATTCATTGTATAAAATTATATACAGCTCCAGGCAGGATAAGATTTCATTAGATGTTCAGGTGTGTGATTATGAGATTTATTCATGCTATTCAAGAACTATTTTTATTTAAGCTATTCTTGCTAATCTATAACACTGTTTTATTGGTAACATCAGCCACAAAACTGAAATATATTAATGTACCGACAGTCCTAAAGCATTAATATGGCACTGTCCAAAATGTCTCTGAATTAATACACTACAGTTCTAGAATATTATTTAAGTCCAGAATATTATTTTAACTAAAAAATCAGTTGATGTTCAAAATTTTTGCTAACCTGTTGTATGGTCTAAAACTGTTCTACTCCAATCAATTGCAATTAGACAAATAATTGTTATATAATTGGTTCACATTTTTTAATAAAGTGTCTACAAATATACAGAAAATATCTCAAACTGGTTTCAAAAATTGCTTATATTATCTCTGAAATACGATTTACAGTGCTTTGGCACCTTACTGACCACACCAAATGAATCAAGCAACTAACTAAACATTGTGTGACCCTGGAATAGGCTCATAATAAGGATTAATGTGTTGCTGAGGAACTGCTATTGGAGACCAAACACTGGAAGAATATAGTCTTTTGAAGATATTGTATCATTGCTTCATAACGATGATGTTTGTACTAATGTTACTGTTTCTTCAGCACTAACTGACTCCAGCAGAAGAAGAATCCCTTTGCATCAATGTTTGGAAAGACATCATAGAATCATAGATGGTATTAATTACCTCCCTTTCAAAATCTATCAGAATACTGACTGGCTTTTACAGTGTGGTGACTCTGCATAATCTGATGCAACATTTCAGTGTATGTTGCTCATTGTTTATTCCATAGAAGAATATGCACACACACTATGACATTGCATTTAGGAGAAGTTAACATTATTGTACAGATAGAGGGATTTGTCCTTGGAGTCATTGTACAGCAGATTATTGGTAAATAGGGGTGGGTGTTAATGATGTAGGGGCCATTGTCAGTGGAGGTTTATCCACAGAATGGGATGGCTGTCCAGGGGGGTTTTGCCCAGGAGGTTTTCTTACAGAACCCACTGATGTTCAACCATCTTTTGTAAAACTATGACTTACCTTTAAGTGTTATGTGTCTTTATCTTTATCTCTTCAGCAGTTCAAGCTTGTTTATGTGACTATATGGGTTCAGGAGTGGGGGACCTCAGTGGTTTAACAAATATCTCCAAATAAGTCATTGTAGTTATTTATTGTTTATATGCACACTGATTTCTACTGACCTGTCCAAATATACTATATTACAATCTGTCTACATTTTTGACATTGAAATCTAAACTATTTCTGTACAACATTTATCAGAAAACACATTGTTATGACTCTATGGTCTTCAACTAAGTAATAGAAAAGAGCGAAAACCATCAAGTTTTGTTATCTTCAACAAACAAAATTAGTCCCAAGAACACAAAGTGATTTTTCAAAAGGAACCTACAGTATTGTGAATTAAGTCATAAATGGTCCTAAAATTTCTATCAAAAGTCCATTCATATAGAGTATTCCAAATGAAGTCCAGTAATGTTTTTGAGTGAAGTCCAATCTTTAATATGCTGATGTGACAGTAGCCTTAAAACTGTGTCAACTGTCTTGTTGAGTCACAATGATATAATCCTGAATATCTTTCAACAAATTCACAACAATCTCAAAATTGTGATTTTATCCTAAAGCTAATGAGCACTTTGAAATTCTAATGAATAATTTAAATAAATAAATCTTCTTAAATAATTGAACACAACTATAGACTGACTCTGCCACAGATGTTATGATAGGAATAAATAACTATATTTATCACTAACTTTAAATAAAAAAATCTAAATCACAACAAGAGAACCGGGATAAGAGTTATTTTTGCAAAACATTCATCAACATGATCACTTCTAGAAACTTCCAAGGTCAAAAGAAAATGTAAATATGTTTACCATACTCTTAAAGTGCAACCCATAATCATGGAAATGTTGTTTACAAAACAGACCCCTACAATGTATAATCATAAAACAAATTAAACACATAATATAGATATAGATATTTAGAGATAATTAACAACACCAATACTCAATTCTCTTGGATACATAATATGACTGCATAACAGTTACTGAGGGGTGGACCCAGCAAACCAACTAGTAACTAGATACTGACTCAGTGTGTGTGTGTGTGTGTGTGCGATTTGGATTTTTAACGTAGCTTCAACAATTTTTCAGTCATATTGCTATGATGTCTGAAGTGTGGCAGTTTATTGTGATGTCCAGCACTGGAACATCATGCTGCAGACATGTAGCATGATGTCCCACCCAGTCACATTATCCTGACACCAGGCCGACCAGTCCTAACACTAACCTCTTAATGCTGAGCGCCAAGTGAGGCAGCTGTTAGCACCATTTTTCAAGTCTTTGGTATGACTCGGCCGAGGATCGAATGCACGACCTCCGCATCCGAGGTAGATGCCCTAACCACTAGACCACCAGAGCAGTGACACTGACTCAGCATTTTATCAATAGGACACCTTTCTCAAGACTAACTGATTTTCTGACTTGCACAATCTTGACTCACATAATCAAAATCTTTTAAATTGTCAAAGAATTGAGATAAGATTTAGCTTTTCCTCAAACACACTAGTCAATGAAGTAAAACCTGTTTATCCACTTTATCATGCTCAATCTAACCTTATATTACATATTTAATTTTTCTAAATTAAATTATCTTTTTCTTCATACCTGCATTAAACTTCCCTTTAATTATTATTAAACTTATGATTTGCTTTATTTTTAAATCAGCAATATAGCTGTTAATATGACAAGTTTATACAAGTTTACAGGAAATAGGTAATTTATATACAACATAAGATTTTTGCATCCCAAATTTTCACCCAATCATAGATTACAATGCAAAGATGATGTTACATCTAGTGGAAAGAAGTTACTACAGACAATGCAAAAATTTTAAAACAAAATAACACCAGAGAATATGTTTAAAAGTCTGAAAATTGATGATCTGAATACAAATTTTCCACCTTTTTGCTATATGTTTGTTTCATACAAATATATAAAACTTTATATTGCTTTTATAACTAAAAAAGTTTGAAAGACTCATATTTGTTTACATGATCTTGTCACTTATGTAGAAAACATTCAAAGTTTGCAGTATCTTTTATTAAACTAAGAAATGAAAATGGCTAGAGTTTAAATTACATTTTAATACAGGATTATCTGGGTGATTTTGTTACAATTTCAGTGCTTAAAACTGCTTATCATATTTTATTTGTGATGCTTTGAAAATATTAATAATCCTTAAAATCTATTGACAATAATTTTGAATTTTTACAAAATGTGGGTGAGTTTAGACTTGCTTTATTGCATAATACACAATTTCAATAAGAGACAAATCACTATGCGTATAACTTTAAATGTATAATAAGCAAAGCACTTAAAAAGAGGCAGTAAATATAAATAAAAGTGAATTTTTTGTCCAGATATCTACAACAATGCAAAGGTTAGAATTGAATCATGCTAAGATATAAATTAAAAATGAGATGCACAATTAAATGTCTAGGTATCTTAAAAGTTAATGAGAACAAAGACCAGAATCTGAAGCATGCCAATATACAATTTAGGTTTTAACAAAAAGAAAGTAAGTTAACTGTATATAAGAAACACAGTTATACAAAAGGTGACACAGGGTTTACATGTCTTCATCATGGCATAAGTACTGAATAGTGATTTGGGTGGTTTGAGTTGGTGGGGAGGAGGTCACTTGACATTACATTTACAGTCTTTACCATTCCAGGATAAAATCAAGGATCTAAATAAATCGACATCTGATTCCTCTCTAACACGACCTGATGATTCATTCTGCAGTTGAATATAACATTTTTTGGTATATGTGAAAATTCTAATAATGTTCTGGCAGCTAAAAGTACCTTAATATCTAAAATGGTAGTCATGTTGTCTAAAGCAGTCATACAAACATTAGGAAGCAATTTCATTCAAACTTTTCAAAGTCTTTGTATGCAATGACCTAACTATTCACACTTTCACAGTAGGCATATTTGTCCTAAGTGTTCTGTATTTATAATACAAAATTATGTGAAGACTTATGGTGTGTTTTTGCTGCAGAGTGTCCAGAAAGCAGAAATGTTGTGGATGTTCATATTATCTATCTTTTGTTCAACATGGCTATGGTAGGTTATATTTACTGTAATTGAGTTAGGTAAACATTTTAGATGATCCTTCATTCAAAATGTGAATAAAATTCTTCTCTTGTATCAAAGACAACTACTCTCTTATACTTTAACATTCACTTCTGTGCACAAAAACAACATCCAACAACAAAACTATCCAAAAAAAATGTATGATAAATTGATTTATAATGGTGATCCATTTCTGATGCAACATGATATCACAGTTGCCCATGGGATGACCTCACCAGCAGATTCCAGTCAATCATTTGGAAGTTCACCCAATGAATATGTATTATTTCACTTGTTCAATCTTTCAATTGTTCAATGCCATCACATAATATGCATTCTCTTGATTAAATCTAAGTTTACACAATGTGAAAAAGCATATATTAAATTGTAATTTTACAAACAGAAAAAACAAGATTCCCTGGAAAAGACAGATGCTCTTTTTGTTGTTGTTGTTGTGGGGTTTAACGCCATTTTTCAGCACGATAGGCTATACATGGCGGCCAGTATTAATGGTGGAGGAAGAACCCGGAAAACCCCGGAAAGAACCACCGACCCACGAGAAGCTACTGGCAAGCTTTCTCACATGCCCACATTGGCTGAATCTTAGACTCAAACAGCCGCAGACAGAGGTGAGATGGCAGTGATCCATAACGAAGAGCGCTTTAGACCACTCGGCCACTCGGGGCCCCCACAGATGCTCTAATGTGTGAATAAATTTTCAGGAATTCAAGATACGACCACTTCTTTTAACTGTTGAGTGTTGAAACCATCTCTGACATACTTCAGCGATAACAAGATTCTCAAATTACCTGCTCTGCTGGACATAATGGATCTCAGATTAATTGCCACTTTTTTCATTTAGGATTGAACAGACATCATTAGAAGTCTTTTGATGGAAACTCCATTTGAATATGACCATCCATTTAGGGGGAGTAGTGACAGCAAAATTGTTAAGGCAGTCATCATGGCAGCCATACTGCATATGTAACTGGTACCATTTTCATCAAGGACTTAACTAATAAGAAGTTTATTGGTGAAAATCATATAGTGATTATGGGAATGGATAGAACAATATTTCCATCATGACTATCATTGTTTAATTTTTAGTAAATTGACATAGTAAAGAACTAATATCATGGGTTATTTTGTGGATATTTCATTTAGCTCTGTGTGAATGTACTAGCTGCAGCACATGTCAGTATGAGGATTAATGCATTCATTTCAATTTTACTTCTTATAGTATATGGTTTCAGGGGAAATTAGTTGTTACAAACTTAGTCAACCTATTAAATATCATTATTAATTTATTATCATTATTATTATTATTATTATTATTATTATTATTATAAAACAGTAAATACTGACAGTCAGATCTGGGCAGCTTATGCTGACATGCTTTTTTTGTCTCAGATAACAGTCTTTCTGAGAGCTGTATCAATTTACACTCAGCTTTCCTTCCAGCTTACTCTAAGATACTATACCTGATCTTACTTAGAGTGTTCACAGATTAGGGTATTAAAATTATAGATGACTGTCTAGAAATATAGGGTGCATCAAACTATTGTTTACAGAAAAACTTGTTTGTGTCAAAAGACTTAGGGTAAAGATGTCATGCAGCCGTGTTTCAGATTTATTGTAGAATGTTTTTAATGTTTTCTTAATGACTGAAAACTATTTCGTTTATTTTAATTCTGTATGGCCAGTGAAACAACAAATGTTTAAGCAGTTATTTTGCCACAATAAAAGATGGCCTCTAAATGTTTCGAGCAATTTTCACAGTATTTCATATTATTTTGATAGAATACAGAACCCAATTTACCCAAAATGTTTAGCCCAGTTAGACCCATGAAAACATATTCTAAAATGTATGTGAAATTCTAACAGTACAAATAATGCATTAAAGAAAACAGAAGTTGCATATTTTTATCAATATTGAAAACTGAAAAGTATATCCTTTAATCTTCATATTTTTGTTGCATTTTTACATAAGTAATTTTAGATGCATGGAAGCAATTCTTTGTATTCATCCACCAATATTTTTACTTTAAAATAAGCTTACCTTACATTAAGCCATCCTTAAAAATGTTACACAAATATACTGATTAATAAATGCAGCAGTTTACTTTATTATTTTTATTTTATCTGACTAAAGTTTTAACAGGATTTTTTTAATACTTCCTAAAGCTGCTATGTGTACCTTCAGTCTCGTCATCTTTGATCCCTATCGTCTCTATATCACCTCCTCCAGATCGCCTATAACCTGTGATCTCCATAGTTTTTAAGCTGGTTCCACCATCATTTGTTCTAGTCTCATCTTCCAAATTGCTTAACCACCATGCTTCTGGAATGGTATAAAATACTCGTTTGCATAAAGATTTTGTGGTATTATTCCTTAATTATGAATTTCAGGTCAGAAAATTTCACTCTAAACAAACATAAATAAGGCAAATGTAGAAATGAAAAGGTAAAATTCCTTAAACACAATGTTGGCATGGTACCCTACTGGTCAACACTTGTGCAGTTTATTTCTAGATTTTTAAATGAGAAAGCACAACAACTGTAACATAATCTATTTTTTATGTCGAATATGAATGGTGAGACAGAGTGTGACAGGGTATGTTTTACTGAAGGAATTCATTTTTATATCCATGTCAAATATAAGAAATGCAAGAACAAAACTGGAAACAGTTCAATGTACCAAGATTTTCACTAAAGCTCTTTCAGAGGATATCAAAATCTTCTCTACTTCAGATTAATGAATGACCATCATAGTCAGTTCATTGAAAATCAAAAAAGCCTATTATCAGCTGTCTAACGCTACCTACATTTTTGTACTGGTTATTATCAGAGTGAGATTCAGCACTTTAGCTTGTATTATTTTTTATGGAAATATGAGATTTAAAATGTCCAAAGCTACTTATTTTCCTGAATGACCATTCATAATACAGTTCTTTCTGTGTGTGATACACATCATTATTTTCTTGGGAATGCTAATATTGTTCCATTTTATATCAATAATTTCACTGTCTCTATATGGAATTAATAGCAAGAGGAGGTAAAAAATCAATCATCTTTAGTAGAACTGAGTATTTTTAATAAATTTATTTTGTCTAACACTTTTTATTTTATTGACACACTGTTAGCAATGTAAGACAAGCTATCACTGGAAAATGATACAAACATCTACACTGTTAAAATGTGTTTTGTTGTACCATTTTATCTTCTTCTTCCACTCAAGACAGCTCAAGAGACAATTTTACTCTATCTTATATTTGCTAAATTTCTCCTATAAAAAAGAAGACAATGCATCACAATGATTATCAAAAACATCATTGTTGATGTAATACAAAGAGCTTGTAATGACATAAATGACATAATAAAAATTAGAAATTATCTTTGATTATAATTGATGAATCTAAAACAGAATATTATATATATAGTGCTACATTTTAAGTAAATGAATAATTTTTCAATCTTTAAGAAACAGAGAAAATTAAAATGAATATATAAGTAACATGTTCCTCTTTCTGCCATAATCAGGGCCTTATCTTAAAAATCATATTCCTTTTCATCTGTAATCTGGATAGAAACATTAGACATTGACCTTCAGAACTCAAGTGGGGCCCCGAGTGGCCGAGTGGTCTAAAGCACTCTCCGTTACGGATCACTGCCATCTCACCTCTGTCTGCATGGGTTTGAGTCCAAGGCTCAGCTAGCGTGGGTAAGTGGGAAAGCCTGCCAGTAGCTTCTCGTGGGTCGGTGGTTCTTCCCTGGGTTTTCCAGGGTTCTTCCTCCACCAGTTATACTGGCTGCCATATATAGCCTATCTTGTGCTGCAAAATGGCGTTAAACCCAACAACAACAACAACAACAACATCAGAACTCAAGTATGTGTCTCTTGCATTATAAGAATTTCATAGTCACAAAACAATTAGTTCTTTCCAGTGCTCAGGAAGCTCTGTGTGTGTGTGTGTGTGTGTGTGTGTGTGTGATTTGGATATTTAACTTAGCTTTTAAAAAAAATCAGCAATATTTTAATGATACCTGCAATGTTTCAGTTTACAGTGATGTCTAGCACTGGGGTATCATGCCGCAGACATGTAGCATCACGTCCCACTAAGTCACATTATCCTGACACAAGGCCAGCCAATCCTAACACCTCTTAATGCTGAGCGCCAAGCAAGGCAGCTGCTATAGTTCCATTTGTATAAGTCTTAAAAGTCAGGAAGCTGTAAGTAGTTTCAGTATCATTACACATACACATATAATGGGTTGCACAATCTACAGGTTAATGTTAGTAGCTGTTATTCGCTTGTGTCTAATATTATCTAGGGGTTAGCATCATGCAAGGTCACCAATATATCCAATTACCACAAGCACTATTTTTATCTCTCTGAAATAAAATGTATTCATTTCATATAAATTGCATCTCTGTGCATGGTACTGATACTTAATGTAACAAATTGTTATGAGATTGAACCTATCTACCTTATTATTACCACACAAAACTGGCAAACTGGCATATTTCCTAATACCACATTGTTCAGAAACTTATCATGAGATATATATTTCCATACTGAATGATATATATATATATATATATATATATATATATATATATATATATATATATATATATACAAGTACTTAATACCAGCAGCTGAACACAAAATCTGCACTAACATATTAATGATAGTAATACTTAATACTGTTAATACATGAAACATGAAATCTACATTACTATAATCAATGGCATTGATACTTGTAAATATCATACTACTGGGCAACTTGACATGACATCAATAGTACTATACTCAATGGCATGGATACTTAATACCATACTGTTAATAAACCTAACATTAGATCTACATTACTATACTAATGACACAGATATCTCATACCATACCATTAATAAACTTAGCATGAGATCTAAATTACCATATTCAATGGCACGGATACCTAATACCATGCTTAATAAACATTTCAAGAGATTTACATACCCCTAGGGGACAAGAGATTTACATACCCCTAGGGGACAAGAGATTTACATACCCCTAGGGGAGGGAATACAATTCTCAATTTTAAAACTTTGAATTAATCAACTTACAAATTGTGACCAGATACTATCATTATTCATTAAACCTCTAATGCAAAATTGAAATGAGAATATAATTTGCAATATAAAACATCACCCTTTAAAATATATTTTCCTTTATTAATCACTGCCATATCTGATCATGTATTCACAGTAACTGAGAAAAACATTCAGAAGCAACCAGGAAGAATCAGTAAACTTAATTTTCAACAAATTAGCAGAAAAATAAAAACTAGTTTCGGTGAGGGACCTTCTACTGAAATAATTCTTCATACCAAATATCATATGACCATATTATACAAGATATTAATTTTTCATATCATATATAATTTGGCCATAATATACAAGATATTAATATCATATCAGATATTGTATGACCATGTTATATATCATTTTCCATACCATATATTATATGACTATACTGTACAAGATATATTATATGAAATGACTGTCAGGAAGATAATTACGGCTAACATAACACTAGTACAATGGTACTAGCTCTAAATACTTTTTAAAGATTTATCAAAAGAAATATAATTTCTTTTACCAGTGACAGGGAAAAACTTAAAGTTTTAATTAGTATTTATTTTCAGGTGCCATTGTTTTGATAGTCGACTGATCTAAAGTGATCTTACCAGAAAGAAAAAATACATTTTACATAAATTTTTGGAAAGAGTGGAGTAAGGTAGCAGCATACAAAACAGTATGATGGAAGACTGTACCTTAAGTGTGTATGAGAACTAGCACTGCACTTCTGGTACACTCTTTCCTCATAAACACAAATGTGTCATTGTTTCAGAGCACATCTGCATGAGCTGACAATGAATGCCATGCATTTTTTTGTTGCAGAAATTACCATGATGCTCATGAAAAATATTTAGATAAACGCTGGTCTGATGAACAGCACAAAGTCCACAGTTTATAAATTATACAATTTTTGAGTGTTATATTATTGTATTATGAGCCTGCAACATCCCTAACCAAAATAAATAATACTGCATTACAAATCTTCTATCAATTTAGAATTCCACTAATAGTGAATTAATAACGACATCATGTCTGCCATAATCTAGCCAGTCACATGCAAAAACACTATGGTTTAACTCCTAAATGGCTCAGAAACACACACACACACACACACACACACATGCATGTTCATTAAAAGACAATGTCTTGTAAATTTTATCCTTTCTGATAAAAGGAATAAAGACAGAGATATAGATATAAGACCCTTCTTAATCCCATCATCCCATCATCATTTGGCATTTCTGAATCAGACTGCTTGATGGACTGATGATAACTAGCATGACTGTGTATTGCAGGTCTTTCAGCACTACTGGACCACTCCGGTGGCCTAGTGGTTAGAGCTTCCGCCTCAGATGAGGGAGGTCGTGGGTTCGATCCCTGGCTGAGTCATATAAAAGACTTATCAAAATGGTACTAACAGCTGCCTCACTTGGCACTCACCATTAAGAGGTTAGTGTTAGGACTGGTTGGCCTGGTGTCAGGATGATGTGACTGGGTGGGACATCATGCTACATGTCTGCAGCATGATGCCTCAGAGCTAGACATCACCATAAACTGCCACACTGCAGACATCATAGCAATATGACTGAAAATTTGTTAAAGCTATGTCAAAAATCCAAATAACACACACACACACATTCACACACACACTCAGCACTACTGTGGGAGATTCTGAGCCCATTAGACAAATCTGCATAAATATTTTTTTTAAAGTTCAGTAAATCACAGTACACTGTACTGTGATGTGTGTGAAGAAACAAAGGATATTACACTGCACTGCCTTGAATGAGAATGCTGAAGCCATCTTAATTAAAGATTAGTGTCCAGTTCATGATCAGCAGCAATGTTTCGAAGAAGTTGGATCTTACTCCATATATAAAATACACAACATGAATATTTTGGTAGTTGGAATAAAGGTGAAGTCAGATTAATATTTTAAGGAAAAATATCTAAACACAGCTGTGCCTAATTGAGGGAAGGACAGGATATATGCAAAGTCCAACAAAATTAAATTTGTGAACTCCTGGTTGACAGAGTTTGACTTGGGAATAACAATGGAGTAGGGGGATTTGATTATTTGCACTTAATGCATATACCATACTAACATTGGCATGTTAATGGCATCTACCTTCCAGAATGCCAAGATCTGACATTCTAAGGGACCAGCCATTTAATGTTTGTTAAAAAAAATATCTGGGGGCCATAAAACAGCTTTGGAAAATTTACTGCACTAAATTTTTAGCAATGAACTAATTATGTGCTCTATTTTACTTGTCAAAATTAAATAATCAATCCCTAAAATATGTGGCCATTGCTTATTTAATATTCCCTCACAGCAATTCAGAAAGATTATGTTTTCAGTGGTGAGAAAAATTCAACAAAAATTAGAGTAGTTCAAACAACAGTTACTGTACCATTCATCTTCTAATGATAGCAATGATGAACTCCAGATGATACTTGCATCACCTTCAAACATTTTGCTGAACCACTGTGGGCAACAAAACAAGCATCTAGTCATGATTGTATTCCACTGTCTAATGAATTATAATGACAGAAACTTGATGTATTTTTTGGAATGTCTATATCATAATGCATGTGTGTGTTCATATTTTGTTAATGCTATATGACAATGATATGACCAGCAACAACTTTTTGTCTCAAAGTGTATTAAATACTTTGAATAAAACATGTATTCATATTTGAATTTTCAGTTACATTCTATGAACTATTATGAAAAGATAACTTATTCCCAATTTTATGATGTAACTTTTTGGTGTCATGCATGAATCCCCCTAGGCTCAACAACATACACAGTTTGAATATTCCTCCCCTCTGCCATTACATGTACACTTATCTTGTGAAGACATCTGTCCATATTTAGGAGTCATGTCATAATGCTTTGTATCTCATCCTGCTGATTCATAACCATTTCCATTCAGTTGGCTAAATAATGTACCTCAATTGAATGAAATACCATGTTACTCATAGCTTAATACAAGCCCCTGTACCCATTCCTAGCATCCACTTTTCCAATCATAAATACCAGGAGGCTACCTGAATATTTATGTCAGTTACAACTCTTCAGCAGACACCATCTGTATTGTTGGGAATTTAAATGTGTGTAAACCAGCAGTGCAAAAGTCAGAATTTGTATTAAGTCAAGCACAGGTGTCAAGCCATAATGAAAGTAAACGTAGCCCACCAAAAATCTACACAAACTTTTTTTTAAATCAAGATTTTTAAAAAATTATATAAATACTATCAAACACTAATTGTGAAATGTATGATTTTCATATGCACAATTATGTCCTAAATTTGATTAATGTTTTGCAAACTGCAGTTTCATTTTAAATGAACATTTACTGAAAAATATTGGCTGTATCAAACAAATATTCATGGTCAAACAAGAAGCTTGAATACTTTCTATAAATTTACAAAAGTTTATCGAGTGTTGTTTGCATGTACATGAACCAAGTGAAGTAACTGCCTGGTCAGTCCCAGTTCTCTCTGGCCCTTCCCACCCTACTTTAAAATGGGTGGAAACGGTAGCAGAAAACTCAGGATACTTCCTTAGATCAACAAGTTGTTCTCTGCATTTTTGTTTTTGACATGGCTAGTCATGCCATTTACATTTGTCTCTTTCTGACATTGTCTTGTTATGTCATAATAAAGGCGGAGAATAAATTGTTAGTCAAGATACTGCTTGCCTATATTTACTTTCCTACGACCTGAACATATCGTCAACTTCAAGTGTAAAGAAATATATTAATTCAAAATTAGTTAAAATATACTTTAGTAGCGCGAGTGGAAATATCATTATATCGGCAATTTTAAGAAATTTTTACCGCATGTCTTTAGCCACCACGCCCACTACCGGCGTCGAAAACGAAAGTATGGTGCATGTGATATGACTATACTACCTCCAAACAGAAGAGTCGTCACCCGAGGCATGCTAAGATAACGGACAGGAAATTCCGTGCTTTTCGATTGGAATTTTATATATTCAAACTGTATTAGCTCCCAAAGGAGCATGCCAATAGATGCAGATTTTTCTCCATAGTTTGAGCACGACAATAATTCAATATTTAAATAATCAATGTTTACATGTTTTTAAAAACTTGCCATTATAAGGGCTGCAGTCCCCGCTAAAACAACAATAATCAACGGACCCACAATGACGAAATGAAAAGATTTAACCAATAAATGAAATGGTGAATTCAGATTACAGATGACATAGTAAGAAATGAAATGATTCCAAGAAGGAAACAGAGTAAATAATTATCACGCTCTCTCTTTGCATTCGCCTCTTCTTTTTCTCTCTGAATTTGTATTTCCTTCTCTTCTCTCTCTACATTTGTATTTCCCTCTCTTTAATTTTTCTCAGCCTCTCCCTTTCCTCTTTTTGCATTTGCATTCACATCTCATTTTCTTCTTTTTGAATTTGTATTACAATTACTTCTTTCTGAAGCTGAAGTTTTCTGAATTATATTTTCGCGTGTGTTTTTATTTAACCATAATTCCTTTAATTCCAAACCAGACACAGATTTACAAATAAAACCCAGAGCATTATAATCCTAAATTTCCTTTCCCACCAAATACTGAATCATAATATTCTTTATTTTATTTTATTGTTTTATTTTTTTTTATTTTTTTTTATTTTTATTTTTTCTTTTCTTAAAGATGCTTTCACTTCAGAAGATCTTAATGTCTGGCAAGTTAGAGGTAAAAATGCTATTTACATCTGAACATTGTCTGAAAACACATTCTGCAAACATGGACAAAAATAAGCACACAGTAAAGATATACATTATACCTCCCTACGTAAGGGAGGAAAAACTAAAGATTTATACAATAAAGAAAAAATAAATATTTATGCAATAAAGCTTGCTTTTACCTATTAGTAAAATAAAGGCAAGCTACACTATAATAATTAAAACTACATAGGATAACAAATGACAAAATATACATAAAGCAATATAGTACTTCTATACATGGGAGAATGCATTTGAAATCACATTATGTTTGTCCTTGATGTACCTAATGTCAATATTCTATGACTGCAGCATCAAACTCACCTCACCTAACCAATATGCGAATTATTTTTCCCACTTTATTAATAAAATATAAGGGGTTACTATCACTGGGTACAATAACTGAAGAAGGAATTGAAAACTGGAACTTGATGTAGAGCCAAAATGAAAGCCAAACATTCCTTCTTGATTGTAGAATAATTTCTAAGGTACTTGCTCAGTGTTTTAGAAGAAGAAAAAAACACTCAGGATGATCCACGCCAGTAGTGAAGTGGGCCACCCTAGCCTCAATGGGAATTAGCATTAAAAACACCCCTGGGCCACTCTAGCCTCAATGGGAAATTTAACATTACGGAAACCCCTGGGCCACTCTAGCCTCAAGGGGAATTTAACATGGGAAAAAGTATTGGGCCACTCTAGCCTCAAGGGGAATTTAACATGGGGAAAAAGTCTTGGGCCACTCTAGCCTCAAGGGGAATTTAACATTACGGAAAAGTCTTGGGCCAGTCTAGCCTCAAGAGGAATTTAACATGGAAAAAAAAAATCTTGGGACTGTTGAGCGACAAGGGAAAATGGAATAGGGTCGGGACCCTATTTTAATAAGGTTCCGACCTGATGGGTCTATGGAAATGGAACAGGAGAGAGGGATAGAACGCACGCACACACACACACACACACACACACACACACACACACAACATATAAAATAAAAAAATGGGGCTAGGCAATTGAAAGTCTATCTCTTTTCGAGAGATGTGGGTGGCCCTGAAAAGGGCCTTTGGGTTTATGTTAATGTATCCATTAACATAAGGGGCACCGCATTGGTCTTCTTCTTGTCCTTAGGCTGCGTCTCACTGTAGGACCGTAAATCAGGACTCTTTTGAGGCATCCTTGTCTTTCTACGTAGATCCTACGTATCCACAGACTGGTGTCTGTCCTATGGACAACTGTCCAGTTGGATCGGACATACATGGGTATGTCCGTCCGGAACATCATCGTTGACACAAGGGTGGAAGAGTGTACGTCGGTCCACATCTTGAGGCGCCGATAACAGGTGAATCAATGCAGTGAACTGCACTTATTTATAGGTAGAGGTAGGATTGAAACGGATTGAGTTCATTAACCAATCCAAACACGCGTTACAAAATTCAGTCAGCCATCGTCCAATCGGAAGAGAGCAGTCTGTGACGTCACGTGGTCTATATAGATTCGCTAGCGCCTGTGTGCAGTCAATCTATGGGACAGTCATTCAACATGACGGAAACTCAGAAAACGATCAATTGGGGTGCACCAGCAGTGGAGACCGCCCAAGGGAACCCGGACTTACTTTCAGAAGAGGTAAACTGGGATTTTGTGGATTTTCTTACCTCGCAAGAATTTGTTCCGGAACCTTCGTCTCCTTCATTACCGCACGTGGAGAATTTTAGACAGAGACAGAAAGAAGAATTGGAGAAATTTATACAACAGCAAAAGGAAGCGGAACAAGCTTTTCTCCTACAGCAACAACAGCAAGAAGAAGAGGTAAGAAAAAAACAACAAGAAGAAGCAGCAGCAGCAAAGAAACAAGGGTGTGAAAATCAAACGGTCACGGTACTGTTAGACATTTTAGCGGAGTTAAGAAGTCTGAAACAAATGTATCAGACTTCTTTATTACGACCGAAGAGAATACGACCTTCCCGAGCTAAAAACGCCATCCTTGTGACTAAGCCTACCGTGCCACCCTTAGTGATTTCAACCAAATCATCATCATCATCAACAGTACGCAGTCATGAAGTAGGCCTTGGCCGTGGCAAAGGCTTAAGACAGTTAAAATTGATTGCTTAAACTCACCCCTACACCAAAAAAGGCCCTTTTCAGGGCCACCCACGTCTCTCGAAAAGAGATAGACTTTCAATTGCCAATAACTCCAAGAAAAGAACATTTTACCCCTATAGTACGTGTGTATGAATGTGTGAGTGTACGTTCTTATTTTAAAATCAAAACTCAAAGACACTTACCTTTTTATACCTAATTTATTCTTTTATAAATATTTACAATCCAATTCACAATTCTCAACAGAACACTTTAAAAAGTTCATACACTTCTTCTGTCTCATTGTTTAGTGTCTTTGTTTTTTAAATTTCTTCACCGTCACATTCTTTTCCTCCTCTTCTTCCTCACTTTCTTCCCTTCTTCTTTTCTTCTCCTGTTTCTTTTTCTTTACCTGGCTGCTTTCTTCCTCTTCTTCTTCCTCTTCTTCTTTCCCTGAAGAATCCCTCTCTTCTTCTGACTCCTCTTGTTTCTTTTTTGGGCAATCTGGAGACCAATGTCCTTTTTCTTGACAATAATAACGGGTATCTTGACTTTTGTCTTTTCTGACCCCTCTTTTTCTTTTTTGACGGTCTGGACACTCTGACGACCAATGCCCTTTCTTCTGACAGATATAGCAAGTATCTTCACTTTTATCTCGCAAGGAAGGAGAGTAGTCCGTCGGCTGGTCTGAAGAAAATTTTCTAATGACCTCTCTCAAAGCTCTGATGAAACGTTCGATTTGGGTAGTCGCTTCCATCGTTGTGCTCGGTTTGAGAGTGAAATGAATAGTGAAAGGACAAGACACACACCCTCTTATATACGCTGGTCTGCTATGACTATAAATTAGTCCATGGTGTTTAAACGTTACTCATTTGACGTTTTGCTATCAAGATGAAACGATCCAATTCATTTGAGAAGAAAGAAGAAGAAAGTAAGAGGCAGAAACGTGATCTATCGCTTCGTACCAGGGCTGAAGTCTTGGCACAAATTCATGCCAGTGATTTTGAAGAGGACATGAGTGAACCAGAATCCAAACCCTCTAAACAAAGTTCATCACCCTTAGTCAACCCTGAAAAATACTATTCCATTCGAGAGACGGAAAAGCGTCCCTCTAGAAAATTTAGAACCACGGCTTACAAATACACGGTGAAGTTTAAAGATTTCAAGTCCGAAGTACCAATGGAGAAAGCAGAAGGGTTCATCACCGAAACGTGGGATTCTTTGCTCACCACACTCAAGCGACAATGTCAACCCAAAGAATACGATCGCTTGAGACTTTCCATACAACACGACGGCTTGAAATCCCCTGTTTGGATCGAGTTTAGCAGCCCTGCAGAATTGACCGCTTCCAAAGTCATGGACAAGATTCAACACGTACAACAATCCAATGATCAGTTTGACATCACCGATGGAAAAGCCACACTGGACATGACCCACGTCTCTCCTCCTCAATGGACTGGACGCAATAAGGTGTTATTGGTGGACAACCTTCGCAACACCAAAACAAGTCTCGTCCGAATTCACAACCCTCAAGACCAAATGTGTTTAGCCAGGGCTATCGTGGTGGGACGAACCTATGCCAACAAGAACGACACGGTAGAATGGAAAAGAGCCTGGAAAACTATTCGACAATCGGACCGAGCCAAACAAGGAAGTGAAGCAGAACTCCTGTTACAACAAGCCGGCTTGCCCAAAGACACATCCTGTGGCATTCCTGAGATGCAAACATTGCAAGATATTTTAGCTCTACGCTACACCTTGAAAGTGCACCCTCAAGAAATGTGTGGGCCTCTGTTGTTTCGAGGGAAAGACTTTAAGGATGGAAAATACATTCATGTCTATCATCACGATGACCATTTCGATACCATTACCACTATCACCGGATTCCTGGGATACAGATATTACTGTGATAAATGTGACTATGGATATAACAATCGAGAGCAACACAAGCATTGTGGATCGAAATGCTCAGGATGTTTGTCCTCTCCACCCTGTCTGAACGAAGGGCAAGAACCAGTGCATTGTTCAACTTGTCAGCGCACGTTTGTCAGCCCTGCCTGTTACCAACAACATTTGAAGACGCAAGGTTCACAGCAGAAATGTGCTTGTCAACTCCTGAGATTGTGCCCTACGTGTGGCCAAGGCATATGTACCAATAATGCCAAGGCACACGTATGTCGAGGAAAGAAAAAATGTCACATTTGTCACCACATCGTGGACTTGGAACATCAATGCTACGTGCAAAAATACCAATCCCAACCAGAGAAAGAGGATGGTCACAAGAAGAAAGGCAATTTCATCTTTTTCGATTTCGAATGCATGCAAGAGACCGGTATTCACATTCCTAATTTCTGCGTGGCTCATCGAGCGTGCGAGAAGTGCATTCAAGAACCTATCTTCAGTCATTGCCCTCACTGCAGCAAAATTCCTGGAGGACGTGAAAAAATCTTTCGGGGACCGAACATGCTAGCCGATTTCGCAGAATGGGTCTTAGACCCCATCGACAAGACGTGGAGCCAAGAGGACATCGAACGTTACCGAGATTGTCATCGTCATGCCACGGTGATGGCTCACAATTTCTCCGGATATGATGGACAGTTTCTTTTGAGATACTATATGGAACAAGGCACCGAGCGTCCTAAAGTCACTTTAAACGGAGACAAAATCATTTTCATGCAAGTGGGACAAGTGCAGTTTAAAGATTCGATGAGTTACTTGGCCATGCCTTTGAGCCGAATGCCTAAAACGTTTGGAATGACAGAAATGGCTAAAGGGTACTTTCCTCACTTTTTCAATACCGAAGCCAATCAACACGCCGTTCTACCCCATTTGCCTGAGGCTCACTATTACGACCCTGACAACATGCGTACCGAACAACGAGACGCTTTCTACGCTTGGTACCAGGCTCACGCCTCAGACCCTTTTGACTTTCAGGAAGAAATGCTAAAGTATTGTCGTTCCGACGTGGACATTTTACGGCGTTGCTGTGGAAAATTTCGAGAAATGTTCATGGAACACGGAGGGGTCGATCCTTTGAAAGAAGCTTGCACCATTGCCAAAGCGTGTTCCTTAGTGTACCGCCAACGATTCATGCCTGAAAACACCGTGGCTGTCATCAGTCCTCAAACGACCAACTATGTCAAACGTCAATACTTGGTCAAAGCCCTACGCTGGTTACGTTACTTGTGCGACAAGGAAGACAAATGGATTCAGCATGGCCGCAACGAAGGAGGCGAAAAGACCATCGGAACGCATTCGGTCGATGGCTGGGACTTAGAAAACCCCAAGATCGTGTACGAGTTTAACGGCTGCTTATTTCACGGATGTCCGGTCTGTTACCCTGACCGCGGCACTAAAAATCAGTTTTTACAACGAACCATGGAAGACTTGTACCAGGCCACTTGTCAGCGACGCCTAAAGTTAGAACAGGAAGGATACCAAGTGGTGGAAATGTATGAACACGAATACGATCACCGTTTGAAAACCGATCCCGAGTTTAAACGTCTCGTGGAAAGTTACCAGTTCATGGACCCCCTGAACCCGAGGGATAGTTTGTACGGAGGAAGGACCAATGCCACCTGTTTGCTGTACCAAGCCGACGAAGAGAAAGGAGAAGAAATCAAATACTTGGACGTGTGTTTGCTGTATCCCTACGTGTGCAAATATTGTCGCTTTCCTGCAGGGCACCCACAATTGTTCACCGAACACATCGACCTGGACCACATTCGACAATATGAAGGCTTGATCAAGTGCAAAGTTTTGCCTCCCACGGACTTGTACCATCCCATACTACCTTAACATTTTCAAGGCAAACTGATGTTTCCTTTGTGCCGTACTTGTGCCGAAACGTGCAACCAAGATCAACCTTGTCAGCACACCCAGGAAGAACGTGCCTTGACGGGGACGTGGGTCAGCGTAGAATTGTTCAAAGCTCTGGACATGGGATACCAACTGTTAGAAGTGTACGAAATTTGCCACTTTCCCAAGACACAACAATACCACAAGGGTGACCCCACGCAGAAAGGCATTTTCGCAGACTACGTGGATGCCTTTTTGAAACTGAAGCAAGAAACCAGCAGCTATCCGTCCTGGTGTCACACTCCCGAAGACCAAAAGACATTCAAAGAGAAATACTATGAACAAGAAGGCATCACTTTAGATGACATCGAGAAAAACGAAGGCAGACGATCGTTTGCCAAAGTGATGTTAAATTGCTTGTGGGGCAAAATGGCACAACGACCGTGTTTACCCAAGACGGAATATTTGACCGAACCTTCCCGCTCCTTCCAGATGATTCACGACAAATCCAAATTCATGAAACACGTGGACGTCGTTCGCGAGGATTTGATCTTGGTCAATTACGAAGAAGATCTGGACTTTGTACAAGACGACCCCTTTGGAAATGTCATCATTGCGGCTTACGTGACAGCTCATGCTCGCTTAAAATTGTACGAAGCTTTAGAACTGTTAGGGGAACGTGTCCTGTACTTTGACACGGACAGTTGCATTTACATCCATCACCCGAGTCAACAGCACCCTGACATCGAAGGAGACCGTTTAGGAGCCTGGACAGACGAGCACCCCGACGACAAGATTCTAAGTTTCGCCAGTGGTGGTCCTAAACATTACGGCTACGAATACCGGGACAGACAGGGAGAAGTGCACACGACGTGTAAAGTGAAAGGATTGACTCTGAATTATCGTACCAGTCGAGTGGTGAACTTTGGGGTATTGAAAGAAGTCTTGCAGTCTAGAGAAGATGAACACTTTAAAGTGACCACCTATCAACCCAACAAGATTGTACGTTTACCTACTCACCACATCGTCAGTCGACCCTTGGAAAAAGTCTATCAAATCGTGTACCAGAAGCGAGTGCGACTTCCCAATCATTTCACCTTACCGTATGGACACGTTGGTATTGGTCTGTATATAAAAAGGAACCCTAGGCAAAATCGATAGTTCATTGTGACTACCAGGACCAAGCGAACAAGATGAATACTTTCAGAGAAACGCAAAACAAGTTCAGAAAGGCACACTTCAAGTGTGGGGCTTCTGAAGTGGAATGCGATTGTGAGCCTTGCGATGGGAACGATGCTGTACGCTGTGACCTTAGCGATGCCGTAAAGCACCATGGGAACTTTAGTGTCACTACCCCTATCATGGAAAGTGATGCTGTGCGTGTCAAACCTGAGGGATGCGAAAGCGATGCCGCTCGTCCTCTTGGACACTTTACTGGGTTTCATGGTCAATGTGGATGTTCACCTTCACGTCTACCCCCTACAGATGTCATCCAGCCCTGAGCAAACTCCTGTCCATGTCACCCAACCCTCATCGAAACGAACCTGTGAAAGACGAATATTCGTTCCCTGTACGTTTGTCGGAATACTGCAACTTTGAAAATCGTTTTCAATCGTTCAAAGGAAAATGGCCTAAGTATCTGGGAGGACCGACCCCCGAAGAATTAGCCAGAGCCGGATTTTTCTACTTGGGCGAAGGGGATAAAGTCAAGTGCTTCAGTTGCGGTGTGTCACTTCATCACTGGGAACCGCAAGATTCACCCTACCTGGAACATGCTCGATGGTCTCCCAGTTGTCATTACTTACCCTTAGTAGGACAATATATTTAAATGGATACTTTACAAGAGAACATTCGTGCTTTGCCTGTGGAGTTGAGAGAACGCATTTACCGAGAGCTGGTCAAAATAGAAGTCAAACGTAAAGAACAGTTGCATCCGTTACGTCACCAGATCTTTAACCACTGGTACCTGAATGGTATAAGAGAACTGATTCGTCAGAAATTGTTTCAGTGGTCAGACCTTGTTGAACACTTTCAGTTAATGCATGATGTAAATGTTCGTAATTTTGGTTACTTTGAGATTCACCTAGAGCAACGTATTGAGGAAGACGAGTTAAAGGATTACAAACATATTTTATGTGGAATCTGTTTAGCGGAAGACGAAACATCTAGACAAACTCTGAAGTGTAGGTTACAGTTTGGAGCATTTAGATTCCCTACTGGAGAACGAAGATGTCTAGTTAGAAAGTACCTTTATTGCTTCCGAAACAAAGAGACTATAAAATCAGGAATCCATGCCACGGCTTATGTCACAAGTGATTGAACAGATTCCGTGGAAGGAACTCAATGACCATATTCAAACCGTGGATCATTACCATCAATTATTACAAGAACTGTATCCATTCAATTTGGGACGTGGCATAGTGTGTGTCTTAGTGACTTGTTTTCTGGGATTTCGTTTACCAGCCGATTCTTTGTGGGCTCTTTACCATCAGTACTTACCACCCCAATGGCCTTAAATGGTCACGAAACACTCCTTTTGCTTAAAGCCTTGCGTTTTCATCTGGATACTTCTCGACCTCAACAGGAAAAAAAGATTCGTCAACTTTTAGCTACCGAGGAAGTGTATGACGATGTGTGTGTAGCTTGTGACTTACACCCCCACTGGACAGATGTTCGTGCCTGGAAAAAGGGGGGTTTTGAGGCTTGGACCCAAGAAGTGGCCCAGTATGCACAAGAGTTGTTCAAGGAAAAAAGTTACTTTTCAACCTGTGTTAGTGAGAGTGCCAGAAGAGCCCGTCACCGAAAACAACCACTCGCTTCATGACAGGACTGTCATGGACGTTCCTGAAAGGTCATTCCGGGAGGACACTTGTGTGACAATACCTCATGTAGAGACTGTAAGAACATTACACACTGTCCCTAGGACATCTTGGTTACCCAAAACATGTTGTACAGAGACTTGTTTATATTCCACCTTGATCGTTTTGATGTGTTTTTTATTCCTGTACATAACTATTTGGCTTTTATGTATTTTTGTCTTTCGTGTTGTTCATATTTGAAACATTCAATAAACGTGTCCTGAAAAAAGTATATAAACTCTTGTCTTGTCTGTTTTCGTGCCACAAGTGACATTCCTAACACTATGGCTACCTCTGCTGTCTCTGCTCCCTCTTCCTTCACTGTCAAAGTCATCGACGAACACTTAGATCGTGCCAGCTGGGAGGCTTTGTATCTTCGCCATCCCTTTAACATTCTCATTGCTGGACCTAGCGGTTCAGGCAAAACCGAATTCGTCAAACGTTTGATCGAACATAAACATCATTTGATCGATCGTCCACCTCAACGCATCGTGTGGTGTTACAAGGAGAGGCAATCGGCGTACAGCCTCTTGCGAGAAAGTCAAGGCGATTCCATCGTGTTTGTGGAAGGCATTCCTAAAGAAGACGACGGCATCGTCTCTGACTCCCGTCAAACCCATTTGGTCATTTTCGACGACATGTTAGGAGAAGACGAAGAAGTAATTAAACTGTGGTTCACGCGCAAAGGGCATCATCGTAATGCCAGTGTCGTTTACATCACTCAAAATTTGTTTCGACAAAGTAAAGCCCATCGCACCATCAGTCTCAATGCACATTGCGTGGTCTTGTTTAAAAGCCCTCGAGATAAATCACAAGTGCAAGTCTTAGCCAAACAGTTAGGAACGCCTTGGCAGACTCAGTCCTACGACGATGCCACTCAAACTCCACACGCCTATTTACTCGTCGATTTGAAACCTACGACCACCGATGATTTGCGATTTCGTACCCACTTGTTTCACCACTGGTGCCAAGATGGAGGGCCTGTCCTGTACACGTCTCCGTCCTCGACTTAACTTCACACCACAAAAAAAATCTATAAAAACCTCAGACACTTTTCGTCTGTCTGACACACAGTTTGAACATGACGTCCCTTCAGTCGCATCTTCCCGTCAAATTGATTCGTGCCTTGTATGGCATCAGTCGAGAAAAAAAATCCACAAATACGGGCTCGTGGTGTCTTAGAAGCTAGTCTCAAAGCTAGTCTACGATGGTTCACGGTGACAGCACGTCAATTACTACAAGGGATCATTCAGATTCCTCATCAAACCAAACGCTTTTTTGATCGAAACAAAGTCGCCTTGACCCAACTGGCCGATCCTCGCGTCGACAATCAAACCAAAAAACAAATCATTTTGAAACCTGGAGGGAGCGATACTCTAGGAGGGGTCATCATTCGCTCTCTCTTAAAATGGGATCCTAATGCCCCCAAAGTTCTCCCCGAGAAAAAGGTCCAACGAAGCTCCAAGAAGAAGAAAAAGACCAGGTCCCCAAGGAGACCCGTGTCTCCAAGAACTTCTCCAGTGGCGGGACCCTCCTCTTACCAGTCACCACCCCGGAAAAAAAAAGAAGCCCCCAGAAAAAGAAACAGAGAAAAAGTCCCCAGAAAAAGAAAAGTCCACAGAAGAAAACTAGTTGTAAGAGAGGCACTTCGGCCAGGACGCAACCTTACACTCGCAAACCACGACCACCAACGGCGGTAACCGCGTCTCCGGTAGCCTCAGGTTCATTCACCGTTGATGTCACCAAGAACTGAAGAGTACTTAGAGACGTTGATCACACCAAGAACTTCTCCGTTGATAACCCCAAGAACTTCTCCAGTGGCAGGACCCTCCAATTTAGTGGCAGTGGCTTTCTGCTCACAAAGTACCTTCTCCCAAAATCAAAGTCCAAGAAAGATCGGGTATGTTACAAAGTTTACTGGATTTGTCCAAGCAAGAACTGGCTCGATTTAGTCCGTTGCGTACACCTGCACGACGTGTCATACCTGTCATGAAGTTGATACGACGTAAAGACAATCAGTGGCGACGCGTTCCAGTATAAAAAGGTGTGTGTGACCAAGTCGGGGTATCAGTGTTATTGGTGCTCCTGAAGACTCAAAGATGTCACCCTGCAGAAAACATCCCTCTTCGAAAACCCAAGGAAAGAAAAGGAAAGGACTGCCTCCATGTTTAGTCAAACATGGGGACATGTTATCTGTCATGTCCAAAGCTTCATCACCCCTACGAAAAAAACTCATTCAATCAGCCTCCAAAGAGGTCATTGATACCGTGTGCGAATGTTGTTTGAACGACTTGAAAGGTACGATCCCTTTGTCCAAACACCAGAAACAATGCTTAGGCAAACATCGTCACGTTCTTCGCCAAATGGTTCAAAAGAAAATTCACCTTCGTCAAAAGAAGATGTTGGTCCAACTTGGAGGGATTTTACCCCTCTTGCTAGGCCCCTCACTGAAAGGAGTCTTGGGAACCATGTTGGGAGGACCGATGGGAGCAAGATAAAAAGGCCCTCTGAAGTCCCACGATCTCAGAATCGACCCCTGACATCCCATGGAAGGACGAAAACTAGCTTTAATGCCTTACAAACGATGGATGGAATACCATCGTTGGCAAGAACAACGCACCCCGCATTTACCTCCCAATACCCATTTGAGCGAAATGTCCCAGATACAACACGAATTGCAGTCCTTGATGAATCGCCAAGATTTGTCCGAAACAGAAAAATCGCAAAAGTACGGTCAACTCTTGCAACGACTGTAACTCTTTCACCAGAAAGCCTCAGACGAAACAGCTCTTCCCACTCTGAAACATTTTAAGACCTTGATGAAAAGTCCAGCACCATCACCAATACCACTACCATCACTACCAGTGACCAAGACAGAAAAAGGAGAAGAAGAAGAAGAAGGGTTTCAAACTCCACCAGAAAAAGTACGCAAGTTAACAACACCACCTACCTCCAGAATTGGATGGATTAAAAAGATGATGACCACCCCTTCTTCATCAGAAGAGAAAAAGAAAGTGAAGACAGAAGTGAAACAAGAACCGATATCCCCTGTTCAGACATCCTCCTCTGCGACACCTATTGCCGGTCGCACACGCAAAGCATTACAATCCAAGAAAGTACCCCAAGAGAAAAGAGTAGCATCTTCCAAGAGTGGGTGCCTTATTAACACACAAACACAAAAAAATGGAAAAAGTCTTAGCCAGCATTTACTACGATCCCTCGCATCCTGCAGGTTACTCAGGAGTTCAAAAATTGTATCGTGCTGCCAAAACGCGACTGAAAAGTCTCCGTTTACCTCAAGTGCAACGATGGTTACAAGAACAAGCTACTTACACTTTACACAAACCCATTCGACTCAAGTTTTCCAGAAGTCGCACCCGAGTGGAAGGCATCGATCATCAATAGCAAGCCGATTTAGCCGATGTCTCTCATTTGGCCAGCTACAATCGCGGCAACAAATATTTGTTTTGTGTCATCGACGTCTTTTCCAAATTTGCCTGGGTCGTACTCTTGACTTCCAAAACGAGCATCGAGTTAGTGCGAGCCCTGCAACGAGTGTTGAAACAAAGCGGTCGTCACCCTCTTCGATGGCAAACGGACAAAGGCACCGAATTTCTGAACCAAGCTTTCCAAAAAGAATTAAAGAAACGTGACATTCATTTTTTTACCACCGACAATCCTGAAACCAAAGCCAGCATCGTGGAACGTTTTCAACGCACTTTGAAAGAACGCATGTGGAAATATTTTACGCATCACCACACTCTGAAGTACATCGACATCTTACCGCACCTGGTGCAAGCGTACAACCAATCTTACCATCGAAGCATCGGACGTGCCCCGCAAGAAGTGACTCTCGAGAACGAAGTGTTGTTGTTTGAGCGCCTGTTTGGTACGTCCCCGACGTGGGCTGTCCCCATGAAAGTGGAGTGTTGTCCGTAGGAGATTGGGTGCGCATTGGCAAAACCAAACGCACTTTCGACAAAGGTTACGTACCTAACTGGACCACCGAATTTTTTCGTGTCACTGGACGAGTGCATGGCCGTCATCCTGCCGTCTATAAATTAGAAGACATGAACGGAGAAGTGTTCAAAGGAACGTTTTACTTACCCGAGTTACAATGTGTCACCAAAAAAGAAGACGACGTGTACGACATCGAAATCATTCTCGAACGCAGAACCCGTAAAGTGGGCAAACGACGTGTCAAAGAAGTCAAAGTACATTGGAAAGGATTTCCACCCAGTTTGGATTCTTGGATCGACATTTCGCAAGTCATCGACTATAAAAAGAAGTGACCATCATGCCCTTTCACACAGACGCAGCTACGTCGACCACTCCTTCACCTAGTTCTTCTCTGCAAGATTTACAAAAACAACCTTTGTGGGTGTGGTGTGGAGAAAGTGTGCCTAAAACGCAAATCGTCTTTTTCTGCCAAATCTTCGTGGTGTATTGTGTCATCGGGGCAGCCATCGCCAATTTAAGTTTGCAACAAGGAGACAAACAATTGTGGACCATTTTCTTGAGCAGCTGCATCGGTTACCTGCTTACCAATCCCTCCCTGAAATTCTCTTCCAACGGGAACAACGGGAACCTTGTGTCTAGTGCCAGTGTCAGTCACCACTCCAATAACAACAACAACAACCCTATTTTGAGCGGAGACACGCCTCTGACGTCAGTAACCCCTCGGACAGCCACATAACTCTGGAATTATGAGTCACCAAAACCAATTTTACTTAACCTTACCCAGTGACAGTTCCATGGAGGTGTTTCCCAAGAACACGTTGTGCTGTTACACGGCCAAATCATCTCAGACCATCCCATTAGATCACGAAGCCCACTGGGAAGTGGCTTTAGTAGAAATCATTCACCCGACTCAAGTCCTCAATATCCTTCCCAATCAAAATTTTTTTGATGTGGAAGTTCATGACGAACAATTGCAACAGTACTTGGATACCTATGGCACATATAACATAAAAACCCCTGGCACAAAAAATCAAAAGTACACCACCTATCACTTGTTCATTTCCCCAGGCTATTATTTTAGTGGTCAACATTTGGTGAGCACCATAACCTCCAGGTTTAATGTCGTGTTTCTGAAAGCTTTGGAAAGTGTCAAAAAAGTGTCACCATGGAATACCACAAAGCAGCTCGTCGCTTCTTGATGAAATTTGACGGGAGTAAAATCGTGTCCATTTTATTTTGTCCTGAATTGTTTGACATGTTGGGCGGAGACATGGACATGAGAATGGCCATGATCAAGAAAAACGAATTACCAATCATTTACGACAACGAGTCTTTTAGCAAGTTATTTCTTGCCCCGGTAGAACTGAACCAAGGACTGAATTTGATATTTGTGTACTCCGATGTGGTGGAGTACAACGTGGTGGGACACACCTACGTACCGTTACTGCGTGTCATTCCTTTCAAAGTGGATTCTGCCACGAACGCTGACGAGGAAGGTGGAAACACTTACCACGTTCACCGCGAATTTGTACATCCTCACTATTTGCCTGTCAGCAAGTCTTATTTGGACACGGTCAACGTTGCTATAAAAGGAGATCTGGGACAAAATATTAAATTCACCAAAGGAAAAGTCACGGTGAAACTCCATTTTCGAAAACGGTTCTCTCACGACTCGTAAGTCATGTATCCAGTGTACCGAGGGGTTGCTCGACAGCGAGGACACGGTTTAGGAGATATGCTGAAATCGGCCTTTCGTTCGGTGGCCCCGGTGTTAAAACCGATGGTGACACGCGGATTGCACGCCTTGAAAGATGCGGCACTGACGCAAGGCAAAGAATTTCTCCAAAATGTCATCATCGACAAACAAAACCCTAAAGAAGCCTTCATGAGGGCAGGCAAAAATGTCTTGCTGCAAACGGGCAAAGACCTTTTGGGCCGACGAGAAACACCTATAAATGCCCTGCACGCTACCGAGTCAGGCATTCAGCAAGGACAAGGCAGAAAGAGACGACGAAGAAAACACCCTTTCACCAGACTTCACACATCTAAAGCTAGAAAGGCAAAGAAAAGAAGAACCGTCCGAGACTTAGACGTTTTCGATTATTGAGACACAGAGAAAAATGATGCACCGAGAGTCTTGCGCTTGTTCCAAGTCGGAAATGGATCTGTTTGCCATGCCCCCCACCATGATGACCATACAAGAATCCCAGTGGGTGGAATTTCACCCCGTCTCCTCTTTGACGGATTCCGCTCCCATCGAGTTTGAAATCAAAGGACAGCCAGAAGATTACATCAATCTGAATAGCTGTTACCTGTACTTGAAAGTGAAAGTCATCAAAACGGACAACACCCATCCAGGAGGCGATGCTAGAGTAGCTCCCGTCAACAATTTCATGCATTCCTTGTTCAGCGAAGTGGACTTGTACTTGAATAACAAACTGGTCAGAAGCAGCATGGATACTTACCCATATCGTGCCTACCTGGAAAATCTCTTGACGTACGGAAAAGAAGCCAAGAATACTCATCTGGATGCTTGCGTGGTATGGAAACCTGACACGGCAGGTGTAGCCACGTTTAGCGACACAGTTCTGACAGAAGATGACAATCCTCACAATGTGGGATTTAACGACCGTCGTAAGAAAATTCTGCAAGGGCGAAGTTTAGAACTGATGGATCGTTTACATTTGGACATGTGGTTACAAGAAAAGTATTTGCTGAACGGGGTGGATATCCGTCTGAGACTGAATCGTAGCAGTGCCGCTTTCCATTTGATGGCCCATGCCAATGAATACAAAACTATCATTCAAAAAGCCCGACTTTACGTGCGTCGTGTGGAAGTGTTACCTAAAGTGGGAAACGACGTCAGTGAGACGTTGAGCAGAACGACCGCCAAGTATCCGATACGACGCGTAGAAGTGAAAACGTTCACCATTCCCGCTGGACAGCGATCTATGATCGAAGATCATCTGTTCCAAGGACAGTTACCCAAGCGTTTGATTGTTGGTATCGTCAGGAATTCAGCCTTCAATGGAACCCACGATCAAAATCCTTTTGAGTTTCAACATTACAATGTGTCCAAGATCGAAGTCAGTCGCGACGGCAAGACCTTGTGTACCCGACCCTTTGAGCCCAACTTTGGTGTCGCGAAGAATTATTTGAGATCGTACTTGTCCCTGTACGAAGCCATTGGACAGTTAGGAACCAACACCAGTCACGGTATTTGGTACGACGATTATGCAGGAGGCTATGCTTTGTGGGGTTTTGATTTCACTCCAGACCAAGGCAGCGACGAGGGACATTTCCACCCTATAAAATCGGGTCAGATTCGTGTGGAACTTCAGTTTGCAAATCCACCTCCAGATCACACAGTGAACGTCCTCCTGTATGCAGAATTTGACAATACCATAGAAATCAACAGTTTCAGAGAAGTCATTCTAGGCTATTAGAAGCCATGGAAGACTGTTATCCCTCTTTACCTAGTGGAGAAACTTTGGAGATGGAATTTGAGGAGACCGGGGAAGAAGAAGAAGAATCCCAAGACGAAGAAGTTATCATGATGAAGTCAAGATGGCCAGAACAAGAAGCCCATTTAGTTTCCTGTTTTGCTACAGTCCTGGCAGATATAATGAAAGAATTAATCAAGGAAGAGTGCTATGGATGTCACAACGATCATCCCAGTCAAATTCAACACGACAAATGTCTGATGTTGAGTCAAGAAGAAAAATTGGACGAATATCTGGACAAAGCTTGGGATCACGTGGTATAAAGGCTTGGATAAACATTCTTCTCCTCCATTAACGTCTCTGGAGTGCCGTCGCATCGAATCTCTCTTGGACCAGAGTAAGAAGTCGGATCTAAACGCCTTTTACTTGTCAGACATTTTCAAGCAAAAAGTCAGGATCGAATTGATCACTTATCATTACCTGTGAAGAAAAAAAACCCACACAAAACATGGATACCTGGGAACTTTATTACCTTTTGAACCACAGTTCGTACACGGCTTCTTGGAATCCTGTCGTCTGTGCTAAAGATGAACTCCCTCATCGCAAACCTCAAGACCATCAAGCTTATGTGATCAACACGGACGACAGTCATCTCCCAGGAACCCACTGGGTAGCCGTCTACTTTCCTCAAGAAGGATGTGTGGAATATTTCGATTCGTATGGATTGCCCCCTTTGGAAGACGATATCATTAACTTTATGAGAAGAAATGCTCAGACCACCCGATTCAATAATGTGAAATTACAAGGCACAGATTCATTGGTGTGTGGACAATATTGTGTGTATTTTCTGCATCATCGCAGCCTGGGTTATTCCTTAGAATATTTAGTGACTCATTTTGATCCTCGTTCTTCTTCTAGAAACGATGTGAAAGTAGATCGATGGTTTTGTGACCATTATGCTTATCTTTTGTCTCAAGCTAGGAAACGTAGTGTCCATCAATGGCCTAATGACTTCCAACAGTGGAAATCACAATTTCATTCACAACGTTGTCAGCCTTGTCCAAAATAATGTGTGAGTTGCAAAAAAAAATGTTTGTCATTTTAAAAAAAAACTGTTTGCTGTTATATTGTTGGGTTATTGTTAAAAAAAGTTAGAGTTGTTTGTTAGTGTTAAGTGATTTTGAATTAAAAAAATGTTGTGTTTTGAAAAAAAAATGCCTTTGTCGTTTGTTTGGCTATAAGAATTTTGATTCATGCTCTTTGACTTCTTACTATCCCTCTCATGACACTCATTGAACGTTCCGGCTCGAAAACCGTGTGGGGATGTTTTCCTTCACGTCCGCGCTTTGACTTTAAAGCCGGGGGTAGCCTTCAGTCTAACCATCCATTATCGACTCATCCTCCTACGAAGATGTGCTCCAAACTAGCTAAGCTAAACGAAGCCTACGTGAATTTGCGTAGGATCAGACACAGTCTGATACCGAAGCCAGAAGAGATAGAGAATGTGAGAATGTTAAAAGTCATTGAAGACCTGATAGAAGAGCTCTTCAGAGAAGAAGTGAACAGGGAGAAAGAAGAATGGACAGAGAAGTACAGGCTTCAGAAACAGCAGAGAGAGCAGCAACAGCAACAACAGCAGCACCAGCAACCTGAACCTGACAGAGGCTTTGTCGATTGTCGTATCGACACCGAAGAGTTCTTCTTCTCTTTCCGAAGAAGCAGACCTATCGTCAGAAAGTCTATCGTCAGAGGACATCGCATTCATAGAAACTCCCTAGCTTCAACTTCGCACACAAAAAAATAGCCCTTTCCAGGGCTACCCCAATCTCTAGAAAAGAAATAACAATCCATTTACCAATGTATGTATGTAGAGTAGTGTGAATATAAACACTGACTCTTTTGTGATGTGAGTGTATGTGTTGGTGTGGATAGTAGATAATGATCGTGTTTTTTTTTTGCTGTTTGAGGTGCGTGGAGAGTAGATTTGGGGTTTGATTGGATTGCTTTGCGTATGTGGATAGTATATTGAAGTGATTAATGGAAAATTTTTAAATTAGTAATGGATAGTAAAAAAGTGAGTGAGTGTTTCTTTTAGGTCCGCGCGTTGTTTGGTCATGATCTAGGTAATAGAACGTTTGTTTTAGGAGGATGTTTTCCTTCACGTCCGCGCATTCACTATGAATTGAAAATCGCTAGGCAGTCTAGCTACCCTTGTTGATTGATCAACAATAAAAATGAGTAGCAGACTTGAAAAACTTTTTGAACTCCAGATGCACCTGGAATATGCCAGATGCCTCCTGAACGAGCTGGCTGCGGAGGCCCTTGTGGAAGAAGCCAGGATAGAACAGGAGGAGGAAGAGAGAAAAATGAAAGAGGAGGAGGAAAGAAAGAGAGAGATCAGGTGTCACCCTATGATACACCCTGTGTGCAAGGTGACACCTGAGGCAAGGACATCTCCCCAACCTGTAGCTGCACCACAGTTACAACAGGAGGTAAGGATGCCGATTCATCCTAGAATTAGAAATAGAAGAAGAGAAATGGAAATCTTCACTATTCCAGAGAAAGAAGATTGGAATAGTGAAGCCACTCAACCCGCCTCTGCGCTTACAGCAACAAGGGTGAATTGGCAAGGAGACTGGAGTCGAAGATGCGTGTGCGGTGCCAGACCAGGAAGGTGCCAGCATTAGATAGGTGCATCTGGAGTTAAAAACAAACAGCCCTTTTCAGGGCTACCCAAACCTTTAGAAAAGAAATAGTAATCCATTTGCCAGTGTGTGTATGTAGAGTAGTGTGAATATAAACGCTGACTCTTTTTTTCCTTGTGTGTGTGTGTGTGTGTGTGTGTGTTTGTAAGCGCTCACGTACGTTTGTGTGGATAGTAGATTATTGGGTTTCATTATAATGTTTTGCGTGTGTGGATAGTAGATTTGGGATTTGTTAATTGCTGCTTCACTTATGTGAATAGTAGATAATATGAAATGAGAAAAGTAGGGCATGTTTTCCTTCACGTCCGCACGTTTTAAGTGATGATCTAGGTAATATAACTTTTGGGCTTTAGGGGGATGTTTTCCATCACGACCGCGCTTTTCGTATAAGAACCCACAGTATTCGTCGTTCAAACCATTCTACAGAGAATAAAAAAGAAGATGGCTTCATACCAACTTGATCAAATGAAAACATTGCAAGACGTCCTGGACAATTTGGGTATGATGTAGCAAATGTTAGTTAGGCTAAACGAGGATCACTATTCTTATAGCCCAATCGAGTGAAGATGGAGATCAACAATTTAAGAAAAGTAAAGGACATGATCAGTGCTCTGATGAAAGAAATAAAGGAGGAGAAGGAGGATGAAGAGGAAAGGATAAGGATGATAGAATGGAACGAAAAAATTGAAAAAGAAGAAGAAAATGAGAAGAGGAAGAAAGAAGAGGAGGAGAAGCAGAAAGAAGAGAAAAAGAAGAAAAAGGAGGAAGAAAAGAAAGAAAAGAAGAGAAAAAGTGTAGGACAGAAAATAAGAAGCTGGTGGAGAAATAGAAGAAATTAGAAGAAGAAGAAAACCAAAGGCCCTGTTCAGGGCCACCCACATCTCTCGAAAAGAGATAGACTTTCAATTGCCTAGCCCCATTTTTTATTTTAAATATATATATATATATATATATATATATATATATATATATATATATATATATATATATATATATATATATATATATATGTGTGTGTGTGTGTGTGTGTGTGTGTGTGTTCTATCCCTCTCCCCTGTTCCATTTCCATTGACCCATCAGGTCGGGACCGTATTAAAATAGGGTCCCGACCCTGTTCCATTTTCCCTTGTCGCTCAACAGTCCCAAGATTTTTTTTTCCATGTTAAATTCCCCTTGAGGCTAGACTGGCCCAAGACTTTTCCGTAATGTTAAATTCCCCTTGAGGCTAGAGTGGCCCAAGACTTTTTCCCCATGTTAAATTCCCCTTGAGGCTAGAGTGGCCCAATACTTTTTCCCATGTTAAATTCCCCTTGAGGCTAGAGTGGCCCAGGGGTTTCCGTAATGTTAAATTTCCCATTGAGGCTAGAGTGGGCTAGGGGTGTTTTTAATGCTAATTCCCATTGAGGCTAGGGTGGCCCACTTCACTACTCACGCCATTCTTTCTTTCTTAAATCAATGCTCCATCAAACCCAACATCACTTGAATCGACAGACATTTTAAATAATAGAATGAAATTTTTGATATATGGAAGAATAGGTAGTAATATAAAAGGGGAATTCTGCTCCACCCCCTCGGCGCTGTATAAAATTTTTGAAAGTTTTTTATTTTTGTACTTGTTTCAAGATTTGCATTGGTGCACTCCCCCCCCCCACACACAAATCAAGTTGTTTACACGAGAAACTAAATCAATTACCGTAATAAACATACTTTTTACATTTTCTCTTTCTAAACTAGCACCATATTCTAATCACTGTTCTGTATAATATCCTGAATATATACTTGATTATAAACTTGCCGACAAGTGTTGAGCCTAATCCCCCTTTTTCATTACTCCTAGGGCATTTTCTTTGTTGACTGATTATGACTTAAGCAATGTTGCAATATTGTCTACACGATCAATCAACTCATAAATTTCATTGTCAAGTTTCTTTAAGGCGTCTTCACTTTTACTATTTTTTTTCTCCAGCCTATCCAGCTTAACATTCGAGTCTGAGAAATTATTTTTAACTCATGTATTTTTGGTTTGTGCTAAAATCTTTCACAAATCATTTGACATTTATATTATGTACTAGATACTATTTTGTAATGAACATAAGTTGATGTGGTTACCTCATCAGAGCGATATCTGTTGTCATCATATGATGATAGACCTTCTTTTAGTACTCTAGTTGTTATCTCATAGTGATCTGATCTGATGGCTTTTATAATTAAGTTCTCAACATTGCCGCTTATCACTGTTCGATCATAGACGTTATACGAAACAATTTTTAAATGAGAACAGAGTTTTTATTCCCTTGCCAGTTTTCTTTTGATTTTCTTACTGAACAAAAAGCAATACATTTTAGATCTTAGTCCAATGTACTTGTTAATCGCCACTAGATTTGTCTCATCTTTGAATTTGTCAATAGCTTTTTTGTTTGTGTCATCATGAAACTTAGATCCAACTGGGTAATCAGATAGATCGAATAGCTCTTTGCTCCTTCTCATATCATAATACACATCATTTGTCCTAGCCTGATAGAGCAAACTATATGTATCAGTGAACAGTAGCTGTGCATTATCGTCTAATTGCTTTTTCATTGTTTTGTAGTGAAATTCGTACATAAGCATCTTAGAGAAATCAGGTACAGCTGCGCCAACATAGATTGGTTTATCAAGAACTAAACTGGTCTTTTTAAGTTGCATTTCGACTAGGTTCTCACCAGAGATTTTCATGCTTACTAAAGGATCACTTGACACTAATTTATTTCTGCTTTCAACGTTATTCACTATCTCAATATTAACACGTTTTCTGATGTTTTCCATTGTTTTACCAAAAGCTGCATTGTTCATCAACATAAAGAAATCTTTCTCAAAATTTGTCCCAGCCAGCTTTCTCTGCTCCATATTGAATTTGATGTACTGCGACATCAATCGTTCTTGTCTGGATTTTATTGCTGTGTGTACTTTTAGTACGATTAATCCATGATCAACGTTTTGTCTCAATGCTGTGTGGTGTATCAAGTAATTCTTCTTGTTCATCAAATTTGGAATCCGTTTCTTTACTTTTCTTGGTCCAAGACCCAGTTTAACTGTCATTGCTCTTTGTTCATCACTCAATATGTTGTCGGCTGCTTACAATGTTTCTGCACAAAATGGATACTCATTATGAAGATTTTATAGTTTCTCAGGATAATCAAGATCCACTTCAATAAATAACCAACATTATCATCTACTTTGCTACTTTCTTTCTCAAATTCATCCCTACTCAACCAGCTAAACTCACTAACAGGCAACATTTGATTCATTGTGTATGCATAAAAAGTGTTTGCATCAAGATTTATGATGTACTCTGCTGGTTTGTTATCATATTTCGGTAAGTTTTTGTTGTTTGTTTCAACTGTTTTCTTTTTGATAACGCTGATACCACCACGTATCCCACAGTCAGTGAACATAAACATGTCAGGGTCAGTTAACAAATCCAAATTTATCCTGCTCATCTTGAGGCTCGCGTCCAAACTGATTCCTGGTGATGAAATGTACCATGCAGGATCTAGCTGATAATATATTTGGCAGACAACTCTGAATTGTTTAAATACATCAGCAAACAGTAAAACAGCATTGGTCAAGTACAAGTCATGTTACTGCCAATGATCGTTTACATTAAATTTATTCCATATCATCTTAGGAAAATCATAATCATCATCTATGATACCGTCATTTGACAATTTCGAGTAGAAACTTTTTTGACGGTAACTTAGTCTCATCAAATTTAGAACAGCTGTCCACATACTCATATGGGTACATTCCTTTTTGCTTAAGAGCAGTTGCTCTCTCACTAAAATACTCCTCAAGATTAACAAAGACATCACATAACTTAACTAAGCTTTCTGGTGAACTCGCCATAAACTGAAATGACTCGATAAACCTCAATCCACTACATGTATTTTTCAAAGATTTTAGGTATTGCGGTTATCTTGCTCTCGCCCATAAACTTGATTATTTCCTCATCACCAAGTGCTTTGACGATCATGTGACTATAAAAACCACGAAGATTATGAAACACCACTGGAATGAAACTTGGTATCTGAAATGTAGATTGCACTTACCATGTGCCGCACCAAGATAATGTCCTGTGATGTGACAGTGATCTCTTACTCTATCATAACCAAGTGGATTTTCACAAATGTGACAGTTTAATACTGTTTTGAAATCAATTACATGCTCTTTGGTTAATCTTATCATCTTAGCTGGCTCTCTGTTCTTTATCTCGCTAAGCTCACTAAACAAGTTTTTCAATAACCACTGTGTTGGATGAACACCACGATATCAATTTATTGTTTTTTATTTGTTTTGGTCAACTGAGCAGACTAGTGTGTAAGCAGCAGAACATGGAATATGATTTTTAGTAGTTTTTGAAAACGATCTACTAGTGTCGTTCATTGGTGCTTCCACTGTCTCAAGTATTTCTTCGAAGTCAGCATAGATGACAAATGGTACTGTCAACGAAGGCCTTTTACTCGCTGGGCATTGCAATTGCTTGTGCTTCACGACAAAAACCATGCTTTCGTTATGCATATCTAACATCTCACTTGATTGAAAACCTTGAAGAAACTTGAAACAAAAGTACTTAGCTATCTTGTGTTGATTGTATTGCATGCTGACTAATCTGGAAAAGTTCTTGATGAGTACGTAATGATTGTTGTATAACAATAGATGTGTCTTTTTATCATTAGCGTTTTTCGTGATCAATCATGGGTAAACAACACATTTTCTTTCTGAGTCAGCTTTCTCCTCAACACTGAAGACGTTGATTGTGATCTCATGATTCAACTTAACTTTCAAATTTCGGTATATCTCGCTCAGCTAGTAAAAATTGCCGTCCAATGATGTTCACTTTAACAAGATGCTCTCTATATTTGTTATCTCGTTCTGGGAGAAAATCTTTCGGGTAAAGATAAGCCAGAACACACCACAAGAAGCAATAATCGTCATTGTTTTGAATATTCAAAACCACAGTCCAGATTTTTTAATAAATTGAGGCGACTTGACGTCAGATGGTCCGCTTAATGAAGCTGTTTTTCCAGTGTGAAACATGATCTTGTTACTTTCTCAGACATATCCTGAGACATTTTGTGGATAAGATTCTATTTTGTTCATTATCTTCTGGTACAACGGATCAGCTAACTCAGCAATGTTATTACTCGAGTAAATTGAAATTGATTTTGTGTTTAACCAGGGCGTTATCTTTTTAGTCTCCTCTTTAACTTGTCTTTTCATTAGAGCATTAACATCAACGATTAGTTTGATGACAACACGCTTTTATACTTCAATATCAACAACTGGTTTTATTAGATTAAGTAAATCGGGTTGATCAGATGTGTCAGCTAGTATATTTTCATTGTCAGACAAGAGCGACCTATCAAGTCCGACGAAAGCCGTTTTACTTTCTCGTGCAATAATCTCTCTTCGTATGCTAATCTCTTAGTTTGACATACAGTTTCTTTATCTCGTGTTCAATTTATTATCTTTTGTTTTTGTTGTTGTAGTTGCTTAATGTCATCACGCAGTTTGATAATGTCAGCATTTGTTCTTGGGTAATTAACAACTGTTTTCGCTAAGTTGAGATATTGTTCAGTAAGACCTCTAGCTAATTGGGATATTGTGATTACCTTTATATTAACCAGCTTATTAAATTATTCAGCGAACTTGACTCATCGAGGTCCACTTGGTAATGCATCAACAATGTCACGAATTGATTTAGTAATCTTGTAGAGGTCGGTGTTTGACTTGACTGGATGGTAGTTCTCTTTCGATAGATTGAGATAGAGCTTCTTCAATCTTCTTATCTTTTCGTCTCTAGTAATATTTTTAGCTGGGATAAGATCAGCCCTTGTCCTCATTTTCCCTGGTATAATCCAATACTGTATAGCTATTCCCTGTAAGGAGGGGGAAAAATTAAATAGAGACTGAGATTATTGTATAATGGTGTTCACCAAAAGTATTAGTACTTGTTATGTGCGGGAAATGAACATTGGCAAATCATAAACGTTAAAACGAAGAAAAATTGTGGTAGATTGACTCCCTACTGCTATGTTATGTTGGTTAGAGCAACTGAACATGATATATTTAATGAAATGTGGTTGTGTAGATTTATTTGGGAAATTTTTAAAAGCCATGTACCTGTTGGCAACAGCGTCTACCACGTTGATGTAACAAAACAAACAATAATAATACGAGGACGGAATGATACGACATACGAGAAACAAAAAAACAAAACAACAACAGTAGGAACGATCATCCACAGTGGGTATATGTTTGCTGTTGTTATTGGAGAAAATATAAAAAAGGACCTGTTACTCTCGTTGCTTCGTTTACGAAACATTTAACGGTTTAATTTCAAAAGGTTTTGTTATTGAGCTGCTGAATAGAATTAAATCAGACAATGTAGATTTTAATGTAGAGTCTGTGATACAACAAGATAATTGTTTACGAGGAAAACTATGGAAAAAGAACAGAATCTCGAAACCTGTCGCAGCAATAAATTTAGAAAATGGTGAGAAGATTTAGTTTACCTCAGTATCTGCGGCAGTCTGGTAGTTTGATATTTGCGTGAATTCAGTTAAGTTAGTTGCTGACGAATTCAACAATCTCAAAACAGTTTCAACTAAAAGTTTAACTGCATTTAATATATCATGTCTCTCTCAAGCGTACACAAGATGAGTGATAAATCAAGTAAAACACCAATTACAGCAGAACAACCAACACCAACTACTGTTGATGAATTAGCCTACACACCAGAATATGGTGAGATTGTTGACGACGATTATGTTGTTCAGCATAAAACGAAAAATAAATATGATTCAAAGTACCACGCAGCCGAAACGTTTAAAATATTCGATTTAACATTATACGAGAAAGAGTTTCTCTATACTGTCACGCAATTGTTCATGAACATCACGATACCAGGTAAAATGAAAAACATAACATTCGATTATATTTTCTCGAAAATCTTTGCTATTATGAATCAACAAAACGTAATCACCCAGCATTCTCTGTACGCCGGTGAAATGTTAATCAATATTACTAGAGTACGAGAAGATCTTTAGCGATGTTCTCTCAAGACAATTTCATTATCGTGCTAGTTAAAATCCAACAATCAAACAAATCAAGATAACCACGCCATTTGACTAGGCTTATATTGCCACGTTTCATCAATATAATCTCAATAACAAAAACCTATTGTCGTGTACACTACATATCCTGTTCATAGAATGACACCGTTGTGTCCTTCCCATTAAGAGCTTTTACTTTGTATGTTATTGGCATAGTTGTTACCACCTTGTCAACGATAAATATCTCTTCAGTCACAATTTATTTTATATCCTTTCTCAAATACTATTTTACGAGTGAGATCCTGACTCAGTCATGGTTGTTGAATTTACTCTTCTTAGATAACTTGTACATGTCAGTTTGATACTGCTCGAATTGGCTTTGTCAACTAATAATGGATTAGTCATTGATTCTTTTGGTATAATCTTAACTGATCTATGTTTAGTGTTGTTGTACTCATCAACAATATTTTGTAACATATTAAAGTAATTGTTTGTGTTATTGGCTGTCATCTCCCTGTATAACTTTTCCTTTAGTGTTCTGTTAAATCTCTCAACTATAACACTTTTGTCTTCGTTACATGTCGTGTACTTTATAACGTGTTGTTTAACCAGAAAATCCTCAAATTCTTTGTTGAAGAACTCAACACCGTTGTCAGTCCGCAACTTGCCCAGTTGTTTCGCGAATTTTTTCATTAGATCATGAAACGCAGATGTCATTGTATTGCCTATTTTATTCGTAACTGGTACACTAAATACATCAACATTATTCAACAGGTGCTTATTACCCTGGTTGTAGTCGGCTAATTGTGTCGTGTCAGCTAGATAAGCAGCCCAGATATCATCTATTGCGTTTGGAATGACCTTTCTTCGTAGAAATTGTTTTGGGGTTTGTGGAGCTTCCTTGCTAGTTGTTCCAAGCCGATACATATATTGTGCTTTGTCCTGACTATTCCTTGTTCACATTTTCGATCAATGCTTTCTCTTGTGCCATTTGATTTCATCGTTGATAACTCAGCTAACATTACTTTGTCGCAACTACGTTTTTCTTCTGGGTTGTCTCTGTAGCAAATATCATGTATCAGTGCTATTGCATCAACTTGATTGCAAGGTTGTTGTCCAGGTGGTGGTCGATCATTTTTGTCAAGTTGTTTATCCAATGGGTTCCACGGTCCTGTGTACTTGTGTTTTGACAGTGTCCAACCGCCTGTAGGTCTTGGTGATTTACCCATCAAACTGTGTACATAGATCTTACCACAAGTATCTCTTTGACTATTGGTGCTAGCTGGCACATTTCACCAAAGATTTCTCTGCGTTTGCACTTTTTGCAGTAAATCAAGATCTTGTTGTCTTCATTCGCTAGTTGATAATCAACATCACAATTAAAGCTAATTTTTGTATTAGTATTATTGTTTTACACTCTCATGTCCTCTGCTGGTGTTGGTGATAGTATGGTCTCTCTTTTTAACAAACACGTTTTCTCTTACCACATTATTCACAGGTGCTCCTCATCATTCTTCGTCTATTTTTCGTTGCAATTTCTTCTGGGTTAACGTTCTCTGTTGGTTCCTAGCACTTTAACAATACGTCAACATTGTATATTTACGGTTTAGATACAATTACAATACGATCTTTGTTTATTGTTGGTACAGGGTCGAATTTAGTAGTATAATCTGAAAATCTTGCAACTGTCGGTCCTTTGCTCTTGTGTTTGATAAAGCTAACACAGTAATAACCACAAGCTGCTGTTCCAAATGGTTGATTTGATTAGTAGTTTATAGTACCACGTAATCCTCTCACTAGTTGGTAGACCGAACGAATCAAAATAGTTTTTAATGTAGAGTGCTACCCAGTATGTACCAGACCGATCGTCATAATCGTGCGTGTTAAAGACACAACATGATACAGATTGTCGTCGTCATCGTAGTTGATCTTAACTGAACACACCAATAAACTTTTTAATCCCCACTTAACTATCTTTCAATATCAAAATTGGTAAATGGTCTCCCGAGTCCCAATCAGTATTATACCTCATCATATGCCCAATAGGTTGGGAAAAAGACTCACAGCTATTATCCACAGTAGCGGTCCGATGAAGCCTCCCTTCATCGACCTCGACTTCATTTTGGCCTTTGGTCACTTCGTTTTCTTCATTCTCTTTGGCATTTTTTAACTGGATTATATAATATTCTCTTTATTCTTGTCTCAGCAATAGCTTTATTTGCTTTAATCCGGCCAATTTCATAAATCATTGACCCGATTGGACCTAGATGCCGAAATGTCCCGAAGGATCTGTCGCTTGACATGGCCTTCTTTGTTGCTCCTGATATTGCTCCTGATGCAGCAAATCAAATATGGTGACGCATAATTTTTACCAGAATGTTAATAGCAATACAGAATTTCTCAGAATAGGAGATACTAGAAATGATTCAATCTTTATTGATGACAATAATTTGAATGAGCATGCCAGACCATTCACGTTGTATTTAAGCAGGTTTGCCGGTGCTTTTGCTATCAACGTTCATCAACAATGAAATAGAGCCCGATTTGGGAACGGTTGTTCAACGAAAGTTTACAGCAGAAGAAAAAGAGAAAGAGCTGCTTAAGGAAAAAACTCAGCGTTGTTCGACAACTACAAGTTATTTCTCAATCAACCAGAGAACGTTGGATTTGCTGCAGTTATTAGAAAAGCAGCATCTGAATTGTATTGTGGCCTCGACAACAATAAAATCGTGGTAATAATGAAAAAGGTTCTAGATTTCAATCACATATCCCAAGACATACCAGTTGATGACAAAAATAGGTTGATCGCGTATTATGCACACTATCACAAAAAATGTTACTGCGCAAGAAAATCGATTGCGTATTATGGTCGAGTACTAAAGATAACTGAGTACCTTCCATCGATAATAACAACCTAACAACAACTGGAGCTCTTGTTAACCCATTTTTGTTAATTTTGTCTGGTGTTGGTGTTGCAGTTGAACAACATTGCGATAAAGGTTAATCCAACTATTAGATAGAACAAATCGTCGTGTAAATTAGCGTTTACTGTTTATACATGAATGCTAAATGACGTAAAATCTTATTTTCGTGGAGTTAGTTATAGCTTAGACGACTTGATCAAAGAGTTTAAAATAAAGGACAATTTGCTGAACGAGATACTACCACACAGGATCATGACAATATGAAAAGACATGAAAAAAATATGACACGAATTTTGTCTAAACTTAAGTATAATGAACGCGAAAGACATGATCGATGCAATATACAACGAAGTTTGTACGACAAGTGTGAGAGATTACAAAACAGAAAGACTAAATATAATAACAGACCTTTTATCGTGAGGGTACACTACATCACAAGAGACTCAAACAGAATAAAATTTAGCATGGTTAAGGCTAATGGCAAAAGCCAGTGCTTTGATTTTCTTGACGTGCTTCAATGTTTGATACTTGATGGGGGTGTGAGCAATTTTTACTGCCTAATATCCCAAAACAAATACACAAAATTGACTATGGACCTGAACATAATAGAAACGTACACACGAGTTCAACGATATAATGACAATTCCAGAGGTTCTTGAAGAGTTGAATGAGAGCAAAAGGAAAAGCGCCCCAATCTTTCTCAAATTTTATAAATTTGATAACATGATCTATCTAGTAGCTAAACCAATCAGAATTTGAGTTAAAGGCCCGGGTAAATTTTATCGAATCAAGTAAATAATGAGCAAGATAGAAAATCACTTGAAAGAGTTTGCAAAGCAAGCTGAACATTTTATTGAGATAAGTGATGATGTTGCAAAATCACGCGATTGACTAACCAATCTGGAGAAAATAATATTAGATTTTTTCTGGTCAAGTATAACATGTGATTAAGATAACAGGAAATCAACAAAGAAGCAGCCAAGAATCTTGAACATGATGTTGACTAGCAAGATTGAAAAAATATTGAAGGTATTGGAGAACATTAAAAGCCCTGTTGAGCCTATTATTATTGAAATTGAGGACGAGAGTGAACCTGTATTTGTTGAAGAGAAGATATGAAAAATTATTTTAAGTTGTAGTATGATAAAAATAATGATAGCGCTGAGACATAATCAGTCAACAAAGAAAGTACAATAATAGTAATAGATAAAGGGGATTAGGTTTAACCCTTGTCGGCAAGTTTATAATCAAGTATATTTTCAGGATATTTTACAGAATAATGATTATAATTTGGTGCTTGTTTAGTAAAAGAAAATGTAAACACTATATGTTTAGTACGGTAATTGATTTAGTTTATGGTGTAAACAACTTGATTTCTTTTGGGTTTTATGGGGGGGGGGGTACACAAATACAAATCTTGAAACAAGTACAAAAATATAAAAAATCCTGAAATTGTATTCTGAGTCGAGGGGGTGGAGCCAAATTCCCCTTTTATATTACTAATCAGATGCACTTATAAGAATAGCCTTTAAGTTTTCAAAAGATTCATGACACTTGTCAGACCAAAGAAACTTGCATTTCTTTTTGTCAGAGTTTCGGCAATTATGAAAAAAAAAACCGGAGCAAACTTTCTGATAATATCCGGCCATACCCAAAATCCCATCAGTTGCATTTTACTAACTGTTATTGGAAATTTGTAGATAACCTTAATCTTAATTACTACAGAATTATCTTGACATTGTCGCGCAGTATGTCCTGCATAAGTAACACGAGCACGGAAAGGTCACTTTTACATTTGATGACGCTCTTCAGTTTGGTATAGGGTTAGATTTTTAAATATAAAGAATTTCGCAGGTTTTCCTCACTGGATTCGCTTTTCAAAAAACTACCTTGTGTATATTATGTAATGTCCTTGTGTATCTTATGTATTGTTAGAAAAACCTGTTAATTTCCTTTATTTTGGTGTATTATTGATGGGTGTAACATGGGTTACAGAGCATTCATCTTGGCCTTATTTCATATGTGCACCAATAAAAATGCTGTTAGATCCACTTGGTCATTCTCTCTTCCTGGACCTATACGGTAAATAGTGGAAAAGGCAGATAACGTTTTTGACTTTTTATATATATTGGAATTTAGTCATTGCACTTTCAGAAGCTGGTAATTGCTTTCCTGACAAAATTATGTTTACCTGTTTTAATACCTTCTGAAGACAGTGTACTTTAGATTTATTCATGTTGATTTTGTTAGCATATTGGATCATTCAGTTTGGTTAGTTGTGTGCATAGATAATGTACAATTTCCACACGTACAATATTCATAGAAATTTCAGCAAGAGTACAAGAAAAAAACAAAGAGGTATACCAACATTCTTTCCATTGTGCATGTTGTAAATGCAAGCAGCTTCACCTTACACGTGTCACTCTGTGAGAAGGGACTGCTCCGGTGGCCCAACGGAGAGAACGTCCACCCCGGATGAGGGAGGTCGTGGGTTCGAACCCCGGCTGAGTCATACCAAAGACTTCTAAAGATGGTACTAACGGCTGCCTTGCTAGGCGCTCAGCATTAAGAGGTTAGTGTTAGGACTGGTCGGCCTGGTGTCAGAATAATGTGTCTGGGTGGGACATTAGGCTATATGTCTGCGGCATAATGCACCAGTGCTAGACATCACTTTAAACTGCCTCACTGCAGACATCGTAGCGATATAATTGGAAAATTGTTAAAGCTACATTAAAAATCTAAATCAGACACATACAAGCACAGAAGTTAATAATATATGTAGAGCACCCCTTTGTATATGATGATGTCATTTATATACGCGTTGCCATTATCTAGACGACATGTCATCATGTTCACCAAAAACTGAAAGGTTGACGGAGAAGGTTTATTATGATACGCTCATTTTTTCCCCCCACATAAATTTGACGTTGTTAGAATTGTACAATATTTCTACATACTAGACAGCCTCATACGCATGATACCTGCTTAAAAATAGTTATGTATGTTAGGAACTACATTTGATAGTAAAAAAAAAAATACTCTCATGTAGAAGACGATGGAGCGTTTGATTTTTTTAGATTTCTATGTGGAAGATCCCAAGTTGTTTGGTCGTTTGAAAGTATACATGATAAACTAAAGTAACTTTCGACCTGGCAAATGGCTGAACGTGATATCCTCGATGTTTTCAATATTGATAATACTATTCTGCTCATTAAAACACTTATTTATGGTAAATATTCATAACTATTCGCAAAATCTGAATGGTTCAGAGTATAAGCAGTACTATCTGGGATCTTTAGAAATATTACAAAAAAGCATATAAAGGACAAGGGCTATCCCGTCTCCTTCAGTTACAACCCATTTTACTAGTCAGTCCAAACACTAAATTAGAAAAATGGCAGCTGAAGAAGGCTGGATTTGGCAAAAGCAAAAGCCTCATAATGAATAAGTCAAAACGATAAAGAAGCTTTATTTCCACCAGTGAAATGAGCTTTCACGCCCCAGCTGCTTTCCAATTTTCCCAGATTTACTTTGTTGAGAAAATGTTTATAGTAGCGATATAAGTCACACGGGTCATGTAAATAGTTGGTGTCCGTCCAACAAAGATCATTGAAGTGACAGGGCATAAACATCGCGATTGTCATCTATAGATAGTAATAACAATGGTAATAAATATACTTACTACTTTGATTCCAGGTCAATTGGACAAGTTGTTTCAAAGCGCAATCATTCACATTAAGAGTCCAACTTTGAATTTTAAGTAGACAAAAACAAGTTTTCTTTTTTAAACGAAACATTGAGCGTGCGCTACTCTACCAAGTTCAAACGTCTCTGGACGGTGCTATCCGAGCATGAATACTGTTGCTATGTATTGTTGAACATACAGTTGTTTGTTTTATTTTCACTTTGTAATAAATTGAAAATCAAACAATCTGCATGCCAGAATTTCCAAAAACAGAACCAGCTGTATATTGATGTACATATACTGTAGGTATGGGTTGATGGACAGATGCATAAATCAGCAATACTCGATGCTGCATTTGAACTGGCAGGTAGAAAATATTAAATACGATAATGAAATATAATATATAATAAAAAGTATAATATAATAATATATATTCAAAAGAAAAACTATAATTGTACAATTCAAGGCACTTTAAATACATCTTTCAATTATCAAGAAAAAATGTAAATCTTACTTTCATTCTTTCTTCAATCATATAGAACAATGGAACTGACCCTGTCATTAAACTTGGCCTCCACCTCCTCTCCATTCAACCCTATACCATGTTTCACAATAAAACAATGAAAAATGCTGCGCATGGTGAAATGTTAATCAACACAAATACATTTATACAAAATATAGAATTTATGCTTACGTTACAAAATGCAAGAAAAGCAAGGTGTACTACACCTGTCTGTTTCCTGACTCAAGGTGACCAAAACTGTAAAGGTGTTTTCTTATTCAAGATAACCAAAAGTCTACATGTGTTTCCTTATTCAAGGTAATCAAAGATCTACAGGTATTTTCTTATTCATGGTAACCAAAAGTCTACTGGACACTACACCTTGTCTCTTTCCTTATCAATAACAGTATAAGACTACAGAATGGGAGAAGAATCTACATTAATACCCTTAAACAAATTCTGACGATATTCCAAATATTTTGTACCAAAGCTTATTTCAAATCATGGATAAGAAATGATACCTATAGTGTGACTATACAACATGTTTCCCCATGAGCTAATTCATACAAGATTTCTGCTGAGCGCAAACATTTCTCTAACTAATTTCTGAATTTACACTAAAATTTCAAGTTTCACTGACTCTTCCAATAAGTTTGACTTTATGTGGATTTTATTGATAACTGAAAATTCCCTGACACTTTCCTGATCCATAGAAACCCTGATTCAATAATATCTGTGTAATTATTTTCATAACAATCATAATCTGAGAATCAGTGTGCTATGTTTATGCACCTGAGTTTCTTCCATATATGTTCTGGATGTATATTTAGGTACTTTTCAATAACAAGTTTCCATGATGTGATGATGACAAAGCAATGAGTTAAATAAACCAATGATATGTTTGTATGATGTGATGACATTAAAGCAAAGGGTAAATAAATCAGTGATACACAAAGCAAAGTATTACAAGTAAACTAACAAAATGGCATTATTACAAGTACACTGGCTATATAGCATTATTAGGTAGTAAAGCAGAGTTGGTTCATACAATGGGTTTCACTGACTAAACTTATATTTCTATACAACATACACACACATATAAATTTTCCTTTGTCCTGATTTATGTTCAAAGCATGGGATAAACTAATATATATATATTAATATATATATATATATATATATATATATATATATATATATATATATATATATATATATATATACGCACACACACACACACACATATATATATACATGTATATATACACACACACACACCCCACTCCCTCGATAATTACGCCCTGATTACTCGCAAACCCACTTATAACACAGGGTCAGGCATGGATCCCATTTTTAAATCAGAAAATACCCCAAAACTGATCCCTATTTGTTGAAGAAAATCACAATCAAAATTGGTAACAGAAACTGGTATGTCGCTTGTTTTATCGTCAAAAACGGTAGATAGGACCTGAAAATTTGAATCAACATTATGAAATATCAACATTAAAAAGAAGTCATAAAATTTGTTACATTTTCTTTTTAAATGAGATTCTTAGTACACCGTAATTAACGATATTCAAGGAAATTTCAATCAATGAAAATGGCACGCCTAGTGGAGGCAGTACTTTAGAAAATAAATACCAATTAAATATTTGTTTTATTAACTGAAATTTGTGTTCTGGTTCTATCTTTTAGTTCCTTTTCAGTGTAATCATCATAAGTGCAATGTGTCCTCTTGTAAATAAATGTAAAATGTGTCAATCTACCATAACAGCTATATCTGTGAGCATTTCTCACTGTGAGCATTTCTCAGAGAACCTTATTAAATGCCGACCGTGTTTTGATATCAGACTAGCAGAAGCATTTGTTGTATTGTTGCACTAAATAAAAAGCAGGCCTACTTTTCTATTATCATATTATTTACGTCTTTCGAATCAAAGGCGGTGGAATTAACAAAAAACTAAATCCTACATGCTTAAGAACCAGCGGCCCAAGTCGTATGTCGGGTAACTCATTTCAGTCGATCAACTGAACGCTGTTATAAATGTAATTTAGTATGTAATCTAATAAAACTACCTTAAATTAATCTACTCAACCCTAGCCAATTAAAGATAGCAAGGCATCCAAGCAAAATGAGTACTTTGTAAAATAAAAAGCTTTGTTTCACAGATACGGACAACTGTAGGGAAAACAAGTTTCAGAGAATTCACAAATTCCTAATAAGTACATAATTACTTCTTTACATGGAGAAATAACATTTGTATCTTGATAAACAACTGAGAGAACTGATAACTAACTGAGAACAATTGCAGCTATTTACATAAACCATCCTACTACCCAAAGTTCCAATATGTTAACCCTATCGACACCTTGGCGGACTGAGCAGATATTTCTGTGCTTTGGGTCAGTGAATTTCACTGGATATAGTGGCAAGCCACCACATCCAATCAAATTTTGAAGTTGTTCAGATTTGGACACTATTCCCACAAGATCGAGACAAGGGGAGCACACAGCTTGAATGGATTCACAAATAAGCACTTTTCCACTGCCAGTCAGTGTTTGTACAAATACCTTTAACTCAGATATTAAACCTGTTATGACTTCTCTCTGGTAAGTAGTCATACTTACAATGTTACACTAACAAAGTATCATTTTGAAGTCAACTGAATCCACTGTTTTCAGTTGATATACAGTGCAACACTGTTACACATCTATTGGTTAGTTGGCATTACATACTAAGGGAGGCAACTCATGAAATAAAACAGATGTTGCTAGGACAAAGCAATAAATTATCAACATGTAGATAGAGTTAACATATCCGAACCTTGGCTAGCGAAGAGGTAAATAAACATGTTGCACATAGTATCAATCAAAAGCTAGAGGCCTTATCAACTCAATAAAATTACATAAACTAGCAATGAACATTTGCATCACTCATCTAGTTTCTCAAAGATAACTTAGTAAATGCTAATGAAGGGAGGTTGTTGGGTAATTCCTACCAAGTACATTAACAATATTAGCATTACAATACATCCATGTCCTGCTGTGCTATTTACTGTTAATTTATATACATCAATGGCAATTACTAGGCATCAAAGCATAAATAATTACGAATCTGCTGAAGTGAGGTGGAAGAAAAGAATGTAGTGCACATTAAGTTTGTTATATTTTCAGGATAAAGACGATGTAAATTTATATTTGTCAGCTTAGACAAGTTAGAAAAGCATTCATTACATATTCCTATGAATGTTTGACTAAATTAATTGCTGAATAATGAAAAGTGTGGTTAATATTTATTTCTGATCATGCAGTAGTCCCAATGATAAAAGAAAAAGCTCTTTAAAACTGCCCTACCAACTGTTTTGGATGTATTCCTTCATTGCTGTACATCAATAATGCATTAATATTATAGAAAGTAATTGATATCATGACTTTACTTTTGTTAATGTCATACAAACTATAGGCAATAATAACATTATTATCTAACAAATGAAAAGGTGATAGCAGTTTAATGCATCATGAAAACTCCATGATATTCATCTTCTTATGCATTTTTTGCTGGAAACATTTATTTTTAATCTAGAAATTTAGCCATGCAGCACTATCTACCAGTATTTAAAATTTGCATTCTAGAGCGTTAGCTTATTTGCTACATACACGTTTGGATGTGCGTGGAGATACATGATGTTTATATTTTACAAAAATGATCTGCTGGACAGAAATTTGAAAACAAAATACCAAAACAACTTCTGGCAGATCTAAGTATTGTATATCACAGTTTTTATAAGCATGAAAATATAGTACATTTAGGAAAGAACCTGTTTTTACAAATATTGAAATGAAATTCAATCCAGGATCATAGTATCAGCAAATATTTTAATATTTGCACAAAGGTTTTGTCCCAAAAATATTAAATGCACTAGATTTATAGAAATTCAATCTGATGCAAATGTTTTAATTCATCTAAAAAAAACATTTCTTTGACAAAACGTTATCAGCGATAATTATCTGTTCGTATATCAATCATGACGACTTTGTATTATGTGTCCTCAGTGACCCCTTTTGCTGCCAATTCTTCCCGGACTCTCCTCAAGTAATCAGGATCTGGGTATCCATAACTGAAACAAAAGGGATCAGACTAAAACATATATAAAGCTGCCGGGCCCTTTCATCATAAAATGTGACTGGATTCCTAATCTCACTTGAAAATATTATGACCAATCAATATCTGCATTTATCAATTGTCAGTACAGATGACATTTCCAAGTCTGGAGTTAAAAATTTTCATTGAAAGTGTTGGGTAAAGTTTCACCATAATATCTGCATATTTTAAGCTAATAAACAGACTAAAATGCATACAAAATTGTATAATGTGCTCAAACTGCACCAAATACTGTATATTTGTCGACCTATAAGATGATGTGGAATATAAGTCAAATGAGCAAATTGGCAAATTTTCCATCTTTCATCCTTATATAAGTCAATGCCGATTATAAGACGAGGCCAGATCAATAACTTGGCTTCGTCTTTTTCACTTAATTCCACACAGCATCGTGAATTTGACCCTATCTGCAACTCTGTAACCTCTCAGATCAGAATGATTAAGTGTAACTAAAAGTACCTAATTTGTTTCACACGAAATATTTTAAATGCATTATGTACTTTTAGCTACAAAAAATGATGCTGACGTGAAAATGTATTGAATGACAGATAGGATAAATTTCATGATGCTGTGTGGAATTAAACTATAGTAACTTCATGTTTCTTCTTGCACCTTGTGATCAAAATAAAATATTATTGCCCAATATGAGAAAGAGAGAGAGAAAGTGAGAGAGATTTCAGCACTTCATGTTTTTTTTTGTACCTTACTGCCCCTGTATATCTGAAGCTTTTGTCAAAGAGAGAAAACATTAATAAATTAAATAGTAAATGTAAACTATGAAAATTCATACCATACTCCTTCAAAGTTTAAATATTCACAATATTTATATCCATATACACTCCATTTAGGTTAAATCCCAAGAATGACCATTTCACATTTTAATTTTCTTGGCAAACGCAATGACCTCTCCATCCCCAACAAATAGGATTTTTTTTTAACAGGGCATGTATTCTTCATGTACTTAGGTGGCAACTGTTTTTGATCTTTGCTCATACTTTAAATTGCTCAGTTCTATCAGTAAGTTCTAAAGACGTCACTGGTTGAGAAGTTACCAGCATTTGTTTTCATTATATGGTACCATATTCACAATGCCCTATGGGTAGCCTCATTTCTGTATTGGTGGCCTTACTAAACTGATCTGGTCTTCCGAATATTGACTTCAAACAGCTGCTAGCTTGGAAGATCTGACTACAGCTGTAGCATATTTAATTAGCATGTAAATACCACTACAAAACCATGTACTCAAGGTAAATGGAAGTGGTAACTAAAACTAAAAGAAACTGCTTACCCAGTGGTAATAATTGATAATGAAATATAGAGTACTGCACTCATGTACATGAGAAAAATTACAGTCATCAGGCAAGTGAAAGACAATCATCAAAACATCTCTCTCTCTCTCTCTCTAATGGGGCATAACTTTTATTAGATCATGAGGTGCAAAAAGAAAAATGTGATGGAATATCTTTGTCAAGGTTATTCATCTTCTAACTTGTCAATCTTAACGCACGTATATGTAATCAAATTTAAACAACATAAATTACTAGTGCACGCTGCTTTAGTGCAATTCATCTGATTACGTTAATTTTTAATACTGACGATCATGTAATTGTTTCAAATCCTTCTTAATGTGGAGTACTGTATTTTTTCATACACAATCTCTTCCCCAAAATGAAATATTTTGTTCCATATTTTGGGGGGGGTTTACTTTTTGAAGAGTTTTTTTCCTTAGGAAAAAACGTGACATTTGATAAAACAATTTGGATGACATATTTGATATATAAGTCGATTTGGAGCATAAGATGAAGCTAAGATTTTCTGGTCAAAAAGTATCATCTTATAGGTTGGCAAATATGGCAATTTTGAGTGATAAGATTTTCAAATCTACCACAGTGGCCGCTACAATTGATTTAAGATTGAAACAATTTTAATTATAAGAAGTCTTCTGGTGAAAACCCGATGTCGATATACGTAGAAGTGACAAGATTTTCAAGATGGAGTCATACCGGATATCAGATTGGCACCATTTTCATTTAGAACCAACATAACATTACATAAAAGTTTGGGATTTTTTTAGTGAAACTCCCATGTTGATATAACCATCCATTCAGAAGGATTAACAATAACAAACTTGAACTGAACAACAAACTGACAACAAAGAACACATAACCATTTTAAGCTAGCTTAAATACTTTTGAGTGTCACCACCTTCTTGGTGAAGACAATTACAAAAAACAGAATAGATAATAAATACAAGACAAAGCATAGAATTCACAGAACTCTACGGGAGCTGCGATGGCTCATTGGAATGTGTGAAAGACTCATGACCAAAAGAGTGTTGGTTCAAATCAGCCCATGGGACCAGCCGGTATCAGTTACCATGGTGTTTCCATGGGCAAGGCACTTCATTCCAATTGCCTGGGCACTAAATAACCTACTTGTGTTGTTACACCAAACCAAACCAAAACCAAAAACAAAACTTTACATATCTGTATATCTAATGGAAGTATTGTTTGAACTATTTTGATGTCAAAACTAATTGGTTTGATTTTTGTTGTTTTTATTGTAGGTCTTAATGTCATTTTTCAGCACAAGATAGGCTATACATGACAGCCAATATAACTGGTGGATTACGAACCTTTAAAGAAGCCTGGAAGAATGACTGACCCACAAGAAGCTACTGGCAAGCTTTCTCACACTAACTTGTTTGAACTCTGATGATAAAATGACAGTAGTAGAAAGCAACACCTTCAATAGATTTCATCAAATATTAGTATATTCCATAAAGATTAATACAATCAATAAACTGATTCTATTGAAATCATATTCACATGCTGAACGTCTTTTCACTATTTTAAATTGCAATGTATACAAAAATGAAACAAGGATATACAAAATACCAGATGCCAGATTAAATATGTAGACTTGTGAAAGTGACATAAAAGTTTGTCTCAGTTTTTATCTTCTACTATATCTGAACCAATTATCACAACTCAAGATTTCATGTAAAGGAGATTGTGATAAATTTAAAAGACTACAAAAGGATCTAACACTCATTTTATTAATGGGATTCATATAACAAGTACTCTGCTCTTCTGTTGTAATTTACAGTGACTTTATCTCAGTTTACTGAAACTATGCAGCAACAGCATACACAATCATGTTTTAAAAGTCATTAAGCATCACTTTGATTAGAAAGTTGCTGGTTAGGGAAATAATTTATCTCCTGTTGCCTACACCTTTGTGCCTATCTCCTTTTTCTTAATTGGAGCAATTTAGTGTGTAGAGGAATAATTTAGGGCTACACTCATGAAGATGCTGCCCCCAATTATAGCTAAATCAGATTATAGTAAATGATTTCCCCTGTGGCACCATAATGATGATTTAGAGCAATATTTAACATGCCAGAATTAAACAAAGAACCTGATTTCAACCATGGGTAAGGTACTGTATAAAAACATGTTTTAATGGCTATATCACTTGATGATTCAAACCAACTCATGAAAAAATTAAATATTTACAGTCCAAGAAGTTCATATAATATACATTGTATATAAACTGAACTTGACCTTTAAGTATTTACTCTGATGTTTTCTATTAGCGCAATCAGTGCTATATTGATGATACATTTGATCAATGTAAGCAATGTTGATAGGACATGTTCTGGGTGTTGTATGCATATTTAAAGTAATAATACATGGTCACTGCGAGAAAACTGAGCCGAAGAGAGCTATATTAAGAACACACTTTGAACTAGTTTTTTATCAACTAGCCACCTGATACATCTGGATTATTAAAATTCAGTCTGATAATATATGTTTGTAGTTTGCTGTATTCACAGATACCCCATCAATGTCTGAACAAGTGTACAATGAATGGTACATCACCCACCCACCCCCATGTTTAATACTCTTCGACATAGGCACTAGGAAAGCATGGTTGACTCTGATGAATTGTATTGCACTGAACACAGTTCCCAAAGGGACTCTTTATATGTGGACCCTGTAGTTATTACTTATGGCAAACTGTGGATATCAAATGACTGCTGTCTGCTTGGTTCCCCATAGGATCCAAGTTTCATCTTAATCTAATTTGGCAGAGAAGACAGGACAAGTTTCTGCTCAAAGTTCTAAGTCATGCTCTGGATTATCACTCCTTCCTTGTACCAGTGAATCTGAATTAGGCTTGATGAGCTTAAGGAGAGCTGAGGGAGTAGACCTGCTGGTCTTGTCATACTGGGTAGAAGCCTTACAGCTCTGCAGTGCACAACAATATGGCATGTGTTTTTGGGATTGGGTTGGATTTTATTCTAGACTTCCCATTACTAACTTGATGAGGTAATAAAATTATCCTTGGATATGGGGACTAGCACCAAGAAAAGATATAGTAACACTATAATAGCATCTACTATTCATTACGATATTCAATGTTGATATTCAATGTCGGCATTAGCACATGGTTGCATAGTTGTTAATTACATGCTTCAAGTACATGTATTTAAATTGGCCTTGAGTTTGGTCAGTCTGTTCCCATCTTATTGAGGCTACCAAGGGGATGGGGCTTAACAGGGAAATGAAAACCCATCAACAAGTTGTTTTTAAACAGAACATTTATTTAGTTACAGAAGTCATCATGAAAAGTACATAAAAGCCAACAAGAGATATGCGGCTGATATGATTAATGAAGGCATAATATTGTATACAATGACACATGCTAAATAAAATTAAAAGGAAACTGTCACAGCACAATAAACTTGCTTTAATCACCAATCTCTTTGGAAAATGCAAGAATCAATTAGATTTTGTTGCTTTTATTTAAGTCGACACGAGAGGCCAACTTTATAGGAAAAAAAAAGCTTGATTTTTTATCCAACCGTGACATTAAAGCCTGGTGGCAAGATCAACAAATTGTTGAATAAAGCACAGGTCGGAACTGGCCACTTGCTGACATAAATAATTAGGTGAGAAAATTAAAGCCTGTCGGCAAGATTAACTAATTGTTGAACAAAGTATGGGTTGGAATAGTCAGCTTGTCGACATAAATGATTAGAAAACAAAGGATTTGTTTAAGTTGGAACCAAGGGCTTCTGTTGGCATATACATTTATTTTTTTATGTCGATGTCGACATAAGCATGCCAATTTTGGTAGTATTAGTAGACAAAGGGACAGTGACTTTGCTTTTTTGTTGAAATAGGCGGCTTGTCGACATAAATAAGTGATGTTGATATAAGTGGGTAGGACTGTACTATTGTTCAAAGAAAATTCACTTTAGTCAGGTCCCTTAAGAAATGTGCAAAATATAACAAAGATACTAGATACATACTGCTTTTGAGACAAATTATAGTTAATACTATATCTCCAATGAATACTGGAATTTAATTGAGTAATATTGACATTTAAAAATGTTGAGAATATTGATATCAAAGAGACACCTACTTCTGAGGACCACCAGCTCTATTTGTCTTGTGATGAATGTCATTCCATACAATTGTATTTTCTGCTCCTGTTGTGACTGATCGACCAATGGCAAATACAAGGCGTCTATCGAATGCTTTTCTCAAGAGAACCAGCACTTTACGTCCTTCTGTATTGTCTGGAAGGTAGGCATGTCTCCTGGTACCATGGTAGGGCTTTCCTGGGTTTGGATGCTCTTCCTGCAACATGACATGTAACAAGTGTAATGTTGCATAGATGCAAATTAATTTTCTGAGAATGCTGTGCAAATATAAGAGCTGGAAAGCTTTGTTTTAAAATGAAAATGTAACTATGGAACCCCTCCCTTATTGTTTACTACATAATACTGTGCACTATTTTACAAATATAATATTCTGAGTAGAAAGTGGTCCCCTGCAATGTAGTCACCTATTTTGGGAATAATAATTGGCATTGAATAGTAATAATGGTATAAGTTTGATGGCAATGTTACTAAAGAAGTCATTATGGTAATCATACAACATTTATTGCATATATGAATATATATATATATAAATATTAGGTACATTTCTAAATATTAATAATGATATTGCAAAGTTCTGGTATTTAACAAAATGAGAGAATGATATAGTTCAGAATCAGTGATAGAGCTCTTTCAGTACAAATGTACCACAATTTTATAGATCATACTTCATCATGTGTGTTTTTGGAGTATGCAAGAAGAGACTAAGCCCAAGGGTTTAAAGTCTTTTATAGGTGATTACTAAATGTATGCACTCAGAAAATTCGTTATCAATATATATATATATATATATATATATATATATATATATATATATATATATATATATATATATATATATATATATATATAATAATGAGGACTTTGGGGGCCCCGAGTGGCAGAGTGGTCTAAAGTACTCTCCATTACGGAGTGACTGCCATCTCACCTCTGTCTGCGTGGGTTCGAGTCTTGGCTAATGTGGGTATGTGAGAAAGCTTGCCAGTAGCTTCTTGTTGGTCAGTGGTTCTTTCTGGGGTTTTTCTGGGTTCTTCCTCCACCATTAATACTGGCCAACATGTATAGCTTATTGTGTGCTGAAAAATGGCGTTAAACCCTACAACAACAACAACATGAGGACTTTGTATAGCACCTAGTCTTTAGAAGCTCTAAGCGCTTTACAACATTAGACAACACCCATAAGATGTGATGTGATGTGATTTGGATTTTTAACGTAGCTTTAACAATTTTTCAGTCATATTGCTACGATGTCTGCAATGTGGTAGTTTATAGTGATGTCTAGCACTAGGGCATCATGCCGCAGACATGTAGCATGATGTCCCACCCAGTCACATTATCCTGACACCAGGCTGACCAGTCCTAACACTAACCACTTAATGCTGAGCGCCAAGCGAGGCAGCTGTTAGTACCATTTTTGTAAGTCTTTGGTATGCCTCGGCCGGGGATCGAACCCATGACCTCCCGCATCCGAGGCAGACGCTCTAACCACTAGGCCACTGGAGCGGTTACCTATAAGATAAAAAACATATAATGATATGATTACAAAAACAAACACCATGAAATTAGAAAAACATTAAAAAGCATGCTGAAAATATTTAAGGTAGGAAACATTATTAGATCTTTAAGTTTGTTCTTGCAGTCGAAATAAGTGAGTTTTGAGAGCCCTCTTAAATGTGATCACTGTGTCTTTGTGTCTAAGTTCAGTGGGCAATTCATTCCATGTTGCTGGGCCTTGGTATGCAAAAGAATGCTGTCCATATGACTTTGTTTTCATAGTGGGAATAATGAGTATACGATTGTCAGAAGAGGAGCATAAGTATCTTGCTGGTGTGTACAAATGGGAGAGGTCGGATAGGTATGTTGGACTAGAGTCTGACAGTGAAATGTTGCACACAGAAGAAATTTTGTGTTTGATTCTGGATGGAATGGATAGCCAGTGTAGGGTACAGAGCAGTGGGGAGGTGTGCTCTGATCGTGGTATTCTAAGTATGATCCGAGCAGGTGTGTTTTGAACTTTTTTAAGTTTCTGGAGCAGATATTGAGATGAACCAGACAGAATTGAGTTACAATAGTCCAGTCTTGAAAGTACTAATGAACACACAAGTGTTTTAGTGGCATCAACTGAAAGATATTTGCGAATTGAGCTGATGCGTCTCAGCTCAAGATATGCAGCCTTGCTGCATGTTGGTGCATTGTGAAAGTACTGTTCAGAGTAACACCTAGGTTTTGTACTGATTGTGTGAATTTAATATTGGTGCTGCTGATATTTATTGTTTGAGGTAAAGGATGTGAATGAGAAAGTCTTTGTGTTGTGATCAGAATGGCCTCAGTTGTATCATCATTCATCTGCAGCTTGTCACATGTCATCCATGATTTCACATCAGAAATGCACCTCTCTACACCTTGGATGGTAGCATCAACTTCAGTTGGGTGGCTAGATTTGTATATTTGGGTGTCATCAGCATACAATTGGTGAGACACTGTATGATGATCTATGACACTTGAGAGCGAGTGTACAGAATGAAGAGAACAGACCCCTGTGGAACACCACAGCATAGATCAACTGGGCTGGAGTGTATTCCATTTGCAGATACAATTTGTGTCCTGTTGACCAAGTAGGATTTGAACTACAGTAAGGCTGTATCATGACTACCAGATACATGCTAGAGACAGTGAAGTAATATATCATGGTCTATTGTGTCAAATGCTGCAGACAAATCAAGGAGGGTAGGACTGTAATCTTTCCGCTATCCAACACAGAGAGAATGTCATTAACTACTTTTAGAAGAGTAGTTTCAGTACTGTGGCAAGGGCGATATGCAGATTGTACATTGCTAAAAAGACTGTTTAAATTTAGATGAGATACAAGCTGGGATAGAATGATCTTTTCTAAGATTTTTTATATGAATGGGAGATTAGAAACTGGGCAGTAGTTCTTTAAATCATTATGGTCTAGTGTTGGTTTCTTCAGCAGAGGCTTTACAATGGCAGTTTTTAAAAATAATGGGAATTCCCCAGATGAGAGAGAGGTTTTAATAACATCAGTTGGTGAAGGCAATACTGGATCTAAGCACTCAAGCAGCAGTGATGTTGGAATTGGATCAAGTTCACATGACTTTGGTGCACTCTTCATCATGATTGTACATATGAAATCCATAGAGACAGGTTCAAATTCTGCTAATGGTTGCCACTCAAATTCTGTATCCCAAATGTATGGTGACGACGAGTCAATTGAAATTGTGGTGTGAAGCTTATCTCTAATGGTTTGTACTTTGTCACAGAAGAAATTTGCAAACATATCCAGAAGGTCGACTGGAGAGAAGGTAGTTGGAAGTGGTGTAGATTTGTTCCTTGACATTAGCTTGTTAGTAATCTCGAAAAGCTCTTTGCAGCAGGAACTTTCCATGATCTTAATAGTGTAGTGGGCTGATTTCGCTGCATGGACTATATTTGTGACATTCTTCTTAGAGGCTTCATAAATTTGCTTATGAATAGTGAGTCTGGTGGAAATCCAAAGCCTCTCAGCTTTACGGCGGTCTCTTTTAGCAGCGTGAAGCTGGTCCCTAACACTGCTATACCATGGAGAACACTTTTGAATTGATACTCTGCACTTGGTAGCTGGTGCATGTTTGTCAAGCAATGAATGCAGGCAGTTATCAAGTTGTTCTGTGGTAAGAGGTAAGCAAGTTGTTAAGTTAGCTTGGATGTCGTGCATTAGTTTGGTTCTATTTATCATATGAAGGTTTCTCTTAGTAGCAAATAAAGGTGGAGGGTTAGTGACTGATACATCAAGATGGCATATAATGCAGAGGTGATCTGATGCAAGGTCATGGGATACCAGGGAAGACCGTAGAATGTTATTATCAGGTCTATGAAGAATCCAGTCTAAAATGTGACTGTGTTCATGGGTGGGTTGGTTAACTGTTTCCGGTTGAAAACATTAATGGAATCTATGAGTTTTGATGTATTTGGATTTCCGGGACAGTCAAAGTGAAAGCTGAAGTCTCCAAGAATAACCAGGTTGCCACCTATCGAATTTCTATAGTCCAGGAGATTCAGAAACTGCTCCAAAAAGAGATAGTCAGCCAACTTGTTTTTTCTACTAGGAGGAGGGCGGTATAGGCAGAAAAAATGGACTGACCTTTGCTCCAGTGTGAGTGTGGTTTGGACTAGTTCAAACGATGTGTGGTCGAAATTATATACATATATCATACAGAATACCATCCATCACGCATGGCTATTCAATTGTCTGCACCTTGGGAATAATAACAGGTTGTCAATAATTAGAAATATAAATTTAACTCCTCATAATATGTGGACACAGCATCATCATCATCCTGCCCTTATTGTTTCCACATATCCTATGAGCTAAACAAGGACAATACCTCTGTAAAATTGCACATGAAGAAAGCAGCTGGCCGACAAATAAAACTACCCATAAGTACTGCAAGTATTGAAGCATTTAAATAAGCTACCAAACACATAGTTTCAAAAGGGATATTTGAAAATCAGATAAATATATAATATGCAATTTCTCCACAAATTGAGGTGACAATTTAAAGTATGGTACAAATAGAAGGACTCGACTGCAAATAAAGAAGTCAAATGAACCGTTTTGTCATTACCCTCTACAATACTACAAGTAATATTATAGTAGACATTTGAGAGTTTTGTTACTGAGAAGGTTCAACACCTTCTATATCCCATGACTATTCTATACCAAAGATAGTTGCATAAGTGTGCATTCATGACTCTATCTCGAGTAAGCCTTAAGTTCCCATGTGGTGCCACTGTCAGATCAATACAGCCATTGCAGCTCTCTGGGGCAGACAGGACTTCTTGACTATCCATATAGCTCCCTGGGCAGCAAATCTGGCAAATATAATGATGATGGTTGCTGTAGTCTCAATTCCAGCAACACAAAGGCCAAAGATATCTTAGAACCTGACTGGAAATATGTTGAGTCCTCAGAACTAAATTTCAACATCGTATATGTTAGCATATTTTTACTGATGTCTTTTGGATTATGTATTATTAATTCACCTGAATGGAGATAACTTTTCTTGGTTTTTCTGTTTGGGTCCTTAGATTATCTTTGACTTGAAAGGCTACATATATATGCCATGGTGCAGTGACACATTGCTCAGTACTTATTATTTTGATGACTAGTTGATGGGTATTTAGTCCGTTGTCATTGCTAGAAATCATGTTTTGCTCACTCCACAAATGATTTTATACATGCTTATATGGCAACAGATGGATTCGTTTATGTCATCCAAAGTGTAAATTTGGATAACTCAACTTTACCATCAGCAGCGACATCACCATATCAAATTGAATTATCGGTGTTTCCCTTTCAGTTAAACATGACTGTGTTTAGCCCTGATATCTGCCTTACAAAAGCCACTACAAACCCAAATATGTGCGTAGATTCATGTAGGAAAGCTCCTCAATCATTAAAACTGGATCAGACACAGTACAAGTCACTCTTGACATTTGGCTTGATGCCACTTAGTGTAAGGCTACCATTGGGACCAAGTCTGTTTCTGTTATGCACACCAGCTTGTTGAAAGTTCACGAAAGCAGAATGTGTAAATATGTAGCTTAAACATATTATCAGGGTGTTTGCTTGTGCCTTTGATGACCATTACATACCAGTCATTAGACCCTATATAACCATCATTGTAACAGGTGAGTCTGAAAATTGTTGATGTGGCATCAGTGTTGTTGAGAGCTGCTTTCATTTCCACACCACTGAAAGATAATGTTTGCAGCTAAAAAAAATTAATAAGCCATTATTGACATATCAGATTTTGTCACTAGTGCTATATGCTGCATTGTTCTGTAGCATATAAAAGCTTTTCATTGATTTCCTAGAATGCCTTGCATGGACAAAAAATATGTCATGAACCTGAAAGTCATTCGTCTTAGCTGTTGTTGTAGTTGTAGTGTTTTAACACCATTTTTCAGCACACGATAGGCTATACATGGCGGCCAGTATTAATGGTGGAGGAAGAACCCTGAAAAACCCAGGGAAGAACCACTGACCCACGAGAAGCTACTGGCAGGCTTTCCCACATACCCACACTAGCCGAGCCTTGGACTCGAACCCACGCAGACAGAGGTGAGATGGCAGTGATCCGTAATGGAGAGCGCTTTAGACCACTCGGCCACTTAGGGCCCCCGTCTTAGCTGTAATAGTGTGTATAATTTCTTGCAACACAGATGCATCTATGTTTATGTCCAAACTTAATCAGGTTCTTTTTTTAGCTGAGCCATTGTTCATGCATTTTTGATTTCATTTAATACCTTTTGCAATATAACTGTAATCCAATCCATTGCTATATTTGCAATAACTGAATCTGACAGTCATTGTTGAGTGGTTTCATCGATCATTTCACAAACCGGAACAGGCCTTGTTGCTGTTGATTGAAGTGTAACTGCTTTTTATTCACAAGTTTCCAATTGTTGCAGTTGATCTTCAATTGACAAAATCCAGATTTTTCAAATGATCTGCAGCAGCGCTTTTGGTACTATCAGCAGTTTGCATTGCAACTTGCTTAGCAATCATGCATTGTGTTAGACCAGGCATGCAAGAACCTACGGGCTTCTGATGGACAATCCCTAGATTGTGTCGTCATTGTGATTTCCAAGATATGCTGCGTTGAAAACTGTTATGAGTCTATGCTCATAAAATAAGTAATAGAAAAGAGTGACAAGCATCGTGCTTGTAGAATTCAAATTTTATTTCTCCCCAAGATACAATGAGAAAACAAAAAAAATGAATTTACAGTATTGTGATTTAAATCCCAAAATAATCCTAGAATTACAGACATAGACTTACTGACACAAGTCAAAATAATAAAAGTTCTGAATAAACATTAGTGGAAATCCAAATTAAATCCAATGCTGAAGGTACTGATGTGCCTGTGGCAGCCTGTATCAAGTTGTTGTACCAATAGTCTTTTGTTAAAACACAATTATATAATTCCAGTTTAGAATTCACTATAAACATCAGTGAATGTCTCTGTCCAAGAATTTTTCTTTTTTTATGAGAACTCTGTATTTCCAAATTAAAAAATCACAGAATTGTATAATTTAAAAAAATAAGATCCAGTCCATTTTTGGGACAAAACAATAATATAAAATTTATTCTGCTGGGTCTTAAAGCACAAATGAATAATTTTGTCCATTCACAAGATTATTTTGTCCTCTACTTGACATCAGGTCACAATTAGCATTTTCGAAGAAAAGCCTTTTGCATAATGACCAAAAAACATCTAGAAACGTCTTAATGTTTACAAAATAAAAAGTTAGTATAATTAGAAAGTCTTTTACTAAAATTATAATATATAACCTGGAATATGTCAGGTACATCAGGGGAATCCCAATAACCTAGACCCAGACCCAAACAAACATGTTGACTTGTATTAATAATGATAATATAAAACGCAGGATATATATAAAGCATATTTTAGCTTTGTATTCGCTGCTTACAGAATTAAAAAAATAATTCAGATCAAGTAGAAAATAAGCTTGACTTTGGACAAAGTTAAGTCTAAAACACAATATTACATTACAATAGCATATAAAGAATATTTTTTAAAAACCTAACAAAGCAAATTAAATATACATGAACAACAACATGCATTGGTGTCACATGACCACATAAAAATGTCATTCTTTAATAAATATCATGTTGATCTCTAATTTACAACTGCATTGTCAGAGTTTCCCCACCAAGGTCTAATTTGTGCCCATCCTGGTCCACAAGGGTTAAACAAGGTGCATCAACCAGGTATTGTGATACATAAGTGCCATTGGATTAATTTATATCAGATCAACCAAGATGCATTAGGGGCAAACCCAAATAATATATAACTCTGTGATGCTTCCATTGTGGATGCTGAGCCTTGATAACTGCTGCTTAGATGGCAAAACAAGTTAAAGTAACTTAAATCTTTGAGGTGCTTCAGACAATGTATGACTAGGTATTGTAACTGGTACCTGGTTCTGCACACAGAATTCATTTGTCCATGGAAATCTTGTTAATATAATCAGGCAAATGAGAGCCATTGTCAGTGATAACAGTGTGATGGTTACAGTGTACTGTGAAATTCAGTTGAGACGGCAGAGCTGAGTGTGAGCTTGTGTATGTGTATGTAGATTTAGTGATAAAGACATCACTAGTGGCTTTATCTGTATTATGATGCATTCTGGTTGTTAAACTGAATTATCCAAACCAGTGCAATGCTTCTTTTCATGGTCAAGTCTATTGTGAAAAAATACAATATGGGTCCTTAAGTAATACATACATATTTTTTAACCATTTTTATTCTTATGATTCATTACTGATCAACCACTTTATGCAGAAAACTGTTATACTGATCTGTTTTAATACTATATATACAGCTGGTCCAGTTATAGAAGGTAACTTGCAGAAGGATCAGTTGTGTAATAATTTGTGAGGAATTAGCAAAATGGTGATTAATAAATCATACAAACATCATACATGACAAAATCTTGCAAGAAATAGAGACCAATGGTTACTGACTTGCAAATAAACGCTCATGGATACGACACAAAAAACACTCTTGGGCATTTCTATGCAAAAGAAAATAAGTAGAATCATCACTTTGATCATCTCTGTTTGGTTATTTCTACACAATCAGATCTGGCAATCCTAAAATGACCTAACTAGCTCTCCTTGGTAAACCCTGCTGCTAATTTCATTAAAATGTTAAATATCTTTTCTAATGTTGAAAGAGAAAACAACACAAATGCCAATAAATTTTCACAATTCTACATACTGCCCCAAACTCAAAAAAGTCCTGCCCTCCATACCTTATACACTTGAAATAATCCAGAACAACCTACTATATCAGGATATAATTTGTACATTGAGAACGTATGGTGCTCTGCTTTCCAGCATTAAAGATAATATTGATTTGCCATTAAACACTCAAAATCTATTCAACTATCTCATAATTTCCTCATTGTTTCTTTAGATGTAACATCATTGCACACAAACATACTGCATGCAGATGGCATGCATTTTAACCAGGCAAAAATATACTGGCATACCTTCTCAGATTATTGTAAATTGCAGGATTCTTTAACTGATTTAAAAAGATATTTCCAAGCAGGAACTATCTAACTGATTCTGTTTTTAATCAGGCATTTATTCTAACTCAAAATAAAACTTTAAACACAGTAGAATGTATACAAGAAAACACTATTAAGCCTTTAACAATACAATATAATCCTTCATTACCTAATACATGTACGGACCTTACAATTAATAAATACTGCAATTTCCTCAACTTATCAAATTAAAACAGCATACAATATTTTTATTATTTAAGCCAGTTGATTCTTTCAAGCAGAAGACCTAGGAATCTGCAAGATTGTTTTAAGCAGAATTAAAATTGACAGAAAATATATTTTTTTCCTCATCTAGATCCAATGGATGACAGTGCATATAATGTACTTTACAAAGAACCTATTTTAGTAGCTCCAATACAAAATAATTTTGTTCCAGTATGGTATATTTACAGTAATATTGTGTATGATCATTTGACAGTGAATTGGCTTTAAACAGGGCAATGTAGTTTCAAATTATTTCACCAAACTAGTTGGCACGGTTGAGAGGCTTCATAGTTTGAAGTTTGTCAAGGTGGATTATATTATGTGTGAGCAAAAAAAATTCTACGAGGATTAAAGATATTAATTGACTATTGTTACATGTTTAGGCTTGAATGAACAGTAAGACAAGAAAGAGTGAATACAGCAAGCTTTAAAAATTTTAACAAATTATTTATTCCTCTGGAAAAATACTGTAAAAATGAAAAATAAGAACTTACGTTTTTTTAAAGAATCAAATCCAAAAATAATCCAAGAATAAAATTGTATAAGTCCTAATATTGAAATGTTCCAATGATTTCAAGTTCGAGTCCCAACAAAGAATCCAAAATGGAAGACGATGATGTATGCAGCAGTGTATCCTGTATTGTGTTGTGGTCTACAGTAACCCTTGTAGAAACACAGGAAGTAATCCGGTGTTTGAAATCCGAATAAATTTTTTAAGAAATATCTTTGTACAATAATTCTGTATGAGCACTCAAAAATATTTCCAGAAAAATAAATTAATCCTTTTGAATCCAAATAATTTGAATAAACATTAAAATGTACTTCCCAAAATGACACAACAAAAGAAACACCTTTACATCTCAGTGTTTAGAAGCCCAGCTGAGATTATTTCTCTAAAACATTGGTTTAAAACTTCAAATTTGTGCAAAACAGGTGCACAGATAAGGGTCACGTGATCATGTTAATATATAAAAAATCACGTAGCCCCCCTGTATGTCCTTGATAAGAACCAAGCATTTTACTCCAAAAAAAAAGTTGTTTACTTCACTAAAAACTATTTACAAGTCATGGGTCACGTATCCAACACAGACTCAATCTCAACCTTATTATTCCCACAATAAAAATAAATTAAAAATAACCTGTTCACGTGGCTGTTACTAATTTAGAATTAAGATCAGGAACCAGGTCAGCCTTATGTTTACAAAAATGAACAGTGAAGGTCAAAAGCTGTCAAGATGGAGTAGAGTCTATACTATTTATGATCAAAAGTAATTGGGCATGATTATCTTCCAGTGCCAAAATACCAAAATCCAAGCAACTGAAATATTAAACAAAATTCAGTAATGGGTGGAAATTGGAATCATAAGTGGCTGCAATCAAAGTTCAAAGGGGACATGAATATAAATTCTGCTCATCCTGTAATTCAAAGCTGATTTTAAAACATTACTGTAGAAAGAATGACATCTTGTCACAAAGAAACCCCATCTCATAAAAGTATAATGGACATTTTCCATTCTGAGAAAAACTTCAGGCTGACTCAAGAAGAAACCTAGATCCAGTAACAGTACATCTAAGAAGAGATCTAAGTGTTAAGATCAGCAGTGATCAGGTATACCACTAAGAATATAATCCACAATAATCTCCTAAGAAATGCTAAAAATGTTTGTGATACATATAAGAAGAGTATGAATGGCAACAAGCTATTGTGAAATGACTGACTTGATGAGATGATGTGCATATTTTAATGATAACAAAATGTTAATTTGTTCAATAGTTGTAATTTCTTTCCATTTGCATGCTAAAATCAGTTGATGAAAATCCTGTTTTGGAAGTCAAATCTCCAGAACAATTTTTTTTTATAAAATCTCATGATCTATCCTGACCTAACACATCTTTCCTGTCACATGTATGTAGCTTGGTTTGGAAAAAATGGCTCAGTAAAGAATCAATTTATCAATGAATTTTATCTATTTTTTTGCAACTCAAATTTTTGTTTTAAGGCTGAATTTGAACTGTTAATTTTCCAGTGAAATTGCCACTTCACTCAACATTTCACTTAACTCCCAAGAAGTCATTAATGTGCTCATATACATTTACTGGTATATAACCAAACTGATCAAACTGCCATGACCATTAATCCCTTATGTAAGAAAGACATTACCAAAGTGAATGCCTGCTAGTACACACAAGTGCAGCTAGTGACTAACAGAGTGACATACAATTGTTACAAATTAATAAAATATTTAAATTATAACACTTACAGATTAGATGTGAGACAGATAAGCTAACCAATTTTAAAAAGACTGCTCCAGTGGCCTAGTGGTTAGAGCGCATGCCTTGGAGGCGGGAGGTCGTGGGTTCGATCCCCGGCTGAGTCATATCAAGGACTTAAAAAAATGGTACTAACAGCTGCCTCGCTTGATGCTCAGCATTAAGAGGTTAGTGTTAGGACTGGTTGGCCTGGTGTCTGGAAAATGTGACTGGGTGGGACATCATGCTACATGTCTGCGGCACGATGCCCCAGTGCTAGACATTGCTATAAACTGCCACACTGCAGAAATCATAGCAACATGACTGAAAAATTGTTAAAGCTACGTTAAAAATCCAAATCACACACACACACACAATTTTAACAATACTTTAATTTATAAGCCAAATTAAACTTCATTTGAAATGGATAATTTGCATATATAATCCTAACCAATCATCTGTACATTACTTATAAGTGATTTAACAGTAAAGTAAACAATTGTTAAGCTTTGCATTTTGTTCCACCATACAGTCTGCCAGGATGTGGTCATGCTCTTCCTGTTCAAGCGGTAAAGATGAAATGTCATATTCTCAGTGCAATATGTGTATTAATGCAAATACATTAATAACAAGCTACATAGCTTCAACCCAAGTTCTTGCCAGATTTATTTTGTGAATATTAACCTGGCAGTAATATTTCTGTGAAATTTAATATGAAAAAAACGTTAAAAGGAGTTATAATAAATTGTGACAAAAAAGAGAACATTGATATAAACACTTATTTAAATTCATGTTAGTAATATTTTTCCATGATTTACTGGTTTCCTTTCAAACTATTTATTTATTAAAAAAATGTTTCGAAAAGTATATTATAGAATTTCTCCCCACAACATTCAACTAATTTTCCATTCTACAAATTTAAAAAAGATAATTATTAGTTAACAACAAGCTGACTTACTACCGCAAATATACATAAGACATAATTATACATTTCTGGCAAATTTCTATGGTGAAGTTTTATTTAATCAGGTTTCCAAATAAGTCTTGTATCATGAAAATGAAAGTTAGCTGTTGTTGCTATTATCTGTTTCCTTAATTTAAATGGAAATTTATAAGATTTCAATAAGGTCAGAACTTATAGGTAGCACTTTAAATGTATACATTTTATAAAACTGAAATCTAATGTGCTTATATAGGGACACAATTTCCAAATCTGAGGCAGGGGGATTACCATATTTCATGTTATATTTTGTACACGAAAAAATAATTATTAATTTCAGTGTACAAAACATTATATGTAAAATAAATAATTATCATTTGGTGGTACTGACCATGTACGAAAAATAAAGGGATTGTATCTGAACAATTTCTATGGAACACATGCTACTCGACAATGTAACGGTACAAATGTACAAAGTAAACGTATATTTTCTGTCTCATTCTGCTCTCAACTCATGAATCTAATTACAATAAAAATAAAAGTACTCCATGATTTTTGTTGTTACTAGTGAACGAGGGGGGGGATTATGTGCAAACTTGTCTGCATTTAGAGCATATGTAGCTGTTATGTTGTGTAATGTTGGCAAAAGATATAAGATGGTTTGAACATGTAATAGATATGGGTATTATTTATTGGTAAATTGTTTGCAACGATATGAGACCACATTGTCATGAAATTAAGTGCAACTTGTATTTTACATTAAAAATAAACTCATTATCAAATTGCAATAAAAAATTAAGAACCTGAAATCACGTTTTAGTTAATGCAGTAAGCGCGGGCGTATGTGTGTGTGTGTGTGTGAGAGAGAAAGAGAGAGACCTCACATATGTCACTTATATATCATTTATATGTATTAATCGAATATAAGTGACTTTAAGCAGGCATATTGTTTCCATAAGGGTTATAGGTCAGGAGCATGTGATCTGATAATAACCTTTAAGACAGGGCTGTAAAGTTACTGGGCTGAGACATCAAATGTAATCAAAATTCATTGCTATTATCATAAAGAGCCTCAAAGAGCAGGAAAGGAGTTAAAAAAAGCTGATTTTGGCCATGACAATACAACCTGAGAGAGATACGTCAGCTGCAATCAACTGAGAAGCATAAGTGTGCCGTGATTCACTCTTGTTTCACAAGAATAATAAGCACCAAGTTTCACGGCAGGCAAATAAACCCCGTGAGAATAGTTGCATTCAAAAGATGCATATATGACATCCAGTTGGAAGAGAAAAACAAGAAACGGATGATAACCCTGACAAAAATCATTGGAGAATAGTTATTTATAATCATAATATATTCTAGTTTCATAGTAATCTGGTTGCATTCAAAGGCTGCATATATCAGGCAGATGCTGCACAAATGAATAGGATAAATCTTCTATACACTTGCCTCATATAAACGTGTCAATTACATTTATGGTGACATGATTGTTTCTTACCTTCTGTGTACCACCATTAAATTTATAAAAGATGACAATTGTTCCACATGTTTCAAATCCAGGTAAACTAGTATTTTCATAGTCAATATTCATGGTTCCTTCTGGCTGAGCACCAGTGATAATTCCATACAGGACTCCACAGCAGGGACAAATAGGCTTGTACTTGAAATGAAGTTCAATGCATTCCCTGCAGAAGGTATGACCACATTTGGATAGCACTGTAGGATTTGTGATGAACCCCATGCAAAGAACACAGTCCTCTTTGCCCTCAGTATCTGATAACCATGCAGTATTTGCATATGATTTGGACTCAAAATCTGATCGCTCTGATGTGGTTTCTTTTGTTAATCTTTCTTTTTCAATACCTTCCTTTTTAAGATTCACCTGAGGCACATCTGTAAAACATTTGGAAGCTGCTGTATTGCATTAGAATAAAATCACATTATCAAAGTGATATTACTTATCATGTTATGTACCTGTATCTATGTTTTTTGGTACATGATTTTGATATAATTTTTTTAACTGTCCAGAATATCTTTAGTTAGATTTTGCCCATATGACTGCGTCTGTTAAAAGCATAAAGTTACATAGTATCTATATATAGATGTTTATGTATATTTAGACAATTACTAATAATGATCTTAATAATCATACTTAATGAATGGAGAGTTTCTGAAATAAATTAAGTAGTGTGATCTGTCACGTGGGGTATGCTGTGAAATACAGTAGTACCGGGTAATAGAAATGTATATAAAAAGAGAACTGAGCAATCAGATTCATTCCTATTTTGGAGTCATCCCCATTTCTTTTGTTCCTTCTGTAACTCTGCAGATGTGTTTATATTGTACTCAGATATTATTAAACAGTGGAAAAACATTTGTTTAGACTCTTCAGTGCAAAAAGAAAGTGATCATTATTTGGAACATAATATTATTCTGAACCTGTTGTGACTAATTCAAAAGAGCTCTGAATAATGCCATCTTGACACTATCTTGATTCATGGCATATGAAATATGGAACTTTTCATTCTTTTGTATTTTCAAAGACTTTTATCAGGATTATATTTAATTCACTTCATAATACTTCATAGTTCCTCTCGCATTTTTATGATAACTTTGATAATTAAATTAGTTGTTAAGTTTCACAAAACTTGTTGGTTTTGCTTCTTTCAGTTACTTTGTGTCCACAGAGTCGTAACATACACAACAAATGTTAAGCCTAATACTTACAAAAGAAATGCAAAATGTCTTCCATAAATTTAAATTAAATGTCTGGTTTTCCTGTTTAAATTCTGAATTAAATGTGATTGGTACATTTCATTATAAAACTTATTTTCCTGCAATTGTGTCCAAAAGATAGTGAGTTCATTATTTATAATAGTATTAATGTTATTTTCTTGCATTTCTCTTGCTTTGCAGTATCTTCTAGATGGCCACTGTTGCCATCTTTAGAAAACACTCATTAACAAATGCTTTTTGTAACATAAATGCAGCCGCTGCAAGATATAGATACATGACCAGAACATAAATCTGACAAGTCTGCAGTGGTGTGTCATCTAAAATTCAGAACATGATGGAAATTAGTCTCCGGAATGGGCTATGCTTTACTGGCTGAAAAAAATTTCCATTCAGGACAAGTGGCAATTTGATGTTCAAGATATATGCCATGTTGGACATATTGGACATCAATCAACCTCATTTTCATTTAAGCTCATCTAGAAATCATACTAAGTCTTCTGCTGAATCCCCTTTGTCAATGTGACTTTCAATTTAATACTCACAGTGATAAGAAGCTTTTGAAGATGACTGCAGTGGTGACCATACTGGTTTTTGACAAGCTGAGCTAAAAGTCAAAGAGCAAGGTTTGAAATGTAAAGTTTTTCTTATCCTTTGAGTCACACTTTCCAAGCAGTGAAAAACTTAAAAAAGATGTAAGCAAACATCATCAATCATTTATTATGGATGAGAAGGTCACATAATACATCAAAAATAAAGTTCAGAAACATTGGGAATTCCGCAGAATTTGATTGTCATCAAAATCAAGCATACTCAGAAATTGTAAGAGATTAAATGGCTATTTACAGCCACTGAAGCAGTTATACACTCAAAAGATACACCTGAAATACATTTCTTTAACATTTGGATTTTAGGTACATTCCCATTGTTTATCAAGTATCGTTGCATAATTTACCATTCGTGCATTTGTGCACTGCTTGAGATTTTGCTACAATCTTATTGTGTATTATTGTTGCATCATTTACCATTCATGTAATTCTTTAGCGCATGCATATTAATTACAAATATCATTTACCACCTCATGTTCTGCTCATGATTCCAATAGTCATGCACATGGTCTTTCCATGAATGCAAAAACATAAAGAAATAACTATTATAAGAACCTTAATTTCTCAAGTTTCTATAAAAAGTGAAATATTACAAGTACAGATTCTTCAAGCTATTCCAGCTCTTAACATTTCACAGAGGGTTTTCTTTTTCTTGTTCAATAATGATTTTGTAAGATTTTCACATTCTGTTCAAAAAGCATATAAAATAATGTGACATTAGCTATTTCTGCTGAAGCTACAACTGACTGACAATGGTTATGCAATTTTGTTTTTCAAGTATTTTAAATAACTGAAACTAAATAAAATGAAACATGCATTCATTCACAGTGCCTTCTTTTGTGTGCATTGACTGTGTGACAGGGAAAGAAAATATCGATGAAAGCAATTGTATTTGCAAAATTGTCATAAAAAGTGTATTTTGTGTACTGTATATGTAATTTTATGTAATTTGGTAAGTTAATATTACCTGGTATTCCAGAGATACAAACAGCATATATATATATAAATTTATCTGAATATACGTATCAAAATGACACTGAATTTTGGAAGTGAAGAAATTCGTGAAAAATAGATTTATCATCCAAACACTAGCTGAGATGGGTCAAGGACATTATTAGAATTAGGCAGAGGGCAGAGGATGTAGAAGCAGCATGTTATTCTAGATGGACCTAACATTACACTGCTGCCTAAACTTAAATTCCAAAAACAAATTGGATCATGTTACCAGACTATATAAATATGGCACAATGTCAAACTAGTCATAATTGTAATTCATGTTGACTTGAAAGCAAATAGCTGGAATCCCCCAAAAATAAAACGGGTTGTTTTAAGAAATACTATGACCTATGACATTGAAAAAGCATAATTTGATAGTAATACATGTATGGCTTCTATGGCCTAATTCCAATAATGCACAATAAGTCTTTGGATGAGGAATTCATTAATTTGATCAGGCCTACAGTATAGCATCTCATGTATAAGTACATATTTGCTACTGAAGATGGTTCTAAACCATGCATGTACATGTAATAATATTACCAGAATGCCAGTTTGTTTGTATGTGAGTGTCTGCAAGGGAACACACTTTCTTATAAGATGCAAAAGCTAATGCCCAAGGATAAGAATGAGCCTCAAATGCATCAGTATTTATACATCTGTATTTATTCCAGATAAACAGAGCACATGCTTAAGCTACCTCCAGGTGGAAAATGCTTTTGATATAGGAAAGCTAAATAAACATCTGTTCCATCTTCTTTATTGCCTAATACTGCCTGGCAGTATATACCAAGGACCAATTACCTAATAGCAAATTTTCTTGTACTTAGACACAATGATACCATGATCTCATTCAAGAGCACACTTAAAATTTGCATCTTTCGGTGGCAAGAACAGGCTTAACAAGACTTAGCACTGTTTCTTTACCCTTAAGTAATTTTATCATACTTTGTAATACCAAAGTATGATGTTTCTTGTATTCTTGTTTACGTATGTCCTTACCTGTTGACTTTATTGTAAAATGCTTACAGCTTTTAAAGATTAATCACTTTACTATGCCAATATTACTATTATTATTGTTATTTAAAAAGAAGGTATTTCTTCTTGTATACACAAAATCAACTTCTATCTGTTTTGTGTACTAACAACTACCTTCACTGTAATCCAACTAATAGGTTGTATATTTAATGCAACCATTGTCAAGAGCACACAATGCACACAATTCTTCAATGAAATTACTTTAATATATTTAGCCAGGTCTGATATTACTATTCAGATGAAAAGTGAATTTGAAGGTGAACTACCAAATAATAACTAAATATATATTACAAAACATTTTCATTAACTTTGCATACCAACAGGGAAGCTAGGAAAGATCATGAGTCACAGACATGTTGACACAATCAGACACAACACACAGGTCTTGAATGCCCTCTGCAGTTGAAAAGACACCATTCTGGAGCTGAAAATGGGGTAACCAGTCCACTTGAGTAATCTGATGATCTGAATGTTTGCATTGACAATATAACTATGTTTAAGGCTAGCAATCAAATGAACTATGCAGCAATTTTACTTCAAATGGCTGAAGAGTTCCCAAATTACTGATAATTTCTTTATGTACTCATTTAACAGGCAATCTGCCAATTATGATCCAACAACATATTTTGTCTGCAATGAAGTGGAGCCTATAAACTCCCCATTTCTGCTGAATTTAATCAATACTTGCAAACTAAAGATTATTTTCCAGGTCACATGAAATCTATTCTTTTTCCCAATCTTTTTCTGACAGCATGGATGACTCCAGAAATTATTGACCAATGGGTCTTAATGTCCAAAACCTTTGGTCAAAGAATGCATTCTGGAACTAAACTTAATGTCTAAAACCATTATTTCCTATTAGACTTAACATAACTGTGACTCTGACCTTTAGAGACTAGGATATATTTTAATTCTTACTAAGTGCAAGCCATCCACAAAGTCTGCTCAAGGAAATTAATCAGCAACAAAGGTTAATCTGCAAAACACATTTTTCTTTCTTGAGCTGCAATAACCGTGAATTTTGACCCCCAAATCAATAGACTTCTCCCCTACTTGCAGCACAAACTCTCCGCAAACATTGGTCATGGTATGGCATCCAGAAATATAATTATGCAAAAGCCATCACTGACCTAGAAATCAGACAATCAATAGCCTTTTACCTTTCTCCAAGTGCAAGAAACTTGACCATTAATGTTTCAACTCAAAGTTTTTCCTCACACTAAGTGTAAGCTATGCACAAAGTCAGATAAAGTGGTGGAAAATTAGAGTTACTGAGGAAACTAAATTGGGAACAGACAGACAAATGGACAATACAACATAATATGTTTTGCCTTATTAGAGACCTATACAAATGCAAATACTTGAAGAAATGCAGTCATTTCCATGGAGAAAAAATTGACTCATGAGTTTGTTATGTGCATGCCATGAAACACAATTAAATTTTGTAAGTTTCATGATATAATTTTTCAAACAGAACTTATCCTTTATCTCGTGTGACAGTAATATGATTTGTAAAGAAAATGTTTTAAATTGAATCATCATTTAAAAGTTACATATTTTATTTAATTTTATTAAAGTAATTATTGAAATGTTTTCACTTTGGTAATAAATCAAAAAGAACTAGGACTAATTGTATTTCTTGAGTTACTTTATTTAATTTTGAGTTTCCGGGGAAGGGCATTGAAATTAGAAAGATGGGCAGCAAATATCTGCTCAGTGAAACTGCGTGAGAGGCAAATGAATTCTTCCCATCAAACTTGTTGGGGAACAAATGTCCAATTTTTAAAAGTTTATGGGAGGGTGAATGTCCTGGAGTCCTGATTATTATTAACCTACAGAAATTGTAACTTTTGTCCTTAATAATTTAGCTGAAACCTGTGTCTATTAAAGGAGTATAATAGCTCTTACCTGGTATATTGCTGCTCTTTGAACTTCTTGCTCCAGCTGAGCTTGGTGTTATCTGTTTATTAACTTTTTCACCAGCACCATACATGTCCCTGATATCTTGCTGGAGATGTATTTGCTGTTCTGTTGTTTTTATGATGACTTCATAAATATACAGCACATCTTTCTCGAGGCCTGTGAGCATAAATCCAACTCTGCTTTGTGTCTCTGCTATTTTAATTCTGATACAATGTTCTTTTGCTATTTGATTAAAATTTTCCATGTGTTCTTTCAAAAGCTTTCTAAATAAATTTTTATCTTTCACTTCAAGTGATTTTGTAATTTTTTTAGCTGAATCAGAAACATTTTCTAACAACAAATCTTTCATTTCCATACCAGGATTAGTGGCACTTAATTGGTGTTGGTGGCCTGGTTGTGTATCTCTTCCACTGGGTTTCTCTGGGACACAAGTTTCAGGATGAATTTCACAACTGATAATTTTCTGGACTGCAACATCAACACATTTAAATATATTATCTGCTGTAGTCACAAGCAGGCCTGTAGGACATTCTAATAGATAAATCACAATTTTTCCTTTGTGTTGCTTCTTTAGCTCTTCTAATGAGAGGATTTTCTCAGAAGGCAGCTTGGAACAGTCTCTTGACAACATATACAGTCTTTCTTCAATACAACCTTTGATACTCTTATCTATACCCTTTAACTGTTCAGGATCTCTGGCAAAAAGATGTATTTCCTTTGTCAGATGGTTTGGTATCCACACCACTGGAAGCTTTGGTAAGGAGTTGTCAATATAGTCACACATTTCTGAAGAAGCAAAAATTTCAAAAAAATGGTAACCTGGAGAGAAGACTTCCTCATGAACCTCTTTATGAGCAATCTTCAAGAGTTCTTCAAGATGTCCTGCAGCAGCGTTGACTTCATCCCTAGGACCCTTCAGAAGTACCGCATTTAGGTTTTTATCATTGATGATCTCTGTGCTGGGAAATTTGAGGAATAGTTCCTTAAGATATTCAAATCTTGTCATCACCCTTTGCCACATGAAGTCTACAGTGACTATTTCTTTATGACTGTTGAAGGATTTGGTAGCATCTGTTATAACCTCTGTAATAATCTGCATCACAAGCTGCTGAAGATCCTTGCTACATACAGTATATACAGTTACCAGATTACCCTCAACAACCACTTCAATCCAATAACCGTTTAATTCCTTTCTCTCTTTTAGTTTATCTCTAACATCATCTTGTATTCTAGGATCAGTTCCAATTGAGTCAATGGACAAAGATTCCTGTGCAGAGATGTACACACTGTCAAGCACACCATCAACAAAGTGTTTTACATCTGTTTCTTCTTTAAACTGTGCATTTGAGACTTGAACTATGAAAAACTCTTTGAAATGGTCATCTACAAATACCTTACAATCATGTTTTATTACTATGTCATCTAACATCTTTCTTCCACAATCTGTTTGAGTGTAAAAGTTCCATATTAAATGAAAACTGAAGCTGCATGACACCATGTGTTTTGAAACATCAACTAGATCTTTTTTTCCATGTTGTTTGAGATATTTAATCAACAGATGAAGGACTTGAGCATTTCCTAAAGAAACGAAAAGAAACTGCAATTAATAATAATGACCATGTTAAGAACTATTTAAATATTTACTCATGTTTTTATTATTATTACATGCATTATTATCATTATTATATATATATATATATATATATATATATATACAAACACACACACACACACACACACACACACACACACACACACACACACATATGTATGTGTGTGTGATTCTACTAGTGGTAAGAAAAAATACCATTTGTAAGACCTTCTACTTTACATAATGTTTTACAGTTGAACTCTACCACTTCGAAAAGTTATAAAATATTTTGTATTTAACAAATATAATCAAATACTGCATTTATATGTATTATGTGAAGATATCAGAGGCACCAACCAGAACCAATCTACTGAGGACCAAAAATGTTCGATGACAAGAACAACTGGTGCAATGACACATGCCATATCAAATGTTCCAGAATGGCTGACATGTGTACAATGAGCTATTAACTGATTACCTTACTGTTAGAATATGGAAAGTATAAGTCCAAATGCAAATTGACTTTTGAGATGCTATGAGTAATAAAGGAATAAAAAGTGGTCTTCTGAAGAAATTCGGCACACCGCACACCATTGCTGGAAAGGAGATAAGACAGAGAGACATACCATAATAAATTACATTGTCAGGCACACTATAGTAAATATTTTGATTTTTTGTCATCTTTAATTCTTATTGCATTGTTCAAGATGTTTTACTCAGAATAGTTGATGGCAGATCTTGCATTTTTTGTTCAGTTCATGGCAAAATGCTAAAATATGCTCTTTCTACCAATGCTATATTAAGGGCTGTTGGTAATATAGACCAACATGTAGTTCTCTGCCTTTATTTTTCATGTTATTGGTGGCACCAGTAATGGTAGAAAAAAGGAAGGGAAGTAATTATTGGTCTATTGTCAATACAATCTTTTTTAACGGTGGGTGGTTGTGGTGTAGCCAAATATGATGTATAGTACATAATAATTTTGAAGTTTATCAATTAGATTAGCATAAATGTCATAGAAAATATTCATGGACAATTTGTTTTGTGGTAAATGTATTTATATAAGCTAAATGGAGCAGCCTGACATTGCATTTTATCACAGCACTGAAACAGTATTGAGCTATTTCATCATAATCATCTTGTTTCATGAAGGCTAAGTAACATGCAATGAGCATTACATGTTTCATATATATTGGGCCTTGTATACAATGCACATGGCACAAAACCATGAGGCCATGTAATGGGGGCTGCCATATTAGTCTTCATCCAGTCAATCTGGTCCCTTGACTCACAGTAATATTATATGCATCCCTGAAACCTGTTGGCTACCAAACTCTCCATACTGAAAGTACGGTTGTGGTTAGCACTGACGATAACAAAGAGAATTCCAAGACATTCTGGAAATGCATACTATAAAATGACTTATTTACTTGCATACATTTTACTTCTTTTCATCTCTTACTTCACTACTCTTTGGTCTCTAAATATTAATCAAAGTGTAAATCTTCAGGTATCATCAGTATTTCATTCTAAATTACATGTCTGAAAATAATGGAGAAAAGTTGTCATTAGCTACTTATCCTATATAATCCTTGCATGTATCCATACATGGGATAAATACTGAATTTGTTAGTGTGTGAGAAGGCACTAGCTGTTAAGTTAGAGTCCCTCGAACTAAGGAAACAACAAATTTTAACAAAATTACAAACTGATCAATCAAAATATTTGAGCAGTTGCATACTTTACAAGATCTTACTTCATTCAGTTCTGTTGGATGTCACAATTGTCACTAATCATGAATGTTATACAAAGTACAGCACAACATGGTTACTAACGGTGTATATGACATGTATGGATGTATATATGCATGGACCTCTCTGGTGGCCTAAGTGGTTAGAGCATCTGCCTCAGATGTGGGAGGTCACAGGTTTGAACCCCGGCCGAACCTAACCAAAGACTTATAATAATGGTACTAGCAGCTGCCTCACTTGGCCCTCAGCATTAAGAGGTCAGTATTAGGACTGGTTGGCCTGGTGTCAAGATCATGTGACTGGGTGGGACAATTTTATGCCACATATCTGCAGCATGATGCCCCAGTCACACACACACACACACACACACACACGTTTATTTATTTATATAACCATATCTTTTTTTGCATTGGATTATACTGTATGTTGACTATGCCACAGTCTGGGAAATAGTCAATATTTATTTCTACAATTAGTTATATACATATTAGTGGAGATTTAGTTACACTTTTCTGCATTTGTTATAGGCAGTTAATAATATCACTTTATATATGACATGTAAACCAAGGGTAAATTAGCCTTTACCATTAAACATTGTAGTTATTTACAAAGACATGGAGTGCTTAAGAAAGCAGGATTCAAGGCGGCAGCCTAATTGGTTGGTGGTCCACAAAAAGAGGAAGTTTTACACTAAAGTCATAGTTTGCCTCGAACCCATTACTAGGATACAAAGAAAGTGGCTAGGCATTTTAGCTCAAGATTCATTAATTAATAAGGCATACAAAACTGATTTGTGCTAGAATAGATAGATGTACAGAAAGATATGAGCATAGAATATGAAAATGTTATAGACTGCTTATTTTGGGGATCATCATAATATTTGGGAATAAAAATTATGTAATTATTATTATTACCAAAAAATATGGAGAATTGTGTTATTGTATTTATCATAAATTACTGATTATGGCTAATATAGGCCTTCATAACTTTTCAGGAACTACTGTCAAGGTTGTTCAGGACTGATTAGAATCCATTCTATTTGCATACAGTAAGTTAAGAAAAACACATCATGCTCAGTTTCTCTAACTTTTATAAAAAAAATCCAGTTTTTGTTGCCACTAAATGGAACATTCATAAGTGTCAGCCATGGCATTTCATCTTCACAACATACAGAATCCATATTGCTGTACATTGCATCAAATTATGTGGCTAAAATACATGGAATCTTTTATTAGAAGTTACTCTTTTCCAAACTCCTGCTAGCTTTTGCAGGATACTTGAATGAAAGAATTGGGACATCATTATTACCATAATCTGCAGCCATTTCTTCACAATCAGAACATCATCACCAACCACCTGTGCTTAATAGTGCATTACCAATAGCCCTTAAATTAACAACAAGAAACAAATGGTAAAGGAACAGCACACAGCATATTTTTTGCCCATCCTGTGTTTAATAGCCCACTTTCTGGTCACTACACAAATGAAATTTAATGTGCAGGAACCATTTATATATTAGTCTTAATATAACTATGATCTCTGACCTTAAGAATCCAGAACCTATAGGCTTATTTATTACCATAAGAGTGTAGGCCACCAGTTTGGTCAAGGAAGTTTACAATAAAAGTTATTATGCAAAATCAATTTTTCTTTGAACCACAATGGTCTTTACTTGTGACCTATAGACTCTAAAGTCAACAGAGTATTTATTCTACACTTTATGTGCGAGCCCACCACAAATGATGGTCAAGGTATGTGGTCTAGAACTGAAGTTATCATGCAGAAACCATGTTCTTGTTTCAGACAATGTAATCTTGATCTTTGACCTTTTGACCCCCATATTAATGTGTTTCTTATTTACCAAAGTTTTAAGTGATTCACTAGCTTTGGTAAAGGTATATAACTGATAAATTAAATTTTTATGCTAAAATCAGTGTCTTTGACCTTTGATGTTTTAACGCCCCAAATCAATAGCTTTCTCTTCCTTACTGAAGTGCAAATTATTTTGGCGGAGAGTTGAAGTTCTGAGCAGAAACCATTTTTCATCTTTCAGTCAAATTAACCACAAATTTTTACCTTTTGTCCCCAAATTTATATGCTTCTTCCTTACTCAAGTTCAAGTCATCCATAACATTTCACAACTGTAGACCGTGAGACTGGGAGCTATTGTGCAGAAATCATTTCCTCTTTAAGTCATAATGACCCTGAACCATATTTTTAGCCTCTGAGTGAGTTATATACCTAGCAGGCAAAACACTTATCAATCCCATCATAGTTCTTATAAAATGGTATCAAATGGCTTCATTATGGGGTACATGATAAACATTAATAAATGTTAAGTATAAGGCTTAAACACTAAAGTTTTCAGACAATGAATTATAAAAAAGGTAAAAGTCTTTCCACACCCACATCCCCTACTCCCAACCTTGGCCCTTGCTGAATTAGAAGAATGTATTGTAGTTTACCATCATTTTCTTGCAATTCTGTTACTTCAACAAAGTCACTCTCTTTATCATGGTCACTGGAAGCACTGCTTGGTGTCTCATTTGTGGGAGTTTCTGTTGTTTTACTGTCAAGTCTTGCAATGTCTGAAATTAAAGTGAAGCAAAGTTTACGTTTTAAAAGTGTCCTTTATGTTAATCATCAGAACTATAGGTGTATCTCTCTCAAAATATAAATACCAGGCAATAAAATTGTTTTAGTATACTTCATTGATTGTAATTTGTGCACATTCCCATACAGCATAAAAAACATAATTACTTTTTTACTGAAATTTATTGTACAAAGCATTTTCTAATATTAAAGATTTATAAATTGTTTGTATTTTGAAATACCAGTATGATAATCATTGTGACAGGACTTACCTGCATGTAAAAAAATATAATATTTTTGATACCCAACACATAAAACCCAAACAATGTCAATATAAAATTGGCAATATTGACCAACATCACACTACAATGACCAGCTAATTCAATAACCACATCAAAAAACTACATGTATTATAAACTACCATGATTGTTTTTGTCATTATTTTACATGCAAATATTTTCCAATTTTCACAACATAAAGTAAAATAAAGGTAACTAAATGCTTCACAATTCATGGCCACTTAGAGTTTACCCTGGAGTCCTGTACTATAGTGCACAGATTCTCGTTATAAAGAAAATTAAGAGTATCCATCAACTGACAGAAGAAGTGCGGGAGGGTCAAACCTGTAGTAATATTGCAGGTTTGATGCCCCAGCCCTCTATCAATTGGCGGATACTCTTAATTTTATTTGTAAGGAGCCCATGTACTATAGTGTATGGTACTTACATACTGCAATCATGCATAGTGTCACGTATCACCTTGTTTATTCCCCAACATATTAGATACAGATTTTGCTTTATTCATTCTTTTTACCACTCACATTTTTCCATATGACATATCAGCTAGACATACACTGCTGTTTCTCTGATCCATGTGCTCACAAGTTACTGTTTATCACTGACATAAGTGATTCCACAACGTGATGCAATCTATATTTATAGGTTACTGCATTTGTATGGGAAAATATGAACGAGTTTTTTTGGATGGAATACTGCAAGACCTTGGGATTGCAGTACATGAGTATATCCATCTGACAAAACAAGTTCATATTTTCCCATACAAATGCAGTAACCTTTTTATTATATGGACATTTTCTTATTCTACCTAAGGCTTACTTATATAAACAACTACAAGAAACAAAGTAACTGAATGTATGCCGTATTCCAAACTAAGTACACAAGCACAGATTCATCATTACACAACAACATTATTAAAGCGCACATAACTCCACCCAGATAAATCTGAACTTAGTCACATGCTTGACATAAGTTTCGAAAGAAAATGGTGTTTCTCTCTACTTAAAATTGAAATTTGGAGTCATATTGTGAATGAATGCGCATTGCAACAACTTTTCCATTTCATCTGGAATGAATAGATTTTGGTATTTTTGTCAATTTTAACAAATTTCGTGATTATGGACTGGATTCATCTTTGCAAATTGTACATGAAATACATCAGATTGAAGCAGCCAGGGAGAAGCGTATTGACATCTGCAAGTGCGTTTGTTCTGTTCTGTCACTGACTATTTGAAATCATAATGTGGGAAAAATATGAAGTCTTTCAATTGCAATTATCAAAAAGATGCTATTGAATTTAATGTTTATTTCATTTTGAGTGCAATAAGGAGGATGTAACTGCACTTGGAATAAAGACATTACAGTACAATTTCGAAATGTGTAATCAAGCTTGAGAAATGATGACATGGCTCATGTAATTCAGATTTGCAGAACTAAGAAAGTACATTTTGAGGAAATTCAGGATGTAAAACTAAGTATATTTTTTGCCGTTCTAATTACCAGCTAAAAGAGACAGTTTATGCCTTGTAACTTGCACGTTATTTGTAGGTACCCAGCAATTTTATGAAATCTGGCATCTATCGCCAAAATCCGAAACATTGTATCCAAAAAGTTAACATGGAATGTGGCAAAGCAGCTGGTATGTGGCAGTCCACAAAACATCTGCTTTAGTTCATTCAGAAACAGATTTAATCAACCAAAACGTAAAGCGTCTGCTACACGAGTGTACATGATTTGTTTACAAAGTAATTCCTAATACACTATTGGGCACACGTGTCCTGCACATGAGTGCAATATGAAGGTGTGCAATATCGTAAAATACTGAACGATTCTGACAATGTAAAGTTAACAGAGAAAAAAATGAGCATATCATAAGGAAAGATACATTTAACTGTATAAGGCACATAACCAGCATATATTCACATATCTGTCATATAGTCATAAAGGAACAATTATAATATATATGGAGTTTATAATTCTGAATATATATTGACTAAGATCATTGAGTCATTTAGTATGTGTTTTGGCTGCGTGGGTTCGGGTCTCGGATTCGGCTAATGTGGGTATGTGAGAAAGCTTGCCAGTAGCTTCTCGTGGGTCGGTGGTTCTTTCCGGGGTTTTCCCAGGTTCTTCCTCCACCATTAATACTGGCCGCCATGTATAGCCTATCGTGTGCTGAAAAATGGCGTTAAACCCTACAACAACAACAACAACAACAACATGTGTTTGGCTAACCAAACTCATACTTTTAAACTTATTGTTCTTTCCATTTTTGAATTGGTAAGCTTGTTGTTTTGGAATCTCCTTCCTTTATAATTGTGGGTTTGTCCTTGTTTTCTAAAGGCAAGCCACACTCAGGTAAAGAGTGGCAATGCCAGTACTTTAATGCATAATTGTATTTTACTCCATAATATTAGCACAATAACCATAGCTGAGTAAGCAGGTACTTATTTAAGGTCACTCAACTTTGTTATTGCTTCCTGATGATATTATTTCAGTTTAGTTCATTGGTACCTATAATTAAAATCCAAGGAATGTACTTCAGTCAGCACAAGTTAAAATCGTCAATGTACATGTGGTGATGCCATTATGTAAACATGCTCACTATAGTATTTTCACAGCCTCGTACTTGTGTGTAACACCCCTATTTTAAAAACAAAAGTATCAGGGGTTTAAAAAAAATGCACCCAATTTAATTATTTCACTATTCAATTTAAAATTTCTAAACTGATTTTAGACAGGGTGTCTCAAACACTGTCACCTACTATAGCCTAAATGCAGGCATTGAACCAAACAATATTGTTGTTCTTTGCTGTTATTCTGGCATCACACATTAATTAGTTAGGTATATACATTCAAGGCAAAATAAAAATGTAAATATGTGTGAGTTGATATAAAATTCTAATGCAGTAATGTAAAACTAAACAACAATAAGCTGGATACAAAAGGGACAGGTTACTTTTATAAATACACTAACCTGCTCATGCGCAAATGTTGTTGCATTTGAATTAGGTAGAAATAATTAGAAAACAGAAAATTAAACATATTTATTGACTTGTAAAATAAATTATATTAATTTATAACTCTCCTATCTAATAATTCATAATGATAATTCCTTGAGAACCATGAAATCATTCTTTTTAATAATGATGTTGTTGTTGTTGTTGTTGTTGTAGGGTTTGATGCCATTTTTCAGCACACGATAGGCTATACATGGCGACCAGTATTAATGGTGGAGGAAGAACCCGAGAAAACCCTGGTAAGAACCACCGACCAACGAGAAGCTACTGGCAAGCTGGTCGATGGTTCTTAAAATTGATAAAATACATACATCAATTAGTATACAAAAATGTCCAAGATGTCCCACGACTTATAGTACAGAATTTTTTTTATTTAATTACATGTCCCAAATTTCATAGGTCATGAAAAAAATTACTTTTGAAAATAATTAAGAGTGACCCAAAGCTTAGAGTGTTCCAATATTTGCTGTCATTGTGGTAAGGAATGGTAACTTTCACATTATATAGACCCCTCCCCCATCCCCAACCCTTATCTCTTGCACATCTCATCTTTTTCCACATGATGGAGACAAGTTGAATGTATGCTTTCAATAGAAGGCAACTGTGTGGCAAAAGTTGTCTCCAGCTGCAAGTCAGCAAGGAAAATAACTCTAATAAGAAAATCATGAAAACAAAATTATCTTTATATGATAACCAGTTAGAAAATAATTAGACTAAATGATTGCATTCAAACAATTGTGTAGTCATATAGTGCACCAATCTGCAAATATGAAGCCAGTAATAATTCAGTGGGACTACAGTGATTGATCCATTGTTGACCTTGCATATCGGAGTATTATCAACCAGAATTTCATTAAAAAGTGTGAAAGACTCAGCCATTATCCTTTTTCAGATTACCAAATTTGAGTCCACAAAGTCAATAACCAAGTGATTGTTGTATTGTTTTAAAAAATCAATGACAAATGGTCTAGATATAATGTTTTTATTTTTTCTGCTGTTTAATATGAAAATGCACAGATGTTCTAAACTCAGTGTTACAGAGTTTTACAAAAGTAAGATGGAGACATTATCTGACTAATTTCAGAAGCTGAAAAATGGTGTATGATGTGATAGCAGAACAGAGAAAATAGACATTTCCAGAAAATAATCATAATTTGAAACCAAGAAAGAGATAAATCCATCATTAAAAGTAAGACTAACTGTCACATTGCATACAGCTATAACACAAATCAAATGAGTGCAGTAGTTCTTCCAAACAACAAGTGTAATACAAATGATGTGTTATATGCCCACCATGTGTTGAAATTTTCCCTTTGTAGGCACATGTTTCTGTCTGTGCTGGAGGTCAGATAAACATCAAGTTCATTCAGAACTAGCTATATACTGATATAATTATGCTGAAGAAAACAAAATGATATTAATAACACAATCGACTCAGATCCTATAGTCATGTAATGATTTGTATGGTAGCCATCAGACTGCCATTTTAGAGGTCTGACAAGCACCATTTTAGTACAGGAATATATAGAATGTTAACATATTGCAAGAAAAAAAAATTATTTTTGTTGTTTTAGATTATAGTATGGTCATCCATGAAGATAAGTAACTGCCATGAGATTATTCAGAATTTAGGGAGGTCATATTTCCATCATTTTCATTTCAAACCAATACATATAGTCAGAAGTGTTTTGGTGAAAACACCATGTCAATACGGCTATCCCTTCTCAACAAGAAGTGATTATAAATGTTTCAATATTGGCACCATGGGGGCTATACTGGATGTCCAAGAGATACTGTTTTATTTCGAACCAACTTGACACGTCTTTCCGCAAAATTTCCATGTCACTACAACCATCCATTAATAAGAAATAGTGATAACAAGATTTTAAAGATGGCCACCATAGAAGACATAAGTGAAAATATGTCAGATCAGCAGTATTTTTATTTAGCAACAATCTCATGTCTTTAATGAAAATTCCAAGTTGATATAACCATCCATTCAAAGGAAGTATCAATAGCATTGTCTTACTGCACCATTTTCATTTGGTGAAAGAAAATATTTAACCAATTAACATGATGAAAATAAGCTCACTTCTTGAACCAGCTCTCCACAAAAGATTTTTTAAAAAATTATTTTCAATCTATGCAACATGAAAACAAAGGGAAGAAACACTTATTCATTTCATCCCCTTACCACCACCATCCGATGGCTATCTATCAATTGATGTATGCCAGTTTAAGCTGAGAAATATATTGATGAAGATGCTCAAGCTTAAGGGGACAGGTTGAAGGGATTAAAAGTGTAATTTTAGAGAAGCATAATTTACCCCCATTAACATTAACATTAGAAAATAGGCAAAAGAGAAAATGCATGAGAATCAAACCTATACCACAGATTCTCTTTAAGTCTTTATATGAAGGGTCAACCATACGGATAAAGAATGTATAACAACTATCAAATAAATCTGGCGATCATCTGAGCTGCTGCCACTGGGCAAATGAGATTTAATTATCATCTTTACAACTGTTAAACTAGATTTCAGTAGGCAAAAACTTGAGAAGGCTGACTAAGCATACCAGCTTCTATAATATCTCAGACTGAAACATAGCATTTAGATATGAGGCTCATAGAAATCAATTAAATCTCATGGCTTGAAACTTTCAGCAGGTGTATCTGGTCATAAGAGACCTCAGAGCATGCCACATGTATTACCCACTTATGCCACAATGCTCAGGCCTTTGGACCCATCTTTCCCACCTTCATCACTATAAACAAACATCAAACCCCATGATCCTTCTCTTTGATTTCAAATAATACTGAGAGCATGAACCAGGTCATCCATCATGGCTACTCTCAATATATCAGTTGTGGAAAGGAAGCAGATGACCAAATATGGAGTGCTGCCAATGGCAAAACCAATTCTTAGCTATGAAGCCTGACTGCATCATTAGGATCATACAGCTTTCCTACCTGATCTGGAGATAGTTCAGCTCCACTGAGGGGACATGCAACTTGCTCACCCTGCATGCCTAAGGTTGTTCAGAAAACATGTTTTATAGGACTGTAGCGTCAGCGAGGTCATCAGCAAGGACCAAATATAGAAAACAAGGTTAGTGATCTGGACTTATTTATGTCAATGTTGGCCAGCAAGTCTGATATGTCCTTATCATGGTGTATATCCCCTCTAACACAATGCCTGAATGTGTCAAAAATCATTGAGCCCAAACCTGTAACAGTAACAGGAGATAAAATCTTCTCATCAAACAGATAGAGAGAAACAGTTAGTCAGTTGAGGTATTAAGGTACTCATAGCGATGATGCTATTGCCCCTGCACCAGTCCCTAAAAAATGTTGCCAATATTTAAGCCTCTAAAGTGATGAGCAGTCTTCCTGGTGAGATTCTCTCTATGTCTGACAGTTTAAATGTCTTTCTATGCCAGGCATGAAGGAAAAGCCTGTCTAGACAGGAATGAAGCACCTGCAACTTAGCCACGGAAATATGCATGTCCCTGCTAATTACCCTACCAATATATAGGCCATGGATTTCATGCATAATCACTGTCAAATTTTTCAGCAGCATAAAATCACTAGTACCACCAGATCTAACATAAAATAAGTGTGGATCAATATGTTCTATGCTAAAATAAGTGTGGATCAATATGTTCTATGCTAGCTTTTGGGAGAGTGGTAAACCTATCATCTTATAAAACAGCTGGTGTAACATGTTCACCACCCAAAATGTTTTTGCCCAAGCTCGAAAAGTTGATACTGTGTGTGTCCTATGTATTTAAAGAATGATGTTGGTAACTGGCATTTGGAAGACTGATCAACTGATGCATTTGTAAAACACAATGTAAAACCTGTAGGCTGGTATGAAGGTTATGTTAGGGTCAATATATTAAATACATCATACAATTTCAAAAAATGGTTAAATGTTATTTTTAACAAAATCGGAGTCTTAGTCTACAACTAGGAAATAAGACGCTTGAAAGATTTTTCAGGACACATCAAGAAATTCTGGGAAATATCATATATATGTATTGAAGACATGTAATTATTGATTTTAAAAACTCAATAATTCAGAATAATACACAGATACATTTTTTAAACCTGAACAATTGTTTACAAGATTACCTTTATTTCCTAGGTTTGACATCTTGAGGCACAACTGAGATCTCCTAGCTTAGGATCTTTTCCCCAGACACTCATGGTGGAGGTGAACTTCAACATCAGCACCATCAATCTTGTGTGTCTGACTCAGCACTCTGTCAATGACTGAAAAATGATTAAGGATCCTAATGTAAGCTGTAACTTTATTGAAATATTTGTTTCTCCTGATTTATTAATATATTAATTAAGACTGAAAATAATTTTTAAATATTGACAAACCTAATAATAAACTTAACAGACACTTATGAAATCCATTGCTTTAGTATTTTGAGAAATATTTGTGTAACAAAATGAAGTTTTTTGGGTAAAACAAACTTTATTAATTACCTGCTAATATTGCATTACTGTCATTTTCCTGGAGCTAGTCATTAGCCCAAGCTGAATTCCCTCTTCCAACTAGTAACTTGAAGTCTTAAAATAAAAACATGACAGAATTCTGATGGTTACTTCAATTATCTGGAATGTCATCCTTCTTGACTTGAACAAGACTGAAAGGACATCAGTGTGGATTGGGAAAAGGGAATTAGGCAATATTAACCATGTAGGTATTACATAATTAAAATTAGTTTACTTACCCCAGCTCCCCTCCCCATACATCTGAATGGCACTAAATATATAATATGCTACTAATGCATTGATGAATTTATCAGCCAAATAGGAGTATGATGATCCCAGTATAAAAACTGGATTGAACTATCACTTCCTTTCATTATGATACTCAACAGCAGATTGGAGTACAGCCTGACAACCTTTTTGGCAGACACAAATGAATCTAATGCATTAATCCTTTCACTCCAGTATGACGCGGCCTTAACCCTTTACCTCACTCATGCAAGCGTCTTTGGACGCCTCTACTCCATTTGCATGGAAGCACCTTTTGACGCCTCTACTTCATTCACGTGGAAGCGCCTTTTGACGCATGCTGTAAACATCAGCCATTTTTAACTGGTTTTTGTAGCACCACCTTTGGGGAAACCCCCCCATTAGATACTCCATTCATTTCTGTGAATGACAATTACGTCAGATCACATGGTCACTGTTAATGCACTGGTCGATATTTGCTATTTAAAGTAACTGGGCCATAATCTCCACTCTCCAAAATGGCAGTCAAGGATTTCATTCAGTAATTACAAAGTTTTCACGATTAGAATCACAACTATGAAAGATTCAATAACACAGGTAAAGGCTCTGATATTGATGTAGGCAGCAATTAGTTTTTTTATAAATTATCAAATTCAGATGACTTTGTGATGTAGACGCAGACGAAAAACTTGTAAATTTCGAGTATGAGAAATGGCAGCTACGGTTGGTCACGCGGCCTCACTGACATGACGGTGAACGAGTTCTCTCCAGATTTTAAAGCACATAAAAATTCTTCCATGGAAAATAATTACACAGCTATAACAATCGGACTTTACTCTTAAATTTTTCCACATACAATAGATGTGTACCAAAAATGTAAAATGATTAAAATTGCTGTTAAATGTAACATATACTACATTGCTTAACAGTTCACAGGCAGGCCTATGCGTATGGAGTCGACTAGGTAACAGGTGTTCTATTTATAGCACACTGCACTTTGTCACTATGCTCTGTGAGGTAAAAGGTTAATGAATAACACAGAGCAGGTAGAGTAAGAGGGAGAAATATATGGTCTGAAATGGGGAAAGGGATGGTCTGAACCATCTTCCCCCAATCTGAATTAGCCAAATATAAGCCAAGGTCCTAATATTTGAATTTAGGGGTACATCTTGATCATAGCCAGCACAGATGCAAATGAGACATCACTGGATATTTCACCTGGATGAGGGGCTAAGATATGTAGCCAACTCTTGGTCAGAAAGACTTGTTTACAACGAATATATATTATCCTATAGTTTTCACTGAATGGTGAACATCCCTTTTCCACTGATAATGAATTCCATTCCTTCTTCTAACCAATGCTAAACAAGAAGACTGCCTTGAGGGTAAAGTTCTCAAAGGACATTCTCTCAAAGATTCACAAGATGGTTTATACAGCAACTAAGAAATACAAAATGTTCCATCTAGACACTGAGGAATCATCAAACTCTCTTTGAAGCTCAAAAAATCTGATAACTTCTGAAATATGAGGGTCCAACCCTATGATGAGTCCACAAAAAAATCTTAGGAATATTGAAGAGGGCTGCCCAGGAACCTTTTAAAGTTGATTACTGATTTGCCATTTGTCTCAAAAGAGAAGAAAGTCAGCAAATACTATTAAAACAGGCAGACGGGACCAATGTATTTCCTAATGTACCCTTTACAAAATTTTCTCTGCTTGATGCTGTAAACCTTGGAAATGAATTGCCTTCTCAACTAGTCAATACAGCAGGCAACCCAGTGCTCAAAATACTTATCTTGGCAAACATGAAGATGGAGAAGGTATGGATTGTTATGCAGGAGTCAATTAAACTTCAGACTGAAGTTATCTACCATCACAACCTTTGGTCTGGGTGAGACAAATTAAATGAACTGTCTGGACAGAGTTGCCCACCACTATATATCCTGTGCTTGGAATGTGGTAGTCTCTTCTCAAGCTGTCCAACACAGGAGGCTCAAGACTTCCAAGCAAAACAAAAGGGCTATTGAGCACCCCTTTGCTGAAAGAGGAATGCTACGACCAAGATGTTGTCTTTGATTATCTTACTTTGTTATTTTGCTTTTTTGGTGTTGCTATTGTAGCATCAAAAAGCTGCATCAATTGTATATACCAGGGGTGCACAACCCATGGCCCATGAAAGTGTTCTGTCTTGCCCTCAGGGCTCACTAAAACAACACAGAAATCTGGCCTGTGAATATTGATTATATTAAAGAAATTTGAGTTTGCGGCCCTCGAGTAGTCTTAGAAAATACAATCTGGCCCTTGGCTGAAAAAGTTTGTGCATCCCTGGTATATGCAGCTGATGGACCCTTGTATAACTATAAAAACAGCCTACATTTCCATATTGTTGATTTGAAGATAAGATTATTCCCAAGGACACAAACCCTGCAGGACTACAACCTCTAGGTAAGCACCCCAATGGTGAATTTAAGGCATTGATGTACACTGTAAGAGTGACAATCTGGGGCATGTATAAGAACTCTAGCAAAGAGCCTGAGTGATTTCACCACTAAGTCAGATGATGAGTGCATAGCACGATTTGTATCCCAATTATGGTGGATGTGAGCAGACTGGGTCACTATGAGGTCTCTCATTTGCAAACAGGAGGAGCTGGAGAGGTTGCAAATGAAGTCTTTATTAGAAAACTAAGTCTACAGTTGCAATCCAAGTCCTCAGCAGAGATAAAGAGACAAATAGTCTTGCTGTAGATGATGTTATCTGTGGGATCCTGTCTGGGGAAACATGAAATGTCTCTTGACAGGTGAAGACATTCACCACCATGTAAACCAAAACTCTCACTGGAGATTGGTTTCAGATGAGTTTATGTCTTTCATCAGAGAACATTGTGCATCAACCAGTTTTCAAAATACTGGATGGTGGGTACCCATAGCAACCTTAAGTGAGCTTCTACTTTGCCCATTACACTGGTAAAGGCTACAGGAGTGGAACCCAGACATGAAGCCAATAGCCTGCCACTGTAAGATCTCCAGACAAAATCTGCAGTGATTTTATGAGGAACAGAATGATAGTAATATGGAGGTAGACATCTTATAGGTGAAAAGACACCTCCAAGTCATCTAACTTTATACCATTCCTGACTAAGATGGGCATCTTCATCATGAAGTGCTCTTCCTGAAGAAACTTGTCCAATGGGGAAATGTTGATAGCCCGGAGTCAAACCTTTCATCTTTCTGGAGACCAGAGAGATACCAGAATAGAATCCCAGTTGTTCAATATTTTTAGCATCTCTTCTGTGCCATTAGCTACAAAGGTGAACACTTCTTACCAAATTTAACTTGGTTTGATGAAATTAAACGGGTGTCCTTGGCAGATGTGGAAGGTTACAAAAGCCACCTGTGTAATCATGATTAGCTGTAGTTATGACCAACGGATCATCTTTTCGACAACACCTATATAGACAGAAGATGTATGGGCTATAGCCAGCTCAATCCACCAAACTATGGAGTCATGGGAAAGTCACCCATGCAATCAGAAGAAGAAAGAGATACATTGCATGCTCACCATTAAGTGTTGGGAATCAACAAACCTGGTAGGAGCTGAACAAGAACATTAAGAGGGGCTGTTACAATGCAACCCTTTTCCTGAGATATTTGATTTCTAGGTACCACAGAGAGGTGGGTCTGGTAACTGATGCATAATCATGGAGTCCATAATCAGGAAACTCAAGTTCACTGAAAGAGATCCCTTTGATATGTACACAAGTTTAAACAAGAAAGAAGATGGACACATTTCTCTTGCACCATAAAGTCAGGAAATGCACACAGGTGTTGGCAAATTCCTTACAATGGAAAGTGCTGCTAAATGTTCTCTCATGGAAGCATATCACCAGTAAAAAATAAGTATCAGTTATCTCTCCTTTGCAAGAGCTGGCTGCATTATGGAAAGTGCCGCTGATATCTCCCTTAACAGAGCTTACAAAGTCTATGGTTCCTCATGGGAATGGAGGGAGTCTTCTTGTGAAGAAGAGGATGAAGTGGGTCCCTTCTTTGTGTAATATTAGCAGCTGCAGATTTCTGCTCAGTTCCACACCTGCTCTGCCCATACAAGAAAGGATATACATGTACGTCCAAGCAAGCACATGTAAGTGTCAGTCAAGCAGGTGGAGTGCATGTCCCACGTAGCCGTCTTATTGCTCAGTCTTCTAACTTCTTGTAGCAGCCTAAAAAATATATTTTAAAAGAACTAGCAACCAAATGAACAAACATGAGGTGGGTAATACTCATGTTAACACCAGTTTATACTAAGGGGATAAATTAGAGGCACCACTTTGGTAACAAGTATACAAAATCCTCAAAACTAATCAATGGGGATGCAGATAAAGGTAAATTATGCAAGAACTGTGATTTTTTTTTAAAAAATACAACAAAAATGCATATGAATAAGGGCTATTATGCCAAAAGACACAATAAATGATGAAAATTGTAGAGCAACAAGAGAAACATAATCACCACAAGAAGTCCAAGGAAAAGGATGATGTTTCAAATAAAGTTAGTCACTAATTTATCAATATAAGTAAATCAATACGAATAAAATAATTTCACAGATGCTATAAGACCCAATATATAATGATCCTACTATGGCCATCTTCCCCATTCTGCACATTTAGGTAAAAATCTGCTTTAAAGCAAACCCAAAGAAATTGAAATCCACCAAAATGCAGAAATTCATGGCATGTACTTGGCACAAATATAGTTACTAATGCATTATACAGTAGTCCCCCTCTTATAAGGCCACCCCTAATGCAGCAGGGAAGTGGCCTTATAATGCGGGTGGCCTTTCTAGAGGGGGATGACAAATGCGAATAGTAAACACATGAAAAAAGTCACAAGTACATTTAATTTTAAAAATTTAATATTTTAATTAAAAAATCACATGCATGATGTGAAATAAATGTAAAACAAACTTTGTCATCATTTGCAAAAGAATGCATGAATAACCAATGATACAGTTTTAAAACTGTCTTTATAATTACGTTACAGTTCACATCACGTCACTTTGTTGGTAATAGTCTAAAAAACAAACCAGTCTCATCACATTAAAAATATCGTTGCTGTCATATCCCCTGCATATACCATTTAGTCTTTTGTCCCAATCTTCGACAACTTCATTATTAACATCGGCTGATTCGCCGCTAATGACAGAACACTTGATATTGTCTCATTTTTTAAATATATTTGCTTTTTCTTGTCTTTCAAATCAGGATACAAACGTCTCCTGGCTCAAACAATCTTCCTTTCTCCGTCCATTTCACCTTTCCACTTCTGCAGAATTGTTTCATTATCTTTCACGATATTGTTTATCTGAGTCTTCCCAATGTTAGTTTTCTGCAAGGATCCTCGACGCCCCCCCACCCCCCGTCAGTTGAATTACTTTCACGTTCTCCTCTAAACTGAGAATTTGTATTTTCCTCCATGACATGTTGATCTTTTTGCAGTAAGTTATTCATGTTGCCAACTACAATACTGATAAAACAATTTTGTATGCATCTAAACAAGTTGCCGTGTGTTTTTAAAGGAAGTGACCTTGTCACGTGATTCGTTAGTCGCAGGCTGGTACCCTATTGTTTTTATACATTTCTTGAAACTAGGTGAGAAGCCAAAACGGCTTCGATATGTACCATTAACATCACGCAGATATGACCTCGCGGCCGCTAGGATTCGTAATTTTGACAATTATTGTCAGGTGTAATAGCCACTGATTACCAAAGTGAACAAGCGCAACATCTTACTAAGGGAAGCCATAAAGGCTATTAAACCATTTTCCTGCTGACTTTGGTATTGTACATCGATACTGCCACTTCTCAGCTGTTACTACTGTATTCTTAACAATTATCAGAGTGACTAAACCGGATATCTTATGATAACACAGCAATAAGGCTAATTGGATTACATGTACGTACCCTTTTGTATGGATTAAAATTTGAGTCTTTCTCGGTTTTTATGGAATAAATTTGGCTTCTCGTGAGGCGTAAATGATATAATATTAACCTTAGTGCTAAATGTACTTTACTCAACACTTCTTTCAGTAACGAAAACCTGACATCAGGAAACAGAAATCGGATTACTTAACACCCGTTATGAATACAATACTGGTTCTGGATACATATTCAAATAAAATGCGGCCGCTTGTGAGGGGTAAATTTTATGATTTTGCACTAATATGCTGGCCGCTGGTCGCGTTAGGCGGGTGGCCTTTCGCGAGGGGTACTTTTGAACACAAACTCGTCGGTGCCAACGGATTCTGGCCGTAAGGAGCGGGTGGCCGCTGGTCAGGGGGGCCGTTCAAGAGAGGGACTACTGTAATTATTGTAATATAAGTCTTAGCTCTAAATGTTGTTGTCTTGTATAAAATAAAATATACAAACAATAATAAATTCTAAGATCATAATAAAATTAAATTTACAAAGGTCCTAATTTTACAGAACATATTTTACCACTATTATCTTCAAAATAAACAAGGCAGTATCTCTCCTCTGGCATCATTTCCACCCTCTCAACATCTCCCCCACCACTTCTTCTCTTGTTCTCAAAGTAGAGTAGTATGGCATCCTGACACGTAGACTGTTGTAAGTTACACACAAGGATGCAGTTAGAAATTGCAACTTTCGCAACCTGCAGAAATGTGTATTCGATTCTTCTTTCTTTGCATGCTTTCCTAAGAGTGTCAAAATCTGGAAGAAAATTTAAAAGTAGTTCAACTCATGGACTTTACATGGAAAAATATGTCAAAAATCATACTGAAACTACTCAATGGAAATATTTATGGTATTTCAGAGGTAAATATTCCTCACTTTCCCTTCCACAGAAATTGCCAAATTCTTCCAACAGCAATCTAGCAAGATTTTATTAGTTTTCTTGGTTATCTTGTTTCGTTCACAAATGTTCTATGGAAATACATGTCATCAAAGTTTGCTAAAGGGGAAATCAAATATTTTCTCACTGTATAAATATTCACTAAATTCTAAGCGAATGCATGAATTCTCTGGATATTCAGATGATCAAGATATATGACAACATTTAAAGATCAATTAGCTGTGCCATCTTACCCCTTTCAAGGTACTTTGAGACAAATAAATGAACTCTTTTCTTGTAGTATTGGGTTGAGATTGATAGATCTGACAGCAATAATATGTCAATAGCAAGTAGAACAAATGGAATGTCTTCAATGAGGAATTAGAACATCCTCTTCACCAAAACAATGAGAAATTAGAGGCTGATTTCTCATAAACTGGTGGACCAAATGTGCTCGAATGTTGCAGATGAAATGAATGAAGCAGTGTTAATCAAATATGTATTACCCTTGAACCCAGCTTTTATCCTTTATGGTATATAAAAAATGTTGTCTCTTTCTCTCTCTCTCTCTCTCTCTCTCTCTCTCTTTTCAGTGAACAGTATACCATTACTTGGAATGAATTTTAACTCCATCTTTATAACACTGGCTTTACCCATTCACAAGTTTTCATCTGCTCCTCAATATTCATAGCTGCTCAAAGAAAACTCACAACTGGCTACTTTGCATCTTGAAGAGATTGGACAAAAAAAGAGAAGGTAGATGAGGATAAAAAAGGCCAACAATAAATAAGCAAACATATACAACAATGTCTGGATTAAAACAAGAATCAAACAGGCTTAAAACGTCCCTCCCGTAGCCTCCTTATATTTGTAAATTTTGATGTAATCATGTAAATTTAAGTACATATATATTGTGATCAGGTAATGACTTGAGAATAATGTTAGCCTTTCGCATACAATATAGTTCATGTTTTTAATAATAATATCAGTAACTAAAAGCTTTGAGGTATAAAATTATAATTGTGTACACATACACTAACTCTACCTCCACATTTTACTTCATGTCTTGCAAAACAAGTTGCACTGATGATAATAAAACTTAATCGATACACAAGTATCTATTTGTCTCATGTAATTTTATAAAGTGAATAGCATAATGTGTATTCTTTTGTACAGCCATCATTACCACCATTCTCCCTTCACTCATCCTTTCAAAACTATCTTCCTCAGCAGATCAAATACAGCAGAATCATTAGATAATAAGAGTATGTATCGAGCATTGCTATGTCAATTTCCATATTTTGAATCTGAATAATTCCTTTGATGACACTGACATTGTTTGCAACTATTTGGAGAGAAAGCATGGAAGTGGATGACAGATTGGGACAGTTACCATCTAGGATATCAAAATCAACACTGCCTGCCAGAAGTTTAAAATATCTCAATAAAAATTTCAAAGTTGAGTGTAAACCATTTTGAGAAAGTCTCAGCATTAAGATTTCATTTGAATAAAACTTTCAGACCAGAGTTTGATTAACAAGTTGAGAATTTTTTTTTTGTTTTTATAAAATTAGGGCCTGATTTTCTCATGCACTGTCTGAATATACAGAACTCCTAACATGACCCTTGGTAAACCAACAAGATCCCAGTACAGATGCTGACAAGCTCTTCTTTACTTCCTGTGGAATTCTGAAGAATTCTGTGCTAGTCTGTGAAAATTATGCTGTTCAGTGGGTAGCAACCACAGGGAAAATTCTGCAAGCGCATGCTTGCAGGGGCAACCATACTTTGCTACTAATTGCAACAAAATCACACCTTATTTAAAAATTGTGATTAAAAACCTAGATTACTCAAGAGTATTAACTAAGTGTGCATACAATGAATATATATGTCTAAATGGTACAAATTTGCAATGCAAAAAAATGTTTAGGTTTAAAAATGGGTGATACCTTAAGCTACCATTAAACATTAGTGAGATAATGATGGGAGTGTCCAACCTGGAAATGAGGCTGATACCTAGATAGCTATATAATACACCCAATCATGGACTAACATCAATAGATGATTTATGATCAATTTATATGCAAATATGAAATATACCTGGGAATCATATCAGCCATTGTTTGGTATTGGATTACTAAGTATTAATGAATAAATTGATACTGATCATAAATGCAGACAAAACCCACCCACCCACCCAGTCATATTCTCACCCATGTCAGAGAGACATGTTGCTATTTCGCTAGCGTTACTTTTCTTATCTCAGTCTGATTGTCTCATTCAGGCCATCTCAGTCATGATGTCCACACATGTAGGATCTACTTTTAAAAAAGAAGAAACCCTTGGTGTCTTCTGGTGTACCTGATACAGCTGTTCTAAAATCAAACAATAACAACAACAACAGATATATAACACAAAAAATCCATATAACAACTTAATCTCCAACTCAGAGAACACACCATATAAAACATTTTGAGAGAGACAGATACACACATGCACATGTAGTCCAGCTATTTGGTATTATGATAGAAACTATAATTCATTCCACACAGTAACGTGGAGTTTATCCTATCTGTAGGCCTAACTCAGTAAAGTTTCTGGTCAGCACCATTAAATGTAACTAAAAGTACCTAATACTTCATGTGAAAGAAATTAGATACTGTTAGCTACATTTAATGATGGTGACCTGAAAATTTATTGAGCTAAAGATAGGATAAAATGCGTGATGTTGAATGGAATGAACTACAACAGATAACACTGTTCCTGATGCACAGACTGTACACATTACTGACTCCAAAAATGAAAAATCCAAACTCTCTCAAGAGCTACCACATAGACTGCAACAACTAGAAATGCATTATATCAGACTTGCATTCTTCAAACTTTGTCAAACATCCCCCACCAAACAGCACCAGTTGAACCAAACACTATAACAAATGAAAATTCCTGCACTTACCAATCAGAATGGTTCATTCATCAGTCCACACACTATTCGACAAGAAGATTTCCATGTATCATATTGCCCTAGTAATAGCAACACTTGACATGTTTCCACAAAAGAAAAAATAATTTCCAAGAATATCATGAATTAGAAATCCCTTCCATCACTACATATTTAGTTAGCACAGTACAGTAGTCTGTACCCAGGGTTGTAATGAATCATACTGTGGCCTACCTAACAACTTTTCCCAAATTAGAAATAATGAAAGTGAGAAGCTATCTGTATAAAAGATATGCATTACTTGGTGCTATTTTCATAATACACCCATCGATTAAATGTGATAATACAGTAATAATATAAAATGGTTTTATGTTTCTATTTTTTCATGAAGAGAACTTGTTTACACAGGGTCAACAGTTAGGCCCATTGCCTTCATCAAAATATTCATTTAAATGCGCAGTACTGTATTTTGAACAACAACAGCACACGGCTGTAAATGCTCATTGTGCAATATTTCCAACATCAAACAATTATAATTTTTTTCTTGATTTTTTTTCCCTTTTCTAAGAATGACAAATATAGCTAGATTCTACTTAGATAATTAATCAGATTTTCATAAAAGAGTACAAAATCCTGATGACCTTCGTATAAAGTAAGAAGCAATAATAGGACCAACTGAATAATACTGTGCTTTGAACCTGTTGACTAAATTGCAAAATATGCAGGGTTATTTTAATTAAATTGGAAAAAATTGGGTGAGAAACATAATCTATGCCAGTATTTGTACAAAGACAAGGAAATCCCAGTCGCTAGGTTACATTTTCTCCCCCAAAAATGTAACCCCTTGACTGGGATTTGCTTGTCTTGGTGCTAACCCCAACATAGTCCCATTCACAAAATAGTGATACTAGTATGATGACCATCCCAGCTTTACAAGTGAAAGCATTATGATTAATGAACTTAATTTAAAATTTTAAAAAATATAGAGGCTAGATTTCCTGCCCCATTACAATATTTAGAAAAATGTTTGAAAGTAAAATATGGTATAACCTGTCTTAGTGATCACCTCCATAGAGTAGACACCTCTTTGTAATGGATATACTCAAAGATTCACAATGCAAATAATTCTAGAACTGTCCTTTATATAGAAGACACATGTCTAACATGGACAACGGACAATGTTAGTCAAAAAAGGAACATATAATGTGTATAACATGAACTAACACATGCAGTTATGCCTGTGCATTTGGATACAGATATTCTGAAATATACACAGACTTTGAAGCCCTGCTTGTTTTATTTAGAGGTCACTGACCATTTTCCATTGGTATCAATTTCAAAACTGCCATGATCTTGCTTCGACTGGATGGAAAAGAGTACACTTATGGTGGCTCTAAATATTTTGTCAATTAAACAGCTCACCCATGAGTATGGGTGACAAGCTCTGGCTCAAATTTACTATAATGTTAATAGTGCCCTATTTTCAAATCCTAACATTTCATGGTACAAAACAGAACACTGTCTCCCTGTAGTGAAGAATATTTATTTAATGGTCAGTAACACACACACAAATTGGGTTTACTTCTTGTTTAGTTTGCTTATCATTAAAAAGCCCATTTTTATTTCAGTGCAATTGTAGCTTACAAATAAGATAAAACAAGTTTCATCTAAATTAATTAATTTTGTACTTTTAATTTAAAAATAACTTCTAGATGACCAAAATTAACAGACCCAGTACATGTTAATGCACAATATTTTCAATCCAATTTTTGTTGATTTTTAACTGATGCATTTCATTGTTTCAGGTTACAACTTTTTCTAGATTCTGATAACTTCAAGCTACCAGATATCATATTGATTCATATGCACATATAAAATTACACACAATGCATTCAAAATCTGTATTTAAAGTATTACAGTAAAGGAAATGCATGCAAAAGCTAATACTTTACAACCAGATTACAGAAACAATGTTGATGGATCAAAAAGTTGTGATGATCTATGTTAGAAATGAAACAGTAAGAAATGAGAGAGGGATGTATATTATATATGCAACACATTTTTCATTTGTTGTTTAAATCTGTGAGTTGGTTCAACAAAGAAATCCACAAAACTTAGTACCCTATGAAAATTGGTGATGCTAGTGAAACCAATCTATAAAAACCACATGAAAGACAAAATAATGTCCTTTTTCAAACAGTGCACTTTTTACATAAATAAAAAAAGAGAATTATGCATCTAAATATAAAGAAAACGATTCATAAACCTTGTCCTTTAGGTATGAGAGTCATTTATATAAAGACAGTCACAAATACAGATTTTACTGTATGTGCTGACTGTGAATTGTCTCACTGGAAAAAAATTTGATTTTTTCTGATACAAGGACCACAGTATGAGAGATCACTAGCTGGACCAACAATTTTCTGAGATCAGGCTATGCACTGAATCAATCTAATTTTGACAATATTAGAAGACACAAATTTTAAAAAAAAAGCATTACCAATACAATCTGAGAATGTAACAACAACTTTCCCCTCTTCATCCCCATACAGGATTTCTGTGACCTTAGCCCCAGTCTCTGTCAGCAGAAACTTTATTAGAAGTTCTTCTGTCACAGCACTATTCAGTCCCTGGACAAAGACTTTGTTGTCATAGCAAGGTGGAGGATGGTACAGTGTCACAATCAATGTCTGGCCTGCCACCTCTTGGGAACTGTGGGAAACAACTCTTTCAGCAACTAAGAGAATAAATAAAACCATCTCCATCAAGGTCCAATTAATGAAGGAAAAAATAGAAATTAGCAAATTCCCTATAAAATTAGACCTGCATTTAAAAAAATATATCTGTCACCACTGGAATTGCAAAGAAAACTTCAAAACAATACAATTATCAATATTAGATGAAAATATAAGCACATCATCCATGTATGCATACAAATGTGTCTCATATATTCTATTTAAATTTTTTTCAAGTGGTATTTATTCACTCATCTTATAAAGGTTTTCACCAAAATGATAAAATCAAGAAATTTCAACATTTTCTATTTATGGAGAAAATGCTTTAATAGTATGAAAATCAAAATTGGTCATCTACACATGGGTACAATGTTTCATTTCTTCACTTCATTATTGGTTATTTGTGCAGCCATGCTAACCAGGTTTCTTATGAACATACAGATTGGGGTGGGTGGGTTAAAGCTAATTTTAATTATGTAATACTTTCTGGTAAATTGCTTTTCTTGTCTAGGATGCTGAATCCTGAATCTAAGCTAACTATTCCCTCCTCCAATTAGCAGTTGAAAACAAAGAATTAAAAAGAACATGCACCCAGTGTGATGCTTTAGTCATAGCCTAGGTTTGGTTTGGTTTGGTGATTTACTGCACAGCAACACAAGTAAGTTGTTTAGTGCCAAGGAAATTGGGAGTAAATTGCCTTGCCTAAGATCACACTTCAATAGCTGACCTAGGTTGGTCCAATGGTAGGATTTGGACCTGTACCCTTTTCACAGGTCTTGAGTCTGGCAAGCAAACCAATGAGTCAATATGGTTCCCCATAGCCAAGGAAAATCTTCCTTTCTTGACTTAGACACAGACCACTGGGCATCAAAGCAATAAAGAAAATATATTTATCGCAAAAATAAAATTAATTTGATCCCCAAACAACCTAAATTTTTATGTGAGTAATACTTTACAAGTTATTATTGCATTATCAAATTTACCAGTTAGATTGCCTCAAAAACAAAAACTTTTATAATCTCAACAGAAGCATGAAGTACTGAAGGCCTCTGATTCTTTGCCTGAAGTCCAAGTTGGCAAATCAAAATTTCATTTACATCAAATAACAATGTAAAGGCATCTATGTTTTTTATACTTTCAACCATACTTTTTGGCAGCTGAGCATCATTTCTAAAGAGCTACAACACTTTCAATCCAGTATGCTTTCTTTTAAATTTGCTTAAATCTTGTTCAGCAGTCACTGAGAAGACATTTATCAGCATCCTATATTTAGTAATGGTGACCACATTGGATAGCATATCAACACTGCAGAAATCTAAACATTCTTTGTACAAGAATGTTTTCAATCAAATTCTGTTGAGGATTATTTTAATCCTTTAGCTCATTTTAAAGGTTTTTGAACTTTTTGCAACAGCACTAATACTGAATCATGAATAAGCATCATTTGTGACTCTATGCCTTGAGGATCTTTCTTTCAAATTAAGCTATAAGCAGCTTTTAAGAAGTCACATTGAAAGTACTGCTATTTTTAATAATGTTGACCATAGCTGATTAGCATCATTTTTATGAATTTAAAAGACCATTTTGCCAATACACATTTGTCAAATTAAATCAAATTCTGGCGTAAAGTCTTTGGGAAGTCACTTTCAGGCTTTTCTATTTTTGTGAACAGCAGCAGTATTGGATGGTGTTTCAGCATGATTTCTATAAATTTAAGGGTCTTATTGTCTGGAAGCATTCTTTGAAATTGAGTCAAATATTGTTTAGTGGTTTTTGAGAAAAAAGTAATTTAAAGGTTTTATATTTTCAGTAATGCTGGTCATATCTAATAGTGGATCAATATCAGCTGTAACAGCTTGTGATACCTTCATGTCAGGAAGGTATCTGAGAAAGTTAGGCAAATTATTACTTTTGTCCATAAAAAATCTGGACAGTGACACAAGTCATGGTACAAAACACACTATGGACCCTGGGTCATAAGGTCAATATGCCTCATCACCAGGTGAGCTAAAAATATATCTCCTGCAGATCCTGAATTAGAGTCATAAAAAGGACACATCTTCAAATTCATCTATGTTATAGTTACTTTCAGCATCAACAAATGTGATGTAAGCCACACCATCTATAATCTGGACCTCCTCAATATCACCTCTTCCAGATCGACGGGAATTCTCAAAATACATTTCCACAAGCTCATGACTAATGCCTGCAGACAAATCTTGGACCTTGACAGTGTTTGAACTGATCCCTCCATTACCTGCTATCCTCCTCGGGTCTCCTCCAGAGATTAATTCAACTTTGGAAGAGTAAGTTCCTGAAAGTGTATTAGATTTTATTTATACAAAGATGTCTGGATGCCATTCATATGAATAATTGTAAGACATTCACATTTTTAACACAAAAAAAAGACAATCAAGTAGGCATATGCTAAACACCTTTGTTGAGAATGTGCACTGAAACTTCATTGTCATCAGTTTTAACTAACCTCTTGATCATATATCATTTGTTTTGAAACATTTAGGAAGTTAAGGCAATATTAAACTCAGTGCTGTGATTAAAAATCTTCTAGGGATATGAATAATTGGCTTTTCCAAGAGCATGTATTTAGGATGTTAAAATAAAAGGTCACCTTCAATTAAAAAATGGGAGCAATGCTGCCATCACGTTATAAGCAGAACTGTTTTATAATGAATCATGTTATAATGGGTTTTACCTGTATATATGTATGACTGATGCAGCTGGATTTGTTTTTAAATTGTGTGTATGATTCGTTCTTAAAACTTTTACATGTTTATTTGACATGCATTTTAAAAACAATTATGTTATGTAATGGATACAGGTTTTAAATATATGGTCATAAACAAAATTTCATTTCAATATAAAGTCTGAAATTTGACTAGCTTAAAAACATATATGCATATGACAGCTGCAAGCTTTTATACTTTATCACTGAAAAAAGTCACTTTTGCTATTTGTTTCAAATCATGTTGAAGATGCATGGACACAACCTGGACTATAATGATCCCCATTTTATGCCATCTACAGATTTGCTCAATCATTTGCTATTTTCTTTTGGTTCAAAATATGACCCGGAAAATATGTTTTGTATAGAAAATTACTTTAACAGAAATGTAACTCAGGAATTGAGATGTCTCAATGGTCCAAATCTCTCTATGATATTTTTGTCACTGTGAAATATCATTTACACTATTAAAATGCAACAGGTTGACAATTTTACATTCCTCCTCCATACCATAATTTGATATTTAATATTTACACAATTTTCCCTTAAAAATGAAAACAATCATGAATTTGACTGTTGAATAATATTACCTGTTAACATAATGATTTATAACAACAAAGAAGCTATCTTTGAGTCTAAATTAAGGTGAATACAGTGTGACCCCACTATAGTGCGCTCCGTTATAACGCAAATTCTGATATAACGTGGTTGTGGCATGGCTCCCGAAATTTCATATACATGTATTTTTCTTGTGCACAAAAAAAAATCTTAAAAAATACAAAAAAAACGTAAAAAGTTGCTTATCATTTTGGGGAAGAGATCGCATATGAATAATACAAGATGATCATGGATTGGCTCCTGAAAGTTTATATGCATTTTTCTCATACACGAAAAAGTATTTTCTTCTTCTTAAAAGTAGAAGAAGAAAAAAAACGCATAAAAAGTTTATTCTGGGATCACATAGGTCTTCGCCAATGTCACAAACTTGGATTGTTTTTCCTTATTGGCTGCAAAACATACAATGTGGCTTTTTATTGGTTTGGAGTGCAGAAATTCAGAGGCCCCATGAAAGGAAGCCGCAAACTGGATATAAAATGTACTGAAATTTATCTATTGTTACATAAACAAATTCTTTGTCCATACTGACAAACCATCTAAACAGTGCATTGTTATATCATAATCCGCTTATCTTGACATCTAGCATGAGTTCTGTATGTTGTGAAATATATGCTTTTTTGTTGTTGACATTTCTGGTAACAGAGATCAACCGGATGAGGCATTGTCTCGTAATCTATCTTTCATCAGATTTTCGGCAGCTTGTATGTAATTAATATATTTACAAAGACTGACATTTGTATGTGGATAGTAAGTAAAATTCCTATTCTTTTCGCCCAGAATTAAATCCTTCAGAACACTTAAGTTTTCTGTAATAATCCCTGTCATCAGAACACCTGCGCCTCTTTCGTCCATTGACCCTTTGTTAATATTCAGACGCATGCGTGGAAGGCAGCATCACGCTGCTACCACAAATGTAAAAAAATAATAAATACATCTTAGTTATTGGTTTATTCAGTAGGCATAGAGGGACAGTAACTAGAATAGTCTAAATGACAACCAATTCCTTTTTAAAAATGTACCCAGATAAAATAGTTTTCTGAAATTTCAAAGGAAACAGATTACCTTCGAAGCACAGACTGTTATGAAAACGTACTCAGCAAATGGAAAAAAATACCAGTCTCAATCATGCAATACAATTATTTGATGTTGCCGCCACAATAAGAAATGGGCATTCGTTTGGTTCCTTTAGCGGTGACTTCATTAGCGCATGCACCCTTCATCAAAGAAAGCCGACTACAATCTTTCAATAACAGCAAAGAACTTTTCTTCAAAAGAAAGTCAGTACCAAACTTAAATAAAAGTGATGGAATCTGATGGATTTTTACATTTTCCAACGTGACTGGAACACGTAAACTGTGCTGTGAAAGTTTCCTTTTTGTTGGGAAAAATTTATGCTTAAGAACGCTACCAACGGCGGCTTAAAACGCGAACTAACTTTTACCGACTTGGAACGTACTTTAAAGTAAATGTGTTTCATTATTCGTCACGTGATTGTGCTAAGTTTTTCCACTGAATACAGACCAATATGATGTGTTACAAAATTATTGAATATTTTAAAGCTGTGTGTCTGCATATTTTCAATGGAATCACTTGTATTGTGGATTTAATGTATATGATGAGGTTCACAGGTGAGTACATGCTGTTGATACTCTAGACGTTTATATATAAACAGGATTCACATATATGTAGCAATTCATGGTTCTCTAATTAAAGTAAACTATTATATTATGTCTTCTCTGTTTTCACTACAGGTGTATTTCTAATTTAATACGCATCAATTTAAGATGGTAACTGTGCCGACGAAGCACGTATTTTACCACCCGCATTTATTAACCCCCACCCCCACCCCTACAATTTTTTGGGGGGTACATTTACTTCAGCTAACTGACATGGTTGCATATAACACGGTTCGGTATATAACGCGGTCGGGTTTTATGGCCCCCAACTACCGTGTTATAGCGGGGTCACACTGTATGTGTAAAAAATTATGCATTTGTTGTATTATTTTAATAAAGAAAAAAAAGAAAATTCAGTATCACCATTTCCTTCTTCTGCCATAGTCAGGTCTTTATCTTAAAACTCATATTTTCTTTTACATCTGGATTCTGGAAAGTGATGGAAAGAAATGTTAGACAACGAATCATGAATAATAATAATTCATGTGTAGCAAATAATTCTTATTGTGAATAAATCTCTATTATAAAGAAGTTACATGCATTCAGGGTCATTAAATACTCAAAAATTCCACCCATTCTACTTTTGTCTTAAATCAAATCCTAATGACATGTAAAGACATGTCATTTATATTTTGTATAACACAGAAAGTGGTGCATATCAGTTTTGGTTTCACCTTTTTACATATTCTTTTGGTGGCAGCATTTCATAATGTTTTGTTGACTCCAAGTTTATAAAACCAATAAATAAGTCATAAATACACAAAATATTGATTCACAATGTCTAAATGACCCTTAAAACTCATTTACGTGCCTCATGTATTATAAGAATTTCAAGTCTTATAGCATTAAGTTCTTGCCAGTACTTAGGAAGCTGTTACATACTATTTTATCAAAAACATTATATGTAAGTAATGGGCTAAGAAAACTAATCGAACATAAATCGCTGTAAAATTATTCACTGATGTATTAGGTGAATATTGTCAAGCAAGCTCATCATCATATCCAATTCCCACAACAACTAATTTTCTCAGAATGAAAATTGAAAAGATATTTCATATCATAAAAATACCATTTTCACATGTTACTTAATGATAAACCTAACACAAGATACTTAATTACCATATTCAATGGCATGGATACTTAACACCATGCTGGTAATAAACTTGGCACAAAATGTACAATACCATACTCAATGGCATAGATACTTTAACACCATGCTGGTAATAAACTTAGCACAATATATACAATACCATACTCAATGGCATGGATACTTAACACCATGTTGGTAATAAACTTGACACAATATGTACAATACCATACTCAATGGCATGGATACTTAACACCATGCTGGTAATAAACTTGACACAAGATGTACAATACCATACTCAGTGGCATGGATACTTAACACCATGCTGGTAATAAACCTGACACAAGATGTACAATGCCATACTCAATGGCATGGATACTTAACACCATGCTGGTAATAAACTTGACACAAGATGTACAATACCATACTCAATGGCATGGATACTTAACACCATGCTGGTAATAAACTTGGCACAAGATGTACAATAAAATATGTTTAAACCAACTACATGTAGGAGTTACCACATTTGATATACTGGTAGTTGAAAGTCATAAAACTTTTTATTTGTCTGAACTGCAACTATTAAACCAAAAGGCCAGTTAACGAAGTCTGCCTAAATCTGCACTGGCTTTGAATTCTATTTTATTTATTTATGGGAAGTTTTTTGGTGGGCAGTATAAAATCAAAATGTCTTTGCAATACTCCCAAGCATTATCAGAAATAAAGGATCTGATGCTCACATTCATGTCCTAAGTTCGAATCTTATTTTGCGGACAGATTTTTCACTTGAAACAAAAATTGGGTTATTCCTCCACCATTTATACTGGCCGCCATGTATAGCCTATCTTGTGCTGAAAAATGTTGATAAACTCTACAACAACAACAACAACAAACGAATACGTGCCTAAAAATATCCGGATGAATAACAAATTCATTTTCAGACCTGAAAATTAAATAACTTCTTATAAAGGTACCAAATTCAGTAAGTGTTATACAGTGTCGCTTGCATGCACGTGAAGCAAATGCATCAAGTAACTAGTTAGTCTGGGTTTCAGCTGACCTTTCCCACGCCATTTTAAAATAAGAAGGGAAGTTTAGGTCGGAGAAAACTTCACACTGTTGCTTATGTCTATGATCATTAAGTGCACCTTATCTTTAAGTGTAATTAAGAAATATATAAAAAGTATCATGATAATACGAGTGTAATTAGGAATCTATTGACGATTTAAGAAATGTTTTATCTCATGCCTTTGGCCAGCAGCCCAGCTTCGAAAACGAAAGTAGTGCGCGTCGTACGTTTGAAATGTTCTACCTCCATATAGAAGAGTCGCCCCAAAAGGCATGCTCGATTGGTCAGTGCCAATATTAATGTTAATTTCATTTAGATTTATCCAATTGGGATTATGTGTTCAAAATGTGCTAATTCACACATGAGCATGCCAATAGATGCAGATATTTCTTCGAAGTTAGCACGACACAATGTGCAATAATCAGCTTGAATATGCATTTAAAAACTTACTGGCAGTGTGTGTACATGAATGACTCTTTCAGATCTCCATGTTACTGAAACTATTTACTGCAAATGCTGCACTTTGTAAATTCTCCTAACCACCTCCTTGATTGACACGGCTCGCTCTTGCTGGAATCGAATTTTGTGTTATTCGATTGGTGTTATACCAGGGGTCCCGCAGGGTGTTGAAGTGGGGTCAAACATGTAGTGGTCAGCTATCAAGTTTTACGGATGTTGGCCAAAGCATGTTTAGAGGTGAAATCGAGGGGGTGGGGGTGGCGCAAGCATTTCTGTGCGGACGCCCATGTGTTTGACAAGTTCGGGCTGTGCTTATTTCCAAAAGAGCATGTCCCTAAACATACAGTCGTAACAACGCTCAGTCAATTTCCGTCAAGTGATACATAACTGCTGGATGATTATGATTTCAGTACACGGCCACTCTAAGTAAGCGCCTCTGCTATCTTGTATTTCACTCTAAAATTGTGTATATTATCCCTCATCCGACCAGTTTAGTGGACGCATTTGTATGTCAAGAGTTCCAAACACTTTGCCAGGTTTTTGTCTATATTTTTATGATTTACTAAAGGCCATCAAATAAACGGTTTGATTGTAACTTGAAGTAAGTAAACTTTTTCGTATCAATTGGTTAAAATTTGATTTGTCAAAGCGTACATTTTCCAAGCCCAATGGAGCACTTCCGTTCGCAAATGTTCATTTTCCGAGGTGTGTAGTTTTTCTCTGCAAGTTGTCAGTGTCGTATGTCGTAAAGAAGCCATTCTCTCAATAAAAGTTAATATCAACATTCCAACAATTGGATCACATGCTACTTGAAGTAGAATCCAGGAATAATTATTTTGGCGTTGATCAGTTTTGTCTAAGCATTCAATAATGTCTCATACGCAACGGATATCTAGCTCAGTGTGGTTACCACATGATTACATTTTGAAACCGTGCTCTTTGAGCAATGCTCCGGTTGTAAAAAGGCAAAATGTGCATAAAGTGTTTGAGATGCAATCTGAAACGTTTTACCTGGTTAAATTTTCTTCCGATTTTGTACAGAGAAAGGCATATGCCTGTACTTTATTTTCTGCATTAGTATATTTGCATGAAAATTGTTTTCTCACACACGACATGGCAAGAATACGGCATTTCTGCTATTTTATGAGTATTCTTGCTAGTTCACGGGTTGCATTTAAACGGGTGCAGAATAACGTTGACTTACAATATAGGATAATACCATAAGCTGAACGTATAGATAATTTATTTTGGATCGAAACACATTTAAAGTTACGATATTGGGTAGTTGCACCGCAAAGATTGAACATGATACAGACGACATACGTGTGAGGAAAATTAGTGTAAAAACTGTTGAGCATAACATCATGCAAGATTTCTGGTTTGCATGGCTACTTTCACTTTCTGAACTTCAGCGATAAATTATTTTTAAAACAAACAAGCCGATAACTTGCCTTAGTCTTTTTAATATTTTTTAAATTTCATAAATGAACTTTCAGACAAAAATAATAATGCTTCTATATTTCAATGACAGGCATGGTTTGTGTACTTTGTGCTCTTTGAAGTAAATTTCCCAAACACCAAGGAGTTGCAGATTTCATCGCTGTCAGCGCACAGTTTGAAATAAACATAAAAAAATGTCAATTCAAGTAGACATTGTTAGACTTGTAGAACAAACAAACCTTGGTCACGTCCTCTGTTTCTTCCACAACTTATTTCGATACTCCAAGAAACCAGTAGCGCAACCTTTCCGATCTGTCTCTCGTTCTTAATCTTTATTTAAAAATCAGAGAAATGATATACAATTAACTTTTTGTTCTTAACATCACACCATAAATGTTTGATAATGACTAATAAGTAGATAATGACCTTAATCATCACATTCAGCGCATTTAGATTGGAAGTCACAAGCATGATATGTCACAATTTCCGATTGTAGGCCTTTCCCAAGAGGTCTGTTATCTCAACAAAGCTCTTCAAAGTAAATACGCATGAGTTTGATATTTTATACTCGGCCGTAAAGCTAGTGTCTGATACATTTAATATATATTTTCCATTTGCATTACTATTTACGCAAAAGTAGCGACATCTCTGTTTGATCAGTACGGGCGTTTTCAGTTGAGCTTTTTTATGATATTTTTTGGATGTTACTTTCTCTGAATATTCGTTGCAATGTTATGAGACAGACCTGCTATAGTGTTATTCCTGTCAAATTTGATTTCAAAGTCAGATGATCATTCTTAAAATACGACATTTAATTCATTTAGAGGCTGCATTATACCAATTTTAAGCAGAGGTAGCCATAAAACCAGAAGATTATTTGGTTCTATGGTCTACTCTTTGTGTGTCTTAATCAATATCAAACGCTTATTTAATAAAGCGATATTTCTGAATATTTTAAAGTAACTCTATCTTTATGAACAATGTGTAAAAATGTGAGTGCTGTAGTAACTGCATCCCTGACTTCCATAGAGCAAATGACCACATTCAATATAAGCAAATGTATGTAGATTGGTTGAGGAATTTATGAGTATTTAAGTTCCGAAAATTAATCCTTGTCCCAGTGAGAAATATTATAAAAACACGCAGAATTAGAAATATCATCTAACTCCTGGCAATTATTCTTTATAGTTGGTATGATTCTTTCCCAAATGATGGGCAACGGCCCCGTTCACACTTACCCACCATGATAATGAACACAGACCCCATCCCTACCCTGCCTTGCAAGATGATGAGCACAGACCCCATTCCGACTCACCATCAAAATGATAGGCAAAGGTCCCATTCCCACAAACCAATTAAAATAATGTGCACAGCACACATCCCCACCTAGCCATCAAACTCACGAAAGTTAAATAAATATGGACTTTTTAATAACCGACATGACGGATTTGTTCCTACGAATTGTAATGCATATAATTTGGGGAACAAAATTAAAAATGCATGATTTGAAAAACATCCAAGCACAGAGCCGACGCCGGGGATGAACTTGTCTGGGCTGGTCGTTGAATTGGTTACCAGTGTCGTCTGGGGTTGCATTTGAATCGGTTTAGTGTAGGTAGTTTAACACCCTGACCCGAATTGTATGTATCAATCATTATAGTTTCCACGAAATATATGGACTGAAGGGCAGGAACCTCAGAGGAGGCGAACATACCACTTGCTGGAAGGTCCTTTTTTTAAAAATAAGGCTTCCTACGAAAACGAAAAAAAAAGAGGGTGAACAGATCACTTGCTGGAAAGTTCATTCTTTAAAAATAAGGCTTCGTACGAAAACGAAAAAAGGTCAATAACGTCAAATCGAAGCCTCTAACTTACCGAGAGTTTCTCTAATTGGGTTATTTTATCTTGGTCGTTTGTATTCTTCAAATTTTTTGTTTACCCACCGTGACACTTATTTGTGGTCGCGCCTCCTCTGCTGCTATAATTAGATCATTATTATATCAATAAAAAATCTAAATCAAAGCCTATACGACATCGAGATCGACGATCGTGTAAGTTATTGTTATAAATCAGTGTGGAGCAGATTGTGCTTTTGAAAAGAAGTTTCTAAATCTAATTATTCCATATCTCCGCTGCACCAATGCTGATGAATATTTCTCAGAGTATGTGTATCAGCTCCGTTAAATACAACTAAAATATTGCAATTATCTCTGATCACTTTTGGTATTTGTGTATATCGTTGAGTGACATAAATTATATCCATATTTTTATGCCTACCTCGTGAAAATATTTTAGCTGGATTTGATTGTTTGTCCAACATTACATCATCGTATAATACAAGATTATTAATAAATCCATCTAGTTCAGCTACAAATGGTGCTTCATCAATATCGCTTATAAAATGAATAATGCCGTCACTACCATCTTCATTTAACAATCTTCCATTTTCATTAAAATCTTTAAGTACGTCGTAGTATCTCTGATCATCAATTGATGGTGCAACTAAATATAACTTGTCCCACTTTAACCATCTCATTATCAAATTAAGCAGTAATTGCGTTTTACCAGACCCAGATGGACCTATTATAATCATTCTGATATAATTTGGTAATGCTGAAATATGTTTTACTGGCTCTTGCTTTCGTGTCACTGAGAAATCAATTACATCCATAATATAAATATACATGAATTTATATTGTTTACGTTGTAGAGTTAAAACTCTAACCACTGATTTAGCCACGGTTACAATAAAAAATGGAAAAATAGCATATGGTGGAAAATGTGCAAAATGTAACAGAACTGTTTTTTTTTTTTTCGTTTTTGCCTAAAATTCAACGTAAAATTAATTCACTCGTTAAATTCCATAAAAAATAAAAATATCAGAGAATCATTAGCTAATTGGTTGGTAAGATCCGCGATAAAAGGTAAACTAGCAATAGGGGCTGGTACATAATTAACCAATTATTCAAATAATGGAATCAATTTATTATAGTCCAAGGGGATATTGGAGGGGTAGAGCAGCAATCTTGTTTCCTTGACAGAGAGTAATTTAGAGCTTATCTCCCTTGATTCATGCCAATGACCTGATGTTTCTGCGTAGATCTTAATTATTTATGTCATGGTAATTAATTCATTAATTAATTAATTAATTAATTAATTAATAATAATAATAATAATAATAATAATGAGGACGTTGTATAGCGCATAATCTTTAGAAGCTCTAAGCGCTTTACAACATTAGAAAACAGCTATAACACATACAAAATCCATATATAATGATATTATTACAGAAAACTAACAGCATGATATTAGAAAAACATAGAAACGTGCTGTAAATATTTAAGGTAGGGAACATTATTAGGTCTTTAAGTTTGTTCTTGCAGTCGAAATGAGTGAGTTTTAAGAGCACTCTTGAATGGGATCACTGTCTTTGTGTCTAAGTTCAGCGGGCAATTCATTCCACGCTGATGGGCCCTGGTATGCAAAAGAACGTTGTCCATATGACTTCGTTTTCGTAGTGGGAATAATGAGTATACCATTGTCAGAAGAGGAGTGTTAAGTATCTTGCTGGTATGTACACTTGGGTGAGGTCGGATAGGTATGTTGGACTAGAGTCCGTCAGTGAAACGTAGCACAGAGAACAAATTTTGTGTTTGATTCTGGATCAAATGGATAGCCAGTATATGGTACGGAGCAGCGGGGAGGTGTGATCTGATCGTAGTACTCTAAGTATGATCCGAGCAGCTGTGTTTTGAACTTTTTGAAGTTTCTGAAGTTGATATTGAGATGAACCAGACAGAATTGAGTTACAATAGTCCAGTCTTGTTAGTACTAATGAACACACAATTGTTTTAGTGGCATCAGCTGAAAGATATTTGCGAATGGAGCTGATGCGTCTCAGCTCAAGATATGCAGCCTTGCATATGTTCATTACAAGTTGGTGCAACGTGAGTTACTATCCAGAGTAACACCTAGGTTTCGTACTGGCTCTGTGAATTTAATGTTGGTGTTGCTGATATTTATTGCTTGAGGTAAAGGATGTGACTGAGAAATTCTTTGTGTTGTGGTCAGAATGGCTTCAGTTGTATCATCATTCATCTGTAGCTTGTTACATGTCATCCATGATTTCACATCAGAAATGCACCTCTCTAAACATTGGATGGTAGCTTCAACTTCATTTTGGTGGCTAGATTTGTACGTTTGTGTGTCATCAGCGTACAATTGGTGAGACACTGGATGATGATCTATGACACTCGAGATCGGCTGAGTGTATGTAATGAAGAGAACAGGTCCAGGAACAGACCCCTGTGAAACACCACAAATAGATCAACTGGGCTGGAGTGTATTCCATCTGCAGACACAATCTGTGTCCTGTTGACCAAGTAGGACTTGAACCACAGTAAGGCTGTATCATGAATGCCAAATACATGCTGGAGACGGTGAAGTAATATATCATGTTCTATTGAATCAAATACTGCAGACAAATCAAGGAGGGTGAGGACTGTAATAGTTGCGCTATCCAAAGCAGAGAGAATATCATTAACTACTTTTAGAAGAGTAGTTTCAGTACTGTGGCAAGGGCGATATGCAGATTGTACATTGCTAACAAGACTGTTTGAATTCAGATGAGATACAAGTTGGGATATAACAACATTTTCTAGTTCTTTAAATCGTTATGGTCGAGTGTTGGTTTCTTCAGCAGAGGCTCTGCAATGGCGTTTTTGAAAAATGATGTGAATTCCTCGGACGAGAGAAAGGTATTAATAATATCAGTTACCTCCTGTCCACTTCAAAATGCAAATTTCCAGATTAACTGAGAGAGAGAGAGAGAGAGAGAGAGAGAGCGATTCACTATCTTGTATAGTCAAACATTTTGGGAAAACCCATAATTCTAGAATGTTCCAGAACGACTTAATCACATGATTCTCTAAAACATTCAAGAACGACTTAATCACATGATTCTCTAGAACATTCCAGAATTATGGGTTTTCCACGAATGTTTGACTATAACAGCAAGCCAGAATTTCTCTATCCCCAGTTAGACTGAATTCGATAGGTGAGCAGAGGTAAGTAAAACATTTATTAAGTAGTCTAGATGCTGTGTTGCGTTATATTACACAATTGAACTATATCGTCTTGGTTGAGGAATACAATTTAAATATATATTTTATTATATATATAATATGAATTTTGAAATTATTAATGATATTATTTCTGCAATAAAAAATATTTTAAAAAACGACGGCGTAAAAATTCACCTGATCCAGAGAAAAGTTTTTCTGATTTTGAACCAACACAAAATCGTAAATTTCAAGGTTTATATACACAATCAGCCGATTATCGATTAATTAAATCTAAGCATGAAATTATGTTACAATCTTTATCAACAGTGAAGGAGGTTGGAGTCGAGAAATTCGTTCCAATTCCTATCGCGATTGACAATATTAGATCAAAATTATCTGACGAATATGAAACAAAAAAGATTATAAATACAAACATGAAACAGCGGAAATAAATTATGTCAAATATTGAAAACGAAAACACTCTCGCTTATGAAAGTGAGTGTAAAAGTGAAAGTAGCGATGAAAACTAGTGAGAATCAGTAAAAAAAATATTGTTATATTTTGTTTTATTTCTTAAAATATACCAAATCAGATTTTTTATTCAGAATTAGACAATATGTTTTTATGTTGATCAAATTTAATACAGGAATGTGCATAATTCATGATCTGAAATTTATCACACGTGATCATGGAAATATGTTCTCGCCGCAGTTCATCTAATTGTTCCTGCGTCAATAAAAGTCTTCGCTGCCGTATTTATCAATAACTATATCAACACTAAATTGTTCTCTATTTCCTGGAGACTGTGTCATGATTGTTTTGATGGCATTTTCAAGTACACCCCCCTTGTCATGTATAAAAACCCTCACATGTTGGTATATTGTGTAATATACCGTTTGATTTAATTAATTGCAAAAATCGTTAAGATTTTACGTATAAATATAAATTCAGATTTTCATTTCTTAAATCAATTAAGTGTCCGCTCTGGTTAGTAAGTTTGAAATTTATTCTTGATAATAACGAATTATGACAACGTAGATAAACATGATTAATAGGTTATTGCACAGTCAAAATATCCTGTAGGTACTTGCGGTGTAAAAGTATACAGAATACATCCTTGTTGAGCCTGATTTGAATTTTCAAGATCTTTTTGATAGCTGCCATCAGTTACGTCACAAACAAGATTGACTGCGATTGTTGATGTTATATTAACGATTCGTGGTGAAATATGACTCCCGCCTCCATATGGATCATTATTATGTTTGAAAAGAGATGATTGTGGGGCTATTTTTTTCCGTGATTCAACGATTTTAGGAAAGTTTTCATTAATAAGATCGTTGACTAATCTTTTAAGTTCGTCGGTTTTAAATCCGGTAAGCATAAATTTTAGTAAATTTGCTTCAGCTGTTTTACAGTGATATATATATATATATATATATATATATATATATATATATATATATATATATATATATATATATATATATATATATATATATATATATGATATTTGTTTGTTTTTTTACTTCCTTTATCACAAATACTAGCATTTATTGCTTCGATAATAACTCGATTAGCAAACTCAATATCCGATACAATTTGATGCAAATGTTGTATCGTTTCAATAATTTTCTTTCTTAGATCGTTATTAGGATACTCCAGAATATAACTTTTAATAATTGCACTAATGACGTGAATGTAGTTATATGTTCGGTTTTAATTTCGTCAGCCAATGATCTGAAATATTTTTCATAAACAAAGTAAATTATTGAAAACGGTGTTTTAGGAAATAATCTACCATCAGAAAGTTTAATACGATCATCTGCATAATGACGCCATGGATATCCATCTCGATATTGTGGCTCATATATATATATATATAGATTCGTTAATAGAGAAATTATCTCGTTGAGGTTCCGGTAGTCTTTCATACTCTGATGGAATTTCAGGCCATCCTAAAACAGATCTGATTGATGATTGATAAATATCCACAAAGTAATATATCGAACATATTTCAATTGTAGATGATAACGTTGGTTCATGAACTGAAATAGCTATTTTTGATTCTTTTCTGGTTTTAGCTTTTAGACTGCGCTGAAATTCATCATTGATTTGTTCGATCTGATAATTACCTTTAGGAATAGAAACAGCTTGACATTCGGGAGTTTCATCATCTTTATTTCTATCTACAAATACAAGCGAATTATTCGCCTGTAATCCACCAAATGATTTTGATCTGATATTTGGCCAGCTGTAATATGCAGCTAATTGCGCTAGTGCGATTTCTTTCACTGGAATCGCATTTGGAAAGTTAATAATAAATTCTGCATTAGTTAAGCTTACCGATATCATTGTTGTTTTTGACGGAGTTGTATTATTTGCGATTTGTTGAAGTAGCTCGTTTGGCGATGTCAGCGGAGTTGACATTGTTATTAAAATTCTGATTTTCTAAATCAATCACGGTCATTGCTTCATTGTAAATTTTAATCATCTCTGTGAACTCAAAATCTGATATTTTCCCATCACTAAGGCTCGTTGATAATAACGAGGATAATTTGGAGTATGCTAGAGTTCCTGTGTTAATTGTTTTATATAATGATGCAATTTTGCATTTGTGCACATACATATTTTTTGCAATGATATTGAGAATACCGGCAATCGTTGTTGCAGTTGAAACACAAATTGTTACAACTACTGGTGCCATCATTGTTATTGTTGATAATAACACGCTAGTTCCAGCAATAACAACAGACGCTGAATAAACACTTATATCAACAATAACTACACGTCTGAGATATTTCTTTATTTTTTCGATATTCTCGTCAACAATATTTTTTAAATTTTGTTTGCCATTCACGTGCTTGATCGTACCTGAATTTTTGAACGTCAGTTGAAGTGCTCATTATACTTTATGCAGTAACCAACTGAGGTGTTTCAGCCACAAATTTCAGACACCACCAGTAAGACGTTGTGGTTAATTTCTTATCAGATGCTTCCAGAATAAATATATCTTCGTCTCCTTTATTTAATATAACAGACACAACTCCAGAAAAAATATCGGTTGAGTAACGCCAGGGATACGTACTAAATATCTTAAATTCTGCAGCGCTGAACACGGACAGCCTGAACACACCAGTGACTTCTGCAGTATGTTTGATAGTGTTGTTTTGTTGTGACCATGTCAAGAATCCTGATGACACTGTGTATACTATGTTGGTAAGCATTTTGTGAGGAATTTTAATCAGATTATTTTTTTTTAACGATATCAGGAATTCCACTTATAACATCTTCTAGTTTTTTGTCTAATCGTTTCAATATCTGATATAGCTGTTTTAATATCGCCAAGTTTTGTGTTAATATCAGAGAGTTTCAAGTCAACAGTCAACGGAGTGCCAAAGAAATCATCTGCGATTTTATTAAGTTTTTGAAAATTTCTACAAGTGTTCATAAACATATTCACGTGAACGTCATACTTGGCCCGCAACGTGGGTAATTTAATATCTATTGCATTATAGCCAACGTCTACATATTTTTTTTTTTTTGTTGTTGCGGCATCTTTATCAGATGTTGGATCTCTTAAAACAACTATCTTATTTCCGTTCATGCTGAGTTCACCTGTCATCATATGGCCAATGTTCCGCAAACGATTAGCAACACCCTTTGCAATTTTATTTTTAACAGTTGTAAATGACATATTTGAGTCTCTGATTCTACCGTCATTGGTAAATATTGGAATGTTATCCTCAGTAGCACTGAAAACTCTACGAACTATATCATTCCATTTGATGTTGCTCGTCTTTAAAACACCGTATTTATCCTGAAAAATAACAACTTTGATACGGTCAACTCCAGAGAGGTTCATAATATTAACAAGTTCATCTTTAGTCGCGTAATTTGACAAATCAATATCGTCTTTTTTTCTCTTGCCCTTAGTGGTACCACTAAGAGAAGATCTTCCCTAAATATCAACCATTATACTTTAAGAACTGTTTAAAACGACGCGGTTTCTTGTATAATCGTGCACGACTTTATGAGGTGATAATGTTGATTTTGATATAGCATTGAGCACATTAATTACTTCACGGCCACATATTGGTGGATCAGTTAGTGTTTGTGTTGGCAATAATGCATACCAAATTGGAATGTTTCTGGCGTATTTTAAAAACTATATTGGTAGAGGAAGCCCGTATGAATCAAAATAAATATAAATAGGTGGATCAATTGCGTATGCAACCCAATAAGTACCAGGCCCTGAATTATCATCAAGACTAATAATGCCTGTTTCAAAATTGTTTGTTTGTTTTGGTAATCGATCACGCATAAAAACATCCCCGAAATGTTTAATATATAATTTTTAGCAGCATCAAGTAAATAAAAAATTGACATGGGCTGAATCAACGAAGTTAATCTTAGACACCTTCCATTTTTTATATCCCTGTCCTGTTGCATTCTTTAATGCCATTCCAGCGGCGGTTCCAGCAGCACCGAGTGCAGCTGCTTTTGCTACAGCTGGGGATGCAGCGGTTATTAATGCTGGTATAGCTGCAAGAAGTGGAAATATTCCACCAATTTTAACCATATCTTTAACAGCGCTCAGAGAAAGATGAAGTTGAACTCCGGGTTTTTATTCTAAAGCTTTATTAAAGTGTTTGAGTCGAGTCTTGGTTAATGATAATTTGTTTGGACCGCCATCAGAAATTTGATGTTTTTTTAGTGATATTTTTATTCGGCAGTTAGTAGCGAGTTTTGATTGTAATTTTTTCACCTGACCAGGAGTCAGAGTGACATTAACGTGACTATAGGACATTTTTATAATATGATAAGTGATTTAATTACATGTTTCTGCTGCAGCGTCAATAACTCTCATTCTTCAAACCATCACCTTCAAGTAACATTGATTGATCGGAAAGAATAACTATAATTGCTCTGTAACCATCGGCGGGTACGTCGTTTACACGAGCTAGAAAATAAATATCAACAACAAATTGTCATGCTAAGTCAAGATGCTCCAGCGAAAAGTAATAGATTTTATATAATTTTGTAAAATCTAATTGTGAAATGTGCAAACTAGTATCTATATTTTGATCACGTCCCATAAATTTCATCAAACGATAATATGTAGGTGCTACATGATTTTGGTCCAAATTTAACCATATATCCTCAGCTGGCTCTTGTTGGCCATTTATTCTTAAAGAAACCTCGGTAACCCTGAGTTGGTCAAATATCATATGGCTACATTCTTGCGAGTTTAATCGATTATTATTTTGCAAAGCAATAATAATGTGCGCGGTGCAGAAACACCCTGTTGTGATGCTACATGCCATGTAAATACATCTCGAACGGTGCTTTGAACGCTATCCGTGGTCACTGTTTACCATGATAACAATGATTTTACTGCCTTCACTCATAAAAGAAATTAATTTTTGTTCTTCAGCAATTGTTGGAGTCATTACCGGCATCCACAACGAGAGTTTTACCGTATTTACTTTACATTCATCAGCAACAATAGCGCCCCGCCAGATTGCGTCGTTGTCAATGCCTTTTCTTACAAGTACAACTGTATGCTTAGCCCCGAAAAAAAACCTTTCTAACATTTCTACAAAATCCAAAAATATGTGATAGTGGAATCGCGCATGAAAATCTTCTACGTGCTCTAACAACATTAATACACGTGTTGCAAATCCTAAGTTGAAATTTGCATTAACATTTCCTATAATATCAAAAGCAGCAACTGGTCTAGCTGCGTGTTCAAAATCATCTGGTTGTGGATCAGCTGCAGTATTTTTTGGTGTCCGTATTTTAGTATTTTGAACATGATTAGCATTGTCGGTAACATCTTTAGCAAACATCATTGATGGACCAGCTGATGTTGTATAATCATCAGAATATCTTACTAAACCTATTATCATTGCAGCAACGTTGACGTCTTTCTGAATTGATTCAATATTTCTTCCATCGATCATATATGTAGCACTATCAAACAACGCCATAATACCATTGTTAACAGAGCCAACACGTATATTTTCATCATATGGTGTATCAGCTGCAACATTTGTTACAAGTTCCCCTATTACTTCAATAAATGCTTCAGCGGGTAAGAAATATCTACCGGTATTTTGAACTTGTAATTCAATTCTTCCATGCTGATTTGGTTGTCTTGTTTCATAAGAATAAAATTGATAATCACGTATGGATTCATCTTTGAGAACTGGTGCGTCTATATCGAACGTTGGATCGGATACACGTTTGAACATTTTATTATAATTGTTATCGTCTAACACGAAGACCACTTCCTGCTATTAAACTTGTAGTTATACTTCTTTCTGCTTCACCAGCCAACTCTGATAGTTTTTTTAAATATTTGCGGCTTGATTTATTATTTTACTGACAATTGCAGGCATAACTTCAGTACTGGCCAGTTTCACTGGTGGCTGTGGGTTTATTTTTGTACTAATCGAGCTAATCTTCCTTTGATTGTACATAACGCTTTACCGGCAAGATTGCCAATAGCACCGATGCCTTTATCACAAACTACCTCAATAGCCTTCATCCCTAATTGTTTTGTAATCGGTATTGCTTTTGTATCCATCCTTTTGAATAAACCTCAAACAGCATCACCGAGTCCATCTCCGTAAATTGCTTTTTAAGTTGGTAATCGTGAGTTTACTACCCTGACCATTACAGGTTCACGTTGTGCATTGTGTACAATCATTTCTTAAATTACATGATTAGTTTTTTTTTTTAGTCGCTGTGATAATCGTCAGCAATTTAATCAATGAGAGAACGATAAACATTGATATCAATAATACCGCCAGTAAAAAATCTTCGACAAATATCAGATATTTCATTAATGATTTCCGGCGAATTATTTCCAGCATGATTTCATCGAATCAGAACTTCTAATCTATCTACGTCAGAAAGAATATTGTCATGACAAGCAATACGACCACTTCCTTGAGTAGAAAAACCACTTCCTGTAGCTGGAGGAGTTGAGCCTATTAACGAACCAAAAACATCTTTTCGTCTCTTTTCTACACTTTGTTTAAATTTAATATATTCTGGATCTTTTAATTTAATATCCGAATCCTTAGCAGCAAAATATACTACAGGAATCCAATATTCAGGAGATACTTTTGCAATATATCCAGATTTTAAATATTTTCTTCTATGATCATATTCATTTGCAGCAATGTCAATTAATTTATCCCGATTTTCAGTAAAGTAATCAAAAGCATTATCAGTAAAAATGTCTTTAGGTTTTTGTTTAGGAGATTGTGGTTTTTGTTGTAACTGATGAATTCGTAACCAAAGGAGACTGGGGTTGTTTTTGTTGTCGTTATATTTGTTGCTGCGGTGGAGGAAGTTGATGGGAAGGTTCTTGCTGCGGAGGTTGTTGTTTTGGTTGAGGTTGGGAAGGTTGTCATTGAGTACCTAAAAATATGTATCTATTTCATCTAAATAAACTTGATATACAATATCATCTCGTAAGATTCGATCTTTTTTAAATTTTATGCGCTATATCCATTTATACCAGGCTTCTTTACTTACAGGTTTATCGTGTTCATGTTTTAAAAATCTTTCTTTATAACTAAAACTTGAAAACGCAAACGCAGCAAGTTTAGGTAAATCTCCTATTTTTTTATATTGCCTTAATAGCCTTATCATTCAATTTTTCAAACATCTTAACCTGTTTTTCGTCTGGTTCAGCTTCTTCTCTTAATATTGGTTTTGGTGTGAGAGCTTTTTTATTTCACCAATACCTTCAATTATTTCTTTATCTACGGGGGGGGGGGAAGCTGAGCAGTAGCTATTTCAGTTGGAAGTTTCTTAAAAGTATTTTTGCTTTCTTAGTATATTTAGCAGTTTGTTCTAACGTTGGACGAAGACCTTCAGTTGCTTCTGCAACTCTTTCAGTAACTTTTGTAATGGGTTTGAATAGTTTCTGTACCCTCTGTATATTCAATTTGTGATTCTTGACGTTCTTGAAGTGTTTTGTCTAAAAGCATCACGAACAGGCAAATATTTTTTGATTGCTTCCAATCTTTCTCTAGCTAATCTAGCAGTACAAGATTCAGCACCAGGTACCATTATTGATATATAAATAATGATCTAATTATAGCAGCAGAGGAGGCGTGACCACAAATAAGTGTCACGGTGGGTAAACAATTTTTTTTTAAAAAACCCACAAAGAGCAAAGATAAAGTAACCCAATTAGAAAAACTCTCGTTAAGTTAGAGGTTTCGATTTGACGTTATTGACCCTTTTTCGTTTTCGTAGGAAGCCTTATTTTTCCAAAAATGGACCTTCCAGCAAGTGGTCTGTTCATCCTCTGTTGTTTTTTTTTCGTTTTCGTAGGAAGTTTTATTTTTCAAAAATGGACCTTCCAGCAGTTGCGTGGTTATCACATTAACGTTGCTTATGTGTTTTTTGTTTGATCTTAGCAGTTGGTATATGTATAAAAAGACTCAAGTCAACCAACGATGCAATGTAATTTTCTCCAAGCTCTCTAATTTCCCTTAAGCTGAAACAAAAATTAACGCCGCCCTCAGTACCGCATATATTACATGGAGGGTATAGCTATCATTTCACTTAGCTCTGGAGTTAGCTGGTACAAAGAATAGTGACGATAAGCCCATTTTAGAGATTTTCCCTAAGCTCTCCGATTTCCACCATCTTTAAATTTTTTACATACAGCAATCAAGAGCAATAAATGTGATGCTAGGCCTCCACAAAATAGTACCTGCAAGTAATTATCTTAACGCTCGGTCGTTTAAACAACATATATAGAGTAGGAATGTTTAGTGGGGAGTTATTTGGCTCATAAAATTAAAAAGTAATGCTTCAGTTGCTCAAATGTTGAACTAACAAAGAAGAAGAAGATTCAAATGATAAAGATGATGCTGAATATCTTAGTCCCATATGTGGTTTCCAGGGTGGCACACTGGTGTAGCATCCATCTTTCATCGCGTTATTTGATTGTCATAACATATCATTCTACAGCGAGCATAGCACATACAAAATGTCATAAGTTACGTAATTTCCATCATCACTTGAACATTATGTCATAATAATCAAAAGTAACATTAAATGAAACCTTTCACGTAATAAAACGAGCAGCGGTCGAGATTTGTCCTGGAAACAAGACATTTAGCTCTGATCAATCTAGTTAAATGTACGTCTTCTATAGTCTAATTTGAGTCAAAAAAGTTGTTTTTGTAATGTTATTGTTTTAAAATTCATATTCTCGTTATTATTTACGAAAGGTAAATTTATTCAAGGTCAAAGTTGAATCAATGACTATCATTATTTATTTTCTGTTTCGATTAATCTTATGAATATGAGTGAACTTCATTTTTTTTTCCTGTTCCTATTTATATCATTGGGCAAGATATAGACCATTCATAATTCGAATGTTGTTTTTCATCTTTTCCTTAAATATCATTTAGTTATTACAACTGACCTTTACCCCTCAAGTTTCAGTTAAGAATGAGAGCAAAAGATCCTTCATTAAATATATTGGTGTATAATAGGAAAATTTGATCATCAGGATGATAGATAGATAGATAGATAGATAGATAGATAGAGAGAGAGAGATAGACAGATCGTGTTCAACCAACACCCAAACGCTGCACACGAAGTGTAGTCGTTACCAGACAGCGTGAAAAAGCATTAAAAAAATTAACAGAGCCGTTGCATCAAATGATTGCCATCATAAAATGAAGGTTGGTGTGGGATGAAAGATTTTTCCCTTCAACACTATGCAGAACCAGCTATTTCCACCTCTACGTAGGTCTAATCCTATGGTGACCAAGCGAAATAGTATGTATGTATGTATGTATGTATGTATGTATGTATGTATGTATGTATGCATGTATGTATGTATGTAACGGTATGAATGGTAAAATAATAAAGATTTAAATAAATATGTATAGAAACCTGAAACATTGTGGCTAAAGTAGTACATGTTGGCCGCAAATCTTTCATATTCTTTTTATTTATTTGGTTTTAAGCCGCGGTAGCTTATATGGTATAGCCTCGGAATCAATCTCCAGCCAGTCCTGTCCCAGTTGTCTGCTCTGGAAAGTAGGTACGTTATTTTGCTTGGCAAGATATGGCTAAACACAATGCTAAAAGTGCAGTTAAAAATCAAGCAACCAATCACCAACAGTAACTCTTCTTGTCACCTCCAAATTACACCAACATTGTTCAAAGTCGATAAAAATATAAACTTAAACTGAATAAAATTAGTATCCACTTACAACTTGTTAATATTTACAGTTATTTCAGAAATAATAATGTAATGTTCCTGAACATCCTTTAAACATTTTTTGAAAAAACCCTCACACTCTGCAGATCACAGACATGTATCAAACGATAATACACGGCAGCAATAATTTTAATTTCTTATTTTTCTTTTCATTTTGTATTTTAAACATTTTTAATCAGCTTCAGTGAAAATATAACAACACACTCCTGCCCTACCCTATTACATATGATCTATCTACCTTATGACAGGAAATTGACTTAAGGCAGCTATGTTTGCCAGGAAATATGGGGTGACAGTAAAGTCTCTATTTGTCGCCAGCTTAGCTTTGTCTGATCACTCAAATCGGTCAGTATCATTAATGATTAATTCATGTCAAACGACTTACAGATTAATTCAATAATATGGTTATTGAAGAGAAACAATTGCATATATATATATATATATATATATATATATATATATATATATATATATATATATATATATATATATGGCGCGACCGAGTGCCCGACGGTATAACTGGGTGGGCAGACTGGGCTCGTTAGCCTTGGCAGGCAACCAGTCTAAGAGAAGGGAAACTCTGAATCCAAACCCGGGCAGATGAAGCTCGTTAGCATTGTCAGGCAGTTCATCTAGGAGAAGGAAACTCTGATTCAAAACCCACCAAGTCCCATCCATTGGATGATGGCTCCACTGCCTTGTGGATATCTTCAGAAGAAGGAAAGGCTACGGGAGTAAACCCAGACAGAAAATCCGAAGTGAAGCCCCCAAGGCGGCTGGGTGTCGACTACGACTTCCTTCCGCAGCTACTGCATCCAAACTGGTGCCAAATGTCATGCTCAGCATTCCTTTGGACCCCACCAGCAAGGACGAGAGGGGGATCCTGACGTCTGGGCAGCCCAGGATCTCCATACTCCACGCCCAGGCTTGCGCCCTGGAGAGGACACTCCAGTCTCGCTACTAAGAGAGGAAACAACACGGAAGCTGACAGTTTACGGGTTACATGTCATACCCGATTGGCGTAGGGAAGGGGTGCCATGGGTCAGCTTTGACGGTAGGAAGGATCATCGTGTCCCACTGGCCGACTATCGCCCGCCGCAAGCCGGGCAGCCCCCGGTCAATAAGGCAGTGACCCGCCGTTGTCTGCCTGCTCCAGTCGGTGTCTGGAGCTCAGTGTGTTGTTCAGCATGACAAGCAGACAGTAATTCCACACCGGACAAAAGAAACAAGAAACCAATAAAGGAGGCTCCAGCTCTTCGATTTGCAAGCTGGAATGTGCGCACCATGTGTACAGGCATCTCCGACGACCTCAGAGAAGTGGACGACACCAGAAAGACGGCTATCATCGATAGAGAACTCACCAGACTAAATATCAGCATAGCTGCCCTTCAGGAAACCAGGCTCGCCTCTAGTGGGTCCCTCAGAAAGGAAAACTATGCCTTCTTCTGGAAGGGTCGAGAACCTGAGGAGCCCCGCCAGCACGGAGTGGGCTTTGCCATCAAAAACAATCTCCTGGCCTCGGTTAAACTTCCCACAGCGGGCACTGAGCGTCTCTTGTTCATCCGCCTCACCACTGCTGCAGGTCCTGTCAACATCATCAGTGTCTACACCCCAACTCTCACGTCGTCAGAAGGCTCAAAAGATCAGTTCTATAGGCAGCTGGAGGAACAGATCAAAGAATGCCCCAAAAACGAACAACTATTCCTCCTCGGCGACTTTAATGCCAGAGTAGGTGCGGACCACAAGTCATGGCCTCCCTGCCTCGGATATCATGGCACTGGAAAGACCAACGAAAACGGTCAGAGACTGCTTGAGCTATGCATCTACCATGGCCTGTGCGTCACAAACACCTTCTTCAAGTGTAAGCCACAACACAAATTGTCATGGAAACACCCCAGGTCTCATCGCTGGCACCAACTTGACTTGGTCATCACCTGGCGCTCTGCCCTTAACAGTGTCCTCTCCACCAGAACCTACCACAGTGCAGACTGCGACTCTGCCCTCGTGAGCAGCAGAGTATGACTACTGCCACACACACTACACCGCTCAAAACCAAAAGTACGTCCTCACATAAACACTGCGTAGATGTCAGTCCCCGCCAAGGTGGAGGAGTATGTGTCCGCCCTGGACAAGGCTCTCCAGGACCTGCCTGAGCACGACACTACAGCCAAGTGAATGCCATCAAGAGGGTGCCATCTACAGTACAGCTATGTCCATGTTTGGAAAGAAGGAACGACCCAGCCAGGACTGGTTCAACGCACACCTATCAAGGATGGAACCACAAATCGATGAGAAACGAAAAGCCTTCATAGCTTACAAAAAATGCCCTAATGAACAGACGCTTGCTGCTCTCAAAATAGCCAGAAGTAACACCCAACGCATCGCTAGACAGTGTGCGAACGAGTACTGGCAACAACTGTGTGAAGGGATCCAGTGCAGTGCCGAGTCCGGACACATCCAAGGTATGTACAGTGGCATCAACAAGGCTCTAGGCCCTACAGTGAAAGGGGTCGATCCCCTGAAATCTCTGATGGGAGAGAAGATCACAGACCGTGGGCAACAGATGGCCAGATGGGTGGAGCACTACTCAGAGCTATACTCCCGAGAAACGTCAGTCACCGATGCAGCCCTCAGCAGCATAAAGAATCTGCCCACCATGGAAGAGCTTGACAAAGTGCCAACCTTAGAGGAGCTTAGCAAAGCAATCGACTCCCTCCCAAATGACAAAGCACCAGGTAGTGACAGCATCCCGCCCGAAGCTATCCAACGTGGAAAACCAACATTGATTAAACCACTGCATGAGCTACTTTGCCTCTGCTGGGAGGAAGGAGTAGTCCCCCAAGACATGCGCGATGCCACAATTGTGACCCTTTACAAAAACAAGGGCGACCGCAGTGACTGTAATAATTACAGAGGGACCTCGCTTCTGAGTATCATTGGTAAAGTGTACGCCTGCATCATACTCAACAGGCTGCAGTTGCTGGCGGACCGTGTGTACCCGGAATCCCAGTGTAGCTTCAGAGCAGGCAGGTTGACAACAGACATGATCTTCTCACTACGACAACTCCAAGAGAAGGGCCTTTTTGAACTTATCATGAAGATCGGTTGCCCACCAAAACTACTCAGCATGATAATCTCTTTCCATGCAGATAAGAAGGGAACAGTCCTGTATGATGGATCCTCCTCAACCTCCTTCCCAATTAACAGCGGCGTGAAGAAGGGCTGCGTGCTGACACCAACACTTTTTGGGATCTTCTTCTCCCTGCTCCTGTCCTACGCCTTCGACACGTTCACGGATGGCATATAACTACACACCAGGTCCGATGGGAGGCTGTTCAACCTGGCCCAACTTTGCTCAAAGACCAAAGTGAGAGCTGTGCTCATCAGGGAGATGCTTTTTGCAGATGATGCAGCTCTTGTGACCCACACCGAGGGAACCCTCCAGAGACTGGGAGACCGTTTTGCTGATGCCTGCATGCAGTTTGGTCTCACCATCAGCTTGGAAAAAACAAATGTCAGCATGCAAGATACCACCATTGCCCCTTCCATCAAAATCAATGGTGTCACCCTGGAAGCAGTCAACAACTTTACCTACCTGGGGTCAACCATCAGCAATACTCTCTCACTTGATATGGAGCTGGACAGAAGGCTTGGAAAAGCAAACACCATCATGGCTCGATTGCCGAAGAGGGTGTGGGAAAACAACACGCTGACAGAGCACACCAAGGTCCGAGTATACCAGGCCTGCGTTCTCAGCACCCTTCTATATGGAAGTGAGACCTGGAGTACCTACATGAGGCAAGGACGCTGGCTCAACTCCTTCCATATATGGTGCCAAAAACGCATCCTGAAAATCAGCTGGCAAGACCGTGTTCCACACAGCGAGATCCTGCAGCGTGCAAGTACCCCCAGCATGTACTCCCTGCTGAGCAAACACTGCCTTCGATGGCTGGGACATGTCCGACACATGGAGGATGGAAGGCTGCCAAAGGACATCCTATATGGACAGCTGGCCACTGGCATGAGAAGAGTCGGCCGCTCCTCACTCCATTTCAAGGATGTATGCAAGAGGGGCATGAAGACATGCAACATTTCACCCGATGGCAGGGAAGAGCTGGTCGAGGACCGAGCCAAGGCACCTGGAGACTGACAGTAAACAATGGCATATCAGTCACTGATGCCAGGAGAGGCCAGTTGGCGGCCAAGAAACGTAAGAGAAAGAAGAACGCGGAAGCAACCACAGTAACACAGACTTCCCAGGATGTCGGCACAACTGCAATAGGGACTGTCACTCAAGTATAGGCCTGCACAGCCACAGCAGACGATGCCAACAGAGGCAGACAACACCCCAAGGGCACTATTCGCATGGTCTTTCAAGTCGCCAATGATGATGATGATGAATACGCAAAGGCAGTAAAACAATTCTTAATCAGTCAACAGTACCACACTTTCAAAGCCGATATAAATTTTAACTCCAACATTTGTAAAGCTTTAAGAGTTGCTGTCATTCCAGGAAGACGTGACGTAAAGAGTGACAATAGTGCGCTTTCCTACTCTGCGACAGAGAAATTTTGCTTTCTTGCTAACCTTACTTTTCTTATCTCAGTCTGGTTGTCTTAGGTCGTCTAGGTCTTCGTGTCCACCTGCTAGGGACTACTTTTATCAAGGGATGCAACCGTTGTTGTCTTTTGTTTGGCTCGATGGAGTTGTTTTAAAATCAAACAAGCACCAACACTTTCAGAAATTTACCAACATAGTTCTTGGAGGAGAAAAACAAATAGCTTAAAAAAAAGATTTAGAAAAAAACAACAAAAACTATAAGACAAAAGAAAATGGACTACAAGCTAGGAAACATCTTTACTTTTAAATATAGGAGAGCAAAAATCGTACATGTTTCCTCCCAATGGGTATCTATTCCATGGATACAGAAGTTTTTAAACAATAGAACTTTCCAAACTCGTGCTAAATACGAACTAGTAATTTGCCAAATTTCACCAAAGCCTCAGACAGAATATCTTACATTTCTTCATGATGACTTGAAAACAAATACAATACAGGTGTCTCTGAAACCTGAGCTACGTTCGACTGAGAAAAGAACAAAAAATAAGGAGTTGAAAATATGTAAAGCTGTCATAGATAGCAGATTTACAGAAGTGGACGAACAATTTGTTACAAAATTTGTTTTAGAACATGAAAATGTGAAAACCAAACGTAAAACACCGGGACACATAAAACTTCTAGAAGAATATATGGAGAAAAATTAGAGCCGCCCTATGCATGAAGTGCCAGCACCTGAGAAAACAATGTTCTCATAAAATACTTCCTTTCCATTTGTCAGAATGATGAAGGCGAATGTATCCTCCAGACAGCTCTTCATGACATACATCAGCTTCTATTAATTAAAACTGCACATGGGTGTGATATTCTGTTTATTCCTTTGTCGGATATGAAAGTAATTGCAAACAATACGCTAGTATTATGGAAATTATAAATGTACGATGTAGACAAATTATAGTTTCTGCAATGTAACTGGATACAATTGAACTTGTGTGTACTTACTCAAGCACAATTTCTCGATTGTTTATGGCTCTATGATGTTTAAAATAATATTGATTACGTAGATCGGTTAGATCAGTAAGCAAACTAGAGAGGCAAATAAATGAGACATAGTTGAAAGTCATTCAGATGAATTAATTCATTAAAAGTTGTCCCAGAATGCAATTAACCAATACATTCTACAAGAATTTGTTGGAAGTAATATTACTGACAATGTTTCTAGGTAATGAATAAGGTCACCATTGTCCAAGGATGTGTGTTGCTTCATTGCACCCTTTTCCTCTCCTTTCAATTTAACAGAGGGAACTTTAAAAGTAGTTTGTGACTTTTAAAAGTCAGGCCCATGTACTATAACCATTTTACTGTCACAGTTTGATATGTATCTATTAATATTCTGTCTTAAAGCAAGTAGTGTCATATATATGCACAATTCACATTTCTGTGATCTGGCTTAAACTAAACCTGTTCAAAATTGTAAACTACATCCAGTGTTAAGGGTCTAGATTTTTATAAGGGTCTAGATTTTTAAAAGAAATTCTGGGACGTCCTAGTTACAAAAAATATAAAAAAATCATAATGTATCTGTTGAGCATTTCGAGTTTCAGGCTTCAGTTTCTGTTATTTTTGTTTCTTAAATTCTTCCTCATACTTACAAAGCATTTGCTCCTCTTCTGATTCGCCAATTTGCAGGTTGTTGACCGTGTTGCAATATTTCCTGACTATGTGCATATCTGAAGCTCGGATGCATCAGCTCCAGCTGCAATTTTCTTTTGGTTGATGCCACTCAAACACTTGTGTGCTCCTTGACATTTTCAAGACTGGACTATTGAAATTCACTAATCTGCATGGTTCGTCTCAGTATCTACTATTGAAAATTCAAAAAGTTCAAAACAAGGCTGCTCGAATCGTCCTTAGAGTAGAACTGTGCACCACCAACACTGCTCTGTAACCTTCACTGGCTACCCGTTCGATCCAGAATCAAACACAAAATATATTCACTATGCTACATTTCATTGTCTGGATCCAGTCCAATACACCTATCTTACCTCACCCATGTGTACAACTCATCTGGAAACTTAAGTTTCTCTAAGCTAGCACTTCCCATTTTTAAAAAAAATTTACTTTCTTATTTTTATGTTTAAACTTTATTTTATGACTCCCAGCTGCCAAATAAGATAAATTTTCTATTAATGTTTTGGGTGATTCCATTGCCAAATATATGAGAGAAATTTGGTATACTTGGGTTCAAGCATCTCTAAGAATCAATGTATTAGAATAAGATTCAAACAAATAAGGCCCTTATCAACTCAGAATATATTAGCATTCATGTTGGTACTAATGATGTAAATAGCTTCTATGATGAATTGAATGTCACATGATGTCACAATGAAAGCTATGCATATTGATAAAATATTTGTACTACCCTATATTGTGACAATTCCACTTGATGTGCTCTTTTCTTGACCCAAGTTTAGCACACGGCCACCATTGTAAAAGACCATAGGGATAGAGAGTTTTCGTCAGGTATTTTCTTGATAACAGTTAAGGTGCAGAGCATTCATTAATCAGGACCGAATAGTCTTTGGTTAAAGAAAATTAGTGTTAAAGTTTTAAAGAACAATTTATATTTAATTTAAAATGAGTAAATGCGCATACATGACCCATGTGATGTTTACTATAGAGACAGATGCCTTCATCTTAACTTCGAAGCTACTTATGTTCTCAGATGGTTCTTTATCAATGCTATACCTTGTAACTTAATTCAGTCAGCAATGGTAAGTGTATATAAATAACTGGCTTAATTGACCATCCTAGGATGGAGTGATAACAGAAAGTTTCAAGATAAAGATTAAAAAGTATGAAGAAAAAAATTAAATCCATCTACTCTCTGTAATTTAGAATTTTGTGATAGACATGCTTCAGAATAAAATGTCTCTCAAACTTCAAAGTCATTTTATTTTCCAGTTATTGAGTTAACTGTTAGTGCTCCATAGGCTATGGTAGGGAATTCTATACTAAATAGCTCAGGATGAGTTTTATATGCAGATGCAATATGAATTTAAATTAGCAAAATCATCTAAAAAGTCTTAAATCTAACCTCTAATTTATCTATAATCCATGTACTAATCAAAAGGACCGATCATCAGTAACACATTGCATTACAATCAGTAAATCAGACATGCAGACACTTGATGCTAGAGATAAATTTGTTGTCCCTATAATTGATAAAATGTGCAAATGAAAAGGCCAGATCCTGTAAATTTGCATTTATCACAAAGACATGTAATTATGTTATTAACCAAGGGCATTTGATCAGTCTCAACAGTTCACAGTGGCACCTTCTGAAACAGATCCATGCAGTCTACATGACAGTTGCTTGGATAGATGTCATGCTGTTTTTCTTCATGTGTTTTATATGTGTAATCATAAATATCATAAATGAAACCAATGAAAACAGAAACCATTCTTGTTGGGTTTTAAGCTGGTATACAGTACTTTTATAGTAAATTTTCACATAGGTGTACATGTTTGCTATATTTATTTAGATTTGTTTATTTATACTATGCAAGATGTTGATAATCACATATTGTAAAGATAATTTCATAAAATATCATTACCTTACTCTGAATGACTAGCCAGTATTGCTCAAGGTACCATATATCTAATTTACAATAAAATCAGAATTTATTGTCCTCTTTTGAAATTTTCAAGAATTTAATTAATATTCCAAATTTTGTGTGTATAATCATTCAACTAAATACAATTTCTTCTTTTTATTAATATTTCAAAAGAGTAACTGACTGCAAGGCTAGATCTTTGCATTTTAGTCTACCCTTTAGTTTACCTGCCCGGTGCTCTCATATATGACAGCCTGCATACTAAGTTATAATCTTGTGTTTTTTTCCTTGATGAGCAAGGAGCCCCGAGTGGCCAAGTGGTCTAAAGCGCTCACCATTCCAGATCACTGCCATCTCACCTCTGTCTGCATGGGTTTGAGTTGCGGGCTCTGCCAATGTGCATATGTGAGAAAGCTTGCCAGTAGCTTCCCATGGGTCAGTGGTTCTTTCCAGGACTTTCCTGGGTTTTTCCTCCACCATTTATACTGGCCGTCACATATAGCCTATCCTATACTGAAAAATGGCATTAAGCCCTATAACAACAACAACAAAAAATCCTTGATGAGCATGCATGAATAACAATTGTGCAGAATAATTTCCTGCCATGCCATCGGCTTTCAAACTGTTACAGTGGTTAACCTATCTTATACTAAATTGTTACTTTGCCATTCTGAAGAAATATAAATGAATATAAATGAAAATTTGCAAAAATTAGCCACACAGTAGTTTTCATTTTGTGCTTTCATTTTCACTAAGACTTGCTGAGAAATGTAAATTAGTCTGGGACAGTGACACTTGTTGAGAAATGCAATTAAGTCTGGGACAGAGAGATTTGTTGAGAAATGCAAATTAGTCTGGGGCAGTGAGACTGCTGAGAAATGCAAATTATTTGGAGGCAGTGAGACTTGTTGAGAAATGCAAATTAATTAGTCTTGGACATCATTTCTCCACAGATGTCATACTTCAAAATATTTTGTCAAGGGTCACTCACTCAATGCATCCATGTATAAAATCTCTTGATAAATCATAATGTGGAGAAGAAAAAAAATCAAAATTAAAATAACATAGAACAATAATTATAAAAATATGAAACTATCAAAATATCCCAAAACACTGAATGATTAACCTTTTGCAAACAATGGCATCAAACTTTGCTAGACAATGTATTAAAATCCAAATAATTAGTACTTTAACACTTTGAATAGTCAAAATATTTTAAAAGTCCTTCAACATAAGCAAATTCCAAAAAAGGTTGTTTTCCAAAATAAAAGGCACCAAATAAACAATACTGACAAAAATAAACATATGAAATAAAAGAATTTCCAAAACAAAAAAAAAAAAAAAAACTTTTTAAAAATTATTTTAAGATTCAAAAAATTGAAACAAAAACCTGCGTCAAAACTTTACTGGAAGAAATCACATTGTTTATTATCATTGATTAGCAAACACTTAAACAGAAAAACTAAGAATTCATCTTTTCAGCTTTATTGCTAAATAAAATTTTGAAAATGCCAAATAATGTAATAAGCAATACAACATTCTATAGAAGTAACTATACAAAACAAATTAGTAATCAACAGGACAAAAATTAACTTGCTTCAAAAACACAAAGGAACACAGGAATTTTAACAGCTGACAATGAATGTTTCAAAAGCAATGGAAAGTTAACTTTTCAAAGACATTAAAGAGCAAATATTTTTAAAAATAGATAATCAGATTTTAAAATACTCACTGGAAGACATTAAAAATAAGAAGTCCAAATAGACTTGAAATCTCCCATTTGGTTTGGCTTACATAACAGTTGATGATTTCACTAACTTGACTTATGTAAGAATACTGTGCAATATATATATATATATATATATATATATATATATATATATATATATATATATATATATATGTTTTATTTTACCGTACTATGGTCTGATCAACTAAAAATCATTCCAAAAAAGTTCCAAAAATATAAACGGTATAATTAACAAACAGTCTGCTCATAATCAAACTTATCAATATTTGTTGCCTAGGTTTTTCATAAAGATAGTATGATTTATTTTATATAAGGCCATGAGTTACTGGATTTTTCCTAATAAAATAAAAGTGATAATTCACTGGAGTGAATTAGAAGAAACAATTTCACTGTCACATCAGTAACAAGTGTGAAATTTTAAATGCCTATATGGTTATGTGGTTAAATGGTCGCCTTGCATTAAAGTTGACTCCAGTTCAAATCCAAGAAGACATGAACAATTTCTTTCCATATGTGCTATTTTACTTTGAATTGGGAAGGAGAATTACCGGTATGTAACTGTTAACATGTTCTGTGTGAATGATCACAAACACATCAAAACATAAACAGTAAACTACTTACATCACATGAGATTCAGTAAAAAATCGGCTACTTTACTCTGCTATACAGACTACACACACACTACATCTTGCTAACCAATACAATGCAGCATAAAATAAAAAGAAAATTTTGGTTACTGTCAAGTAAATAACATGTATTTCATGTCCTGGGTGAAAAACTATAGTAATTTCACTCATGGCTTTGAAACTCATGAAAATACTGAGTTGTTCACCCAATCAGTGACATATATCTATTATATACACTTGTCACAAGCATATATCCCCAATTCAGTCTCCAGGTAATTAGAAGTAACAAGCTCAGTAACTAGATATGAGACCATTTCATTAATATGCACAGATCTCACTTATTAGAGAACCTATCGAAGATAATGATAACATAAACATATTTACCAAGATGAAGTGAAATCCAATCAAAATTGCGTCTCCAGAGTGGTAACAATGTCAGCCAATAAAAACTAAGATTAGTCCAGAAATATATATAGATCTTACTCCAAATAATGAAATCATCCAAAATCTTCATGATATAAGACCATTTAACAAGTATGATAAAAATCTATTCAGACATAAGTTTGCTAAAATGTTCAAAAGCTCATCCAATTATACGGAGGATCAAATCATTATTATCTGTAGATCTCACTTTACCAGGTTTGATAAAAGTCCTATCAAAATAGTCTCTAGAGTGGTAAAGTCTCAGCCAATTGAAATTATGCAGAAATCACACTTGTGATAAAACCCATTCAAAATCTAGATAATATTAGCCCATTTAACAAGTTTAATCAAATCTGGGTCAAAAATTCTTTTTTTTTATAAAGTGTTTGGAATTAGTTCAATCCAATTAGATGAGAGATCACCTCATTAATTCAATCATGAAGCTGAACTAGTTGGATAGCTTGATGACATAAGCCTACTTACCAAATTTGAAACAAATATTATCGGAAATGGTTACTAATGTGTTCACAAGATCAGTCAGTCATTATTAGTAAAGGATCTTGATCATAACTGTACCCATCTAACATGTTGATGTTTCTTAAATTTCAGCCAATAAGATGCAAGATAACCTGATAAGTATGCATGTATTTTACTCACTATCAAACTCTCGAGATAGCTTAATCATGTAAACCTATATTCCAAGAGCAATAATCAAATTAGAAATATTACTTTCACAATTATTACAACAACCAATTATATGCAGAATCACTTCATTATTATGATTGTTGATCCAGATGATTATCAAACATTTGAGAGAGCTTGATCTTAAAAATCCATATTCTGAGTTTGATTACAATCAGATTTGAAAATAAAAATGGCCTCTAAGTAAGTAATTGTTGACTGACAATGTCATACAGGCTGGATAAACAAGATTTAGAAAACACTAAATAATCAATATTTAAAAACATTTTATGATTATTATTTTGCTCAACTGAATAGAAATTTTGAAAAGCTTCTGAATAAAGATGCATAAAAATCAATAATAATAATCATAATAATCAATAATAAATGTGGTGGCCATACTCTATATCAGATCAGCATACTTTTATTTCACACCAGCTTGATACCGTAAAAAGTCTTCCAGCAAAAACCACACATTGAGGTGACTTTCCATTTAGAAGCAGTAGCAAACAAGATGTCCAAAATGGCTGCTGTCTTAGCCATATTGGTGGTGCTCTACAGTTTCGTATTTTGCATAGGGTTCTAGTTTTAAGGAAAAAGAATTTCCCTGGGTGTCCTCACTGGATGTAATAGCTTTTTTCTTTTAAACTTGTATATCTTAAGTATTGTTCAAAGAACCTTTAATTCCCTTTACTTTGGTGTATGATTGATTGGTGCAATATGGGTTGTAGAGTATAGAGCTTGGCCTTACTCCAGATATGCACCTTTCAAAAACAACTAGCTCCGCTTGGTCATTTTCGCTTCCTGGACTTCAGAGGTAAATTGTAAAACAAAGAGCTGATAACTTTTTTTACATTTTATATATGTAGTAATTCATCCATTGCACTTTCAGACACTGGTATTGTCTAGTTGGGCAAAATTCATTTTCGCTATTTAAATAGGTGCTAAAGATAGTGTAGTGTACTTTAGACTAATTCAGACTGATTTATGTTTACCACAAGGGAGCAGTCATTTTAGTTAGTAGTGTGCTTAGATCATGTACAATTTCCACAAGTACAATATCCAAAGAAATGTCAGCCACATTACATCAAAGTAGCATAGAGGTATGCCAACATTCTCTCCACTGTGCATGTTTCAAATACAAACAACTTCACCTTACATAGGTCACTCTCTCAAAAGTACATAATAACTGATGAGCACCCCCATTGGATGTCAGATCACTACTGTTTTCAACAGGACAACTAGACATCATACTAAGTATTTGAGTGAAAACCCATATCGATATGACAATCAAATCAGGTAGGATAGTGACAAGAATTTCAAGATGGCCACTGTGGTGGTCATATCAGATGTTCATTTGGGATAAACCAAGCATTATAAAAAGTCATCTGATGAAAACTTCCCATTCAGCAGGAGTAGTGATAAGATTTTCAAGATAGCAGCTGTAGTGGCCATATTCTATGTCCAATCAGAACCATTTTAGGTTTGATGAAGATCACAAAAAGAACTCTGGTGAAAACCCCATATCAATATGATTTTCCATTTTGCCATTCAGGGGGACTAGCAATAAAACAGACTGCAGGATAGCTGCTGTGGTGGCCATATTTTGGCATTCAATCAGCACATTTTCATTTAGGACCAACCAGTCATCATAAGAAGTGCTTTAGTGAAAATCTCATCTTGATATGACCATTCATTCAGGAATTTCAATGGTAATAACAAGATTCTCAATGTGGCTGCTTTGGCAGTCATATCAGATGTCTGTGCAGCACTATTTTCATTTAGGACTAGCTAGATCTCTTAATGAATGTGTAAGTTTCATGGCAATCCTCCAAGTAGCTTTAGAGAAGCAGCAAACACAACTTTGCACTAATGGATGTCAGACACTGAAGAACAAGCCATCTCCTAAGTTGTTCTAGTCTATAACCAGTGGAGATAAGAAAAGTATGTGTTTCCAATAAGACAAGTAAATGAATTTATTTATTACATAAATCCCCAAAAAGTCATTACTGGTGTCTGAATTTAAATTATTTAGTCAGCTAAAAAATGGTACAGATATTTAGAAATATATTTTCAAGTGTTCATGGAATCTATTACTCAAATCATTTGTTATCATTAAAACAAGGAGATGTGCCTCTGTGCAGAACCCTAAATCAAGTGCACTAAGTCTACTAACTAGGTGCAAAGTGTGCTGAGTGCCCCTGTGAAAATATCATGAACAATTCGTGAATTATCCGTGAATTGTTCTGGAACACATGTTAACAAACCTTTCATAAAATGCACATGAAAATGTCATGAGCAGTTCATGAACATTAAATGGCCAATTTTTTCAAAATGATGTTCTACTTGTTCTACTACATCAGTTCTTAAACAGTTCATGAACTTTTCAACATGAAATGTTCATGGGCTGTTCAAGAACTAATATTGCAGAACAATTCATAAACTAAAGTTCTTGAAAGTTTGGCCATTTTATTTCATTTGTTCTTTAAGTTATTCAGGAACTGAAGTTCATGAACAGCCAAAAACAATTTCAAGTAAGTTTCATGTTCTGTTCAAGAATAGTTTTTTCATAAACTGTTCATAATCTCAAGAACTCCATTTTGCAGGGCAGGTGAATGTGACAACTTTAAATTCTCAGCAAATTGCTGTTATTAGTTTATTAATCATGAAATGATTACTTGTACCCATATTTGTGCATTGCCATTTGACCCATGCCATTTTGTTAGGTCTTTTCTATTTAGTAGTAATTACTGATTGTTATGTGATTAGTGTGATTATGTGATTGTTTTGTGGTTAGTATTACTGATTGTTATGTGATTAGTATTCTGCTGTAAACATGCCTCTGGGTGCCAGCTGGTTAAAAGCTGGCAATGAAGTATGAAGAGCCCCCCCCCCACCAACCGATCATGGGGGTGGGGGTGAGGAATGAGCACAAATTGGACATTTACTGTATACTGTTGATTCTTCAAAAAAAGGTAAGATAAATTACATTTATATAATGCTTTTTAATATCACAGCAAAATTGGATAATTAAACTTGCACTAATGTTGTACAGTATCATGACTATAGACCAGTGCTGAAAAAAACAATAGCACTCACCTTAACAATTTTTTTTCAACTGTAGCCCTGTTCATTTTGCTACTCAACCCACATACTTCAACTCACCACAAGTTCATGTTTATTTCAATTCTGATATTTTGTCATATTCCATTACCTATTGTAAAAGTGTTTATCAGGAAGGTTCAACATGGTGCAAGCTGTCAATGATTCATCATAAATATACTTACTGTTCCTATTAGAATTTTTTCGGCTCTATCTCCTACTATAATAAAAAGAAATGTGATACAATGCCCAACCAGTAATGATTATTTAAATCTGTGTTAAACACATATTGCAGCTAGAGCACAAGAATAATTACAGATCGTGTCAAAATCTAGATAAGCTAGAATATGTTATAAATGAAGCTATTATGTATATTTAGTTTATTGTTGACTTTGACTGCTGACACTAAAATTCTTCCTTATCCCAACTGCAAGTGATCCACAAAGTTTGGTCCACGTCTGTAATGTATATTAGTGTTACACAACAGAAACCACTTCTCTTCTTTCAGCCAGTTACCTTCATTTCTAACCGAAATGGTTGTGGTTCTTCCATCCCCAAAGTGCATAAGATCTATACAGTTTTGCCAAGATGACAATGTAGAACTAATGGTATTATGCAGAAACCATTTTTCTTCTTTAAATCACAGTGACCTAACCATTGACATAAAACTTGACAGCATTCTTTCTTACCTAAGGTGCAAATCATAAACAAGGACTGGATCAGGTTTTTAATTGATAAATAATGTTACTGTGCAGAAACTATTTATTTTCTTTCATTTACAGTGACCTTGACTTGTGAATGTTGAACCTTAAAACCAGCTTCAAAGTTTGGACCAGGTGTGTGATGTAGAACTGATGCAATTGTGCAGAAACTAGGTTTTTTTCCTTTCAAAGTGACCTTTAACTTTATGGCCCTCGAATTGTTAGTTTTTATCTTTACTCCATGTCTATCCCATCTATAAAAGTTTGCTTTAGTTCAGTGATATAGAACTAATGCTGTTGTATGTTCAGGTTTGCAATTTATAAATAATGGTACTGAGCAGAAACCAGTTTTCTTCTTTTAGTCACAGTGACCCTGACCTTTTACTATCTGACCTCAATACTGACTGGTTCCTTCCTTACCAGAAATTGTAGGTATCCACAGAGAAATCAATGCCTTGAAAACAAATAGCAACTCAAATTCTTTTTGCAAAGTTATCAGTTAATCTTATTGGGAGGAAAACAAAAAATTTAGTCCAATAAAATGCACTCACTTCTGGTAAATGACACCATAGCAACTGATAGCACTGATATTGAAAAAGATTCCAGTAATATTAACATCAACATTACCACAAAATTAAAGGAAACTGATGGAAAACAACTTTTCTTTATCTCACCATTATCAATGAAATTCGTTAAGAAATGTCTCAGCAATGAACTTGATACAAAGAAAGCTACAGGACTTGATCAGATTGGTCCATAACTCATGAAAGTATCTATTTCAGAAAGCATTATATTCATATTCCATATAAGTAATATAATCTCATCTCTAAAATATGGAAAACTGTAAAAGTAATACCTCTTCAAATTCTTTATATTCCTTAACAATTAGACCATAAATAATTTTTAATCTGGTTCCTATATATCAGAATCAATACTTTTACAGCTTGACATATTTTGCTCTTATTTATCAATGCCAAAGTCAAGTGGGACTAAACTGTTGATACATAAAAAATAGATGTCAACTGCAAAATATCAATTAATAACTAAATTTACAGCCACATTAGTTTTCTCAGGATCCACTATAAAACTATTATCTACAACTTTTAATGGGATGCCTATTTTTGTGGAGTTCAAGGTTACTACAAAGTCTTCAATTCAAAGACACTTTTGTGGAAGCAACAAGATCGCTTCCCCAATTCATGAGTTTAGGTACCAACTCAAATATATTTTTTGCCAAGGCATGAAAATTGATACACCCATAATTAATTCATAGATTTGGAAATCAGCAAGACAATATCCTTCAAAAGAGACATATGTAAATCAATTCCGACAATTAATATTTACCAGTACCAATCATGATAGCTCAACAATATTTAGCAATCATCAATTTCCTTCAAAAGTATAGTACAGTGTTATTCTATAAAATACCCTCAAAATATCTAATACTGTCTTAATAATTACTTTTATAAAAGTGAGTAGTCAAGTCATCTCCAAACAAGAAGCAGTAGCAATACATCTGTTTAATAACTGATGACTCTGCATTTAATTATCCTCAGTGACCCCCCTTTCAGCCAACTCCTGCTCTACCCTAGCCAGGTAGTCTTCATCTGGGTATCCATAACTGAAATAATAAAAAAATAACAGTTAATTTATACTATATACAAATGGTTCTAAAGTTTTATTTCCAACTAAACAAGACCGAATTTCCTGCAAAAAAGACATTTTGATAGGTTTCAAAGAAACTATGCTCTGCATTATCTCAATGATCAATGTAAATGATTGTCTACTATTCAATGCTTCTATAATAAAATTTATGTGGCCCTTACTAGTGCAATATTTTGACTTTTATCAGTTCTATTTGACAGCCAAGAGATTGAGTGTAGAATATCATAAGAGAGAGGACGAGAGACAAGTGCTACAAGGAAATATTATTATGAACAGCTAAAAGTTTCTGCCTTTGAATTTCAAGTTACATTAGGATAATTGAAATTATACCCTGCTATCAAAACAAATTACAAAAGTTTAAGGACTGGGTAAGTGCTGTCATTTCAGATAGCAAACTACATGCATGCAGATAATCTGCCTCTGTATTACACATGCTTTACTGTAGAAGATATAAATAGTTCTGCAAAACAGAACCACAGCACCTGCTTCTGAAGATCAACATCTCTACCTCTCTTTTGATGGAGGTCACTCTATGTAATGGTATTTTCTGTTCCTGATGTAACTGATGTATTAGTGGTGCCCACAACTAAGTATATTCAATAATAGAATTCTTTAAATAAGACAGGCTGCAGTGTATGGCCTGACTGAATCTGTAATGAAAGAAACAACTTACTTTACAGGACCACCTTCTCTATTTGTCTTGTGACGGATATCATTCCATGTAACAACATTGTCTGTCCCTCTTGTTATTGATCGACCAATGGTAAACACAAGGCGTCTATCAAATGCTTTTTTCAAGAGATTCAGCACTTTACGTCCTCTTTCATTATCAGGAAGATAGGCACGCCTCTTAGTACCTTGGTAGGGTAGTCCTGGATGTGGATGCTCCTCCTGTAATAGAAACAGAATTCCTACACAATCAGGTCAGTTTAAATTGATTTGGCTGTAAAACAAGGTGGTATCAGCTATGCAAAATACCAGAATTGGATGTGCTTTCTGAGTCCATGTCTTTATGTTACAATGAAACATTTTTAAAGGATAATACTCAGAAAAAAATGGTGTTATTTTTTTTATTTAAAGACTCATATTAAATAATATATAAAACTAAATGCAAACCATTAGCAACAGATAATGATTGCTTTAAAGGAGGCTAGGGTTACTGCATTCTTTTACCAGTACCTACAAAGGATTTTATAATAAGGTTGTGGTAATCAAAATTATCCAAGGTTTTATAAAATGGTATAGTTATCTTCTTCTAATGTTCAAATCATATGAACCCAATTATCTAAGTAGTGTTTTATCTGACCTTTCCCACCTAGTGTTAAATGTTGCAGCATAAACTGTCCCAATATCTGGAATCAAGTTAACTCTGGCAACTGTCAAAAGCCTACTTGCTACAAACCTTCATAATCTTCTACAGCCTCTATATCTCTGCAAGTATTTAATGTAATAATATCATGTACATCACATACATGTATGCTCTTGTAAGAACAAAGTGGTGTCTTGCAAGATAGTAAAAGATCAGTTTGAGAACTACCAATATACAAAAATATGCCTTGTCTTTAGTGAAGCTGAAGTAGACAATACTGATCTGACTGGGACTAGTGGTTTTGGATAAGAAGTTTAAAATAGTCATTGTTGATGCATGCATGATACACAGAGTCATGACATAAGTGCACTTGGCATTTGGTCAGGTGAGCTAATAAAACTGATATCTTTGAGGATATTAGCTCATTTACTAAGTTTGGTAAACAACTTATCCAAATAGTCACTAAAGTGTTGACAAGCTGAGCCAGTCTGATGAAAAACTGCCTCATCAACATGCATAGCTCATGAATGTACCTACGCTTTTGATAATTTATGTCCAATTTAGGTTATCCAAAATGGCTACCAAAGTGGGTTAACTTGAAATTGAACAACATCTACCATATCTGAACTTCAGCTGATACCAACACAAACACATTATGCAAGTTTCTTTCAAAAGTTTACGGATATGTGCTAGTGACATATATAAGGATTTCATATACTTTCTATCACTGTTATGAACAAGCTGAAAATATCAGAATCATGGAAACATATTTAAATACCAGCCTTGTACGTTCCTTACTCAACACACTCAGCTCAGCCTTTTCTGAATCATTCTCTGGCTTTAGTATGTCTGATATACCTGATGATCAGAGCCACACAGATAATCCCATGCAGGAAAGTCATGTTCAGAGTGAAAATGAAAACAATGTACAAATGATGATTTGAAGTTGTCCAAAATGGCTATCCAGAATTCCTGATGGTCAAACATAATAAATACCATGTCACTGTGCACATAGATCCACAAAAGTTTGAGTTTTTAAAACAGATATTGGATTCAGAACCTTGCATGACTTCATGCAGTTCAAGTGTTCAGAATGGTACTATCTAAAGAACCCAAGAGATAAACACTGTGACAGCTACATTGTGTAAAACAACATGTGTCTTATATACAGGGGCTGAACAGTTTCACATGGTTAGATCATATTATCTGTAAATGTAGACAGAATGAGGATACCCATGCTATAGGCACCTATAATATGCTGACATCTACACCAGTAACTAGATGTAGTACCAAACATGAAACAGTTCCTAAAGTCTTTGACCTAAATGACTCAGGCAATAAAATTAATACCCCTCCAAAGTGTCAGGCAATTACACGTTCCATAAATCATGACCACAGCAGTGATGGTTTAAACCTTAATGATTTCTCCATGTGTGTACATCAAAAAACAATTAGGAACTTGGAGGCCCAAATTGAAGAATATTAAAACTTCAGTTACATGCTATTATTAGTCAGCACCGTGAAGGATTAATGAGCAAATAACCTCATGTGAAATAGCAATTCAGACAGACTCCCAAATAGCAACAATGTCAGATGCGCAGACACAGACAATCCCAATACCAGCCAATAGAAAATGTAAAATGACCATGCAAATAAAAACTGATACCCAAAGTAATCTTGCATTGCAAACAACAGTACCCCCCTCTCAGTCATGTGTCACACATGCAACAGCAACAAGTGTACACCCATGGCCCTCAGCTCAGACAAGTCTGTTGCCTGCACCAACAACTGCATTTCCCAGTGCTCAGACAAATGTTTCAACATCAGCTCGATTAGTTCACACAACTGAAACACCAATTTCAGCACCCCTTCCTCCGAGAGATGTGTCTGAAAAACAAATCCAGAGTCCAACACTTGAAATCACAAGCCAGAAATGATAGGAATCTAATAATTGGCTCCTCAATTTTGAAAAGTATAATGCCAAACGGACTTTTTAAAACAGATGCACAGACTCTAAGAGATGCAAAAATCAACAACATCACCAACCGAATAATGAATACTGACCTAACCAAATACAACCAAATTATTATTTTAGTGGGTGGAAATGATGCCAGTGATGGAAAGTTACTAAATCAAATCAGAACAGATTTTGAAAGTTTACTGTATGCTGCTAGGTAAATGAAAAATAATTATATCAGGACTATGTCCTTGTGTGGACACCAAGGTGAAAGAAATCAAAGATCTGATAATTGACCTAAGTGAAGACTTTAACCTACAGTACATTCCACAATACACATATTTCTCTCTTTGGAACCAGGATGTCAACCTAAGTCTCTACCACAGAGACAAAATTCAATTAAGCAGAAAAAAAAAACTCTCAACTACTGTGAAATATTAACATGTCCCCATTTTCAGGCATTATAATGAAGAGTACTGTCTCTACTGTGGATAAACTGGGCACATGACACAGGTATGCCATTGTGGCAAACAAATTGAGTGCTTCAGATGCCATAAATATGGACACAAACAAAGACTCTGTCAATCAATGTATTATCATTACTAGAAAGCTGGCAAAGAGGGGAATGCCAGTGCTTCATTTACAACAAATCTAAATGGACCTAGTGAGACTCATGTCTCTAACTATTCAATGGTCACTGTTGTAAATGGAAAAGTTAATGGATTTTCAGGGTCTGTATGTGACTTTGAAGATGCTAATATACACAAACATTTAAATATAGAAATAGGATGTCAGAAAGATAAAAGTATTATGGAGACAATATCAGTGAGTACCACATTGCATGATGACATACATATAATTGATATCAAACTAAATACAAAAGTTTTTAAGATAGGTCACTTAAATGTACAAGGTAAAGTGGGAAAAATAGACCAGATTAAGTTAATGTTGTCTTCCAAGGAAAATAATATACATGTTTTAGGACTCACTGAAACCAAATTAAATGCTAACCACAATGATGATCTGTTTCACTGACAAGGCTACAATAAACCATTACATAGGGACAGAGAGACAGCGAGGGAGGGGGTATTGTTGTACACATTAGGGAAGATGTAAATGCAGAGAGGCGACTTGACTTGGAGTCACATGGAACTGAAAGTATCTGGATGGAAATTTCTCAAAATAATGCAAAATCATTCCTAGTTGGTTTCATTTATAGGCGACCTTCCTCCAAAGCAATTTGGAATGATAACTTTTTTAAACAAATGGAAAATGTTCTAGCACAGGAGAAAGAAACATATATACTCAGCTATATAAATAAGGACCTTCTCAATACTCAAATAAGGAGCTGGAAGGAATTTATTTAATCATTAAACCCAGACCAGCTGGTAAATGAGCCACAATGATAACAGGAAAATCAAGCACTCTTACTGATCACATTTATACTAACCTAGCAGACAACGTGGCTTGTGTTAATGTACTGAATGTTGGTCTTAGTGACCACTATCCTATTTTTTTGACAAGAAAGATTAAATGGAAAAAAATAAGAAAAATACACACAAAACGATCACTTACAGATTGTTCAAACATTTTAATGAAGAACAATTTCTCAATGATCTATATAAAGTTCCATGGAATATGACCCAAAATTTGGATGATATAGATGAACCTCTGAGGGTGTGGACCGACTTATTCATGGATGTAGTCTCTAAGCATGCACCACTGAAAGTACATTGAGTAAAGAATGAAATCCAACCTAATTGGCTAACTACTGAAATCCTAGATGCTATGAAAACATAAGACCAATTAAAGGCTATGGGAAACCATGCACAATATAAAGTAGGGAGAAATAAAATAACAAGTAAGATTAAATTAGCTAAAAAAACTTATTATCAATCATTGCTTGAAAACAAAATGAACAACCCAAACCCCATTTGGAAAGTCTTCAATGAACTCACTGGAGGAACACACAAAGATCAGACAAATAAATTTCACTCACTTCTGGTAAATGACACCATAGTCTCTGATGACACTGACATTGCAAATGTTTTCAATGATTTTTTCACCCAAATTACACAAAGTTAAAAGAACCAGTGATAGAAACAACTTTAATGAACTGAAAAAGTTCTGCAACAGCAAAATCTCTAATGGGGTATGTTTCTCTATCCCACCAGTATCAAAAAACTTTGTTAAAAAATGTCTCAGTGAACTTGATACCAAGGAAGCAACAGGACTTGATCAGATTGGTCCAGACTCATTCAATCTTCAGCCTCTCCTATTGTAGATAGCATAACATTCATAATCAATTTAAGTATTGCAACCTCACCTGTCCCAAAATATGGAAAACTGCAAAAGTAACTCCCATTCACAAGTATGGTTATAAGGATGACAATGATGACTACCGATCAATCTCAATACTAACATGTCAAAATTAATTGAAAAACATGTCCCTGACTCATTCATATCATATTTAACCCAACACTTGCTGTTACACCTTAATCAGTCAGGCTTTAGACAGGAACACTCATGTGAGACTGCCTTATTCTCCCTAACTGATAAATGGCTTCAAGCAATTGACCAAGGTAGAATAATATGATCTGTATTTGTAGATTTCAGGAAAGCTTTTGACATGGTGAATCATGAAATCCTTTATGAAGAAACTGAAAATCTACCAATGTGATGAAAGAACAATTAGATGGATTACTTCATACTTAAGTGAGAGAACACAACATGTTTACATAAATAATGTTCTGTCTGAACCTGGAACAATTAGATATGGAGTACCACAACGCTCAATTCTAGGTCCTTTATTATTTATTTTATTTATTAATGATCTGCCACTTTTACTAAGGGACTCGATATCATCTACAGATCTCTATGCAGATCACTACATTTTCAGACATCCAAAACACAAAGCATGAACTCTAAATTTCTTTACAGAATGCCCTAAACAAACTGGAAAACTGGTTCACATGCAATGGCATGGTGGTAAATAATGGTAAAACAAAATATTATTTATCTCAACACGGCAAAAAAGACAAACCTTGATAGTGATGAACTATGCCTGACATGGAAGGATACAAATTTGCAAATGGTTTGTCATGACAGACTACTTGGCATTCTGGTAGATAATAACCAATCACAGACTGAACATATCAAACTTATCAGTAAAATAGTCAATTCAGGTTTATGGATAAGATATTTTCTCCCTAAAGGGCACATAAAACTATTTTATAACAGTTACATACAACCCTATTTAGACTACTGTAATATAGTATGGGGTAATGCAAATGATAAAAACATAGCAAAGTTGGCACATCTTCAAAAAAGAGCATTAGTGCTAATATCAATTCAGAAAGAAAGCAAGGAAAATTTAGCTGGTAAGTTAAATTTATTACCTATTAAAGACTGAATCTGTTTGAGAAAAGCCAAATTAATGTACAGGATATCCCATAATAGTACTCCTGAATATTTACAATCACTATTCCAGTATAGGCAACCTGGTAATACTCCCCACCTGCGATCCATGTCAACCAAACAGTATACAATTCCCAAACCAAATATAGAATTATTTAAACAAAAGTTTCCAATACTCTGGACCTTTGCTCTGGAATACTATTCCAGGTGAGATTAGAAATGCCCATAATTTCCTTCTTCAAAACCCAATATATCCAGTTGCTTCAGAGATGCAGCTAAAATAAATAAGTTCCTTTGTACGAGGGCCTCAAGGTAGATTAGTTCTTAGCTAATTGTGTCACCCTCTTTAAATAAGGTCATTATTATTATTATTACTACCTCATTAATATATATCTCATTTGAGACCATGATGATATAAAAAAAGCATATATTCTTTGATCTAAGTCAGATCAGAAATATGGCCTTTAGAAAAAAGGTCAACCAATCAGATGCATGATCACCTTACTAATATACATGGATAATGCACAACATGAAATTTTCCTCTGATTCTGATGATATCAGCTGAAATTCCAAGTTTGATCAAAGCTAGATAAGACCTAATTTGGACTCAGGAATGCAGAAATACTATAGATATTCCTACTATTGGTGTTATCCAATATAAATAGCAGCTTGAGGTATTTATGTCCAAAAAAAAGAAACTTGACTGTAATAACATGTAGCAAGATGCAATAAACTTTCTCCTCAGATTCAGAAATAACAAACAACACAGCAGATAAATCCTTCAGATTATGCAGAAATAAATATTGCAAAGTAAACAGCACAAATTACATGTGTATGTATCCCTATTGTTATGTACATGTATATTTAATTTGCATCATTTGTTAGTTTTATTTATTCAGTATATGCACAGGGTAATTATATTTTGGATTTGACCTTGTCCAGAATCAAGTTCATTTTCTACCTGAACCTGAATCATTGATTTGGTTTTGTAAATAACATGTTTATCTCATTCTGAGTCCAGAGCATTGGAAATTGCCCATTACATGCCAGATCTACCTGCTGTTTACCACATTTAATGTTATAATTTGAGTAACATGACTTCTAAATATAACTTGGATTTTACCTTGTAAACAGCTGGAACCATTAAGAAAGAGTTTTTATGAAAATGCTAATTGTGACCTAGGTAGAGTAGTATAAAATCTTGTTCATGCTACAAATTATGTATTTGTGCTGAAAGATCTGGGCAGAATCAGTTGTATTATTGTTGTTTCCAGTATTTCATTTGGGCTGGAATTTATTTATTCAAATTATTTAATCCAATTTATTTTTCTCAGAAAAATATTAGGTACTCAAAAATAACATTCTTGGAAATAGAGACTTGGATTTAAAGTGAAATTCAAATATGGATATATTCTTGCATTGTATTATTGTGATTCAGCAAAAAACTGTTGGCACATCACTATGACACAACCAAGTGGTCTAAAGTGCTCTCCGTTATGGATCACTGCCATCTCACCTCTGTCTGCGTGGGTTCGAGTCTCAGATTCGACCAATGTGGGTATGAGAGAAAGCTTGCCAATAGCTTCTCATGAGTCGATGGTTCTTTCTGGGGTTTTCCCGGGTTCTTCTTCCACCATTAGTACTGGCCACCATGTATAGCCTATCGTGCGCTGAAAAATGGCATTAAACCCTACAACAACAACAACAACAACAACAACAATCTCACATGCCAACAACACTTCCAGCAATGGGTTTATACAGCTAAACTTTAACTTTGATGATTAGGATTTGTTTTAGAAATTCTAGAATTATTTGTGATTTAATGTGCAATGATTTTCATATCTGTATGCATTTGTTTTCCTTTCAGTATAAACTGAACATATGTACCTCAGAAATATAACCTACATATCATTGTATCTGGGGAAAAATGTTGGTGATAATACAGTAACTAAGCAAAAGGACTATTCTGACTGAAATAGACTAATAAAAATAGATTCTAAACTTGCCAATTTCATTTTTAAGACAATGGACAGTTGAAAACTGAGTTTTATTCATTAACCTTCAATGCATAACAAACTCTCAAAATGTAAACACTTACTGCCTGTATTCCACTAGAAAAGCTATAACATATATCAATTGTGCCACAGTTTCTGAATCCTGGAAGACTGATACTTGAGGTTTTCACTGTCATGATCCCTTGTGGTTGGTTCCCTGTAATTATCCCATAAATCTTCCCACACACAGGACAGACAGGCTTGTTTTTCACTGTCAACTCCATACACTCTCTACAGAGAACATGACCACACTCTTTAAAGGCTCTGGGATCTACTGGTGTATCCATGCAAATTGGGCAGGTTTCCTCCAGACTTTCATGAACTTTTATGCTGATATGGTGACCAGTGTGTAGGGTTTCTCTTTGTGTGAAACTCTTGGGATTGTTGTTTACTTTTATGACTTGCAATCCTGAGGTTCCAGATTGTGAATGTTTGACTCTTTGTATTGAACTTTGTATTTCTTTCCAGTGACTTCATGACTCTGGCCAAATTTCTGAATTGCTATCACATTCACTTGTAATGCCACTGTGAGCTCATTTGCTACTAGATGTATTGCTGTGAGGGCTGATGGAAACAATTTATGATCTGCACAGAAATCTACCATTCCAACCATCAAATATTCATAGATTTGATTAAATCCTGTTGTTGTGTCACCTGAAAATGTACAACCAAACTGTACATGGGCAAAGAAAAGAATTAGCTTTAAGCAAGCGACAAGCAATTCTTAATTCCTCTGAACAAGCCACCATTATTTTCATTTTAACAATTTAAACAAGCTGTTGCTCATAAACAGGAGCATAACTGGTGTAGCCAACAAAATACAGAGTGGTATGGAAGAAATTTCAGAGACAATCAAGCATGAAATATATGTAGCAGTATTCTACTGTTAATATCCATTTTCATAAATGAAGGTAACATATAATGTGGTGAAACTTCTGGGTTAGAAGTGAAATTAAATTGTAAACTTGGTGGAGTTCTTTTTATAGTTTTTTTCTTCAAGGTTTTAGGTTTTTTAGGTTAAAGATATAAAGCAATCACAAGATTATCTCCATGGTGACCATAACATTTATTACAAATCTGATAAAGTATCAAATTAATGGTATTACGAAATGACTGGATTATTTAATTTGTATAATTCACTTGCTTTCTTGACTATGAGGCTAGCCTAAATAAAATGTGCAAAAAAGTTTTTTTTTGTGTGGTTGGAGTAAGTTAGCAATTAATAATTTTTAAAATTTTTTTGTTCTTTTCCATAAAATTATGTTTCCAACAGTTGTTTAGAGGATCTTTTTAGGTTTCTAAGGTCAAAATGAATCTTAGATCTTTCAAAGTTTTGAGGTTTACTTGCAATCCTGTCATATTGTCTAGCAGAATGCAGAAAAGCAACGTCCTGTATGAAACAAACACAAGGCACATTCAGAAAATTTAACCAAGAATACAATTTTGAAGGTGACATATGTGCTGAAACTCTCTAGTACAAAGCTAAATTTTCAAAACAATGTGTACAATTATACAATAGTAATGGTTACTCATTAAATTTCAGAATGATGAGTGCATATTTATTTGACCAAAAAAATTTATCTGGAGCTCAGAATGCATCAAGCAGTCTTAAAGTTACAGTCAATTAATTTCAAACATTTATGTCACTACACTGGGCTATTAAAGTAGCTGTCACAAAGTCACATCCTGTCCATTGCCAATACATTGATTGTCCAATTCACTATTTTCAAAATGACCATTTGTGAAATCTTAAAAGAAGTCTCTGATCAACAACAATGTTAAAATGACAGTTAATAATAAATATAAACTCAGATTATGGAGATGCACAAAGGACCAGTTAATAAGGTGGCCAATTCTGTGCAACCTACTCCTATTTGTTATAATTATATCAATAAATTAAATCCAAATTTCTGAGGAATTCTCAAGACTAAGTAAACTTACTGCTTTCACAGGATAAGAGCTTACAAAATATGATAACTTCCTTTGCACTGATTGCAGAAAAGGGGAAGGGGGAGCAAAATTTTATAAATTTATAAATTTAAGAATATTAGCTTGCTAATTTAAATGCAGGTCATATTCCTTTAACCATTTTATTGTATTTATGTGAGACAAATGTTTGAATTAATAGGTGGCTTTACCAGTAAGAGATACCTATTTCAAATTAGGAGAGCCATGACAGATGGAAAAAAGGAAAATAAACCCTAATGCTGATAAACATGGAACAGTCACCCAAGGACTAAATTTAATTAAATCCATTATTAATGTGTGTGTGTGATTTGGATTTTCAATGTAGCTTTAACAGTTTTTCAGTCATATCACTACAGTGTCTGCAGTGCGGCAGTTTATAGTGATGTCTAGCACTGGTGCATCATGCCGCAGACATGTAGCATCATGTTCCACCCAGACTCGTTATCCTGACACCAGGCCAACCAGTCCTAACACTAACCTCTTAATGCTGAGTGCCAAGCGAGGCAGCTGTTAGTACCATTTTTATAAGTCTTTGGTATGACTCGGCCAATGATCAAACCCACAACCTCCCACATCCAAGGTGGACGCTCTCACCACTAGGCCACCGGAGCGATATATTATTTATAGTATAAAAGAATAATTATAATTTTCATTCTGGTTTATAAAATTTGGCACCCCTATTTCTGTTAATTTCCCCATGGCTATATATATATATATATATATAGTGGAACCCCATCTTTAAGGACAACCCCTTCAGCCAAAAAAAGTATGGTCTCTCAAGACAGGTGGTCTCTCATAACAGGTCATAACACTATTTAATCAATAAATCTGTGCACTGAGAATAAAGTCTCTAATGACAGGTGGTCACATAACAGTGCTCTTTCAAAACAGGTTTTACTCTATATATACCACACACATTAAAAATAACATGGCATTTAAAGTGTAGGTATAAAGCAAATTGATATTGATATATCAAATTGTGAGCCACCCATGGCACAATAATACAAGTATATAAACATCCTTTCAAATGCAGGCCTTTAATATAGATCAATGGTAAATTTCTACTCATTTACCATTAATGATGTATGAAAATAACAATAATAATAGTCCCTGTTTTCTAAATGAATTTAACATGGTATACAATTTCATCGCAATCCTTTCTTTTTTCCATTCCCGTCTCCCCTGTCATGTATAAGAGGCAACATATGTATAAATATGGAGTGAGAGAGAAAAACAATTTGGGTTGGATGAAAACCTTAAAACTGAACTTGCACCAAGTAACCTACAAGAAAATGATTCATCGTAATGGTATGTTTACACGTTCATAGGGATCTATCTACAATGTTCATAATTTCAATGACACATAGTTGCAATAACCAGTCGACACTCTAAGTTACATTTGTCGGTTAAGAGGTACATATACTGTCATGTATTTAATGCTTTATTGTCTTTTCTTCAGCATATTATAATGTTCTAAAAATTGATTATTATTAATTAAATAAGAAAATGTCCAAACGGCACCCCCCACTCCCCCTCTCTGTCGCTCCCTCTCTCTGGACCATCATAGCAAGATGCAGGCAAAAATCCATGAACATATGACTGTTGGGGATTTTTGCTTGTGTAATACGATGATGTCTCTAGACCTATGAATGATGGTAAAGTTAAGTCAAACTGTCCAAAGGAAAAGAGGAGAGAGTGAGCTAGAATTTTTTGGTCAGTAATAATGTTAATCAAAGCAGAATATAAACTTAGATCAACTGTAAATACATTAAAATATTTTAATTAACTCTTGTTAGTTCATTATTTCACTTAGTTTCTATTCCACACTGCTACCCATATGCCAAGACATGATTGCCTGAGTGTTCAGTGTCTACAAGAAGCTAATGGTAGTCATCTACTTTCTTCGTAAAAATAATCTTTCATGTTTAAATCATGAATGTGTCTTATATTGATTTAATCAATTTGAATAAAAAAAGAAACTTGAAAAGAAAACAATCAACTTATCAATTTGCAAATGTGAACAACAAGAAAAAGCATAGAACTACATTTGGTAACAGACACACTTGCAGGGATGTGAGGAGTTCATTCACTCAGTCAATACACAGTTGCTTGGAGCATATCTTAACTCTGTTCAAAAGGCAAACGTGTATTTGTATGTGATATGAATAAAATATATGTACAGCATGTAAGCTGTATCAATGATATACCACTTGTATACATTTTCATTGTTTCCTTTGAATGAAAAATGTATACATCTGGTGGTATATCAATGATACAAAGTACATACAATATATATATAGTACAGAGTTGGGCAAAAATCTACAACTTAGCCTTACCATTAAATGTTTAAAAAAATATTTTGCAGCCTTTGAAAACTGTTTCCTTAATATTACAAAATATTAAATCAGCTCACAGTGACTTTGCAAGTTACATCTTGTCAATTGTTTTAAAAAATGTTGATGCATACCATGTTACATTTTATTCTATTAATAAATATCATACTGCCTCTCAACTTCACCCATTACTACAGTGTACTAGAACTTTTTCTTCTTGTATCATACCCATTAGCTTTTGACACTTCAATGTATTAGCAGATTGGGCAGTTTCTTTCAATAAATAAAATTAACGACTTTCCACTGCAATACTGCACAGCTGCAATCCTTGAAGTACTTGATTAAAAGAAAACAAATGCTTGGAAATCATGAGGTTACATCATTCTAAGGGGCCCCGAGTGGCCGAGTGGTCTAAAGCGCTCTCCGTTATGGATCACTGCCATCTCACCTCTGTCTGCGTGGGTTTGAGTCTCGGATTCAGCCAATATGGATATGTGAGAAAGCTTGCCAGTAGCTTCTCGAGGGTCGGTGGTTCTTTCCGGGGATTTCCCGGTTTCTTCCTCCACCATTAATACTGGCCGCCATGTATAGCCTATCGCGTGCTGAAAAATGGCGTTAAACCCTACAACAACAACAACAGCAACAACAACATCATTCTAAATGGATTGGTTTCATTTTGTTCGTTTAACATAATGTTTTAGCACATGGCAGCTAGCATATTTGATGGAGGAAGAAGCTGGGAAGACCATGGGTGGGATCATTGACCTACAGGAAGCTACTAGCAATCCTTCTCACACACCCACACTGGCCAAGCCGACACTCAAACCCAAAAGGACAGATGTGACATGTGTATGATCTGTAAACTTAAAGGGGAGTTCCTTAGACCACTCAGCCATTGGGGGCCCTCATTTTAAATGGTACAAATTATACAGATATTAAGTATTGTCCACAAAATGATTCTAACCAAACGTACTAACACTTGATAACCCACACTTCATTTAGCTGAATACCTTGTACAAATCAAACTACTCACTTATTCCCATCTTAACACATTCTCATGTCTGCAATGTCAAAAATCTCTAAACCACCTAAACTTTGAACAAAAAAAAATTGGGACCTATACTGCTTCAACTTCTTAAAGCTTTAGAATTTTCACAGGACTTCCCATGGTAAATTCACTCACTTATATTTATATTTTTATACTCATTAGGTACTAGACATTTAAATTATAATCACATACAGTTTTGATAATGGAATTTGCCCAATAATCTCAATTTTGCTCTTAAAAGGAAAGACCAAGAGAGACATCCACTTCTGCTCTTAAGGGTGTTATGTAAGAATTTTAAGCATGGATGCTTAGTCGAAATACTGAGGATACTTATAGTTTAGACAGTACCAATGATCCTAATTTGCATAAAATCAGATATAAGAAAAATATCACTGCATCTTTTATATTGAATCATACACATCAATCTAAATAATTTTGCAAATTATTCTTCAAAATTTTCTTTTATTAATGTGTCATTAGAGAATTTATATCAACATTTAAAACATTGTTTGAGAAATTATTAAGAATTCCTGTTAAAAGTATTTTCTACTAATGTTTGACTTGTATGTACAAATATATATGGGAGGTAACTGTTATAAGTCTTAACAATTTACCTAAATTTCAGTTGCCACCCTTGAAAGATAAAAGTTTGATGGAAAAACAGCAAATCTATTAATCACAATTAGGAAAAGCAAAATCAGCAAAAATTTTACGGCTGACTGCATTAAGGTTAGTCAGCACCAAATAAACATAATTAGTATAGCAATCGATGCTAGATTAATGGATGATCCATTTTAGATGCTTTTTAAATTTTGATAGTTTTTACTTTGATTGCATTTTTGAGCAGAAGTGTATGTGAAACTTCATCATCTCACCTGTATTAGCAGGGTGGCTAGCTACAGATATCACATTCACCACCAATGATGGCATCAACATTAAAATTTTCTTTTAAAGGAAGTCATATATGAGATGATACATCACTGTAGAACGCTTTATATATATATATATATATATATATATATATATATATATATATATATATATATATATATATATATCTCTTGATAATGATATGGGTGGATGTTCCCATTGAACTTGCCTCAGAATAGTCATAATTGGGCTAGGTCTGTCTGAAGCATAATGCATACAAATTTGTCATGAATACAAAATTAGCCAAATACCATTCTTTCAGGCCCATTCACAGTAAACAAATAATACAAAATCTAAAGCTGATTCTGCATTAATTTGATACCTGATTTTGGTTTTTGCTTGTGTGCTAGATAGCTACATACATGTAATTACAGAACACATTTCAATATGGCTATCAAGCACTGCTTTGAATTTCCAACCAAAACTTACCAAAGCCAGGAACCGGAAGTGCAATGGATGCTACTCCAATCTTCCTTGCACCATCAAATATATTTTTCATACAGCTTTTCATATGCTTTTCAAAACCCTTCCAATCTTCATGCTGTTTTATTCCAATCCAGGGTGATGAGTATACATGCAAGATTTTGTGAAAGTGTATCTTAATGTTGCTAACATGTGTAATAACCACTTCCCCTTCATTTTTAATATCAGCCATGACTCTTTTATAATCAGCATTGGTATAGACTGATCCACATGCTCTCTTCACAGACTGTACATTGTCACCTTCAATATCTTGGCAGACTGGGCAGACAACTGCATCAACATCAACTTCAGTTATGTCATGGTTATAAATCAAGATACTTAAGTGCTCCAGCGGTTTGAAGATATAAGGGTTTTGTTTGGTTCCACGAGTTTCTCTAGCAGCAAAGACCTTTGCATAACCAGTTTGTCTACGAGAAGCTGGAGTTTCATTTTGTATCCTGAATGGGAAATTCTTCTGCTGTTTTTGGAGTCTTGGTTTTGCTGGATGTTGGTTATCCACAATGTGGCTCTGGTTTGTGTCTCCCGAATACTTTGAACTTTTGCTGCTTGGACTAATGAATTCCTCATTAAAGGCTTGTTCTATTGACTGGGACATCTCACAGCTCATATCCACAAAATGGATTTCTTTTATGGACTGCAGGCCAAAAGTTTTACTGAATTCCCAAACTCCCTGGGCATACATCTGTCCACAAATTTGCTTAGGTACTCCAAATATTCCTGAAATGACATGAATTTGAATAAATCATAATTGTTTTATCTTAATTTTCAGTTTTTATACACACACACACACACACACACACACATATATATATATATATATATATATATATATATATATATATATATATATATATATATATATGTGCGTGTGTATGTGTGTGTGTGTGTATATATATATATATACATACATGTATATATCTTACATGTTCCAAGATTATAGTGTCTGGATAAATAGAAAGAACTACTATAAAACTGCACATGCAGCCTGCAAATCTACCTGTTTGCCTATCATGAACTGAGAAATGTTAGTGTACAGGATTGATCATTCCACTAATTTCACACATATTGTTGCTTTCATGCTGTCTAGCAATATTCCAGTAGCTGCTGACAAGCAAGTCCCAGAAAGTAATCATGTTTTTGGCAACATTATAAATAATCTTACCAGCTTTCACTAAATTCAACAACTCATATAAATGAACTGTAATTTAAGCTAGTTTGCTGGAAACACATAACCAGTAGTTAACAATAGCTGATCGAAGTTTGAGCTAAACCAGTTGACATTTTGGGCTTACTGAAATTTTTTAAACTGAACAAAACCTTGAGAATATCCAAAAACAGGATAGCCATTGCACAGGCTCCCTTCTTATTAAGAGATACTTGATCAATTGGCCTGTTGAATTTTTGAGATTGAACCCAAAACAACTTGAGGGCAAGTACTATAATAATTTACTTGGGGCAAGGGAATCTTTAAAAGTTACTTGCACTTGACCTGTGCATGAGAAATGTTTCCTGCAGCAACAAGTTAGTAAACATTTAACATTATTTCAAGTAAGCATAGTGCTGAGAGCAAAACCTTATATCTGATTTTTTTTTTACTTCTGACTGATTCAACATTTTGGTGCAACATTCTGTCAGTCAGCCATTTTGATCAATGTGATTTCTTTTGGACACAAAACATCTTAATCAGAGTTGTATATATTAAAGGAAAAGGAGTTTGACTTGCATTCAGTGCTATCAGTGGTAAATAAAGTACATGAAAAATAGACGTTTGATTAGGGATTATTTTGATGACCCGTGTTTCTTGTATAAAATAAAATGCAGTATTACATGTTCACTGAAATTTTACTATCGTGCATTTTTCTTATTTCCAATCTGCTTATGACAGTACTGTACTGTTTGAAAATCTGCTTGCAAACATAATCTATAGTTCTCAGTGTGCAAATTTAAAAAATATTTATAGGGTGCCAAAGGAAGGATCCACCTCGGGGGCCAAATATTCTAGGTACACCCCTGACACCACTTATCACCTCTGCAAGTACTGTGGAGGTAACACCATGGAAATGATAAAAAGAAAACAAGGTAATGAGGTAGTTTAATAAGGTTCTTTGAGCTATGGGTGCATAAAACATTTTATTTTACTAAATTTATTTTAGAGAATTATGTTTGCCAGAGTATACATATTAAGCAATGTCTGCTACTAAGAGACTGGGACAGTTACTTCAGATGGGGCTGCTGACAAGGAGAAAGTTTAAGGCTTCACTGGAATCTAGTTAGGCTGACCAACGGCCAGTTCTGGCTCTTAGGCACTGGGTTAAGTATCCAGTTTTGCTAGGACACAGGGTTGAACAACCAATTCCAGCTCCCAGTAGCAAGGTAGCCAGTTATGGCTTTCAGGCACAGGGTAGAGCCTACATTACAGGTATATATTGCTGATGAGCTGATAGGCTGCTTGGCCCTTGGCCAACAAATCTGCCCTAGGGTAGAGCAAGTGCAATTGTGATAGTCTACTGAGCCATTGTACCCTAAAAGCACAAGCTAGAAGTAGAAGCATTGTATCATTTATTAATGCCATTGTGCCTGGTGCACATGACATAATTGGCAGACAAATCAGGGAACTTGGTAGACTATGAAGTTTATGATCAGGCCAGCAGGATGAAATTATTATAGTCACATCTTATTTTATAATCTGTGCAACCATAGCATGCAAATTGATAAGATGGAACAGACAGTCACCCAAGCCAACACCATTATAATGCAAGACATTAAAGAGTACACGAGAGGTGTGTCTGGACTATATGTAAAACACTATATATTGGTGTGTGTCACAGTATAATCTGCTTTCAGGCCAAAGATAATATTCCAATGCCAAAATGCATTCCACCATGATCTGTTAGGAATCCAAATAACAAAGACTACCACTGTTTTGAGTGGGCTATTCTATCAGCTCTGCATATGTAATACTAACCAACCAGGTAAGTATTGGCAGCACCTGCATGACCGAACTTCAACCGTCCAGTCAAACTGACTGACAATGACAAGTTTGCAGCTGCAACTCAAAAAATTCAGTAACATCTTTAGCAGGCAAAATGGACTTTACCACTGTTGGTCCTAATTCTTGTATGTATGGAAGTATAATATGGTATATATTATCATCAGCTTTTAGGTACAAATTATTTCACTTAATCCTAAGGTGTCTCATTTTGCTAAATTGTATATATTTTTTACATTCATCTAATTCATATTTTAAATTAAGTTTGCTAAGTTTTGAAGTGTTTTACAGGGGAGAACCCTCTTCACAACCAAATAAAACATGTATAGCATAGGCCTTACATCCCTGGATTTAATACACAAACTGCTATTTTGGTCTGCACTGTTATATAGCAAAGTCACCTAATCATATTCATGATTACTAAATTAATATGGATTGATCTTGCATGCTATCAAACTCACCCAAGATCTTGATAACTTAAATGTAAGCCTGTATTTCAAATGATCCAAATCAGATCATATATATGGTTTCCTAAGTGGTCACATGCCCAGACAATCATATGCAAGATCACCTAATTAATATGATCTTGCTCATTACAGAACTTAAATCTAAGATATAAATAATATCTGAAGGACATACTCCAAATCTGATCATAACCAGATCAGAAATGTGGCCTGCATAGCGGTAACAATGCCCAGCCAGTCTGATGCATAATGACCCATTGTGATTTACCAGATTGAATGCAAAATACTTAGCACTTATATCTTTAAAGGTCCCAGATTATTCCTGACTCACAATCTATATCTCACTTTTCAATTATCAAATACATATCACACTTCTGTAAACAGAAGAACTTTGCATAATTTTTTAAAGTTGGAGAAAACAACAGAATTTATCCCCAATAACAGCCAACTGGCCACTGGTAGTATAATATCCCAAAAATTAAAAACGAGGTCAAATGTAGAGAAGTTTACTTTTACATTTCCTGTTCTAAAATTTCTAGGTTTAATATTTAAAGACAACCCTAAGCAACTCTAGAATGTAGCAGTAGTTTTAGAAAAAGCAAAGAAAAATAGACTTTTAAATTTGAATTTCATAATCTTGATGACTGTTTTCTATGTTTCTTACAACCAATTATATCCATGTTTATAAGTCAGTATATTAATAAATAACAAATAGCTCAGAATTTTAAAGGAAAAGTGCCAGTAACATGTGGCAAAGTAATCTATTTTTTATACATCATTTTGCTCAACTGAGTTTAAAACAAACAAAACAAAACATTTCCACACTTTATATTAAAACTTTACCACTCTATAATGCTCTTTTAAAGTGTAGATGACTTATCTAATCAATCTTCAACTCATGCTTGCATTAGGCTATTTATACCATGTCATGTGAACTATTTCATGCCCTTTTGACCTCTTGTTGAGAATTCATTTATAGATTTTCCTATTCTTATTAATAACAGTGGCCTTTTTAAATTGTAAAACAGCATCATTTGTACACATCTGAATGGCCTTCATGTTGGGATGCCATCTGCCAAATTTGACTGAAAGGAAAATGAATTCTTATTTTCATATGAGCTTTGAATGAATATACTAAGCAAATGTAAATATATATAATAAAAAAATTTCAAATCCCAGAATAGTAGTTTTCGTAGTATGCACTATGAAAGTTGCCATGAATGCTGCTGTGACTCCTACATTAGTATGACATCACTACATCACATCAGGTATGTCACTACTACATTAGCATGACATCACTACATCACATCAGGTATGTCACTACTACATTAGCATGACATCACTATATCACAGGGGTTGGCAACCTATTTTACATAAAGCGCCACTTTTTTCTGGATTAATTACAAAATGAACAAGTGAGTGTCACCAGTAAGAGAGAAACACTGTTAAAATTGAGATTTTTAGGCTGCCCTTCGCATGCCACACAAAACCTCTTGATGTGCCGCCTTGTGGCACTCGTGATGTAGGTGGCTGACCCCTGCTATATCACATCAGGTATGTCACTGCTACATTAGCATGACACTACTATATCACATCAGATATGTCACTGCTACATTAGCATGACACTACTATATCACATCAGATATGTCACTGCTACGTTAGCTTGATGTGACTACTGGTAAATCACATCAGGTATATCACTGCTACATTAGTGTAACAATTTGATTTTGGCATAAAGTTTGATTTGGAACTGATACAAAATAAATAAGAACAAAGATTTTACAGAATAATATGGAGATACATGTAAAGCCAGTTTATAAGGCTGTCAGAACTGTGCAAACTTGTAACTTTGAGATCCTGCTGTTACACTAAAATAAGACAAGCATTGACTCATTACATAAATACCAAATGCTATCTAGATACTCCAACGTACTGCTCAGACATGAACTTTTTCATAAGAAAATAACTATATCCAAATTAAATTTTAACTTTCTACCAACTATCAAAACAGAGTCACTTTCAACTGACTGTCATCCTGTAACATAACTGAACTGAAAATACAAATTATGCCAACAGACCAAATATAATGATAGACAAAATTACTATACTACTTTTAAGGAATAAAGCATAGAAATAAGGCAACATCCTATGCATTGGCATAATGGTCACTTGCAGAAAAGACTTTTTCGTTTTTGCTGGTCTTAATGGCAAATGTAACATATTACTGGCTATTTCATGTCTATTAAACTGGAGCTAAGTGACTTTCCCAAGAACATAGTGAGGCAGCCAAACTTACAACCCTTGGTTTACAAGTTTCATGCTCTACAACTTAGCTCTCCTGAAAGAAAAATAAAAAAATGTTTCCCTACTGAAGTGCTAATAAGTAAACTTTGATAATTAAAGATATTCCTATGCATTTTACATTTAAGAGTATTTCCCAAGGAGTTCAATTTCCCTTAAACTTGTGGCTTTTTAGAAGATTTTGAAAATAAAGTATTTTGATGATGGCATGATGCATGATAGATACAGGACTATAACATAAATGATCATGCCCTATGACTAACTGAGCTTATCTACAAGAAGCAAATCTACAAGGAACTAAATGCTGTTGGGACTGAACCTACAGAATCTGTATCATAATCACATAATACTATAAGGATAAGTGCAGCTTCATGCTGGTCACACGAGGCTTACATATATGAATCACTTGAAACTGCATGTATTTGAAAATTGTGTATGATAGTTATTTTGAAATCTTCAATTGACAGTTAAGTAACAGTTCAAGAAGTTCTACAAAAATATCTTCTACTATAACTATCTGAAATAAAGCTATTGCCATTTAATAAATTTATGTACAAGATTATTAACTATTAAATGATAATCATGAATCTGCCAAATGCACATTTCATTTTCTCTGCTTTACAGCAAATTTAATTAACAGCAACAATTTGCACAAAGTTTTATTTATGGCGCTTTGCAATCAATTTCCTCATTTAAAAGGAAAAGCTATACTTTGTTTACTAGGCTATACATTTATTAGGTTGTACATACACAGAGCATGCTCAGTGTATTTCAAAGTAAAGGGATATAATGAATCATGCAAGGTATATTGCATTTTCTGCCATTAAAAATTATGCTTCTTTCTGAAGTGGAATAATATCTTTTGAAGCTTGGTAAGTCATATTACCAGTAGACCAGACTGACTTATAGGTAGTGGTGTCTATTTTCATTTTTTGGGGGCCCCAAGTGGCATAGTGATCTAAAGTGCTCACCTTCCATCACACTTCTGTCCAGGTTTGGTTGGAGTCTCAGGCTATGCCTATTTGGATATGTGAGAAAGTTTGCCAGTGGCTTCTCGTGGGCTGGTGGTTCTTGCTACTATGTATAGCCTATGTTGTGCTGAGAAATGGTGTTAAATCGAAAACAACAACAACAACAATTTTGGTGCTCTAGATCACAAGTCATGTTCTCATACATTGCACATAAAAGCTTACTTTGTACATTAACAAAATAAATGCACTAAATTTTCATTCAAGGCATAATGTACTATTATATGCTGATATGAAGTCTTATTATTCCAAAAGATTTAAGATTTCATGTGCATGCTTGTCTTACTTTTAATTTTGGATAGTACTACTTTGCTAAGGGATACTGATGGAATCACCATCACCTTAGTGAAAAGTAAATGATGTGACAATTTTGTAATCTGCGTTGTCCATAATAATCCTAATAATTAAGACTTCTGCAATGCTCACTATGTTACTTGATCCATAAATCAAATACAAATAAAAACAAACTTATTTATGAAATTGAGTGCTTACCGGAGCTAATAGAAGGAATTGCTATGGAGGTCACCTTCATTTGGTTTGCTTCAACTAAACAATTGACAATGGTCTTCTTCAAGTCTTCACCACATCTGTCCTTATCCTGTTTATACTCGTGCCATTGTGGTCCCACAGCATGTATGACACACTTGTAGGGAAGTCTGCCAGTTGATGTCACACAACACTGAGTAACTGCAACTGGACCATGTTTTCTGACATATTCTTTTCCTTCCTGATCAAGCTGACTGCCTGCAGCTTTGGCAATTACAAGTGAAACTCCACCATGATATACAAGATTTTCATTGCTTGAATTAACAATACAGTCAACAGGAAGTCTGACAATATCCCCTTGGTAGACCTTAACTGTAATTCCTTCTCTTGTGTAGTATGTCTTGGATGTTATGACTACACTGTGTATAGATACCTGTGGATTTGATTGCAAAGGCACAATGCTTGCTTCCTTTATGTCAACCTGAGGTAAACTTAAAAGAGATTCATCAACAGCTGGTGCATTTCCGCCTGTTCTTCCTTCTTTAATTACCCTACCAAGCGCAATGATTGCTTTGTGCTTTGCTTTTAAAATGCTATCTGCATTTTCCCCTTTCATTATAATTCTATCACTAGTTTGTTTTATGAATATTGCTGGAAATTCATTTTTGACCAAACTTGTAACTTCTTCGGCTATCTTTTCTTCATCAGAAGACAGGATAATTTCCACATGACACCACTTGTTTATCATCTGAACTGCTACTTGGACTTCTTCCTTCATGTGCAGTGGTCCAAGCAAAAACAGTTTGTCTTGTTCCATATACAACATCCTTATCCAATCACTATGTCTGTATGCAAACTGAAGCACTTCTATTATATCTTTCTGCCCTCCATCAATCAAATGTTTTTCAGAATTATCTTCAAGAGTTTCTTGTACCTTTTGTGCCTGGTTATAATGTTGAAAAAGACATGCCTGAACAGCTTCTGTATTCCTGGGATCAAACAATACAATGACTTTGTCATTGGAAGTATCAACATTTGCTATTAGTTTCAAGTTTGATATAAGAGCTTTCTTTCCTTTATCTCCATAAGCCAGCAAGATGCAGTCTAGTACAGCTTTGGTAACCTCTATCCTCAGTTCTGATGAGTCCTAAAATACATTATTCAATAGGCAAGTGTCATGCTTTTAAAGGAATTAACACATTTTGAAGTACTGTTATATATAACATTTGAAATGGATGATATCAAATGGTATGAAAATAACCAACTAATATTGGCATACAGTGCAATTTAGATCTTTAAGTACTCAAGTGCTTATGAACTACCTCCTGCTCTAAAATTAATAACTGGAGAAAGCCCAGTCGTATATGTGACATAAAAGTGATGACAAAATGCAAACCAAAGATACCTCAAACAGAAAGAATATATAAAATGTGCAGACATGTGAAAAAAAAAAGTTGGATGGACAATGTTTTCAAAAAAAATAGAAAAAATCCCCAAAAATTGGAAGACCCATAAATCTCGCATAAAAAAATGTTACTGAAATTTCAGGTTAATGGCAGTAATTTAATATATGAAAAGCCGTAAAATAATAAATATATAAACATGATATAAAAACAAATATTTCAGGAATATTAATGTAGTAGTATTATTTTAAGGTGGTATTGATTCTGAAGTTTCATTCAACAATGCAATTACTTGTGTGCATCAAAAATGCAGTACATTACCCACCTTGCATCAAGCACAAACAGCAAATTCATTCCCAACATTGTATTTAAAATGTTATTTGTTTATGTTGAGATGCACAATCAAAACCAGGTCTGATAGTGTAAAACCCCACTTAAGTTTTGTTTTTTCTTTTCAGAATTCCTACATTGCGAGTCCACCATAATTACTGAGTTGGGCTAAGCTACTGAGGATTTTTATATCTGAAAATAGTGTTACTGGTGTGTATCATAAACACATGTTCAATGACTTTGCTTAATTTGGCTGAGCCGACATTACAATATTGTGCCTACAAGGCTTTTGATCATTTATATTTCCCAACAGCAACTTTCTTTGTACACAGAAGAGCCTGATCTGTGACTACTATTGCACTAAAGCTTTTTGAAATCTTGGTTTACTTAAAAACTTTTTAATTTTTTTTTATTATCTTTATGTGATCAGCAAATTCATTGCCAAATATACATTTATATATTAAATATCAGTTCACTTTCAGATTATTTTGTTTATTTGCATTTTATATTTTGTGTATTTTTTCAGCTTTAAATGATTCAATTCAGCCAAGAAGATGTATTATTTTGATGCTTTGTATGACTTGTCCCGAAATTCATATATCTTATATTCAAACACTAAATAAATTTCAGTTATTAATACTAATCCCACAAGGTAGAACTCTCCTCAACACAAACCTTTGATTCTCAATACACGTGATTGTTGGTTACTTCCCTTGGTATAACATATAAACTGTGATTTTCATAGTGGTAGGAAGGTCAGCCAATCAGATCCAAGAGTATCACAGTAATATGTGTGCATCTTACTCATTATTGAACCCATCCAAGATTTTGATAATGCACACATATTTCAAGTAAGATCAAAATCAGAACAGAAATATGGTATCCATAGTGGCAATTAGCTCAGCCAATAAGACACAAGCTCAATTAATTAGAATGCATGGAATTTTCTCATTACTGAATGGCTAATCCAACTGGCTAGAGACCCTAAGGATATAAGCATTGTTATTCCAAGTTTGATCAAACATTTATCTGAAATATGGTTGCCAGACTGATAACAAAGTTAACCAATCAGACGCAAAATTATTTCATTAATATACAAGGAGCTTGCTCATTATCTGGGTCATTTGAAACTTTGAAGTAATAAACCCATATTCCTGGTGTGAATCAAATTGGGCCATAAATGTGAACTAATGTGAGGCAACAAGCAGTTATTGGATGAGTGCAAGACACATGACAGCCAAAGGGGCACACTATTAGCTCATTTGGCTTTACAGTCGGGTGACCTAAAACTGGTGAGATATCTCTCAAAGTATGAATCTCACAAAGCTGTATCTTATCATGCAACACAACCTGATATCATGATACAAATGCTATACATGTGAGCCTCCCACACATGGGTATTTTTCTACCAAGTGTAGGAGTGTCTCCTGTCCTGCATTGATCTATCCAATGTATACCAAATTATTAGTGAAAAATTTAATCTTTACTATTGTTTTCACATTCTAGTTCCAGTGTAGTATATTTACAGTAATACTGCCTGTGATCATGTCACAACTGGCTTAAAGCAGGGCAAGATGATCATTGAATCCTGTCAGTATGGTCAGCTGGTTTCATTATCTGAAGTTTGTCAAGGACCATTATATGATAATTCAGAAAGGATTAAAGATGTTAACTGATTATTGTTGGGTTAATAAATAGCTCAATCAGCATTATATATTCTGCTTCTATGTCCAGATGGATTAGACCCTATACTATGTATGATCAAAATTAATTTGGACAGACAGGATTACATATGTTAATTGAGTGTGGTTGGATTATTCAAGGGCTAAAGTGGTATAAAACTGGCTTGATTTGACTTAACTGTTCAAGTTTTATGCCAATGGAAAAAACAAAACAAAATCCATGCAACCAAATTACCACAAAATCTAATAATAGATGAAAATTATAATTTATGTGGTTGTAATCATGTTCTACTCTTCCTAAAAGCTGATTTTAAAGTCTGTTATGGTGGTAAGAATGACGTAACATGTCATACAGAATCCCAATTTAAAAAAAAAAAATTAACTGCAAGAACAAATATGTCAACATGAAAGTGGACAAAGTTAGAATACTGAAACATTATTGTCTAACTTTACAGCCGAACATAATCTCTTGTGTGCATGGCAAAGTTACTCTCTTGAGATGTTTGCACATATCATGTTTCACTGTGTGTACGTGAAATATCATCCAGATAATGAGGGTGTAATGAACAGATAGCTGACAATACTAAATTCAAAAGAAATATAAAATTGAGATCACACCGACCTTCATTTGGTATCATAGGGTTACTCTCTATGATACATCCACATATTCATTTTCATAAGCGTAGAAGGAAATGTGAACAAGATATTGAGGATGAAATGAAGACAAAAGAAAAGGAAAATGCATGAACACACAAATGAACACACAAATTAACACATTTGCCACAAGTTGGATTTAGTTTGACAAACAAAACTGGGTCTTAAAGTTCCAAGTTTTTTTTTTTTTTAAAGTGGAAAAATTAACCAAATGGCATGAAAATGTAATCAAGTCTTGTACATATAATCCTACTAAATTCCACTTGTCTATTTTCAGGTGGTATTTTGCAATCATGCCAAAAATATTTGCTAATGAGTTATTCATAGAAAACTCCATTAAGTTCACAAATCTATTTTAAAGGAATATATAAAATAAAAAATTGCTTTAACAATAAGGAAATCTAATCAGATCATTTACATAGCAAGTAAATATGCCGGCTACTGTGCATTTCCTCAAGGACTATATCAAGTAGATCTTGCAAAATCATTCTCTGGCGAGTTTGACCTTTGTCCATAACTGAAGGGAGAAGTTTGGCCTACCTTTCTATTATCATGGTTACTGTCATGTTTGTAAGTTAAAAATAGACTGTTTACTGATATCTTATTTACAAACTTAGAATGTTCTGGCAGAGAACTTCTGATTGCCATTTATGTCAAATTATTGTATTTAGGTTTTTACATAAGTTTTTAATGAACAAGATTATTTATTCCTACATTAAGTTCAGTCTGTGTAATTATTTACTGTTGTCTTCATATATCATTTGAAAGGAATCATTTATTTAAAAATTATTTATTGGAATCACAAAGTGCTCATTGACATTTTGGATAAAACACTACCTTGGAATTAAGGTATATTCATTCAAATGCAGTCTGGTTTATATCATTGTGATACATCAAGACTGTTGGTACATTAGCCTCTTCAAGACTATTGGTACATCAGAACATTCAATTCTAGAATTCATTTGAAACACTCAATACATTTGGATTTGTGAAAGAACATTTAGGACCATTTGGGATGTAATTCATAACACTGTAAGAACCACTTAAATTTTTACTTTGGATCTTGCAAAAGTAATTTTATTTGTTGATTTTAATAACGTGTTAGTTTTGCTTTTTTCTGTTACTTAGTTTAAGACAAAAGATTCATAATACCATAAAAAGGTCTACAAAGAGAGAAAGAATGATATAAAACAGTATAATGATTTTTTTCAACACAAAACAACAACTGTGAACTCATATTCAAACAAATATTGTATCTGCTGTGCAACTAACAAGACATCATTGGCCTATACCTGCTGGACAAAGAGGCTGCCAGTAACTGCACCAGTATTTGTTGCACTCTTTTTTTTATCTGTTGAAAAAGAAAAGAAAAGTGTGCTCAGGTTGTTTGTGTCAAATATAAGAAATAATTCCAGAGATTAGTACCATCTAATATCACCTTCTCTAATATTTATCAGAAGTGGTTACAAAATAAATAATCCTAATGTGTGGGTGTCTTTGGCACTAGCCCAATTTTAATAGGGTACAATTCTCAGACAATCCACCTAAAGAACAATAAATCAGAAATACAGTTCATGTAAAGGTTAATTTTTGTTAATAAAATGAATATGACTAATCACATTTGGCCAATGTTATTAGCCATATTTGTGCTGTTCAAGAAAATGTATGACTTTGGCATTCCTTGTCTACCATTTTGCATCTAGAACTTAAATGACCATCAACAGGTTAGGAAACAATTCACTTATCACTGTGTCTGGACATACGTCTGTAAGGAGAAAGGTATCAGAGAAAATATATAGAATGACTAAAGCAATTAAGTCACTAATCTGTAAAACAGTGTCAATAAAGGCTGCAAACTATGCAAGATACTCCTGAAAGTTAGACTTCCAGTTTTATTGCTGACTGTAAACATAGTATGCTGTATAGAAGTGATTGTTCAGGCATATTTAACTTGTAATGTATTCCATGGAGAGCAAGCTAAATACCCTTACCCCTCTTACACATATTTACAAACAAATTGTGTAATATGATTGGTAAATTTCTAGCTAATGATTCAAGATGAGAAACATTTAGAGGCAGACTGATCTGCAGGCAGATGGAGAGAAGAATGTTGTCATTAATAGTCCACTTAAACTGAAGCATGTTTGAAATGATGTCATACATGTATATTTATATGGATGCTGCCAGAATTTTATCTAGGGGAGAACTTCCATGTGCCACCAAAATAAGAGTGGAGTAGAAAAAAAGGAGGTAGAGGTACCATAATTCAATATTTACCTTAAACACTTCAATATCCTTCTTTCTTTCTTAATGCTCCACTCTGTCAGAGCACTGGTGAAATCAAAATCATTAAATGATGTCAGCTTACTTATATAAGCATTAATCTGTTGAACTGTTCCTATCTGTGATCTGTGTATAAATATTGCTCCATGCTGAGAACCCCCTTTCACAGTCTGCTGTCTGAAGGGGCATATGCATAGCTAGCTGTTCTTTATGGTTGTTGTGTACATTTATCCAGAGCTGATAAGTACTGTCTTTAGGATAATTCTGGTCCAAACGAGGATTTTTCAAATACAGTCCTTTGCTGACTACTATGTCACATTTCTTATCTGTTCCATGATGCACTATTAGACTTTCAAGTCCATCAATGCCTAGTTTTTAAAATTTCTTTCCAGATTCTTATTTATTCAGTTTGGTTTAACTGTTTGAGAAAAGAAATGAAAATGAAGTCTACCCTTTAACTCCCTTGATTTTAATTAGGCAGCATTCCATCTGTTTTTGACCATTCAACATAATTTTCAGGTTAAAAGTAACTTACTGGTAATTCAAATAACACTTTCCCAGCTCCAATAATCTAGCATACTTCAAAACAGTAAAAATCGTTATCATCATCGCCATCATCAGCCAGTATTTGCTGAACAAAATGATCATCTCAAGATGAATGATATTGGGAATCAGCCATTTTGGGTTTTCAAAACAGCCCATATTTTAAACAAGCATGTGTACATCTTCTATGATGTAATGTTCAAGCTATGAGAGTATGCTTGTTCAAATGAACAGTCCCTGATTGCAGATCAACCAATTATGATGCATAAATAAATAAATAAACAAAGAAATGAAAAAATAAAATAATATAATTAAGGAATTCAAGATAGATTTCTTCCTTTTAACTGTGGAGTGTTCAAAAATCTCTGATATTCTTTGGCAATAGCTAGATTTTCAAATCAGATATTGTGGTGGACATATTGGATGTCATTTCGAACCAATAGTACTTTCAAAACCAATAAGATATCATGCAAAGTTTTCTAGCAGAAACCCCAATGTTGATAAGTCACTTTCTATTTTGAAGGAGTTATGATAACAAAGATTTTCTATATGGCTGCCATGGTGTCCATATTTAAGATATCAGATCAGAACTATTTCAATTTAGGACTATTGTGGTGGCCATAATGGATGTCAAATGGGCACCATTTTTATTTATGACCAACTATCATAAATCTTTTAGTGAAAACCCCATTCAGATATGACAATTCTCTCCAGAGTAGTGATAACTAGACTTGCAAGATGGCCACTGTGGCAGCAATATTATATGTGGAAGTGGCAGCATTTTCATTTGGGACCATCAAGACATCATAAGAAGTATTCTGGTGAAGTGCTAGCAATAACAAGGTTTCAAATCAACAATATGTCATTTAGGAACAACTAGGCATCATCCATGGACAAAGTCTTTCAGTCAAAATACCATGTTGATATGAACATCCATTCCGAAGACATAGCAATAACAAGATTTTCATACTGGGCATCAGATCAGTTCATTTCAGGAGAATTAGTAATAACAAGATTTTCAAGATGGCTGCTGTGGTGCCCATATCGGATTTCTGATGGGCACCGATTTCATTTAGGGCCATCTAGAGGTCTTTTCCTGTGAAATCCATGTTGATATGACCATCCATTCAAGAGGAGTAGTAATAACAAAATTTTCAAAATGGCCACTGTGGCAGTCCTGTTATACATTGGATCAAAACAATTTTCATCTAGAACCAACTAGGCATCATAAAAAGTCTTTAGTGAAAACTTCTTGCTGCTATGACCAGCCATTCATTCAAAACAAGTAGCAATAATGTTTTCAAGATGGCCACTGTGGTGGCCATATTGGATGTTTGAGAGCCTTCATTTCATTTTTAAATAGAAGGGAAAAATTAGGAAAAATATTTTAAAAAATTCCTAAATCATTGAATTAAATTTTTCTTTGGTGTGATCTTGACTGTCGCAGGGGGTGTGACTATAAAATGCTGATCATATTCTATACGTGATATATACATATATTTATTGCATTATCTTCAGCAAAGGTGGCTGTTGGAAGCCTAATTTGGAAATAAAGCCTGAAGGGAAAAAAAATCCAGATGACAAAATTGCCCAGATTACTACAATGATTTGTTCTGACACCAGAAACTTTCTATGATACTATTATAAAGTACCGGGTAATCTCCTTTATAGTGTAACTATATCTTTGTTTTGGCATTTAACATCAAATCAAAACATGAAGAATTCTAGTGTGCACACAAAGAATAGTCCTTGCCCAAAGGCTGACCACAGCGACCAACAAAGCCTGGTTTAGGCAGGATTACATCCAGCACTCTTCTGTTTGTGAGGCTGCATGGCAACCACTAAGCCAGTGTAGCTCATGAGAGTGATAGCAGTGGGAACCTAGGAGGTCAAATTAGCTTAATTACAACATCCACAAAAACAGCACAAAGAAGAACAAGAGGACCAAGTGGGCTTGAGATTGTTTACCTAGCTGAAATGCTTAATAATTCAGGCTTAGAATTTAAACTAAATTTCTTTATAACCAGAAGGACTAGTACATTGGGAAATCTACTAGTCCTGCTGAGTGTTCACTGCTCCATCTTTATAAGCTTACTGTAAGAACTGGAACTTTACTAGAAATGAGACTACTGAAATTAAGACCAGTACGGATCAATGCCATCTCACCTCTGTCTGTGTAGGTTTGAGTCTTGGGCTTAGCTAATGTGGGTATGTGAGAAAGCTTGCTGGTAGCTTCTCATGGGTCGGTGGTTCTTTCCAGGGTTTTAATATGTTCTTCCTCCACCATTAATACTGGCCACCATGTATAGAGTATATTGTGCTGACAAATGGCATTAAACCCTATAACAATAACAACTGACATTAAGAAAACTACTAGTCTAACTGAAAATTTATTAGCCTCAGGTTAGTGGACTACTAATTCTGAGTCCTGAAGCTGAATGCAAGAGCAATTGACCAAATGTAAGAACACTTCCTGCTAAAATGTCTATAAATTCGGTTAAATTTAAAAAAGTTCTTAAATACAAGAGTACAATGGAAAATGCATTATATGCCTGCCTCATGTTTGATAGTCTTAAATGTACATAGCTTTATTTTTGTGTGCAAAAAACATTTTTTTCTTTCTGGCAGAGTGATTTTGACCTTTGATTTTTTGACATCTAAATTATTAGATTTCTCTGTTCAACTAAGTGCAAGCCATCTACAAAGGATGCAGCTGTCAGTTATGATGACTAATGTTACTGTGCAGAAGTCACTGACATTGACTTCTGACCTCTATATCAATAACCTTCTTCTACATACTAATTTCAAGTCATTAACAACGTCTGGATGAGGTATATCATGTAAAACAATGCCACTGCACAAAAACCATTTATTTCTTTGTCAGTGACCTTGATGTTTGACCTTTTAAGCCTAAAATCAATGGAGAGCTTCCTTATCCCAGGTGCAAGCTATCAACAATGTTTGGCGACTGCAGATTGTGTTAAACTCATGTTATAGAGCCTTCTTTCAGTCACAGTGACCTTGATCTTTGAGCTTTTGAGTCTGAAGTCAATAGCATTCTTCCTGACCCCAAGAAAAAGCCTTCCACAGAACTTAGTATCTGCAAATGGTGGACAGCAAAAGCGATTGATCAAGAAGTCAAAATGGTAACAGAAGGACAAGCAGACAGACAGATGGATGAAAGGAAAACATCTTAAATCATAATCCTCTGCTTTGCCACTAGTGGATAAAAAGCCATGTCAAATGTGGTCATATAAAGTTGAGCAGTTTTTGAGAAGAAACCATCGATAGGTTTTTCTATTTTTAGCACCAGTGGCCATATCTGATGTTAAATTGGTTTCATGTGGACATCCCTCTATAAAGTTTCATAAAATTCTATGGAGTGATCTTTGCCAAAATAAGTTGTTTTAATGATTTTGCATATTTTAAGTATGGCTGTATTTGATGGTGTATCAGTATCATTTATAAAAATTGGAAAGGTTCATGGAAAATGCTTTATGCCAAATTTGGGTAAAACTGGTCCAGCTGCTTTTCAGAAGTTTATGATATCAAATGCTGATGCATGACACACAGGCACTGTGAACAATGCATGAAAACTGGACAACTATGCACAATACATGCTAGATGCACAACCATAGGTTCAGCTCACCTGGCATTTTTGTCAGGTAAGCTTTAATATTTGAGACTTGAGCTGTCCCAGCAGGATATTTTCTGCGTTTTTTTTTTATTGGTCTCTGTCTATATGAAAAATACATAAAACTTACACAAATTCCCCATTTTCTTTCACAATTCAGTTCCGATACTTTTATTCTGAATCTGTTTAAATTTGTTTCAAACTGATTACCCAATATCTGTCTTAACCCTTTCATCACTAAGTAACTTTGGGGGCATAGAGTCCTCAACACTAAGTAACTTTGGAGTTGTAAAGCAAAATGACTTGTGGATTTTGAAATAACATAACTTTGCCAATTTTAAAGATAGTTGGCTAGATTAGGTGTAAAAATCAAGGTTAAAAATAAAATTTTATGACTAATTGACAAAAATGTGCATATCTATTACAACTGTTAAATACTGTGCAAACAGGTAACACAACAGGTAAAATACAAGTAATTATCTATTTACTTCTTAGAAAACTTAGAAAGTTCCCAAAACTTGTTCAATTGACCCTAGATGTACTCATGAATAATTCCAGTAGCAACACAAGTCTTTCTTTCAGGTATTTGACAGGTAGAAATTAAAATTTCCATAAAATGCCTTGATTTTATCCAAGGTGAGATCTGTCCAGACACCTGTATCACCCGGGCACATTTGATCGTCACATTCAAGTTCATTAGACGGACAATATTTCCAAAAACTTCATCTGAATAGAATATTTGGAAATATTCCAAAGCTTTCCTGAAGCCATCTAACACTCGGGTGGGTCCAACTCTCTCAGAAAACTGAAACAAATCTCTTTGGTTTTCCAACTTCATCCAAAGAAAATTACGTGGTGCGTACACTTCCTCCGGTTCAAAACCTTCTAAGTCCCCTTCATCGTCATCACTGTCACCCACAAATGCATTCCATTGCCTCTTCAGACGCCTTCTCTCATTTTCATCCAACTTTACTAGGTCGAAATTGGTAAAATCCTCTGATAATTCAAAATTTGGCACTTCACTCTCATCTGATCTTTCTTCGAACTCTGCCATTTTGGATACAAATTTCACCATTCGGGAAACTCGTTATAAGTGCCTACTTTGTTCGATATTTCTAGTTGTATGCAAGCTAAACTCACGAGATAATCCAAATATAATATGTACATTACAAGTAGGAAGTTATCAGAGGTACCCCAAAATTTATATAGTCAGGTACTATAACGTTACAGAAGAACACTGCCCCAGACCGGTAAAGCGGTCCATAGTGTTTACGGACTTACTTCCCCTGGACCAGAAAACCGGTCCATAGTGATGAAAGGGTTAAATTACCACATAAATCCCAGCTCAAATAATACCTAGTCAGCACCACTCTTCATCCTAAATTCCTATCATCCCTTTTAAGTTGCCACTACATACCTGATGTTCTTTTGTCATCTGACGTCCTGTTGGTTTCTTGGCTTGGTTCTACTTCTACATCAAGCTTGTCTTGGTTATCACACAACTTCAAGCTCTCTTGAAGGTGTTCTTTAACTGGATCAAAAGTGATGTCTTTCTCAGGGTGTGATTCCTTGGCTGTCATGGACATATCAGTGCCTTTCATCTCTGATATATTGACTGCTTCTTCATCTCTCTTATCCCCTTTTTCAGTTCTACTATCAGCTGGATCTGTACCTCTTTCTTTCCTTATAATTTCTTGTATTGCAGCATCAACACTTTCAAATATGTCATCTGCAGTAGTTACAACCAAAGTACCTTTTTCTGCTGCACAAATGAAAACTTTGCCTTTGTATTTCTCTTTCAATTCTGGTAGTGTTGAGCACCGTTCTAACTGAAGTAATTCATCCTCTTTTGAAAAAACATATGCTTTTTCTTTAACGCAGCCTTTGATTGATTTGTCAAGGCCCCTAACCTCTTCAGAACTTGTCGAAAATATATGCACATTTTTAGTCTGTACATTTGGCATCCAAGTGTAACTTGCAGAGGGCTTCTCGATGCAGTTGTTGACATATTCACACATTGCTGGGTATGTCAGGATTTCAAATTGGCAACCTGGAGAGAAAACCTCCTCATGGACATAAGTACGTGCCGTACCAAGGAGTTCCAGAAGATAATCTGCTGCAGCTTTGGATTCATCTCTTGGACCCTTCAACACAAAGACACCCTTTATTTCGTCAGGTGAAACACTTATGTTGGGAAACTTTTCATTTAGTTCTTGGAGGTATCCATATGTTTTCAGTACCTTTTGCCACATAGAATCTACAGTAACCTCTGCTTCATGATTTTCAAAACATTTCTTAGAATCAGTTATGATTGCTGTTACCATCTTAAGTATGGATGCTTTATGGTCCTCTGTACACACAACATACATAGCATCATGGTCCTGTTCATCAATGAAATCAATCCAGGCACAGTCTAATTCTTTTGCCTGTCTTACTCTCTGTAAGATGTCTTCTTGCATTCTATGATCAACTAAGATGATATCTGAGTATAATGACTGTCGTGCACACTTATAAACATCATCCAGAACAACATTTATAAAGTCTGAAATGTCTGATTCTTGGTCAAATTTCCTATCACATATTTCAAATATAAATAAATCATCATCATCACTAGATACAGCAACTGAACAGCCATGTTTACCAATAATTTCGTTCAACATTTGCTGTCCTGGTTTTGTTTTGGTGTAAAAGATCCAGAATGCAAGAAAATTCAAACTGCTTGGAACTTTCTTCATATCTCTCATGGTCTTCGTTCCTTGAGGTTTCCGGTACTTGACCAGAAGTGTGAGAGTACAATTTCTACCTGCAAATAGATATTTAAATTATTTAATTTTGAGAAACATTGCACTTAGCATGTCAGCTTATCTCATAATAAATAACAAATTTAATTTTAAAGTTTTGCCCTTTGGAAGCAATGAAAATATCTACCACAGCAATGGAATATAATTATACATGTACATAACTGGCCCAAGCAAATCACAAAATCAAATATAGCAGGATCAGATATTAAAAAAGAGAGAATAATATATAGGAGTGAAAGATCCTCTTATCTGCATTGCTTGCCTTACCCTGATTATCATATAAAAAGGCAGTAGATTGACCACTAAATTATGTGACTGCTTATTCCCTGCCTACCATACTGTGGCCACTAAAAGTTTTACACCAGTGAACTCGGACTGTGACTTTATGTGCTTATGTGATGGATGTAGTATTAATGGGCAGACATGGAAAGTATATGTAACCACATTTCATGGTTCTATTTCAAAGGGTATTATTATAATAGTAAAGACTAGGGGATAGACTTATCAGTGACCTTAACTATGACAATGCAATCTTAACTGTGACACCTGACATCAATGTGAGAAACTTAAAGTGTACCAAATGTTAATCCCTATGCCTGTCAAACAGCTTAATTTGATTTTTAAAGTGGAAACAAAAGCTCAAAATAGTCCTTCCACCAGCAACTTGCCAACTCAGTTTCCGACTTTATCTATGACTTAACCAAGCATGTTTCATGTCAAAATATTCATATTTCATGCTGAAACAGTATGCAATTTAATGAAGAACAGAAACCTTTTCAATATCTGTGTTTATGCTAATTGCTACCAGCAATCAAATTTCTGCCCTGTTTGCCTAGTGGTTAGAGCATCTGCCTTGAGTGCGGGAGGTCGCAGGTTCGAACCCTGGCCAAGTCATACTAATGACTTATAAAAATGGCACTAGCAGCTGCCTCACTTGGTGCTCAGCATTAAGAGGTTAGTGTTAGGACTGGTCGGCCTGGACTGTCAGAATAATGTGACTGGGTGGGACATGATGCTGCATGTCTGCGGCATGATGACCCAGTGCTAGACATCACTATAAACTATCACATTGCAGATATCATAGCGATATGACTGAAAAACTGTTACAACTATGTTAGAAATCCAAAACACACACACACTGTTTTCTTTTATCTGAATTACCTACATGTTTACAATGCATTTAGTTTCATAGTGGAGAGGCAGCATTCTTGATTCCAAAATTCGTGGCTAATTTGAACCAGGCTAGAAATAAGTGTCAATATCAAGAGTAAGTTATGATTACACGATGTTTATGCCAGACTGCAAATTCAATGATAAAGGGCCTTAACATTCATTCTCTTTTGATGATAATTGATATTAATAAAGCCTTAGCACAATCAGTGTTTATGGTAGTTCAACAGTGACAGTAATTATTATGACGACCAATTTAACTTCCTTATGTGTCTCCATAGCTGCATTTTCCCAGATCAGTACAACTGCTTAAGTTGACTGCACATGTCATGTATTAAACTTGTCATATATGTGCTATATTATACATATAAGACACTTATTCTGATTTATAAATCTTAAATGCTTGATTTACAGGTGATCTATAAGCGTAATTGCCCATCCTAGAATGGAATAAATAAAAAAGTATATATATATATATATATATATATATATATATATATATATATATATATATATATATATATATATATATAAAGTTGGGATGGGGAAGTTTAAAAAGAAAGTTCGAATGTACAAAAATAAAAAAAAAATGTTTTTAAAAATTGGGATGTGGCCAATTGATTTGAACTCGTGACCTCTTGTTTGGCAGCCAGGACATACAGAAAGACAAACAAATGTAGGTGTTTATACAGGGCTGAGCAAATCCCATAGCCCGACATCCCGGACTAGTCATTTTTGAAGTTGGACAAGTAAAATTTTCCAAGTCGCTAGTCCGGGACAAGTGCTTTTAAAAAAAGTTGGGCTAGTCCTTATTTTCATGCTTTAATCACTATACCTGCCTTTATTTGGCCAATCATGCCCTCTGGGCGTACTGAATACTTGATTCTACCCCTCTTCGTGTATATATTTACATCCTTTTACCGCTTGACTGCATATTGGGCTAAGCGACCAAATTATCGGCAAATCAAAACACGTCAAACAAAAGAAAGCCAGTATGATCAATTAGCAGTGTTGTAAGCGGTTTTGTTGCAATGAGTTTACTCAATCTAGATCATAACGAGCGGCTCACTATGATTTTAATCCAGCGAGTCAGTGTAATTAAATTAATGAAAGGTACTTTATCGACATCAGTGTTGGTTTCCTTTATGAACTGATTAAATGACAGTAATGATTCTTTAATTTATAATTAATTATACAGATGATTAATTTCCATATATATAATATATATAAGATATTTAATGACACAAGTGAAATGTCAGTATATGCAATTATGAGTAATATAAATGAGCAAACCAGATAGTCCACACTTCACCTACAGTTCACTTATATGTGGCACAAACACTTTTTGTAGGTGGTGTAAATCATCTATTCAAGCTGTATATGATTATTCAGACTGATTTAAAACAAGAATGAATAATTGCTCACCAGACCCTTATTTATACATATTTCATTTTACCTAATATTCTAAAAAACTAATTATTTCCATGGAAAATTCCACTAACCCATGAGCTCAAATTTAGTAAATATATTGTAAACCACTTTTAATCATAACAAAAGTCAGGTATGCAATATAACCTCTATCCACATCTCTCAATCACAGACAAAAGTCAAACATACACTATAAGTGAAACATAAATAACACCATGATATTTTAATGTGCTGGCTCTATTTGCAGTAATGTGGTTTCCATAGAAACCAGATAGATAACTTTTTTTCTTCTCTAGACAGCTGTCTCCAGTACAGCTCAGTCTATTTGTTTTAGCATAAAATATGAATTTTGAACATGATATGTTGTGGTATAACTGTTTTTGAGTCAGCTTCCCTAGCAATAGTGCATCTTCAATTTATCCATGTGTAAAACCTACAAATCATACTTATCTCCAATCCAGATGTCCAAGACTATTTTAACTAATAAATTTAAAAAAACAATCATACAATGACCTTCTCTCCAAAACTGCTGTACCACATTCCACCAAATGTGATGGAGTCTGTAGCATCAGTATCTTTCACATTCAATGCCAAATATACCATCTTGTCTAGCAGCTGTTACTCAAAACAGAAGCACACTTAACATGTAAAATACTATCCATTTCCCACAAAAACTGATAATTATCATGACATGGCTATGTTTCAATCCAAGACATCTAGAGAAAGGTCATTCATTTACAGTACACTGAAACTCTCTATTTTTATGTTTTCAATTAATACAAGAAATTATTGATAAATTGAACTTAAAGTGAAAGTTTAAGAATACAATTAAGAAATCAAAGATTCAATCTCTTCCTAACATGTGGACTAGATTTTTAATATTAATTTGGCTATAGTTTAACAAGAAAATTATAAATGAATATTTCAGTATTGATCTGTTTTCTTCTTTTTCTTTTCTATTTGAACATTTGCAAGTTGTTGTCTACCTTTATGTTGCAAATGTTTGTCAGTCTGATCCTCAGATTTACTAAACAAATTTAATTCCTCTGTAATTTTAGCAGCCAAAACATATGTCCTTCCAATTAAACTTTCTCCCTATTAAATAAAATTCACTAAGGCTATTATTTTGAATCTCTGAAGCTTCAATAAATTTTAGCTATACTTGGTTTTTCAGATGGTTTACATTTTGGAATGTCTCTTGAGAACTAAACATGGGGTAAAGTTTCGTCCCAATGTGGGCCTTGAGTCTCTACATGATTCCACGAGTCTTTCTTACTTTTTCTTGATTTTAAAAAAGTTAAATTATACAAAATTTAAAAGGCACAGTATTACTTGCTCCCTTTCTCTCTCTCTCTCTCTCTCTCTCTCTCTCTCTCTCTCTCTCTCTCTCTCTCTCTCTCTCATGTTTAATGTCACCTTGCACACCAGCTTCATCTAATAGCTCACTGTCAACATTCTGTTGAAGATATTGTTGTCCACTTTAGCAAACTCTAATTTCTCTGCCTAGATGCCGTGAAATGCACTTAAACTGCTCTTTGCTACTTATGAGTTTTCTCCCATTATCCAGCAACAAAAGTGGCCATTTTCACCAAATATAACTGCATTTCTTAAAATTTCAAAAAGTATTGGCATGTTTTGAATCATTTAAAATTTAAAACAATAAATCATTCCTGTTATTTTACACCAGGACTTATTATTTAATAGTTTAACTTGTAAAAGTAGTTCCAGGCTGGGTGTGCAATATGGAATGTGTGATATGGAATTACAGACTGAACATCTGTATCAATCGCCATGTAATATTAAACAGATATGCAATAATATGTTAATTCCACAAGTCTTATAAATAAACAATGAAAGTTAAGTCCACATTTTGTAATTCACAGTATCATATAAATGTCAATACCTAATGTCATCTGGTACAAATAAGAAGTTATGAAATATTCCATTGTCATCTGGTCATTGTAAATTGTCATCATCGAGTCATCACAAATATCGCCAAGTCAAACTGTTTCCTTAGCTTCACTGTCATATGTGAGTACTTATGCAGAGACTAAGCTTGGGCTCTGTAAGCAACATTTTAATCGCAGTCTGTGAAATGCATTAAAGGATGAAAGTGAACAAGTTTTAATTGCGCATCAAGATCACAGGGTATTTGAATAAGCACACTATCTTAATTGGCACTGAGCAAATATCAAACTCATGCTTGATTAAAAGGTTGCCACACTGGAAAACCGATAGGGCGCTGCCTTCATAATCTAAGGAATTTAGGTCAAACAAGCACAGGAAGTTGTGGAACTCTACTTGGCACTGCACTTCATATGGGTTCATTGAAGATGTGTGGACTTTCAATGTGCTTCATTGCATGTCTGATGTCATTTCTTGGATTCTTGCAATGTGGTGAATTTATGGTTCAATCATTGTAGACAAATTCCTTATACAACTGCCTGAGGATTCAAGATATGACATTTTCAATGGACAAATTTATGTTATACTTACCTTGCCATCTTTAAAATAATTAAAAAAAGGGACCCTTTTCATGCTGGTGTCAACATTTTAATCCTTCAGAACTCATGGTTGTGTCCCATGTCCTGTCTGGAGCAGTATTTGAGTCTGTGGCAGCAAAGTGCTTTGGCTTTCAGTCATGGTGCAGCCACATCTGCAGCTGGAGCTGGTATGGATGACCATTTAGTTAAGACTTTAGGACAACAGTCTTCGTCATGTTATACGCGCTACATCAGAGTTCTCCCTAACCATCTTTCTGCTCAGGAACATTTGTGTACATATATTTAGTGTCATGTACTTTGGACACCATTCCTTCCAAATGGACTGTCACATTCAAACTGGCATCCTCTCTGGTGCCTCTAATTTGATATATTTTATAATTTAGTAAATGGAATTCTTACTACAAACTACTTGTGCACTTTCTTCTTATGCTTTTTTTTGTGGTGTGGATAATTTGCTATTTGTGGAGCCCATTTCTTCCAAACCAAACAATCTGTGTATGTCAGATATAATATTTCAAATGGATAAATGCCTATTCATTCTGCATCATAGAGTATCTAAGAATGACATTTTCTGTCAAGGTGTGGATATCATAATAATGATATGAATTATGATATCCTTCTATGTCCTTTCCATGTGATGAGGAAATTCCATCGTATTTGGATATTAGCTGGAGCTCGCCTTTGTGATCCACTGTTCCTCATGGACAATGGTCTCGTCTTAGGTAGAACTTCCTTGATTGCTACTATCAAGGCTGTTTTGCTCAGGTTAGGTTGTGATTCACATCGCTATAATGGACAAACCTTCTACATGGGGGTATCTACCAGTGCTGCTAAGGCTGGAATTCCAGACCATCTGATCCAACCTTGGGTTGATGGTCCTCTAATGTACATTGTAGATATATTCAAGTGCACCCCAATAGAGTTAGCTTTGTGTAGAGGCAGATGTCACAAAGTGTGCCTCACTTGTCAGTTCACACTTGTGTGGATCAATCCACTATTCCTCTTCTTTACTTAGTAATACCATCATACAATTTTGGAACACTTCAGAGATGTATAGTTCTGTACATTGTAGTCATTCATTTTCACATCCTATGCTATATTGTCAATTTCAGCTGTATCATCTATTAATGGACATGTGAATTCCGAACTTATTATCTAATACATATATCTAATATTGATACCTTTAGGTACTTCATGATTATCATGTGGTCTGAAACCTAGTTCATGCATTTCACACGTTAATGCATTCCAATCATTATTATCTTTATTTATCCATACATTTCCTTAAATTGGGGGCCTTCATTACAGTCACACTGTTCCATAGTAACAGGGCTCCCTTCACTTCGTTTTGGCCATTGCCTAGTTTCATGCATTCACAACTTTGCTTTAAATCCCCACTTTATGTCAGTACTTAAATGTACTAAACTATTATGTCCATATATTTCATACCCACTTCCTATGGTGCATGTATGGAGTATCAGCTGAAGTTTGTTATCATTGCAATCCTCAGGATCAGACTTATCAAGTTTCCGTTATCAGTGTCCCTATATACCTCGTATCAGCCACTTGGGGCTCCGTGTACAGGTGTCAGACACTCTTCACAGCCCTTCAAACTGCCCCAAGTATCTCTTCCTGAGGTATTCCTATAGAACAATTCAGAGCTCGGCTGGTGCAGTGTGCATGTGCTCTGACAGGATTTGATCCCATTATGCCAAAGATTATTAACATCTACAATAAAGTTAATTTTGAACCTATGTATTGTGTGTTATTTAAACTAAGGAATTAATATCAAAGATGCATAGGAAGTTGTGGAACTCTACTTGGCACTGAACAAGTATTGAATTCTCAGCTTAAATGATATTCAGCCTGAAAACAAAGTGAGAGTTGCTGTCCAAGCCAAGGGCTTAGAGGGCCAAATGCACTGGCAGAAAACTTGTGAAATATCATTATTTTGTGAATTAAACTTATGGGGAAGGAAAATACAAATTAAATCAAAACTTTTATTGCATCAAACACAATTTTAAACAGCAAAACACATATCAATACAAAATACAGGTTGTTTGGGCTTGCACAAAAATGGAAGCAATATACCTAAAATACCTGCAATGTAAACACCCATGGTAAACAACACTAATGGACCCTTCACTTTGTGGCAACTATATTTAATTTAAAAGTAATATTTTTAATAATTAAAATCCAATTAGATACATGTATTGTGTAATGAATACCATCATGAAACGGATAAACACAGCACGTACCATGTATGCATTTCTGAATGGTAAAAGTGGCATGAAATGTAAAAATATTTGAACTGACAGTATTTTGATGTAATACAAACATCTAGAGGTTCCAACATTACCCCTAGATTTATCACATTTTCTAATCTATGTCATGCTTATAAGACAACCCTTACTTTGCATGAATCACATTTGCAGTACCAAAACACTGACTTATAAGCAAATACACATTGCATTATATTTTACACGTGTTTGTTTTATTTTAGCAATTTCAAAATAAAAGATTTATAAAGTACTTTACATTAAGTTGTTTCAATGCACACATATCTATAAGGCATACAGCAACTAATTTCCACTCACTGCCTTAAATCAATATGTAAAATAAGTAAGGATAGCGAGAAACAAGTTCAAATGCTAGTAATTCTTAACATGAATAGAAGAATAATAAAAAAAATTCTTATATATGAAAATTAAAATTTTATACTTATTCAAATGGACCCTCTGAAATGACAAACCATTCAAATGGATCATACAACTGTTGTTGAAAAATTTAAGTCATTCTGAAAGCACATTTCATTGTATCCATACATTTTTAATCCAAAATAACAACAAACCTGTAAAATATAAGAACTATTTACTGAAGCACTGTTATTAATTAAACACCATGTATATATACTAATTGCAGCAATGTATTCACTACTGAAGCTCACATTTCACTGATTTTCTGACAAAACCACTGTGTTAATCAAGTCTGATGGTACTCATAAATGGCTGTCAGGTAAAAATTACTGAGTTGCAGAACTGCACCTGTTGAGCGGTCAAAGATTAAGATAATTAAATCTGACCATTCACTATTTGTCATGTGAGCTGCAATTATCCATCCAGCATGAATTAGCTTGATTAATGAGGGTGCAAGGTTTGTGTATTAGTACACTGACTGTCACCAGTAACATCTTCCTTTCCCTTGATGGCCTCCATGACCTGTTTAGCACACCACTTGTGAAAGTGTGATTTCAATTAATTTTGTACTCTTTATTTATTGCCAAGCCTAGTTGCTGAAGTTGGCATATACATGAGGCAAGCACGAACAAAAGGAGTGATTTCATCATCTTTCAAATGTGTTAGCATCTTCACTTTTTGGTAGTATTGCCTTCCTTTGATGTTGAGTACATAGATAAAAACAAGGTGTTTTGATCTTGACAGTGTTTTAGTTGTGCTCATAGAGGTGGTATTATTATGTTAGTGTTGTTGGCTGCATTGGCTTTCTTTGGTGTTATTAAGCATTTGGACGAAATTGTTAGCAGGTTAAGTCTTTGTGTTAAAAAATGTGGTAGGGTTATTTTAAATAATGTATGGATTGCCATTTGTGTTGGCATAGTTTTATGCTTTTGTACACTTTAGTTTGGATATTTCTAGAGGTTAAACCATGGAATTAAATAGATACTAATCCACAAACCTTGACAAACAAAACCATGAATTTAAGTCTGGTCAGTTTCAGCAGTTTCCTAGAAATTATAAATGATTTAACAGCTTTTGTTTTGATAGACCAAATTGAGAGATTGTTTATGCAGGAGTAATGTTCATATTTTCTTGAACTGTGACATAGATAATTAGGAAACATATTTTATTTAAATTAATGATTAAAAAGAAACAGAAAGAAATATAACAAAAATCAAATAGAAAGAAAGAAAGATAAAATTAGCACCATAGAAAAGGTTATAATAAGATTATTTACAGTTGATAAAAGGTTTATTATTGACCAGCAATAATAAAATAAAACAGTTAAAATCAATATGATGAGATGGTATGGGTAATATATAAAGCTTCCTGATTAACAGGCAATGTAAATGCTCACACCCATTATTTGTTGTTTACCTTCATTTTCTTGCCATTTTGGTACTTGAACAAATTCACTCTCCTCATCAGGGTTACTGGAAACAGTGCCTGAAGTCTCTTCTTTTACTGGATTTTCTGTTTTCTCATCTTCAGTTGCTGCATTACCTGAAATTTACATATTAGCATAATTTGGACATTAACTAAAAGGGCTCTCTTTGTTAGACATTACGTGACAAAGGTATTTCTGGAACCAATGACCTGGTTTTGGTTCTGATGAGCTTAAACAGAGATCAAAATCTGATATATAATTAAAATGAGTGAATTTCAATCACATACACAAACCATATAGAGAGAGCTAAACCTGAAGCTTACATCCTCACTCTAAGGAATTCATTGGCAGACTGATTTAATCTCTACTGATTCATTACCATCACTCGATGGAATGGTGAGCAATGTTAACAGATTGTCCCAGATATGTGGCAGGTTGTAATGGCCCCCATCCCTGTTCAGCAGCAATTTGAGCACACTGATGTAGATTGATTCCTTAACCCCCTGCTCAAACCAGGTTTGTTCTCGAGCAAGGATTTTTACTGAGTTCCAAGTTACAGTATGGCCAGGGGAAACATTGTAAATGTGCTGTGATACTTCTGTCCAGCTTGAACATGGTCTTCTATGTTCATTAAGTCTCGCTTTCAATGTCCTTTCAGTTTTCCCCCAATACCGACGTGATGGCACTGGCATTCACCCTGTCACTTAATGCGATAGATAGGTCCACAAATATCTCTCCTATCAGACTTATCCTTAGGCTGAACTAACATCTGTCTTAGGGTCCAATGTTAACTGTCAGTAAAAATTAAATCAGTCTGATGATAAAGTCCTTATCGTGAGGACGAAAGCTTATGGTTAGCTTTCTCTATATGGTTTGTGTATGTGATTGAAAAGTTAAAAACACTGTCAAAAATAATAATACTACACTGTTAAGTTTTCACCAATTTAGTAAAAGGAGTGGATGTTCACTTATGTGTAGAATATCCAGAATACAATCTGATAACAAATGATATGATCTTTTGATGTCATGCCAATGTTAAGGGAAGTGATACTATTTAAAGGGAAACCTGTCTACAAGTTACCACCTAACTTTGTACCTGATGGAAAGGTATAGTTTATACAGAGGTTTCAAAAGATTGCAGATACAGGAGAAGAGACCAAGAAATATTGTCCTTTAGAAGCAGGTGTCTATTACATGAATGTAATATTCAGTACGTTTATTGGCAGATGCAGACTAAAAACAAGAGTCCCTTGAATCGACTGATGCTTTACTTGGCCAAAACGAATTTACAGGCATTTAAGATGTGACGATTTCTTTCCTTCAATTACAGAGTGCTGAAATCATTCATCAGCATTATTAATAGTTTCAAAGTAGCCATTATGGCAGCTATTCTGGATGCAAGATCAGCACCATTGGCATTTATTACAAACTAAATATCATTAGCTTTCTTTGACTTGAGTAACACAGACAGTATTTATACTGGCATAGTCAGACCAAAAACTAGAGTCGCTTGAACAGACTGATGCTCTACTGGTCAAAATGAATTTCCAGGAATCTATAATTTCAAAAGAAGACTTTTAGTAATAAGTCCTAGTGAAAATAACTATATCCATTCACAGTACTGTAGTGGTAATCACAACATTTTCAAGATGACTGCTATGATATGAGTGCAGTATGTCATACTGGCTGCAGTTTCATTTAAAATGCTATACAAGCATTAGAGGTCCTTTTAATAATAAGATGTCAAGGTTGCTGGCATGGGGGCAATGCTGGATGTTCAAGAGGCACCAGCCAGGTATCAGGATGAAACTGTATGCCAAGCTTCATGACTATTCTTCAAGTAGTTTAGGACAAGTGATAAAAAACAAATGATAATTGGCACCATAAGGTCTTCTAATCAGCCTGTATACCTAAAGCATGGTATTACCTATATATGTACCTCCTGGACTGGAAATTCTGAGGTATGGAGCAGACCTATCTGCTGAAGACCTTCGTCCCAAACACTCATGATGTAGGTGAACCTCAACATTAGTATCATCAACCCTGTGTGACTGGTTTAGCACTCTATCAATAACTGGAACAGAGACATGAAAGCCATAATCATGGTTACTATGAGAAAATGTAACAACTGAAATGTTATATAAAACAAATTTATTAAAATGACTTTATACATTAAATTTAATTTTTACATTATTTCCAACACAATTTGAAGGAGTTATTGCCTCATTTGACTTGGCACTTTGCCCTTCAAATGAACCATGCTGGAGGAGGCATCTGCAAGATGTTGACACATATCTATAGCAGCTCTCAATGTGGTCATCTAGGCATATTTACCCATATTAAACTCACTAATTATTGTTCTAAAATTTAATACAAATATAGTTTAACCAAAGACTATTCAATCCTGATAATTAAATGCTCTGCACTTTAATTGTCATTAATGAAACTTCCAGACTAAAATTTGTATCACTATGGACTTTTACAACGGTAGCCTGGAACTTATAATAAACTGGGTAAAGAAAATAACAAGTCATGTCTAATTGTCACAATATAGGGCAGTAGAAATGTTTTTCTACATGTGTAGCATTCATTGTGACTTCAGAGTGCATGACATTAAGTCCACTTGTACCAGATAACACATTTAAGCTGACCTCATCCAAAAATGACAATGTACTTTAACATTGCATTGTGCCATATATGTTTATCAGTGCATGTAAATAATGACCTTCCAAAGGAATATGCAAAGGATCCAAATAAAGTGAATAATCACCATTTAAAGGTATGTGTAATTACTAATCTGAAAATTTGACACCAGTTATTGAAATAGTCAGTACTGAAAGAATTCTGATGACCTGTACGACTTTTACTAAAGTACTGTTGCACTACCACTGGTTGTCAACATAAAAATTAAAAAAAACTCTATATATCTGAAGTCACTAAATTATAATTTACCTTAATTTAAAACTCCTATTGTTAGACAAACTCAAATAATGTAATATACACTAAAATAGCTAGCTACATGGTACATTGCTGTCCACTAAACATGGAATAAATCATTAGCGCTCAAGGGATCAATATTTGTGTTACCTTTTACTGGAGTAAAAATTTATAAACTTATAAGCTAGAATACAACACAGCAAAAGAAGCAATAGCTATAAGTATAACAGATAAATAACAACTGTTTTTATTTCAGGTAGATTTCATGGAAAATATACCTGAACTTTTGAAAAGGAAAGGATGACAAGAAAATGTTTCCATGATGGCTGACCATCCCTGTTTCTCAATGTCAACCCTTAAGCACTTTTTCCCCCATGGTACCCCTGCAACTAAAACTCATATTAAATATAAATAATGTTTACAAAATAAAACACCTGATTACCCTAATTTTAAAACCAGTGCAACAGAAAACATGTTTGTTTTGGTCTAATGCCATTTTTGCCAACTTAGACAAGCTATTCGGCTGGTACATATTCTGATGATCGAAAGTGTTGAGATATATCACAGTATTACAAAACAAAATATTTTAATGACAAATGAATGCATGGGACTTTTAAATCATATTATTAAGATCTATTATATGTGTAAGTGGCTACAAGTACAGTGACTTACCACTATTATCCTCAAAATAAACCAGGCAGTATCTATCTTCAGAATTCATTTCCACCTTTTCTACTTCTCCCCCACCACTTCTTCTTTGGTTCTCAAAGTAAAACAGTATGGTATCATGGCATGTAGATGGTTTCAAGTTCTGAACAAGGATGCAATTAGAAATGGCAACCTTTGCAACTTGAAGGAAAGTTCCTTCTATGCTTCTTTCTTTGCAACCTTTCCTGAGTTTTGGGAAGTCTGAAAAAACAATGAAACTCTGGGTTAACTTATTACTGTTATTCAAGCATGTCCGTTACTAACCATACTACTTAATAATTGCAGTATGCCTTGTGGGAGGCAAATGGCTAAAAAATCTGTCTGAGTTTTATGATTTTGCTTAAATGTTCCACAATGGATGCTTGGTGTCTCATTATCTCTTAACTTCATGCTTCAAAAAAAACATCTAAAATAAGGATCTAACATGTATTTTTATACAGCACAACCATACTGAAAAATAGAGAATGCATATATTTAATAACAGACCAATTTTAACAAAAACGCAGCTAACTCTTCTAGCATGTCTGTACAAATACGAAATGGAAACAATGTCCATTACATTTGTCTGTGTGTGTTTATTATGATGAGATTTCACCTTCTGAAATTCACCCAAATAATACAGTGCAGGTATTATGATAGTTACAGTAATTCAAGACTGATATATGTATGATGATGTTCTTACTAATCTGCACATATGGATGTACCTAAACTAAAGAAAACTAATACAAAATGTGTATTTTCTACACTTCATTTGAAATAGTAGTGCAACATAAACTGTATATTTACATATAGAACGAATGCACTAATGGTATATTATTAGTCATATAAGTCCATAATGGTTTAATGTTTAGCTTTGATTCATCTGTATTCTCTTACATGTGTGGAAAATTTAACTTCATTTTGCAGACTAACTCATGCTCTCTATGATGAGCAGGAATGAGTCCATTGGTTCAAAACTAAGATCATAAAAAAGAGGACAAAGTGGGGCTGTTATTACTCGCTTGACTGAAAATCTGCCTAACAGACAAAAATTCAAGGGCAGTTGGGCAAGAAATTTAAATCAGTAGCATGCTTTCTTCCAATGCTATTGGTTGTATATGTTATAAAAAAGTTGAATGTGAGCATTATGATTTAAAAGCAAATCAGCACAATACTGGTTATGTAGTGCTGATTAAAGGTAAAGTTCTAAACGCAAAAATATAAAGAGCTGCAAACAAACCTAAAGGATTATAACACCTTTCAAACAAACTTTAACATAAGAATTAAAATTCCCAGGTGTCATGAACAATCACAAAGCTCAACCCAACCTTTAACTTACTGAACTACAGAGTCATAGCCATAGTAAACATTGATGTGTAAATCATAAATTCAGACTTAAGTGATCTAATCCCTTTATATACCTAACAATTTATTGCAATTTTTTTTCTTCTTTTTATTTGAAATCAACTCATTTTAAAATTTAAATTTATAACTTATTATCTGCACTTATAGCTTAAGTTAAGTGTGGGAAACAATCTAACATCCTATCAATGTGCCATACAAAATATCAAATAATAATCTTAAATTTTTTTTTCTGTGATATACAAGTAGAGATATTATAATGAGTTAACAAAATCCAGTTATTTTTGTTGCTTTTGCATTATTTTACTGTTACAAAGTTACAGGCTTTGAATAACCTTGCGGAGATATAGATAGCAGAAAGTTTAAGCATCAGTAGCGATCTTGATTAACCACTATAGGTGTCACCTCTCATGAACAACATGCAGCATTCAGTCTACTCATCTATTTCAAAATTCTTGTCCATAGTTACAGTTAGCCTGCTGAGGGCACCATATCAGAATATACAATGCATAGTCCTTAATATGTAAAGTTTACCATCGATAACTCCCCCTAAAAATTGTGGAAGCTGAACTATCAGCTGAAACTTTGAGGGGGGTGGGGAGAAGACACTCAGATACTACTGAGACTAGGATCACAATTATTAAAACTCTATCAGATTAAACAAAGTAACAGACAGTGAAAATCAACAAGAAAGGTAAACATCAACAAATATTTTTTTCCCTAGAATACAAGGTGAAAATTGTAAAAAGAACTTATAGCATTGCAAATTAAATCCAAAATACTCCTAGAATTTTCTAACACAAGACCTAATATTTAAAGTTCTTAATAAAGTTTAGTGGTATTCCAAAGGAAAGCTAATGCTGAAAGTGTTGATGTGCCAGTGATGGCCTGTATCCTAGTGATGTGCCAAGTTTCTTGTTGAATCACACTAATACAGTCCAAAAATATATCCTTATTTGAATTTCACTATAAATCCAAGTCTTTATTTCCAAGAATGTTATTTATGAGCACTTTGTATTTCCAGAGAAGAATGGCTTGAATTACCCTGTGACTTGAGGAAAAGGCAGTCACGATCTGTCACCGGTTGTCTACAGAAGGCTACATGGATACGGATATGTGTCAAACTGGTCTGAGAACAGTGCCATAAATCGAGAAAAATAAACAAAGCAGAATACCTGTAGGTTCTTTAAGCTATTGTTTGCTGTATCAATGTAACTTATTTTGCTTTCCTATACAACCTAAGCATGGACCGTTACGCTATAAAAAATCCATCAAAGAAGATTTTGGTTTTGGTGGATCTGCAGACTACTAACAGAACAGTGGATTTTCCTGGATACTAACTTTGGATGTGTTCCAACCAACTACCCTGCTTCCCATCCACCATGTATTCCCATGGCAGTATGGAGAAAAGTGTTGCAGTCTGTAATACTGTAGAAATAAAGACTGCTTGCAATCCCATTGCAGGATGTGTTTGCCCAGCAATGACTGCTTCATATTTGGACTGACCAGAGCATGTGGGTCCTTTATATTTTGTATACATGGGTGGATCTATGTTGCCATGAGGACATACGTTCTCTTTTTCTTTGTAGGTACTACACAAATGTTTGCAAGGACTAATACCAGTTGGTGGTTTCATGGACAACCAAAAGAACAGTAGATCTGCCTAGTGTGTGTGTGTATATATATATATATATATATATATATATATATATATATATATATATATATATATATATATATATATATATATTTATACACACACACACAATGACAACATTCGCCACTATATTGACCAACAATGAAACGGTTGCAGATGTAGATCGTGTATGAGAATATGTGTGTCTGTTTTGCCCAGGGGAGCAGGTGAAATGAAAAATCACTTTGGATATGCTGCTGGAATGCAAGCATTCTGAATGTGGGCCCAAGAATTCAATATCCTGTGAAAAAGGTATATATTGGCTTGTTTCTTTCTGGGCTGCCAAATATTTGTTTGCTGCCATTGCGTTTTTTTGAAAACAATAATGATGTAGCAAAATCTCAGGCCTCTGAATATGTGGAGACATATCCATGGCTGGTGCAGGACATGGTTGAATCCTAGTTGTTGGATTGATTGCAATCCATTGTTTTTCATGGAGCACATTCCAGGGCAAAACACATTGTTTTGTTTTTGGTTCTGGTGGTGGCCATTTGCAAAGTAAATAGAAGAAATGATGTTTCCAGCTGAGAGTGATTGGCTTGCAGTTGTTTTTCCACAATTCATTGGAGGTATGCAAACCACCTATGTCTTCAAATACTAGAATGTTACTCTGGCTTTTCTATGAAACAGAACAATTGCTGTGGCAGATGTAAAATGGATTCCACAAAGTATCAGATGTGTATTAGCAGATTTGGCATGGGGATTTTGCAAACATGAACGAAAGGCTGATTGTGCCCAGCATAGCCTTGGTTGTCTTAGTAACCATACTGGGTATTCTAGATTATCTTCAGCAAAAACAAGCACACCTAGCATTGTTGACTTACATGGTCATGTCTCTGTCAGTTCCAGAATTTAGAAAACCAATACATTGAGTTGTGCAGATACAAAATGTTTTTGTCAGTTGGGCCACAATGGCAGAAATTTTTTCTTTTTGTTTGCTTGCCCAAAATTCTCAACTGGTTTGTTCTAGTGGTTTTCGCATTCATTCCAAATTTTCTCACAGTATTGCTAGTTTCTACTGCAGCTGTAAAAGAATAGGAGCCACTTCTGATCATTGTTGTGCCATTTGGCATATATATATATATATATATATATATATATATATATATATATATATATATTCCGTTCTCTTTCATTTCGCTTTCTTTCATTGCTGAGCAACTTTGTCCCACCAGTTGTTTTCTCATAGCAAACGATCTTCCTTTAGCATTCATTGGCAATCATGCATGGATAAAATAGAAGCTTTATGCATGGTTGTTGTGTCTTTGACTTTAATGACAAAGGACTTCTGCTTGCATTCCATACTTTTCAATTCCAATACCATCAAACAAAAGTTATATTCAAAGATATCTTAGTGCCAATACATTATTCGGCTACAAATTGGTTTAAGGATGTCTGCTGTGTGATCCTTTACTTTGGGCCAAATACAATGCAGCACACTTACTGATTTTCTAAAATTTCTGCAGATTCACATGTACACCTTCATCATTTTTGGTCAAGCACAGCAGCATGGATTGGCAAACATGTTTGGATATCCACCATGGTAGTGTTTTCTGTTCAGAGCATTGGTAGGTCTTGTTTGGTATATTGTATGAAAAATCCACAAAGTTTTCTTGTTTTGATATTTCCCCAGTAGAGTGTTTTGATTGCCTTCAATAGCAGTACCAGCTTGATATTTTCAGCTGCTGCTAATGCCTGCCATTGGTTTTGTACTGGCTAAATCCAAAATGGTGGATAATGGTCATTTTTCAATAGTTTGAACATCTGTTCGACAACATTTGTGGCAGTTTCCATGGCTGCATCTTCTGGCAACAGACCATGCAGAAACACCTTGATAGGAAGATCCTTTGATGTATTTCCAGTTTGGCAAATGCTGTTCCCAATATTTCCTCTGGACATTTGCAAAAATTTACTACACTACTTCCAAGAATCCCATGTACACCAGTGCATTCCATGTGGCAAACTAATTTGTAATAGAGTTTTCCATGATTTGACCAATTTTACTCTAAAAAGTATTTTAGTGGTTAAAGAAATTCCTAAATTATAGTTTGAAACCCTTTGTTTTAAAAAATACAACCTTCTGACAAAACCATTAAAACTGGAAATAACGAAATAAAAGGAATTCATGATAACATCTTTACATGCTTGTATGTAAGTTCAACTGCAAACAACTTAGACCGTGACCTACTACTGTATAATGCACAGACAGATCTGGATTGATGTTGTTTGTTATACTGATTACTGCTAACAAACTGCACTGACCCAGATCTGATGGTACATAATGTGACAGCATATATGGGTCTTAGCAGTTTTCAACTGGACTTGACTCCTAAGCAAGTATATATTTTATTTAGTTTTAATTAAGTACATCACATTGATTTGCAAATCTAAATTGCAAACTGCATAATTTGGGCAAAATATGACAGCCACCCATTCCTTAGAACACTGTTTTATCTCATTACAGAAACCATCAAAAAGTGCCAATGGCATTTATCTAAATGTTTCTGCTAAATCAAGCTGAAAGAACACTGTTTCTTCAATTCATCAAGGTACTTAATTAAGCAAGCTTTTAAAAAAATATAAATACATGCAGAAAGCATGACTTTGTATAGACTTAGTACAGTGCAGAGGAAAGGAATTGAAATACAACATTATGTAGTACTTTTAATACAACAAATTTATCTTTTTTTCTGTGTCACTATGCCAGGTCCACATGTGACAAGCAATTTTGTGACTTTCTAGTTTCTATAGTAAATGAAGAAAAAAAAACCTCTAAGATTAAAAAAAATATAATGTTACCAATATCATCAGAGAATGTCACAACAACTTTCTCCTCTTCCCCATACAGAAATTCTATGATGTTCATTCCTGTTTCTATCTCAAGGAAGTTGGTCAATAGTTCATCTGTTATAGCACAATTTAGTCCCAAAATAAAGACCCTGTTTTCATAGCAGGGCTTCTCAGGTGGAGGACAGAACAGTGTCACACTCAATGTCTGGCCAGCCACCTGGTGGGAACTGCGGGAAACCACTCTCTGGGTAACTGTTGGAGGAAAAAATGGAGACAAGTTCTTAAAAAGACTCTGGGTAAGTGATGGTAAAAAAGAACTATAATAAATTTCAGAAATGACAAAATTACCTGAGTAGAATAATCTGTAACTTGTCCACTTTTTATATACCAATATAAATCTGCTTCTTTGAATTTTGACAAACTTTTTTTTAGTGATAAGCAATCTTAATGATGTCAAGTAGTGTTAATACTCACACTGCATAGGATTCTTGAATCGATTCAACTTTAGTTATAGATTAAGTAACCCTACTTACATTGGCAATATGACAGGCGGAAGTAGTGTGGACAGCTAGGTTAACCCTTTACCTATGCAAGCACCTCTGGACACCTCTACTCCATTCACATATAAGCACCTCTACTTCGTTTGCATACGAGTGCTATTTCATGCTCCTACACCATGCTCATGGAAGCATTTTTTTGGCGCCTGCTGTAAACATCAGCCATTTTGAACAGGTTTTTGTAGTGCCACCTTCAGGGAAACCCCCATTAGATACAACATTCATTGCTGCAAATGACCATTACATCATATCAGATGGTCACTGTTTATGCTCTAGTCGAAATCTGCTATTTAAAGTAACTGGGTCCTATTCTTCACTCTCCAAAATGGAGGTCGTAGATTTTGTTCAGTACTTACTGTGTTTTAACAATTAGAATCACAACTATAAAAGCTTCAATAACTTAGGTAAAGGCACTGATATTGATGTCGGCAGCAATTAGTTTTTATAAATTATCAAATTCAGATGACTTAGTGATGTAGATGCAGACAAAGAACTTGTAAATTTTGAGTATGAGAAATGGCATCTATGGTTGGTCATGCAGCTTCACTAACCTGATGGTGAATGAGTTCTCTCAAGATTTTAAAGCACAAAATAAATTCTTCTGTGAAAAATAATTACAGAGCTATAATGATTGGACTTTACTCTTGAATTTATTTATACATACATGTAATAGATGTGTACCAAAAACGTAAAATGGTTAAAATAAATGTTAAACTAATATACACTGCACTGCTTAACAGTTAACAGGCAGGCCTATGTGTATGTCGTCGAATAGGTAACAGGTGTTTTATACATAGTGCACTGCACTGGTAACTTTGGTCCATATGTATCGAGGTGTTAAAAAGCCATACACTCTATGAGGTAAAGAGTTAAATGTTGTTTTTTGTGTGGGTTGTTTTTCTTTTCATCAACATTTTTAAGGGATAGATATAGATTCTGATTGTCTTTTAAAATCTGTGCACTAATTTGGCAGAACTTAGTTAATAATTGGTCCTGTACTGACTGGAGAGGTCAGTTCTCTGTAAAAGGGTTATGTTATATCATTTTAAAATATCAAATCACAATTACATTTACAAGAATCCGCTGTTTTCAATAATAAAAACAAAATTACAAATAAGGTACGCAACTCTTCACAAGTATAGACAATCATTAACATTCACTCAAGTCATGTCCTACCTTCAACCTCCTTAAATGTGACATAAGCAATGCCATCTTTAACCTCAAACTCTTCTATATCGCCTCCTCCAGATCGGCGGGAATTTTCAAAGTACATCTCAAGAACCTCCTGATTTGTGTCAGAAGAGAAACCTTGGATAGCTACAGTTTTTGAGATAATCCCTCGATCACCTGCCCTGGCCTCATCTTCCATATTATTAAACCCCTCTTCTGCACTGTAAACTGCTGAAATGAAAATTAATTTGCGGTAATCAATTCCTGTTATCCTTTTACTCAATCTTTTATGAATTTGTGACTAAAATGGAAAAGATACCAAAATGAATCACAGGCAAAATCCATACATTGTTTATTAGATCTCTGTCATCTTACAAACAATTTGCATGGTGAGGATATAATTAATGCAACAGCAAAAGAAAATGAAACTTTTGAAAGGAAAACAATATATTCCATAAACTTGCCTATTCTGAATGCCATCACCCTATTACAGTGCTGAAGTCAATTCCCTTAAGGTAAGGGCTAATGTTATCTATATATGTGCATTTTGTGTTTTTATGTCCATGACTATATATATATATATATATATATATATATATATATATATATATATATATATATATATAGGGTTTAAAAATCTTTATAATGTTACTCAATCAGACATGCAATTACTAAATGATCTCATTCACCCTGAATAAATTATAAATTATTACTCAACAGGCTCTCATAGAAACATGAAAGTTGTTCATGTTAAGAAATATTGATCAATGTGAAAGGTTGTTTTTCAGAACTTGTTATGTTACCCTTCTAATACCAGTTTAAGTAATTAAAACCTAAGGCCAGTCTAGCTTCTCTCTGATAACTATTTTTATTAGTATTTCAGAGAGAGTGTGAGTGCTTATATATATATATATATATATATATATATATATATATATGAAATAAATCCATAAATCCATGTGTGTATAAGCTCAATCATAATAAGCATAAAGTTCTGATATAAAACGTAAGGATTTTCAATAAACAAAATCAAGAAAACTGATCATTTCAAGTTAATTTTGGGCAAGTGAATTTTCAACATAGCTTAATCTCTGTGTATGTGTGTGTGTGTATGTACATACGTACGTATATATGTATGCATGTATGTATGAATGTATGTAAGTATGAAAGAGATATTGAAAAAGTTTGTTTTGCAGTCAGATATTTCAATTTCGTTGTGGGGTGGAGGGTGGGGGTATTTGAATGTGACCAAATTAAAGTTTCCATCAACTGCTGAGTCACATTCTTTTCAATCCATAATTAAACACACAGCTGAAATAAATCCATAACTATCCATTTAACTGCAGACTACACGTTATACCTGAATGTAAGCAAGTCCAGGGACACTAACAGATGTGACACCACCTTATTACCTAGATATAATTTTTTGTATCCTCTAAAAAAGGTAGAGACACTAAAACATATTAATTTGTTTTCATGTACAAGAAATTTTGAGACACCCAAGAACTTTTTTGGGAACATGCTGATCGGCAAATTCCATCAATCGTAACACATGACAAGAGCTTGAAGTTTAGATCAATGCATTGGCATGAATCACTGTCATTCTAGGATGTCAATATTTCGGTGCACGTACTAAAAGTTGTGTAGACTTAGCTCAACAGGTATAGAAGACACAATTTTGATCAGCTATAAGAAAAAAAAAACTCTATCCTTATTAGATTTTTAAGTCTTTTTCAAGTGTTCTTTTTTGTTACTTATTCACTTAAAAGTCCAGTCAAACTTTAAACAACAAAGATCTTCATCTGCTGTAGTATAAGGTGCCTTCAGATCAGGGTCTATTTTGTTTGTTCTACTGATTACTCCCAGTCAACTGCACAAACACAGAACTTGCAGCACATTATGTAATGGCAGATCTGGGTCTGTGCAGCTTGGCTCATAAACAAGAAAATATGATATATTTTTTGGTAACAACTATTTCAACAGCTGGGTGTTTTATGTTGGTGACAGAAGATGTACAAGGAAGACCCATATGATACTTTATATTTTCTATCTAATAATGTCAAAGTATTTTGGTAAATAAATGGAAAATTCATTAATCTTAAATCATTTTTGTTTACCTGTGAGGTTTTGTATCAATGATACATGCTTTTCATTTAAAAGGCTGTATGGTGAGAGAAAGAGTAATTACGTAACTAATGTAATATAAATATGGTGACAGGTCTAAGGAAGACAACTCAAAAAGCATTCACCTGACTGCCTTGTAATCTCAAAGGAAAGATTACATGAATAATAAAATTATGCCAGTAGTTTGAATTATTTGATGATTACTTGACTAGAACTTAGGAAAATAACCAGATTTATGTGTGTAATGATTGCAAAAGATTAACGATAATAATTGCATGTGCTGTCATTATTAAATAAAATAATTCTCGCTGCCATTTTATTTAAACCTTCTCTAACATCACTTCATTCTCTCCCTCTCTCTCTCTCATATATATATATATATATATATATATATATATATATATATATATATATATATATATATATATATATATATATTTTTAAGGGCCCATGGTGTAACCTAACCACCCTCTGCAGTGACCTACATAATGTGTGCAGTTGTAATTATGTATGTACGCGTGTGTGTGTGTGTGTATGTATGTATGTATGTATGTATAACAACACACACACTGTAGGTCACTGCAGATGTAAGTTTAATCATATGACATACTCAGCATACAAAACTTGTCAAAATTATCAATGCCAGAGTTATACAATACCATTAGTATAAAAATCAACAATAAAGGATGTAAGATATAATCTATTTTTGCAGAGCTAGTCTTCATTGTAGATTCTATTGTTTTTCAAACTTTTCTTGTTCTACAAATTTATTATGATGATATCACAGACTTCCTCCAGCATTGGTCCACCACTTCCTAACACCCCTACACCCACTCAGTACTAAGATGTTTGAGCAACTGGGCATGCATGGTGAGCAAACAAACTAATAAGTTCCATACCTCTTCCAGCTTCTGCCATTGCTAAGGTCTTTTTCTCAAATCTTCATGTTTAAGTTGGAGTCTAAAAATAAGAGATGGATTTATACAGTATGAATTATGATATAATTCTTACAATATCATACATCAATATGTCCATATTGTGCAAATCTTGGAGTCCATAGTAATTTATGATTAATTCAATACAATAACATATGTCAATATTATAAGTCTATATATTTGCAAATCTTTGTGGACCTTGTAATAATTCAAATAAAGACAGTGATAATGTAACAAAAATGGTGGTTTTATCTCTGTTGGAAAACAAAATATATTTTACAAATATTATGGGTTTTTTTATTCTGTGAATTCATATTAAATCAACTAACTGTATGCAAATTACTGTCAAAAAATTCATGAAAACCTGGCCTTTGGTCTGAGTATGTTAATGCTTTTGTTGTATTGTTTATGTTTACCATATTTGCCGGTACTTTTGACCAGAAAATCTTAGCTTTGTCTTACACTCTGAACCAATTAGGTACTTTTAGTTACATTTAATGATCCTGACTGGAAAGGTTATGGAGTTACAGGTAGGATAAAATACACGGTGCTGTGTGGAACAAAGTGAAAAGCACAATCCAAGGTTTTGATCTGGCCTTATCTTATACTCAGATTGACTAAGGATGAAGGATAGAAAATTTGCCAAATTTGGTGATTTGACTTATACTCCGCATCGACTTATAGGCTGGCAAATATGGTACACATATTGGTCTGGGTATGTCAATGCTTTTGTTAGATTTCTGTTCCATTTATCTTGTGTACTGTACTACATATTAACAGTATTAAAAAAAACTTATATATGCTAAAAAATGAAAGTGGTGTTAGTAAAATTTACGATTTAGCTAGGAACAAATCACATTTCAATATGACTACAGTATATTCTCACAATTTTGTGGACATGGCAAGATGAAATATATTTTAATAATCTTTGTTTAAGCCACATGTGTTAAGTTTTTGTTCTCTGAATTCATAATGTATCATTTAATGTTCTGCAAGAAAATAAATGCTGTTAATTTGTTTTCATCTAAAAGACTACTATCACTAAGATAATGTTTTAGTTATTTTTGTCCCATCTATTTATACTAGTCTTTGTATTTCAAAGCCTGCTTTTAAATAAATTTATGTAGAATATTTCTTTATCAAAATTAAACTTTATATAAAAAGATAATGAACACAGTGATTTACATTAGATGAATTTGCAATGTAATTTTTAACTGTATGCCCATTATTATTGAAAGTCTATACTATACAAGAACAAAGATAAAAAGAAGCATATCATTATTTAAAATAATTTTGTGTATATAATATAGCAATGAAGAAATAATACGGTCCATAATTGCTGGCATATAACTTCATTTGCTGACAAATGGAGGTCCATTGCTCAGTGTAGTACTTCCATAATGATATCAAAACGTATCCCTTGCACTTCCTTCTCTGTTTGCTTCTGAATTCTGTAACCCTTTGATGCCATCTTAACTTAATTATCCCTGTTTGTTTATTTATTTTTTTATCATTGTCCTTAACTAATCAAAATGCAACTACTAATAGTGGGATCATCAGACAATATGAACTGATAAAAACCATCTGATCAACGCTGCTATAATTATAGCACTTTTGATATCATTTGCCAATTTACAAAATTTAATACTATTATAGAATACAGAATATAATGCTGACTTGAAACAACTTTTCAATCTTTGGTTCCATGGAAGTGTTATTATATTATAGAGTGAAGTACATGTACTGTATACTGTTGGGTTCCTCATCAAAAATTCAAATACAATTTTTTGGGGGTAAATATGATGTGAAAAAGGTACAATTTGCATGAGAAATTAATAAATACATTGGGTCAGTTTAAATGCATTACTGTTTGATAGTGAAAGCCTGCCATACTGGCCTCCTTTATAAAAAGTTTAACAAACAAAAATCTAAATGTGACAGCTCACATCTATTTTGTTCTGATTTTGGATAGAAACCTGCTAATACAAATCTTTTGTAAATTTTACAGCTGGAAATCATCCAAAACTTGTTCTTATTATGTCTGTGAAAACTACAACAAAAAAGTCAGACGTGTGTGTGCTCAACTGTTTTTCTTATACTATTTCACATGGTCGGAATCAGCCTGGCATCTGGGCCGAACCAGCCATGGTATGAATCAACTAACATTTGACCTAAAGCTGTACCGAGATTACCAAAGGCTACATGTAAACACACTAAGTTTACCCATAGAAAAAATATATAACAAATAGACATGAACTATAATTTTAAAATAGTTTTAAAAAAACTCGATAATGCAGACTGTTTCTTTACCTATGGCACTCAACAGCTCCCTTTACCTCTCAACAGGAATTACATCACAATTAATACTTCCAGTTCAGTACCACGAATGTAGTTCTAGTCTATATTTAGAACATTTTCCTCTCTCATTTTGGTGGTGATATAAGAGTTTTATTTATGCATTTTTGGTAGGGATTTAAAGGTAACTGTTTATTCTTGATAATATGAGCTCAGGGTGTTGTTGTCTGTATGTATTTTGGCGAACGTGCACAGTGAGTAATAAGGCCTTGGTGATGATCCAGAAGTGAAATCTGTGTTCTGTTTACATGCTGCTATGTTGACAGTCAATCATCTAAAATAAGAACATGTCAACCCCTTTGACAAGAGTGGAAAGGTCAGTACTGAGAAACAAATGTAGAGAACATATAGTAAAATTAATTGTGTACTATGTCCAACAGTGCATCGAAAATGGGTTCCTTAGCTCGAGGACAATGGCGGATTAAATGTACAGAGACTACATTTATTCAGCAGTATCGAACGACTGGTGTTGCTCTGTATGTCGGTACAAATTGTGTTGAAATCATTCAATTAGGAAAACAATTAGGTCATTGTACCTGCAGTTTGAGACTTTCGCGTGAAAATTTACAGAGCTTAAATACGTGGATATAATTCGCATTATATTTCCTGATTTGAAGGAACGAAAGTATAACATCATTCGACAATTATCGTATGCACAACGTGTTTGGGTATATATTCTCGTAATGTAAGCATAAATTATAAATTACTTTAGGAAGTGGAAACGAGCAAACTGTCAGTCTCACAAAGAATATTCACTATGGCCTACCTATACCCTCGGTTGTGATGATTTTGTTGTATCCAACATCGAAAGTAGGGACTTGTCATGTGACCATTGAGCAACGCTTCCAAATTAAAGAGTGAAGTGAATTGACTTCCCAGCGCAAGATCACGAGGTCATTATAGTTCCGTTTATATTTTCATTTAGGTCCATTTATTTAAAACGAATAGTTAAAACCTGATAATTATGTAAACTGTAACTACTATTTAATAATTTTTTTTAGATGAATCATTTGTTTTTGCACGTAAAATATGCTATCATAATTGGACTGAATTTATGATTGCATAGCCTTTATTGTAGTTGTAGTTGTAGTGGTATTGTTGTTGTTGTTGTTCTTGCCAATTATCGCGATACACAATTATCTTACCGTCTTTCCACCAGAACCTCATTGCATAAATCGACAAGGATATACTATGTTTACCAAATCCTGCAGATGACGTTGATCTCTCGACACACTGTGTTTCCGTCCTTACTTCACAACTTAGAATTAGGTCAAAACAGATTGGTTCTCTATGTGATATACACACGAACCCGCTCGTTTATAATGTATGCACAACTTTGTATTGTTTTATCTCTGGTTGTGTATATATATATATATATATATATATATATATATATATATATATATATACATACACACACACACACACATAATGTCCGCTGTATCATAGATATACCACGAGATGTATACATTTTTTCATTTAAAATAAAAAAAAGGCTTGCAGAGTTTCCTTTTAATGAAAACTTTATACAGCAAGTGGTATATCAAAGATTCGGCGTACATAATATACATATATGTTATTTACATCACATGCACATACATTTATTAGCCATTTGAATGGACTTAAGATTGACTACCGGTAACTGCGTTCACCAAGTGAATGAACTCCTCATATCCCTGTAGAGTGTGCCGCAACAAAATGTTGTTCAGTTCCTTTTATGGCTATTCACAATCACCGTTGAATAATGATCAGTTAATTGTTTTCTTTCTTAGTTCCTATTTGTATTCACATTGATTAAATCATATATAAGACACACTTATGATTGAAGGACGAAAGATGGTTTTAATAAAGAAAGTAGAGCACTACAAACACATGTTAGCATCTTGAACACTGAACGTTCAGATTTCACGTGCAGGCGCATGGAAATAAGTGTGGCATAGAAACTAAGCAAAATGATGAACCAAAAAGACGTAATTAAAATATTTAATTTATTTACAGTTGATCAAATTCATTTTTCTGCTTTAATTAGCATTACTACCGGTCATAAAATTCCCCCCCAGTAGTGAATGGGGCCACCCTACGGACAATGGGAATTAGCATTAAAAACACCCCTGGGCCACTCTACGGACAAGGGAAATTTAACATGGCGAAAAATCGTGGGCCACTCTACGGACAAGGGGAATTTAACATGGCAATAAATCGTGGGCCACTCTACGGACAAGGGGAATTTAACATGGGATTTTTTTTTTTTTTTTTTTAAAAAAAGGGGTAGGCAATGGAAAGGCTATCTCTTTTCGAGAAATATGGCTGGCCCTGAAAAGGGCCTTTGGTTTATGTTAATATGCCCTTAGCATAAAGGGCATTTGCGACATCTTCTTTTCCTCAAACTTCGTCTTACAGCAGGGCCATACATCAGAGTCCTCTTGAGGCAACCTTGTCTCTCTATATAGACTCTTCTTATCCACAGGCTGCTGTTGGTCCTGTGGACAACGGTCCACTTGGATCGGACATACATGAGCATGTCCGTCCTGAACATCATTGTTGACACAAGGGTTGAAGATTCAACGTCGGTCCACATGTTGAGGCTCCGAGAATAGGTGAATCAATGCAGTGAACTGCGCTTATTTATAGGGACAGAAAGGATTGAAACGGATTGAGTTCATTCACCAATCCGAACACGCGTTACAGAATTCAGTCAGCCCACATCCAATCCGAAGAGAGCAGTCTGTGACGTCACGTAGTCAATATAGATTCGCTAGCGCTTGTGTGCAGTCAATCTATGCGACAGTGATTCAACATGACGGAAACTCAGAAAACGATCCAGTGGGGTGCACCAGCAGGGGAGACCGCCCAAGGGAACCCGGACTTACTTTCAGAAGAGGTGAATTGGGATTTTGTGGATTTTCTCTCCTCGCAAGAATTTGTTCCGGAACCTTCGTTACCTTCTTCATTACCGCAAGTGGAGAATTTTAGACAGAGACAGAAAGAAGAATTGGAGAAATTTATACAACGACAAAAGGAAGCGGAACAGGCTTTTCTCCTACAGCAACAGCAACAAGAAGAAGAGGTAAGAAAAAAACAACAGCAAGAAGAAGTAGCAGCAAAGAAACAAGAGGGTGAAAATCAAACGGTCACGGTCCTGTTGGACATTTTAGCGGAGTTAAGAAGTCTGAAACAAATGTATCAGACTTCTTTATCACGACCGAAGAGAATACGACCTTCCCGAGCCAAACATGTCAACCCTGTGACTAAGCCTACCGTACCACCCTTAGTGATTTCAACCCAATCATTATCATCATTACGCAGTCCAGAAGTAGGCCTTGGCCGTGGCAAAGGCTTAAGGCAGTTAAAATTGATTGCTTAAACTCACCCCTGCACCATAAAGAAAAAAGGCCCTTTTCAGGGCCACCCACATTTCTCGAAAAGAAATACAATTTCAATTTGCCAATAACTCAAAAAAAAAAAAAATAACTCACCCATTTTACCCTTATAGTACGTGTCTGTGTATGAGTGCGTGAGTGTAGCTTCTTATTTTTAAAATCAAAACTCAAAGACTCTTACCTTATATCATTCATTTATTCTTTTCTCCATTTTTTACAATCCAATTCACAATTCACATCGCAACACTTTAATGAAAAGTTCATTGATTTCTTCTTTTCTCCTTGTTTAGTCTCTCTGTTTTTTGAATTTCTTCACCGTCACACTCTTTTCCTCTTCTTCTTCCTCCTCGCTTTCTTCCCTTCTTCTTTTTTTCTCCTGTTTCTTTTTCTTCACCTGTCTTCTTTCTTCCTCAGAAGAATCCCTCTCTTCCTCCGAAGAATCCCTCTCTTCTTCTGAAGAATTCCTCTTTTCTTCTGACTCCTCTTGTTTCTTTTTTGGGCAATCTGGAGACCAATGTCCTTTTTCTTTACAATAATAACAGGTATCTTGACTTTTGTCTTTTTTATCCCCTGTTTTTTTTTTCTTTTTTGACGGTCTGGACACTCTGAAGACCAATGCCCTTTCTTTTACAGATATAGCAAGTATCTTGACTTTTATCTCTAAAGGAAGGAGAGTAGTCCGTAGGCTGGTCTGAAGAGAATTTTCTAATGACCCCTCGCAAAGCTCTGACGAAACGTTCCATCTGGTTAGTCTCTTCCATCGTTGTGCTCGGCTTGAGAGTGAAATGAATAGTGAAAGGACAAGACACACACCCTTTTATATACGCTGGTCTGCCATGACTATAAAGTAGTTTATGGTGTTTGAACTTGAGTCATTTGACTTTTTGCTTTCAAGATGAAACGATCCCATTCATTCGAGAAGAAAGAAGAAGAAAGTAAGAGGCAGAAACGTGATCAATCGCCTCGTACCAGGGCTGAAATCTTGGCACAAATTCATGCCAGTGATTTTGAAGAGGACATGAGTGAACCAGAATCCGAACCCTCTAAACCAAGTTCATCACCCTTAGTTAACCCTGAAAATTACTATTCCATTCGAGAGACGGAAAAGCGCTCCTCTAGAAAATTTAGAACCACGGCTTACAAATACACGGTGAAGTTTAAAGATTTCAAGGCTGAAGTGCCGTTAGAGAAAGCAGAAGTGTTCATCACTGAGGTGTGGGATTCTTTGCTCACTGCACTCAAGCGACAATGTCAACCCAAAGAAGACGATCGCTTGAGACTTTCCATACAACACGACGGTTTGAAATCCCCTGTTTGGATCGAGTTTAGCACCCCTGCAGAATTAACTGCTTCCAAAGTCATGGACAAGATTCAACACGTACAACAATCTAATGATCAGTTTGACATCACCGATGGTAAAGCCACACTGGACATGACCCACGTCTCTCCTCCTCAAGGGACAGGACGCAAAAAGATGTTATTGGTGGACGACCTTCGCAACACCAAAACGAGTCTCGTCCGAATTAACAACCCTCATGACCAGATGTGTTTAGCCCGTGCCATCGTGGTGGGACGAACCTATGCCAACAAGAACGACACGGTAGAATGGAAAAGAACCTGGGACACTATTCAACGTTCCGACCGAGCCAAACAACGAAACGAAGCAGAACTCCTGTTACAACAAGCCGGACTGTCCAAAGACACACCCTGTGGCATTCCCGAGATGCAAAATTTGCAAGATGTCCTAGCTCCACGCTACACCTTGAAAGTGCACCCTCAAGAAATGCGCGGGCCTCTATTGTTTCGAGGCCAAGATTTTAAGGACGGAAAATACATTCACCTTTATCATCACGATGACCATTTCGATACCATTACCAGTATCACTGGATTCCTGGGATACAGATATTATTGTGAGAAATGTGACTATGGTTATAATAATCGAGAGCAACACAAACATTGTGGATGGAAATGCTCAGGATGTTTGGCCTCTCCACCCTGTCTGAGCGAAGAACCAGTGCCTTGTTCCACTTGTCTGCGCACGTTTGTCAGCCCTACCTGTTACCAACAACACTTGAAGACGCAAGGTTCACAGAAGAAATGCGCTTGTCAACTCCTGAGATTGTGCCCTACGTGTGGACAAGGCATACGTACCAATAGTGTCAAGGCACACGTATGTTCAGGAAAGAAAAAATGTCACATTTGTCACCACATCGTGGACTTGGAACACGAATGTTACGTGCAGAAATACCAACCCCCACCAGAGAAAGAGGACGGTCACAAGAAGAAAGGCAATTTCATCTTTTTCGATTTCGAATGCATGCAAGAGACTGGCATTCACATTCCTAATTTCTGCGTGGCTCATCGAGCGTGCGAGAAGTGCATTCAAGAACCTATCTTCAGTCATTGCCCTCACTGCAGCAAGATTCCCGGAGGGCGTGAAAAAATCTTTCGGGGACCAAACACGTTAGCCGATTTTGCCCAATGGGTCTTAGACCCCGTCGACAAGACGTGGAGCCAAGAGGACATCGAACGTTACGGAGATTGTCATCGTCATGCCACGGTGATGGCTCACAATTTCTCCGGATACGATGGACAGTTTCTTCTCAGATACTATACGGAACAAGGCACCGAGCGTCCTAAAGTGACTTTGAACGGAGCCAAAATCATTTTCATGCAAGTGGGACAAGTACAGTTTAAAGATTCGATGAGCTATTTGGCCATGCCTTTGAGTCGAATGCCTAAAACGTTTGGAATGACAGAAATGGCTAAAGGGTACTTTCCACACTTTTTCAATACGGAAGCCAATCAACACGCCGTTCTACCCCATTTACCCGAGGCTCACTATTACGACCCCGACAACATGCGTACCGAACAACGAGAAGCTTTCTACGCTTGGTACCAGATTCACGCCTCGGAGCCCTTCGACTTTCAGGAAGAAATGCTAAAGTATTGTCGTTCCGATGTGGACATTTTACGGCGTTGCTGTGGAAAATTTCGAGAACTGTTCATGGGACACGGAGGGGTCGATCCTTTGAAAGAAGCTTGCACCATTGCCAAAGCGTGTTCCTTAGTGTATCGACAACGATTCATGCCTGAAAAGACCGTGGCTGTCATCAGTCCTCAAACGACCCACTTTGTCAAACGTCAATACTCGGTCAAAGCCCTACGTTGGTTACATTACTTGTGCGACAAGGAAGACAAGTGGATTCAGCATGTCCGCAACGGAGGGGGCGAAAAGACCATCGGAACGTATTCGGTCGACTTAGAAAACCCCAAGATCGTGTACGAGTTTAACGGTTGCTTATTTCACGGATGTCCCGTCTGTTACCCTGACCGTGGCACTAAAAATCAGTTTTTGCAACGAACCATGGCAGACTTGTACCAGGACACTTGTCAGCGTCGCCTAAAGTTAGAACAGGAAGGATACCAAGTGGTGGAAATGTGGGAACACGAGTACGATCACCGTATGAAAACCGATCCCGAGTTTAAACGTCTCGTGGAAAGTTACCAGTTCATGGACCCGCTGAACCCGAGGGATAGTTTGTACGGAGGAAGGACCAATGCCACCTGTTTGCTGTACCAAGCCGACGAAGAGAAAGGAGAAGAAATCAAATACTTGGACGTGTGTTCGCTGTATCCCTACGTGTGTAAATATTGTCGCTTTCCTGTAGGGCACCCGCAATTGCTGACGGAACACATCGACCTGAAAAACATTCGACAATACGAAGGCTTGATCAAGTGCAAAGTTTTGCCTCCCACGAACCTATACCATCCCGTCTTACCTCACCATTGTCAAGGCAAACTGATGTTTCCCTTGTGCCGTACTTGTGCCGAAACGTGCAACCAAGACCAGCCTTGTCATCACAGCCAGGAAGAACGGGCCTTGACGGGAACCTGGGTCAGCGTAGAATTGTTCAAAGCTCTGGACATGGGATACCAACTGTTAGAAGTGTACGAAATTTGCCACTTTCCCAAGACACAACAGTACCACAAGGGTGACCCTACTCAGAAAGGCATTTTCGCCGACTACGTGGATGCCTTTTTGAAACTGAAGCAAGAAGCCAGCGGCTATCCTTCCTGGTGTCACACACCCGAAGACCAAATACAATTCAAAGAGAAATATTACGAACAAGAAGGCATCACTTTAGACCACATCGAGAAAAACGAAGGCAGGCGATCGTTTGCCAAAGTGATGTTAAATTGCTTGTGGGGTAAAATGGCACAACGACCGTGTTTACCCAAGACGGAATATTTGACAGAACGTTCCCGCTACTTCCAGATGATTCACGACAAAACCAAATACATGAAACACGTGGACGTCGTTCGAGAGAATTTGATCTTGGTCAATTACGAAGAAGATCTGGACTTTGTACAAGACGACCCTTTTGGAAATGTCATCATTGCGGCTTACGTGACAGCCCATGCTCGCTTAAAATTGTACGAAGCTTTAGAACTGTTAGAAGAACGCGTCCTGTACTTTGACACGGACAGTTGCATTTACATCCATCACCCGATTCAACATCACCCTAACATCGAAGGAGACCGTTTAGGAGCCTGGACAGACGAACATCCCGACGACAAGATTCTAAGTTTCGTCAGTGGCGGTCCCAAAAATTACGGCTACGAATACCGGGACAAACAAGGAGAAGTGCACACGACGTGCAAAGTGAAAGGACTGACTCTGAATTATCGTACCAGTCGAGTGGTCAACTTTGGGGTATTGAAAGAAGCCTTGCAATCGGGAGAGGATGGAAACTTTAAAGTGACCACCTATCAACCGAACAAGATTGTACGTTTACCCACTCACCACATCGTCAGTCGACCCTTGGAAAAAGTCTATCAAATCGTGTACCAGAAGCGAGTGCGACTTCCCAATCATTTCACCTTACCGTATGGACACGTTGGTATAAAACATTGGTTGTAAGAGGATAGTCACCCACCAGAAAGATGACTTCGCCAAAGCAAGAATCGAGTGAGAAACCCGATGAGAACTCCAAGTTCAAACCCTACCATTTTCCAGTCTTCTTACCTGACTATTGTGATTGTGCCCGTCGATTGGACACGTTTCAGAAATGGCCTACGGATAGGGAAGGATTACCTTCTTCGCATGTTTTAGCTAGAACAGGATTTGTCTACTTGGGACCTGAGTCAGGATTGGGATACGAGGTACAGTGTTTCGCTTGCGGACTGAAGTTACGAATGGATCTATGTATCTATAAAGATTCAGCTATTCTGGAGCATACTCGATGGTCTCCGCATTGTCCTTACCTTTCTATGGCCTTTCCACCCATCACACTACGGTACAATGTTGACGGTACCTTAGAGACGGTACCTTCCGAAACAAGACATAAAAAACGTAAAAAAGGAAAGATGTACAAGCTGGAGACTGCATTGCGACTAGTATAAAAAGGGGCTATGGTCAAGATCGATAGTTCATTGTGACTACCAAGACCGAACGAACAAGATGAATACTTTGAAAAAGACATCGTTCCAGTTTGGGGATTGTAAAAAAGTTATATCTTCTTCTAGTGTAACTAATATTGGATGGATAAGACCCAGGCATTGCGACGGAAAATGTCCGGAAGGAAACTGCGATTGTCCATGTGGTTACCATTGTAATTGCGTAACGGAGTTTGCAGACGAGTGCGATTGTGAGCCTTGCGATGGGACCGATGCTGTACGTTGTGACCTGAGCGATGCCGTAAAGCATCATGGGAACTTTAGTGCCCCTACCCCTATCATGAAAAGTGATGCTGTGCGTGTCAAACCTGTGGGATGCGAAAGCGATGCTGCTCGTCCTCTTGGACATTTTACTGGGTTTCGTTTTAAAGGGGAATCTCGACCTTCACGTTTACCTCCCTACGGATGTCATCCAGCCCTGAGCAAACTCCTGTTCCTGTCACCCAACCCTCATCGAAACGAACCTGTGAAAGACGAATATTCGTTCCCTGTGCGTTTGTCGGAATACTGCGACTTTGAAAATCGTCTTCAATCGTTCAAAGGAAAATGGCCTAAGTATCTGGGAGGACCGACCCCCGAAGAATTAGCCAGAGCCGGATTTTTCTACTTGGGCGAAGGAGATAAAGTCAAGTGCTTCAGTTGCGGTGTGTCACTTCACCACTGGGAACCGCAAGATTCGGCCTACGTTGAACATGCTCGATGGTCACCGAATTGTCATTACTTACCTTTAGTGGGACCGAGACATTGAAGTAACTTCTTACCATAATAATTTGCTCATGGATACTTTACAAGAGAACATTCGTGCTTTGCCTGTGGAGTTGAGAGAACGCATTTACCGAGAGCTGGTCAAAATACAAGTGAAACGTAAAGAACAATTGCATCCGTTACGTCACCGGTGTTTGAACCACTGGTACCTTCAGGCTATACAAGGACTGATTGAGTTGAAAGTGTTCCATTGGACAGACATTGATCAACGACCTCCTGGTTATAAAAAGGAATGGTTTGGTATTGACGATTCTATCTACTACATTGTAATCGTACTGCATCGAATTCCAGAGGAAGAGTTAACGAATTACCAACATCTTTCACGCAATGTCAACTTGGTGAAAGAGGAAACTTCTGAACGAATTGTAATGTGTAGATTAGTGGTGAAACGATTTAGATTCGACAATGAATTAAAACCATGTTTGTGCAAACAGTACATTTCTTGTGTCAGACCAAAGAGGATTTAGTATGACCTATTCATGGATACTTTACAAGAGAACATTCGTGCTTTGCCTGTGGAGTTGAGAGAACGCATTTACCGAGAGCTGGTCAAAATACAAGTGAAACGCAAACTCAAAGTGATTCATCCGTTTTTAAATTATGCTCTGTTCCAAAGTACAAGAAGACTGATTATGAGTGGATATTACATTAGGCACAAAGTTAAACGAGGCTATTGGTCACCACCCAACGATTCCAAAAACAGTGTATATACTTATGGATACTTTACAAGAGTACATTTTGGGCTTGCCTGTGGAGTTGAGAGAAAGGATTTACCGAGAGCTGGTGAAAATACAAGTGAAACGTAAAGAACAATTGCATCCGATACGTCACCAGATCTTTAACCACTGGTACCTGAATGGTATAAGAGAACTGATTCGTCAGAAATTCTTTCAATGGTCAGACATTGTTCAAAACTTTGAGGTCGCTAATGATCGACATGTTCATGATTATGGTTACTTCGAGATTCACCTAGTGCAACGCATTGAGGAAGACAAGTTAAAGGATTACCAACATATTTTACGTGGAATCTACTTAGAGGAAGAGGAAACACCTAAACGAACTCTGACGTTTCGGTTACAGTATGCAAGATTTAGATTCCCTACTGGAGAACGAAGATCTCTGGCTAGAAAGTACGTCTATTGCATCCGAAAAAAAGAGAATATAAAAACAGGCTGCCATGCCACGGTTTATGTCACATGTCATCCAACAGATTCCGTGGAAGGAACTCAATGACCATATTCAAACCGTGGATCATTACCATCAATTATTACAAGAACTATATCCATTCAATTTGGGACGACAAGTGGTGTGTGTCTTAGTGACTTGTTTTCTGGGATTTCGTTTACCAGCCGATTCCTTGTGGACTCTTTACGATCAGTACTTACCACCTCCATGGCCTTAAATGGTCACGAAAAACTCCTTTTGCTCAAAGCCTTGCGTTTTCATCTGGATACTTCTCGACCTCAACAGGAAAAAAAGATTCGTCAACTTTTAGCTACCCAAGACGTGTATGACGATGTGTGTGTAGCTTGTGACTTACATCCCCATTGGACAGATGTCCGTGCCTGGAAAGAATGGGATTTTGAGGCTTGGACTCAAGAAGTGGCCCAGTATGCACGAGAGTTGTTCAAGGAAAAAAGTTACTTTTCAACCCGTGTTAGTGACGGTGCCAGAAGAACCCGTCACCCAGGACAGGACTGTCGTGGACAGACCTGAAAGACCCTTTCGGGAGGACACTTGTGTGACCTTACCCCCTGTTGAACTGGTTAGAACATTACCCAAAACATGTGGTTGTTGTACAGACACTTGTGTTTATTCCACGTTCATCGTTATCATGTGCCTTTTATCCTTGTACTTAAGCCTTTGGCTTTTATGTATTTTTGTCTTTCGTATTCATGTTTGAAAAAAAAACATTCAATAAACGTGTTCTGAAAAAAGTATATAAACTCTTGTCTTGTTTGTTTTTTCGTGTCACAAGTGACATTTCTCACACCATGGCTACCTCTGCTGTCTCTGCTCCCTCTTCCTCTACTGTCAAAGTCATCGACGAACACTTAGATCGTGCCAGTTGGGAGGCTTTGTATCTTCGCCATCCCTTTAACATGCTCATTGCTGGACCTAGCGGTTCAGGCAAAACCGAATTCGTCAAACGTTTGATCGAACATAAACATCATTTGATCGATCGACCCCCTCAACGAATCGTGTGGTGTTACAAAGAGTGGCAATCGGCGTACAGCCTCTTGCGAGAAAGTCAAGGCGATTCCATCGTGTTTGTGGAAGGCATTCCTAAAGAAGACGACGGCATCGTCTCTGACTCCCGTCAAACCCATTTGGTCATTTTCGACGACATGTTAGGAGAAGACGAAGAAGAAATTAAATTGTGGTTCACGCGCAAAGGGCATCACCGTAATGCCAGTGTCGTTTACATCACCCAAAATTTGTTTCAACAAAGTAAAGCCCATCGCACCATCAGTCTCAATGCGCATTACGTGGTCTTGTTTAAAAGCCCTCGAGATAAATCGCAAGTGCAAGTCTTAGCCAAACAGTTAGGAACGCCTTGGCTGACTCAGGCGTACGACGATGCCACTCAAACGCCACACGCCTATTTACTCGTCGATTTGAAACCTACGACTCCCGAGGATTTGCGATTTCGTACCCACTTGTTTCACCACTGGTGCCAAGACGGAGGGCCTGTCCTGTACACGTCTCCGTCCTCGACTTCATTTCACTCCCCATGAAAAAAATCTATAAAAACCTCAGACCCTTTTTCGTCTGTCTCACACAGTGTGAACATGACGTCCCTTCAGTCGCATCTTCCCGTCAAATTGATTCGTGCCTTGTATGGCATCAGTCGAGAAAAAGATCCACAAACACGAGCTCGTGTCTTAGAAGCTAGTCTCAAAGAAGTCTTACGATGGTTCACGGTGACTGCACGTCAATTACTCCAAGGAATCATTCAGATTCCTCATCAAACCCAACGCTTTTTCGATCGAAACAAAGTCGCTTTGGTCCAACTGGCCGATCCCCGCATCGACACTCAAACCAAAAAACAAATCATTTTGAAACCTGGATGGAGCGGTACTCTAGGAGGGGTCATCATTCGCTCACTCTTAAGATGGGATCCTAATGCCCCCAAAGTTATCCCCAAGACAAAAGTCCAACGAAGCCCTAAGAAGAAAAAGAAAAAGTCCCCAAGAAGAACTTCTCCAGTGGCAGGACCCTCCTCTTACCAGACACCACCCCGGAAAAAGAAAAGAAGCCCCCAGAAAAAGAAACAGAGAAAAAGTCCTCAGAAAAAGAAAAGTCCACAGAAGAAAACTAGTCGCAAGAGAGGCACTTCGGCCAGGACGCAACCTTACACTCGCAAGCCACGACCTGCCACGTCAGTGACTGCGTCTCCGGCATCCTCACGTTCATCCACTTCTCCGTTGATGACACCAAGAACTGAAGAGTACTTGGAGACGTTGATCACACCAAGAACATCTCCGTTGATGACCCCCAAAAGAACTTCCCCAGTGGCAGGACCCTCCAATTTAGTGGCAGTGGCTGCTGCTCACAAAGTACCTTCTCCCAAAATCAAAGTCCAAGAAAGATCGGGCATGTTACAAAGTTTACTGGATTTGTCCAAGCAAGAACTGGCTCGATTTAGTCCGTTGCGTACCCCTGCACGACGTGTCATGCCTGTCCTCAAACTGATAAAACGTAAAGACAATCAGTGGCGACGTGTTCCAGTATAAAAAAGGCCTGTGACCAAGTCGGGGTATCAGTGTTTTTTGGTGCTCCTAAAGACTCAAAGATGTCACCCTCCAGAAAACCCCAAGGAAAGAAAAGGAAAGGACTACCACCACGTTTACCCAAACATGGGGACCTGTTATCTGTCCTGTCCAAAGCTTCTCCACCCCTACGAAAAAAACTCATTCAAACGGCCTCCAAAGAGGTCATCGATACCGTGTGCGAATGTTGTTTGAACGTTTTGAAAGGCACGATCCCTTTGTCCAAACACCAGAAACAATGCTTAGGCAAACATCGTCACGTTCTTCGGAAAATGGTTCAAAAGAAAATTCCCATTCGTCAACAAAAGAAGATGTTGGTCCAACGTGGAGGCATTTTACCTCTCTTGTTAGGCCCCATACTGAAAGGAGTCTTGGGAACCATGTTGGTAGGACTGGTGGGAGCAAGATAAAAAGGCCTTCGGAAGTCCCAAGATCTCAGAATTCACCCCTGACAACCCCATGGAAGGACGAAAACTAACTTTAGTGCCTTACAAACGATGGATGGAATACCATCGGTGGCAAGAACAACGCACCCCGCATTTACCTCCCAATCCCAATTTGAGCGAGATGTCCCAGTTACAACACGAATTGCAATCCTTGATGGATCGCCAAGATTTGTCCGAAACAGAAAAATCGCAAAAGTACGGTCAACTCTTGCAACGACTACAACTCTTTCACCAGAAAGCTTTAGACGAAACAGCTCTACCCACTTTGAAAGATTTTAAGACCTTGATGAAAAGTCCAGCACCATCACCAGTACCAGTACCAGTACCACCAGTACCCGTGACCAAGACAGAAAAAGGAAAAGAAGAAGAAGGGTTTCAAACTCCACCAGAAAAAGTACGCAAGTTAACAACACCACCTACCTCCAGAATTGGATGGATTAAAAAGATGATGGCCACCCCTTCTTCCTCACAAGAGAAAAAGAAGGTGAAGACAGAAGTGAAACAAGAACCGATATCCCCTGCTCAGACATCCTCCTCCTCTTCGACACCTATTGCTGGCCGCACACGCAAAGCCTTGCAATCCAAGAAAATACCCCAAGAGAAAAAGAGTAGCCTCTTCCAAGAGTGGGTACCTTATTAACACACCAACACAAAAAAAATGGAAAAAGTCTTAGCTAGCATTTACTACGATCCCTCCCATCCTGCAGGTTACGCAGGAGTTCAAAAATTGTATCGTGCTGCCAAAACTCGACTGAAAAGTCTCCGTTTACCTCAAGTGCAACGATGGTTACAAGAACAATCTACCTACACTTTGCACAAACCCATTCGACGCAAGTTTGCCAGAAGTCGCACCCGAGTGGAAGGCATCGATCATCAATGGCAAGCCGATTTAGCCGATGTCTCTCATTTGGCCAGCTACAATCGTGGTTACAAATATTTGTTTTGTGTCATCGACGTCTTTTCCAAATTTGCCTGGGTCGTACCCTTGACTTCCAAATCGAGCAGCGAGTTAGTGCGAGCCCTGCAACGGGTGTTGAAACAAAGCGGTCGTCGCCCTCTTCGATGGCAAACGGACAAAGGCACCGAATTTCTGAACCAAGCTTTCCAAAAAGAATTAAAGAAACGTGACATTCATTTTTTTACCACCGAGAATCCCGAAACCAAAGCCAGCATCGTGGAACGTTTTCAACGCACTTTGAAAGAACGCATGTGGAAATATTTTACGCATCACCACACTCTGAAGTACATCGACATCTTACCGCACCTGGTGCAAGCGTACAACCAATCTTACCATCGAAGCATCGGACGTGCCCCGCAAGACGTGACTCCCGACAACGAAGTGCTGGTGTTCGAGCGCCTGTTCGGTACGTCCCCGACGAGGGCTGTCCCCAAGAAAAGTGGAGAGTTGACCGTAGGAGATTGGGTGCGCATTGGCAAAACCAAACGCACTTTTGACAAAGGTTACTTACCTAACTGGACGACCGAATTGTTTCGCGTCACTGGACGAGTGCATGGCCGTCATCCTGCCGTCTATAAATTGGAAGACATGAACGGAGAAGTGCTCAAAGGAACGTTTTATTTGCCCGAGTTACAACGTGTCACCAAAAAAGAAGACGACGTGTACGACATCGAAAGCATTCTCGAACGCAGAACCCGTAACGTGGGCAAACGACGTGTCAAAGAAGTCAAAGTACGTTGGAAAGGATATCCACCCAGTTTCGATTCTTGGATCGACGCTTCGCAAGTCATCGACTATAAAAAGAAGAAGTGACCATCATGCCGTTTCACACATCAGACGCAGCTACGTCGACCAGTCCTTCTTCCCCTAGTTCTTCTGTGCAAGATTTACAAAAACAACCCTTGTGGGTGTGGTGTGGAGAACGTGTGCCTAAAACGCAAATCGTCTTTTTCTGCCAAATCTTCGTGGTGTATTGTGTCATCGGGGCAGCCATCGCCAATTTGAGTTTGCAACAAGGAGACAAACAATTGTGGACCATTTTATTGAGCAGTTGCATCGGTTACCTGCTTCCCAATCCCTCCCTGAAATTCTCCTCGAACGGGAACGTTGTGTCCAGTGCCAGTACCAGTCACCACTCCAACAACCACAACCAGAACCCCATTTTGGGCGGAGACACGCCTCTGACGTCCAGTAATATCCCCTCGGACAGCCACAGAACTCTGGAATTATGAGTCACCAAAACCAATTTTACTTAACCTTACCCAGTGACAGTTCCATGGAGGTGTTTCCCAACAACACGTTGTGCTGTTACACGGCCAAATTACCTCAAGCCATCCCCTTAGATCACGAAGCCCATTGGGAAGTGGCTTTAGTAGAAATCATTCACCCAACCCAAGTCCACAATGTCATTGCCCAGCAAAATACTTTTGATGTGGAAGTTCATGACGAGCCATTGCAAGAGTACTTGGATAAGAATGTCAAATATGACAATAAAACCTATGATGAGAAAACTAAAACGTACACCTACCACTTCTTCATTCCCCCAGGCTATTATTTCAGTGGTCATCATTTGGTCAGCGCCATGGCTTCCAGGTTTAATGGCGTGTTTGGGAAAGCTTTTGACATTGTCAAGAACAAAAGTGTCACCATGGAGTACCACAAAGTAGCTCGTCGCTTCTTGATGAAATTTGAGCGAAGTAAAATCGTGTCCATTAAATTTTGTCCTGAATTGTTTGACATGTTGGGCGGTAACACGGAGATGAGGAAGAGCTTAGAACAAAAACAAAAACCCGAATTACCCATCATTTACGACAACGTGACTTTTGGCCAGTATTTTAATAGCCCGGTAGAACTGAACCAAGGACTGAATTTGATCTTTGTGTATTCCGATGTGGTGGAATACAACGTGGTGGGACACACCTCCGTACCGTTACTGCGTGTCATTCCTTTCAAAGTGGATTCTGCCACAATCGCTGATGAGGAAGGTGGAAACACTTACCACGTCCACCGCGAATTTGTCCATCCTCACTATTTGCCGGTCAGCAAGTCGTATTTGGACACGGTCAACATTACTATAAAAGGAGATTTGGGACAAAATATTCCATTCACCAAAGGAAAAGTCACGGTGAAACTCCATTTTCGAAAACGGTTCTCTCACGACTCGTAAGTCATGTATCCAGTGTACCGAGGGGTGGCTCGACAGCGAGGACACGGTTTAGGAGACATGTTAAAATCGGCCTTTCGTTCGGTGGCTCCAGTCTTGAAACCGATGGTGACACGCGGATTGCACGCCTTGAAAGATGCGGCACTGACACAAGGCAAAGAATTTCTCCAAAATGTCATCATCGACAAACAAAACCCTAAAGAAGCCTTCATGAGGGCAGGCAAAAATGTCTTGCTGCAAACGGGCAAAGACATTTTAGGCCGACGAGACACACCTATAAATGCCCTGCACGCTACCGAGTCAAGCATTCAGCAAGGACAAGGCAGAAAGAGATGACGAAGAAGAAAACACCCTTTCACCAGACTTCAAGCGAGAAAGGCCAAGAAAAGAAGAACCGTTCGAGACTTAGACGTTTTCGATTATTGAAACACAGCAACAAAAAAATGATGCACCGAGAGTCTTGCGCCTGTTCCAAGACGGAACTGGATCTGTTTGCCATGCCCCCCACCATGATGACGATGCAAGAATCCCAATGGGTGGAATTTCATCCCGTCTCCACACTGGTCGATTCCGCTCCCATCGAGTTTGAAATCAAAGGACAGCCCGAAGATTACATCGATCTGAATAGCAGTTACTTGTACTTGAAAGTCCAAGTTCTAAAAAAAGATGATAAAGGAGTAGAAGACGATGATAATATAGCTCCCGTCAACAATTTCATGCATTCCTTGTTCAGCTCAGTGGATTTGTACTTGAATAACAAACTGGTCAGCAGCAGCATGGATACATACCCTTACCGTGCCTACCTGGAGAATCTCTTGACGTACGGAACAGATGCCAAGACAAGTCATCTCAATGCCTGTGTGCTGTGGGTAGATGACGAAGCGGACAAGTTCGACACAATAGATGGAAGCAATGGAGGCTTTGAGGCAAGAGAAGAGAAAATCTTAGACAAGAAGAGTTTAGAACTGATGGATCGTTTGCATTTGGACATGTGGTTGCAAGAAAAATATTTGCTGAACGGAGTGGATGTCCGCTTGAGACTGAATCGCAGCAGTACCACTTTCCATTTGCAGGCTGCTGATCTTACTAAGGCTCCTAAAAGCACAATTTTAGAGGCCAAACTCTACGTACGACGCGTGGAAGTGTTACCCAAATTGGGTAACGACATCAGTCAAACGTTGAGCAGAACGACCGCCAAGTATCCCATAAGACGTGTGGAAGTGAAAACGTTCACCATTTCTGCTGGACTGCAATCCATAACCCAAGATCATCTGTTCCAAGGACAGCTACCCAAACGTTTGATCCTTGGTATGGTCGAGAATTCAGCCTTCAACGGAGCCATCGCTAAAAATCCTTTTAACTTTCAACACTTCAACGTGAAGAAAATCGAAGTCAGTCGCGATGGCAAGACCTTGTGTACCCGACCTTTCGAACCTAACTTTGAGAAGAAGAATTACTTGAGATCGTACTTGTCCCTGTACGAAGCCACCGGCCAGTTAGGAACCAACACCAGTCACGGCATTGATTACAACGAATATGACGGAGGCTATACTTTGTGGGCTTTCGATTTCACTCCAGACCAAGGCAGCGACGAGGGACATTTCCACCCTATAAAATCTGGCCAGATTCGTGTGGAACTTCAGTTTGCAGCAGAACTGAAACAGACAGTGAACGTCATCCTGTATGCAGAATTCGATAATACCATAGAAATCAACAGTTTGAGAGAAGTCATTCTAGACTATTAGAAAGCCATGGAAGACTGTTATCCCTCTTTACCTAGTGGAGAAACTTTGGACATGAAATGTGAGGAGACTGTGGAAGAAGAAGTGATCACGATGAAATCGAGATGGCCAGAACAAGAAGCCCATTTAGTCTCCTGTTTTGCCAAACACTTGGTCGACAAAATGACGGAATTGATCAAGAAAAATTGCTATGGATGTCAAAACGATCATCCCAGTCAAATTCAACACGATAAATGCCTGATGTTAAGTCAAGAAGAAAAATTGGACGAGTATCTGGACGAAGCTTGGAGTCTCATCTCGAACAAAGACGTGTTGCACCAGTGGTATAAAGACTTGCGTGAACATTCTTGTCCACCATTAACCACTCAAGAGATCCATCGTATCGAAGCTCTCCTGAATCAGAGTGAGGAAACAGAACGAATAACCGTTTATTCGTCAGACATTTTCAAGCAAAAAGTCAGGATCGAATTGACGACTTATTATTACCTGTGAAGAAGAAAACAAACACAAAACAATGGATACCTGGGAACTTTATTACCTTTTGAACCACAGTTCGTATACGTCTTCTTGGAATCCCGTCGTCTGTGCTAAAGATGAACTCCCTCATCGCAAACGTAAAGACCATCAAGCTTACGTGATCAACACGGACGAAAGTCATCTCCCAGGAACCCACTGGGTAGCCGTCTACTTTCCTCAAGAAGGATGTGTGGAATATTTCGATTCGTACGGATTGCCCCCTTTGGAAGACGATATCATCGACTTTATGAGAAGAAATGCTCAAACCACCCGATTCAATAATGTGAAATTACAAGGCACAGATTCCTTGGTGTGTGGACAGTACTGTGTGTATTTTCTGCATCATCGCAGCCTGGGCTATTCCTTAGAACATTTAGTGACTCATTTTGATCCTCGTTCTTCTGCTAGAAACGATGTGAAAGTAGATCGATGGTTTTGTGACCATTATGCTTATCTTTTGTCTCAAGCTAGGAAACGTAGTGTCCATCAATGGCCTAATGATTTCCAACAGTGGAAATCACAATTTCATTCACAACGTTGTCAGTCCTGTTTAAAGTAGATTGTGCATTGAGAAAAAATGTTTGTGATTTGAAAAAAATTGTTTGATGTTAAAGTGTTGGATTATTGTTAAAAATGTTGTTGTTTAGTGTTAAGTGATTTTTGAATAAAAAATGTTGTGTTTAGAAAAAAATGCCTTTGTGGTTTGTTTAGCTATAAGAATGTTGGATTGATGCTCTTTCATTTCTTACTATCCCTCTCATGAACGTTGCGGCTCGAAAACCGTGTGGGGGATGTTTTCCTTCACGTCCGCGCTTTAACTTTAAGAACCGGGTTGTTCCCAGTCTAGCCATCCATTGTCGACTCATCCTCCTAAGAAGATGTGCTCCAAACTAGCTAAGCTCAACGAAGCCTACGTGAATCTGCATAGGGTCAGACACAGTCTGATACCGCAACCAGAAGAAATAGAGAATGTGAGAATGTTAAAAATCACTGAAGACCTGATAGAAGAGCTCTTCAGAAAAGAAATGAACAGGGAGAAAGAAGAATGGACAGAGAAGTACAGACTTCAGAGACAGCAGCAACAGCAGCAACAACAGCAACAGCAGCAGCAGCAACCTGAAGCTGACAGAGGCTTTGTCGATTGTCGTATCGACACCAAAGAGTTCTTCTTCTCTTTCCGAAGAAGCAGACCTATTGCCAGAAAGTCTATCCTCAGAGGACATCGCATTCTTAGAAACTAAAAAAGAATGCCATAGCAAAACAAAAAAACAGCCCTTTTCAGGGCTACCCAATACTCTAGAAAAGAAATAACGATCGATTTGCCAGTGTGTGTAGGTAGAGTAGTGTGAAAATAAACACTAACTCTTTCTTAAGATATTGTGAGGGTATGTGTTTGTGTGTTTGTGTGATTGTGTTTGTAAGTGAAAAAAAATAGGTTGATGTGGATAGTAGATTAAAATGATGTTAGTTTTTTTTTGGCTGTTAGAGGTATATATTTTGGGTTAGATTGGATTGCTTTGCGTATGTGGATAGTCTATTGAAGTGATTTATAAAAATTTTACAATAGTGATGGGTAGCATAAAAAAGTGAGTGAGTGTTTCTTTTAGGTCCGCGCGTTGTTGTTGTTTTTTGGTCATGATCTAGGTAAGATGAATTTTATGTTTTTAGGGGGATGTTTTCCTTCACGTCCGCGCTTTCAGTATAAATTGAAACTCGTTCGGCAGTCCAGCTACCCTTGTTGATTGATCAACACAGCCAGAAGAATGACTAGCAGAATAGTGAAACTGTTAGAACTCCAGATGCACCTGGAATATGCCAGGCGGATAGTAAACGAACTATCAGCAGAGGCTATAGTAGAAGAAGCAAGAGTAAAGAAGGAAGAGGAGGAGGAGAGAAGAGAGAGGGAAGAAGAGGAAAAGAAAAGAAAAAAGAGGATGTCGTTCAATATTCCCGAGACAGAGGATTGGGGTGTTGAAGCGAATCATCCTCCCTCTGCGCTCCCCAAAAGAAAGGTGAAAGAAGACTGGGGAAGAAGATGCGTGTGCGGCGCCAGGCCAGGAAGGTGCAACCATTAGATAGGTGCATCAGGAGTTCAAAAAACAGCCCTTTTCAGGGCTACCCAATACTCTAGAAAAGAAATAACTATTAATTTGCCAATGTGTGTAGGTAGAGTAGTGTGAAAATAAACACTAACTCTTTTTTAATTGTGTGAGGGTATGTGTTGGTGTGTTAGTGTTTATAAGAGCTGAGGTATGTTTGTGTGAATAGTAGATTATGGGTTTCTTTATTGTTTCTTAGCGTATGTGAAGAGTATAGTTAGGGTTTTATTATATGAAATGAAAAAAGTAGGGGATGTTTTCCTTCACGTTCGCGCGTTGTTGGGTCATCATCTAGGTAAGATCCATTTTATGTTTTAGGGGGATGTTTTCCTTCACGTCCGCGCTTTTCGTATAAGAACCCACAGTATTCGTTGTTCAAACCATTCTGCAAAGAATAAAAAGAAGATGGCGTCAAACCAAATGGACAAAATACAAACCTTGCAAGACGTTTTAGACAACTTAGGAATAATGGAACAGATGCTAATAAGACTCGTTGAAGACCATTATTCCTATAGTCCCCATCGTGTAAAGATGGAAATTAACAATTTAAGAAAAGCAAAGGACAAGATTAGTGGTGTGATGAAGGAAATAAAGGAGGAGAAGGAGGATGAAGAGGAAAAGATAAGAATAAGAACATGGAACGAAAAAATTGAAAAAGAAGAAGAAAATGAGAAGAGGAAGAAAGAAGAAGAGGAGGAAGAGAAGAAAGAAGAGAAGGAGAAAAAAAAGAAGAGAAAGAGTGTTGGAGATAAAATAAGAAGTTGGTGGAGGAAAAGAAGAAATTAGAAGAAAACCCAAAGGCCCTTTTCAGGGCCAGCCATATTTCTCGAAAAGAGATAGCCTTTCCATTGCCTACCCCTTTTTTTAAAAAAAAAAAAAAAATCCCATGTTAAATTCCCCTTGTCCGTAGAGTGGCCCACGATTTATTGCCATGTTAAATTCCCCTTGTCCGTAGAGTGGCCCACGATTTTTCGCCATGTTAAATTTCCCTTGTCCGTAGAGTGGCCCAGGGGTGTTTTTAATGCTAATTCCCATTGTCCGTAGGGTGGCCCCATTCACTACTCCCCCCCCCCCCTCTCTCTCAGGTTGGTTTGAATCAACTTTTACCATCATTCATAGGCCCATCGTTTTATGACACAAGCGAAAATCCTCTACGCTCGTCTTTGCATGGGTTTTCGCCTTTATCTTGCTATGATGGTCCAGAGCTAGAGAGAGGGAGAGAGAGAGAGACCATCCAGCCCAAATTCTGTTTCTCACTCATTCTAGATGTATGTGTACTGTGTCCCTTGTGCATGAGAGGGGAGGTGGAACGGAAAGCCGAAAGAATTGCGATGAAAGTATGTACCAATAAATTCATTTAGAAAACGAGGATTATTAAGACTTTTTATGGCTATTTTCACACGTCACTAATAATCAAAGAATGGAAATTCATCATTGATCTATAATTATCAGCACACAGTTGTAAGAATGTTTATATATGCGTATTACTGCGCCATGGGCGGATCACAATTTGATATACCAATAGTATTGGTATTGCAAATTCCTTGACACCAACACTTTAAAAGCCATGTTGTGTTTAATGTATGTGGAAAAATATATAACTTGAAAATGCTTTAAATTCGTTTATGAAGAGCATTTGTGAATATGCACAGATGATGAAAATCGATAAAAATCATATCAATATAATAAGTGATCGTTTTTCAGTTAACAAACGCAACATTCACAGAGCAAAAGGTACAATCAAGCCGTGAAAAAAAACTTTCGGGGAAATATTCGAAGCGCTCCTGGAAACTATGAAAATATACAAATACAAGTTTAAATGAAAAGACAAACCACACGGAATCTTTGTTTTCAGAATTATTAAATATTAGCTTAATTACCAGTTCTAGGACGGGAATAAAAAAATAAGTAAAAGTAAAATAAAATAACAAATTTGGATGACCGACTGTGAAAGAAAGTTTAAACATAAAATAAAAAAAGTAAAGAAAATTGGAAAACTTCGGAACGCCACTTCCAGTTTCGAACTCGCGACCTCTTGTTTGACAGCATGGATACACAGAAAGTCAGATGTTTTTGTTTATACATAATATACAGTACAAGATGGGACAAAGTTTCAGATTGCACTAAACAATATCTATTCTCCATGAATAAAAACGAACCCGAAAAATGTGTTGTAATCGAAACAGAAAAATGTGTTGTTTAATTAATTCTACTTTATGGATACTAAACCACTCATCGCATGTCGTGAACACGACTCTAGATGAAGCGAGGAAGAAAAAAAAACACAGATCAAAATGTTGGATCAATCTAGTCGGTTATTTGACAAACAATATGCATGAAATATATAATTCAAGCTTGGTGAAACAATAAGAATTTTAAAATATACACGCTATTTATAAACGTGTCAAGTTGACCTAGCAAATATTCAAAATCAATCAAGACGTTTTAGGTACTCCAGTTACTTAGAAATTGGAAGACTTAAAAGGGTAAGATACAGTGGGTATGTTTTACGAGGAAATGTTACCCCTCTAAGACACACACGATGACATATAAAGAGTTGAATATGTTTTGAAGATCGTAAGAATGAATGGTAAAATAGTATGTAAGTTTAAATAGCGAATTCGCTTAACAGATGTAAACTAACATTTCTGATCAAGTTGTTCTAATAAATAATAAAATAAATAATCTGTGTCAAAGACATACTTCTTTGTCCTTTCGTTAATAATAATAATAATAATGATGACTTTGTATAGCGCCTAATATAGCGACTAATATTTAGAAGCTCTAAGCGCTTTACAACATTAGACAACACTTATAACATAAAAAAAACATATATTACGATACGATTAGGAATAAAAACAAACACAGTGAAAGTAGAAAACATAAAAACATGCTGAAAATATGTAAGGTACTAAACATTATTAGGTCTTTAAGTTTTTTCTTGCAGTCGAATAAAGTGAGTTTTAAGAGCACTCTTGAATGGGATCACTGTGTCTTTGTGTCTACGTTCAATGGGTAATTCATTCCACAATGCTGGGCCCTGGTATGCAAAAGAACGTTGTCCATATGACTTCGTTTTCATAGTGGGAATAATGAGTATATGATTGTTGGAAGAGGAGCATAAGTATATTGCTGGTGTGTACACATGAGTGAGGTCCGATAGGTATGTTGAAATAGAGTCCGTCAGTGAAACATAGCACAGAGAACAAAACTTGTGTTTGATTCTGGATCGAATGGATTTCCAGTGTAGGGTACAGAGCAGCGGGGAGGTGTGCTCTGATCGTGGTACTCTAAGTACGATCCGAGGAGCTGTGTTTTGAACTTTTGGAAGTTTCTGGAGTAGATATTGAGATGAACCAGACAGAATTGAGTTACAATAGTCCAGTCTTGAAAGTACTAATGAACACACAACTGTTTTAGTGACATCAATTGAAAGATATTTGCGAATGGAGCTGATGCGTCTCAGCTCAAGATATGCAGCCTTATGCTGGTGCAATGTGAGAGCACTGTCCAGAGTAACACCTACGTTTCGTACCGACTGTGTGAATTTAATGTTGGTGTCGCTGATATTAATTGTTTGATGTAAAGAATGTGAATGACAAAGTCTTTTGCGTTGTGATCAGAATGGCCTCAGTTTTATCATCATTCATCTGCAGCTTATTACATGTTATCCATGATTTCACATTAGAAATGCACCTCTCTACACTTTGGATGGTAGCATCAACTTCAGTTGGGTGGCTAGATTTGTACATTTGGGTGTCATCAGCGTACAGTTGGTGAGAAACTGGATGATGATCTATGACACTTGAGAGCTGTTGAGTGTATAGAATGAAGAGAACGGGTCCAATAACATACTCCTGTGGAACACCACAACATAGATTAACTGGGCTGGAGTGTATCCAATTTGCAGACACAATTTGTATCCTGTTGACCAAGTAGGACTTGAACCACAGTAAGGCTGTATCAAGAATACCAAATACATGCTGGAGACGGTGAAGTAAAATATTATGGTATATTGAGTCAAATGCTGCAGACAAATCAAGGAGGTTGTTGACTGTAATCTTTCCGCTATCCAAAGTAGAGAGAATATCATTAACTACTTTTAAAAGAGTATTTTCAGTACTGTGACAAGGGTGATATGCAGATTGTACATTGCTAAAAAGGCTGTTTGAATTCAGATGAAATACAAGCTGGGATAAAACAACTGTTATAAATTTTTTTTTATATGAATGAGAGATTAGAAATTGGGCGGTAGTTCTTTAAATCGTTATGGTCTAGTATTGGTTTCTTCAGCAGAGGCGTTACAATGGCAGTTTTGAAATATGATGGGAATTCCCCAGATGAGAGAGAGGTATTTTCTTCGATAGAGCATTTGGTGCGTAGATAGTCTGAAAAGAATTACCCGTGTGAGGAATGTATTTAAAGTATGGGTCGCTCCAGCGATTGAAAACAAAAACACCAGGAGGTGATTCACTCTCGAAAAAGATAGCTCCACAGAAAAAGCGACACAGAGAGTCATATGGGGTCAATAATATGTATGCAAATACTGATGTAACGAGTCGTTTATAGCGAAAGATCCGTCTACGCTAAGAATTAATCAAATTAAGTCACCAAGAACGACACCGGAATTGGCCCAATCGAATCGACGGCGTCTTCATCAGGTGCATCTAAGTCATCGAAAGCGGTAAGGTCGTCGACACCTGATCAGACGCAGTTTACGTTATCTACCTTCATTAATTGAGCAGCTATTCGCCAATCAAAATTCCGAAACGGATATGAACCACAATAATCTGATTAAAATCAGATTTACACTGTCCTATGCTAAGAGTGATAATCTGATTTTAATCAGATAGCAGCCAGCGCTGGTTAAAGATGATTTATTTTGGTACCTGACAGAGAGTCGTAGCACCGCCAGAACGTAGAGGGAAACTGATAACAAGGAAATGATTCACAAGACGGTAAAAGGGAGAGAATAAGGCAGATCATGGAGGTGGAAGAATGATCGTCGCCTGTGTGACAGTGCGACCGGGATTGTATTACTCTATTTGTCAGTTTTATGATAGTTGATTATGATAGTTGGAAAGAAGTAATGCAAACTAATAACTGTCACTTAGAATGACTATTGAATCAGCTTGTGCTTTATTTTAATTTAATTATATATATATATATATATATATATATATATATATATATATATATATATATATATATATATATATATATATATATCAAGAAGGATCTATAACGGTTGAGGATGTAATCTTTCGTCGAAAAGACCAAGATAGTTTCAAGGATCGTTAAGAAAGCAAAGAGATTTTGCTGAAAAAATCTCCCAAGAATAGAGAGTGTTGCTGAAATGTATTCTTTTGTCACTACTTTGTCCTGTCGTCTCGATGTTTATCTTCTAGAAATAACATCTCAACGAACGTCTTGGTCGATAGCATGGAATACGATCTCGTCGGCAGTTCAGACAACGAACCTGTCGAATATTCAGAAAACGACCCAGTAGGCGACTCGCAGAGTGTTGTACTCAGAACAAGAGCATGTCAGTCAGAGACTTTGAGAACGAACGAGTCGATAGCTAAACGGGCAGCTGAATTCCAGAATACATCAAATCCAGCTAGCGCTGAAATAGTTCACATTCTGAGCACCAGACGTTAGACGGATAAGACGGCGTTAATTTTGACCATAAATGCTTTTTCAAAGAACAATAAAAGGGACTACACATATATCCTGACATTCTCTATACCTGGCACTAAGTGAAAAATAACTAACGTAAAGTACATCCATGTATTAGTTTAGTTTATTCATCCAATTATTTTTTTATTTATCAAACCGGTTTATATTTTCATCCATTTTAGTACTTGATAAAAGACTGCTTATACCCATTTCCATATTCAGTTTAGTTTTGAATGTATCTGTGATATTTTATATCATTAATTTAACCGTGCCACTACTTCCACTTAATAACAGTCCTTTTGTTTTAATCTTTTAATTCATTTATTTCCGTTGTAAATTTACAACCCAAATAATTTTAAATTGTTTTATTCGTTTTCTCCATTAATCTATTTCGTCAGTATCACCATACAGCTCACAAATATTACTAACTGGTTCTCGATCAACCCAATAGTTTGTATTTGTATATAGATTCTTCTACGTCAACAGTAATCTACGTTTTAAGAGCTGGCAATGTCTCATCTTTAAATATTTTGAGTTTTCTTTCGAATTAGTAATATTTAACTCGTTGTCTTAGTTCCGATTATACATCTATTCACATTCAGTTTATCTCACCTGTCCTCTATTTCCTTGGTTATCTCAGATAAATTACACTTGTTTTGTAATTCTGACGATGTGTTGGTGACTGCAGTTATCTTGCAATTTTATTAATCCACGTTACAATTAAGAAGTATTAATATGTTGTTTCGTCTGACTGGCTATTTAAGTCTATTTTTAATTGTTCTGTATGCAAATTATATATACACACATACACACAACTATCGTGGCTTTTAAAGTGCTGGTATAAAGCAATTTGATATACCAGTACTATTAGTATCTCTAATTGTGATCCACCATTGGCGCAATAATACGCATATATAAACATTCTTGTAACTTTGTGCTGTCGATTCAAGGCCTATAGATCAATGATGAATTTCCCACTCATTAATCTTTAGTGACTGTAAAAAAGAACGGTAGAAAGTATTAATAATTCCTGTTTTCTAAATGAATTTGACATGGTATACAATTTCATCGCAATTATTTCTGTTTTACGTACCATCTCCCCTCTCTTGCATAATGGGCAAAATGCGCAGAAATTTTGAGTGAGAGAAAAAGAATTGGGACTGGATGACAACCTTGAACTGAACTTATGCTAAGTAGCCTACAAGAATATGGTTTGTCGTAGTGGTAGGTGTACATTTTTCTTGGGATTGATCTACAGTGATACAAAGTTGTAATAGCCTCTCGACTCTATACGGTAAATTTTTAAGTTACCAGGCACTCATACTTAGCATAATGTATTCTACTTAATGATTTGGTTTGTTGTCGTTGATGTTGTTCCTTAAATATATTATAATGTTATATACTCGATCAGAGAGAGAGAGAGAGAGAGAGAGAGAGAGAGAGAGAGAGAAACAATTGTATGGTCAGTAGTAATGTTAATTAAAACATATAATGACTTAGATCAACAGTAAACATATCAAAACTATTTTAATTACCTCTTGTAGGTTCGTCGTTTGCTTAGTTTCTATTCCACACTAATTTCTATGCACCAGTACGTAAATGGCTAAAGTTCAGCGTTCAAGAAGCTAACAATGTGTTTGTAGTGTTCAACTTTCTTCATTAAATCCATCTTTCATGTTTGAATCATAGGTGTGTCTTATATTGATTTAATGAACGTGATTAAAGTTGGAAAATCAAACCAGAAAACAATCAAACTATCAATTTGAAAAGGTGATGGTGACTAGCCACAAAAGGCACAGGACTACATTTTGTAGCGGACATACTCGGTAGGGATGTGAGGAGCATATTCACTCGGTCAATACATAGTTGCATGGATTCAATCTCAACTCCGTTCAAAGTGTGTGTGTGTGTTGTGTGATTTTGATTTTTAACGTAGCTTTAACAGTTTTTCAGTCATATCGCTGCGATATCTGCAGTGTGGCAGTTTATAGTGATGTCTAGCAATGGGGCATCATGCCGCAGATATGTAGCATGATGTCTCCCCCAGTTCAAAGTGTAAATATGTGTATTTGTATGTGATATAAATAAAATAAAAATATATGTACATTATGTACCCTGCATCTTTGATATACCACTAGCTGTATAAATATTTCATCAAAATAAAATTTGGCAAGCCTTATCTCCTGGTAATGAAAAAATTATAAATCTCGTCGTACATCAGAGATAAAGCGTGTGTGTATTTTACTGTTGGTGCATGCCTTTACAATGCATGTGAGCTATAAATAGATATTTGAAGTTTTATAATTACTCGTAATAATGAACAGGTGTGCAAGTTTGGGGTGGTTTCACATTGGATGATTCAGTCAGGTGGGTTCTGTTGCGACTTGAGGTAAGGTGACATTTGTCACGTAGGAAGTATTTCGACACAAATCATCCTTTAGTGAATTCCACATGAAATATTGCCATCCATTCAGGGGAACAGTGATAACAAAATATCCTATACAGCCAAATTTGAAGTCTTATTGGACATCTAACGGGTGCAATTTCATTGAAGACCATCTAGGTATCATAAGAAGTCTTATGGTGGTCACCACATGTAAATTTAGCCATAAATTTGGAAATAGTATATATCAAATTGTCAAGAGATTCACCCTTGTGGTCATAGTGAGGTTCATTCAGTTTCATTTAGGATCAAGTAGGTCATCGGATGAATGTGTGTGAAAAGTTCCAAGCCAATCCTCAGTGTACATTATGGATTAGAAGCGATAATAAACTTGTACAAATGAACGGACGGGAGACGATGCACCCGTGGAATTAAACATCAAGAGAAGCATCGTCTTCTTCTTATGAAGACTTTCAATACGAACACAAATTCAAGTGAAACCCCCACCACCAAAATATATGCCTTAGTGGGACTTCAGCACGCACTGTGCAATAAGACATGCTTCTAAATGAGAGTGAATCTCACGACCACCAAACGCGCATATTACAAAGGATGTGATATGGTGTGATGTGATTTGGATTTTTAACGTAGCTTTAATACAATTTAGTCATAATGCTACGATGTCTGCAATGTGGCAGTTTAAAGTAATGCCTAATACTGGGGCATCACGCGGCAGACATGTACCATGATGTCCCACCCAGTCACATTATCCTGACACCAGGTCGACCAGACCTAACACTAACCTCTTAAGTTTTTGGTATGACTAAGCCGGGAATCGAACCCACGACGTCCCGCTTCCGAGGCGGACGCTCTAACCACTAGGCCACCGAAGCGGTCATATTACAAAGGAAATTACCAACTTGGGGCAGTGCGTGGTTGGGGCATCCCCTATCAAAAAGAAATAAAAAACTATCTTACAGGAATTGATACTCTTTATATCTATTTCTTATATACGTATTCCATTAAATGCTATATTTTCCATGCATGCAGACAAACAATTTACATGAAACATTCAGATATATTTCAAGGGTGGTTCATAAAACATTACTGGAATTTTGCAGATTACTGATTGGAAGATTTAGAAGTACACTGCATGTGTCATACGTGAAAGGATAAAGTTGTTGTTGAAGTTGTGGGGTTTAACGCCATTTTACGGCTATACATGGCGGCCAGTATAAATGGTGGAGAAAAAACCCCAGGAAAACCCCAGAATGAACCACCGACCCATGAGAAGCTACTGGCAAGCGTTCTTACATACCCACATTGGCCGAAACTGAGACTCGAACCCATGCAGACAGAGGTGAGATGGCAATATTCCGTAATGGTGAGTGCTTTAGACCACTCGGCTACTCGGGGACCCAAAGAAAAGAGAAACTGCTTCCGTTTTAAAATATATCAAGATAAATATAACTGAATATTTATTTTACTTAGGAAAGCTTGCCAAGGTATTTCTTCCTGGCGTTTTAGAACTGTATGAATATTCCAGTTCCGAACAGGTATCAGCGATATAAAAACTGATACTTGCGTTCAATCTTTAAAAATGTCGGGAAAGATTCTCGTCATAAAAAATATTTCTTCACCTGTAACGACAGTTCTTTCATATGAATATCTTTGATCTATGTAAAAATCATTTTGTGTTCATTGTATCAGAAATGTCCTATTATATGTAGCTAGGACTGATTTTTAGAGCTTCAAGGCACCAATAAACTGTAAGTTAAATTTTCTCGTTTTTCACATAGTACACACGTGACAATCAATAACCATATCATAGCATTAATTTATTCATGTCTGTTGTCATGTTCTGTAAAAGTATGAAATTGGTTTTTGCAAGTAGAAGACCTGAATTGTTTTATTTAAAGAAAACTCCAATTTAGCTATTGGATAAATTTAACTATTTGACAAATTGGCTATTTAGCAATATATATTGCATAGCCAAACTTGACTTCAAGATTACATGCATATGGCAAATTATTTAAATATTTTAAACATCAATTGCAGTTTTTCAATGTCTTGCTATAACATTCTCAGAGCAGCTACGTTTCTTCTATTTTTTGAGGGGGGACATTTTGTACATTTTGTTGTGGACGGAGAGGCCATGTGGTATGTACACCTTTCAAAAAGACGTCGTTTTCTATCTAAATTGATTACTTGCTTGCATGTGAATGTTCTCTCATTTTCCTTTTCTTTAAAAATAAATGACTTCAGCATAAGACATTCGGATGCCATGAGATTCTCTATGAGATAGAATTATGTATGCCAGTACAGTAAAGTTTTGAAAAATCGTACGTAGTGTTTACTGGAAATTTATTTGCAAAAAAAAACAAATATCACAATTTATCTGAACTACCTCAGTTATAACTTTAACTGAACTGGCAATATGACTGACCAAGAAGTTGCTAAGGAAAATTAGTTTGAAGCATTCGCAACCTGCAAGTCAGTCCTCGATTGGTACATGGCTGAGGTGGACTAATGGCATCTATTAGCATACATCAAAGGCATCGTCCGTTAATATTAACCTTGAAGCTGTGAATGCAGTACATGTTCCCTTGATATTCAAGCTACCTACATATCATTGGATAGTCATATTCCTGTGGTAAAACACTGAACTAAATAGGTTTCATTCTTTTCTCTTAGCGAAATTTCCTTATCTGAACTGGAAACCAAATCAGGCAAGCCCTTGTGCCTTTACAGTTCTGCTAAAAGCAACCATTTCGGAAGAAACATTTATTTATAAACATGTAAAACTGCCAGATATTCGAAATTAAACTGGACTTTATTTTCAAACCATAATAATTAACTACATTTAGGGCATTTTACAGCACAACAACCCTTGCAAGGATATATCGTACCATGTAAGTAGAGTAAAGTGCCTTACACTCAGAGCCGGCGCTATCATATAGGCAAACTAGGCAGCCGCCTAGGGCGCTGATTTCAGTGGGCGCATTTTTAAAAAAAATATATCGTTGATAAATTTTGAAATTGATATTTTCGGGGGGAGGGGGGCGCCAGAATCTAACCTTGCCTAGGGCACCAGATAGTCTGGCCGGGTCTGGCGCCGGCCCTGCTTACACTAAGACAAAACAGAGTAGCAATTTGGACTGATGCAATGGAGGGAATAAAATCCATACTCGTTATGAGGCCAATTATTGAGCCACCTAGCCACCACAGATCCCTAATCTATAACTCAAAATAGTCACGATTTCTGAAATATCACTGGATAACAAACTTGACGTTGACAAACAATGAAATAATAACATTTTAAAAACACCTAATAATAAGCGTTTCAATTGCCAGATAACAAACATATTATCAACACCATACAATCAACATTATAAAACACCGAAAATGCTGAAACAACTTATCACACACACACACACACACACACATATATAATAATAATAATAATAATAATAATAAACTGATAACGAACAGTGCAAAACTAGTATCTAACTGGCCGAACCCTTAATGAGTTTTTTTTTCAAAGGCAAATAAAAAACATAGACAAGACATACAAAAATCCCCAGAAAAACCGTTGTGTTTGCAAAGCATTCCGTGATCATTTATACAGGAATGAAATCGTTAGGTTTATTCTATTTCAACTAGTTTACTTCATCTTGTTGTGACTGCTGGAAAATATTGTATATTGATGTAAAAATCGATGAGCCGTAATTGGATGTTATTTTATGTAAATTTATGTAAGCGCAAATTATATCCTGGATATTTCTTTGTTATAGTAGTAATAATAGGCTATTGGGTGACTAATAAGCAAATTTAGAGAATTATTTAAAAGAAAATGTGTCGGCTGCAAAAATATACTTTTATTTGTGCAAGGATATCTTGTTCTAGTCTTCTTGGTTTAAACCGCTTGGTTTCAATGTTCTAAAGTGGAGTCTCCAATAAGATTCCTTTCTGTTCGTAGTTTCAGAGTTCCAGTGGGGGTTGTGAGCAATTGCAATAAGTGCTATATCACTGAAAGTGTGGCCATGAAAGGAGAGGTTTTCTGCTTCTGGGCTTCTGTATAGCTTCTGTGTCATCCAATCAGATCTATGAAGGTCGATCCTTTTGTGTAGCTTTTCAGTTTCTCTGACAGACTGAAGGATACAAATCTTACATGTGATGTCACAGGGATCGTCCTGGCTTCGCCAACGTTGCAAATGCAATTATTTTCCTTATTGGTGACACAATATAACATATGGCATATTTTTTGGTGACAACCTTTCTGGCTGTTTAATTTGTACATATAATCATGGACTTGAGAAAACATTTAATAGATGTACCATTTTTAGTAACAGTGGCTATAGCTGATGTCAGATTCATACTATTTGTGCAAAGTATGCTGTTCCTTATTGGTGACAAAATATACCATCCGGCAATTTGTTGTACATGGCAGTGGCAGAGAAACACAATGTGTATGAATTAATACCAATTAATATGTTATATGTTGCAAAGCTTTTCTATGTGAATCTGTCATTAAAATCATATTAACCTCTGTTTACATTTAGAGAGAATATCAAAAGCTATTCAACTGAAAAATGAAGAATAGATCAGAGACGCCTTGCCCATGATACCTGGTTCTCAATCCATGTGATGAGTTGAGGATAGCAGCACAGGGGAAAAGGAGAGGATTATATCATATTACAAAATGTTTTTGAAATATAAGTGATGACAGTAATATTTTAAATATTCGTCAGAAAGTGTCTTCTTGACCCCTAACACACACCTAATGTAATGACTTAGTGAAAAGAGTGATAGGGAGGAATGGGTAGTTTGTGATCATATAACCAGTATATTCTAAATATGAAGAGATTGGTTAATTAATTATTGAAATATGTGATTAAGACAATTCTAAACAATAAGTGTCCTACTTCATGACCATATGTCACTTATAATAATAATAATAATAACAATAATAATAATAAAATAAATAAAAATGATAATAATAGCTTTATTTATTCAGTTGGAATTAATTGAATAAGGATTATTTCTCCTGAGTATCTCTACATTTTTTGTAAATTTACAAAATATTTTAACTCATACAGGCACTTATAGCTTTCTAATAAATTAGCATGCTCTTCCATTTCTCCCTCTATCTCACTCCAGTTATATGCAAGTCACTGCCTACACCTTTGGATATTACAAAAAAAGTAAAGAAACAGGAAAATAATTTCCATGTTACATATACATGTAAATATACATTTGAAAAAATAAATATTTCATCCTTTCAATTCTCCATTTGACAGTATCTTCTTAGATTTCAACTGACTTATAAGCAAGATACTTATGAATGCATAATTAACATAAAGTCTGCATCTTGTCACCTGACTTTAAGGATAGTGACAAGTTCTATATTAATCTGAACATTAGACAACATTAAAATTTGTGCCAGGACATATTATAGAAATGCACTCTATTCATTTACAAACATTATAACCTGACACTGAAAAGATAATGAAATTAAAGACATCTTAGCAGTCACTAAAGTTAATCTGAAATTGATTGAACTGGCAGATTAGTCTTAATTAAACATCAATTAAAGAACACGAGTACTGATGCTGGATTATTGCAATTATATCCCTACAAAATTGCATTTCTCTACCTTATCTCTAATTCTTCTTAAACAGTGACAGAAAACTGAAGTTAATGTATGTGCAAATCGGACAACTGTTGTAACAGTCTGAAAATCTAACAAGGTGTATAAAATGATTTGGCTCTACGCTGAATACATTGTGCCTCATAATGCAAAAATGGATTTGGGATAGATGTACAGATCAGTAGATGTATAGATAGACTGCAGCAAATAGTATGTCCACTTTTTGCCACTGCATGATACAAGATATTGAAAGTCAATATAGTAGTCCGACACAGGATTTTCAATATATGACAGTTACGAGCTGAACAATATTTAAACTATAATAAAAGATGTCATTACAGAAAATATAATACAGTACTAACATATTATACAATCAAGTCTGGTTTTTCAAGTATCAAGAATAACAATATATTTAAAATACCAAATCGAGACTGTAAAAATAAGTTGTATTTATGTCCCTTGTTATCACCATAATTTCACTACCTGAATGAATTCATTTTACTATATGAGTAAAATACTACATTGTTTACTAGCTGAGTAAATTATATCCGTCTTTTCATTGTGAAATCGTTGTGAACCATTCACCCCTTGTCTTTGTATTTTGTAAAGTAATTTACGTGTATTTTTCATTATTAAGTCTGTGCGTTCTTATGTTAAATAAATCAAATATTTAGATTATATATATACACACAGATTCATAATTAATTGCTCATTCAAATCATTCATTATTAAACATTGCATTTATATCATCGTGAAACGTGTTTTGTTGTGAATCCGGAAATCCCACCCGGTTATCTTGTTTTACATACATACATACATACATACATACATACATACATACATACATACGTGTTGTATCATAGTGACAAATATACTAACATAACTTGTTACTTCTTGCACACCTTCCTTTTTGTGATTATTTGTCACATTTGAAGCCATAAAATATGGTACACACCAATATATGGAAGTTGAGTAATCATTTGCATGATACAATTCAATATTTGTTTAATTATTATCGACCTGTCTAAATTTAATACAATACTACTCTCATTCTGAGAAGATTCATCATGGAGTTGTGTTCCGTGTTCAGAGGAAGAATACAACATTTTCAAACGGATACGATTTTTAAAGCCTACGATATTGACACTAAACAAAAACTTGGGAAAAGTAATTGCGCTAACATTCTTTAAAGATCGGCTTGTTTTGTTTTACTGAATACATACAGGCTCAAATAATCTACCTTAAGAAATCCCAATTAGTGCAGAATTTATCATTGCATGACTTTTCTACTGATCGCGTGTTTTGAAAAAGGTATTAAAGTTTTCGTGTCTAAAATTCCGAATATGTGTTCTGATGTCTCTCTATAGAGAAACAATATATGTACAAAATATATTTCCGATTTGCTGTCTCGAAATAACGTAGATGAGCCTCGAGAATGTGCATTACTTAAGACACGAATTGTGAGCTACGAACGAATGTTCGGATTAGCGTATTTGACCCATGCAAACGCGCATTCGTGTTGTCTCGAATACGTAACGATGTGATTACATGGTGTTTCTGATTCACCGTCCCTGGATTGTGCAATAGTGCGTCGAATACGAAGATTTGGTGCCTAAGGCGCGACATGTTCTCACTTCATAGAAAACTACATTCGCTATAATGTTTTCTTTTGAGCAGTATCAATTTATCTCCCTTGAATTAAGATTCTGGCTAAATTTTAATGGACTAAAAATGTCTCGTTCTGTCTCATTTATAGTGTTTGCTGACGTGTGTCTCGAGACAGTCTGGATCACTATTTCATTTTCCAAATAACTATATTTACAAAAATTTTGATTTTGTTTTCAAACGTTTTTAAAAGACCGAGTATCGTATCCGAGCTAAGTATTCGATCACGTATTATTGTGAATTTTATTCAACAAAATGAAAAGAAACCCAAGCAGAACGTTTATATAGATCGACAACTCTAAGCAGTGTCATGGCGGCGCTCTACATACATGATGTACTTCTGAGAGAGTTACGGGTGTAAGTCAAGTTGCGTGCATTTGTATCACGCACAATTATGAGAATCTTAACAGACTTCTATGTTACTTTCATGTACGGTAGCTGAAATTTCTTTGAGTAAATTATGCATGATGATAATGTCTGCAACCAGCTAACAAAATGGCTGGAAACAAGACAGCGAAAATAAGCCTGAATTAATGTAAATTAGGTTATCTTTAGCATTTATTTGAAGAGGGAATTGAATTTTGCAAAAAATTAGACAATAGAAAATTCTAAATATGTATGACTCAGGATAGCCGCTATCGCTTAACCGACTTGAAGCAACTGTTCCGTTTATTGTGCCGTTTTCTTGATATATGTGCTTTATGCCTGTCTTCGCCTACGTTGTTGTGTTCATCATGTAATTTTTGCTTTTTGTAATCATATCATTATATATGTTTTTTTATGTTATATGTGTTGTCTAATGTTGTAAAGTGCTTAGAGCTTCTAAAGATTAGGCGCTATGCAAAGTCCTCATTTTATATATATATATATATATATATATATATATATATATATATATATATATATATATGTGTGTGTGTGTGTGTGTGTGTGTGTGTGTGCGGCTTTTTGCATGCATTACTTTCCTGGAATTGTGTTCTTTGGTGATCTTTCGACTAATCATTTGATGCAAGTAAAATATATTGTTATATAATATTTCTAGTTTTTACCAACGCCTGTCTCAGTACTTTCTTGACCAAAATTTCATTTACAAATTGCCATATTTATTTGTCATGTTTGTTGTCGCTTGCTATAGATATCGATACACGTATTGTAGTATGTCTTCGATGGCTTATCATTATGACGGTTATTCAAGAAATACAAGGTCTATCGAAGCAGCAGCTTTAACATTCCAGCACTTTTTTTTTCAAGGGTAGACTATTCCAGGCAGTATGATATTTTCTCATTTGAACAGTATGCATGTTACCTCCCATGAATTGTATGCTTCTGTTATCTTCAGACGATTCACTTGATGCAAGAAAAATCTCACGTCATCTTACTTTTTATGAAGTTTATTTCAACACATATTGGACCACCATTGCATTTATTAATAGTTATATTTAAATTCACTTGTTGTTTCTATTTTTCTTTGTTTTTTGTAATATGCTAAAACAGACCGTATATATGATATGTTGTTGATGTTTTAACTTTGTCACAGATGTGGTTCAAAACGCTCTCTTTCCTGATCACTGCCATCTCACCATTATCTACATGGGTTCGTGTCTCGGGTTTCGCCAAGTCGGACATATGAAAAAGCTTGTCAGAAGCAACAATTACAACAACAACAACAGCAACAAAAGTTAATCCAACAGAATGGATGTTCCACAAAGCAAACATTTTAACATATGGCTGGTTTGTTATAGCGGTGGACAGCTCCGAACATTATTGTAATTTATCATTTGAATAGTATGCAAGTTTAAATTGTATTCTTTTTTCATCTTCGAACGGTTTCTTTGACGCAAGAAAATATATCGAAAGTTATTATTTCTAGTGTTTCCGCACGTTTGTCTCAAAACTTTCTTGACTACAATTGCATTTACAAATATTGTCATCGATTTTTTAATCTTTTCTTCTCTTTATTTTATGAGACCGAAACGTTTATTTACAACATGTCTTTGACGGCATATAATTCCACGTCTATTTATCAAAATTTATAGTGAATCAGAAGGTGTAATACCCGGCTATTGTGTTTAGAGAGGTAGACATCTCCAGGCACTATAATATCTTCTAACTATACAAGTCTAACCAAGCAGTGCTTATGCACGCGCCTAGTTTGCTATCAAGGTAGATAACTCCAGGAACTATAATATTGTTTCTTAAATGCGGATTTTCGTTTTATTCGGAAAACAACAGATAATTATCTGAGTATCTGTTAAGGCAATAGACCCTCTCTCTCTCTCTCTCTCTCTGATGTATAAAAGTGGAAATACAGTCTAGACTGGCATCCATTTTGTGTATCATTTAAATCGGTCTCGGCTTTTCAATCAGATTTGGAAGCTATGAATATACTACTTTTCTCTCCCATGCATTCATGCACATGATACTGTGTCCGATAATATTTTGAATGTTTGTCCCATGTTCTATTACAATATTAAGCCCTTTCTTTTTATGTCATATAGGATGTGATTTACAAATTTGCTCTTGATGTAATCACACATGCAAGGACACACACACACACACACACACACACACACACACATTCTCTGTGATATTTAAAGATAGAAACAACTAAAATCCGAATGATTTTTAATTTGAGTTGTGTTATAATCCCATCCCCAAATTGAATAGGAAACGAAAATGTCCTGACAAATTCATACAGAAGGAAACTTGGACATGCGTAGGTGGCTATAACGGAAATGATCACGCCTACGTCTATATGAAGTGTAATAACTTTTTTCAACATAATATAAATTCAGAATAGTGCGTCAGTCTAGTGATTTTGAAACCAGTCCTGCTGAGAGTTTAATCCAGGGACCTGAATGACTCCTTGTGCCAGTTATATGGAAGAATGAGGACCAGTATAGAATAAATTGCGTGAGATATAATATAGGCTATATGTGTTTGGCTGGCGGGGATTGCTTGATAATGAAAGTTAAATTTCAGTAATAAAATGATATTTTGAGAGCATGAAGATCCACAGAATGCCGGGGCTGACATGCCTTTTTATGCATATAAACTTTCATCAAGGATGTGTCAATACCTAAAAATATCGGTTAGATCATGAGCATTCAGAAATAAAAAGTTATTATATTTATAATACCAGGGAGTTTCCATCGGTTTGATAATTGAACCGAATTCATACCTTTGATATTAAATGTGAATGGCAAATAATAATAATAATAATAATAACAATAACAATTGCATAAGAAATATCTGTGAAAATAACACTTTTCTTGTTCATCTCAGTCAATGTTTTTGACTTTATTTTCGGTTTGCCTAAAACGGCGATTGTAAACAAGTAAATGAAAACGAATGTCTCTCGCTGTCGGTATCGCTCTATCTCAATATATATATATATATATATATATATATATATATATATATATATATATATATATATATATATATATATATATATATATATATATATATATATTATAGAATTAATTATAGCGAATTACAAATGTGTCCCAAATGGAACTATTGTGTACAGGCAATGCGATAGATGACATTTATTCGCTGACCTGGCTTCGAATCTCCGTATAGTACGAATTAAAACATTCCATAAACTATATTTATATCACATTATGCCTAGTATTACAAAGCGCTCTCCTATAGAATCCAGCAATAGCAATATCAGTTCCACTTGGTGTATATTTGTAATTTTCTATGTTCCTCCCTCCAACCCACTCTCTGTCTCTCTTCTTCTCTGTCTCTCTCTCTTTATATATATATATATATATATATATATATATATATATATATATATATATATATATATATATATATATATGTATATATATAACACAGTAGGTAAAAACACAGATCTCTCTCTCTCTCTCTTTATATATATGTTGATGTACAGGTGTACGGTGATTTTAAAGTTTGATTGAGCAGGTAAAAACACAGAAGATCAAAAGATATTGTCAGTTACAAATGAACACAAACATTAGAAACGGGGAATTAATATCTACCTTGTTTTCATTTTCTTCGCGACTTTTATATCAGAATATATTGCTTCGTATCAGGATCGAGAGTAAATAAGTATTAAGTGAATACAAAGGAAACGAAGCTGTAGTTGTAATGCATTTCTATCATTGTTTCGTTCATATTAAGGGAATAATATAAGTGAAAAGAGAGCATGTGAAATATACCATAAACATTTATATCACTTCAGGCGTTGAAACAATAATCCATAAGTCAAATTTATCGTACAATACATGTTGGCAAGGGTTTAAGAACAATAGCGGTTCAGTGTAAATATGATTCACTGTAAATAGGGCAATAAACTAACACAAAACATAGGAATAAGAATGTATATCTTTGTGTTTGTGTGTGTGTGTTATAGGTACTTTTTCTGCTGTCAATCCCATTTTTAATTTCTCACGATTAAAGTTAATATTTCTGTATCATCTGTTGTCAGGGGTGAACACATGACAAGTATATAATAGAAAATGAAGTCAACATTTTCGGAAGGAGTCTATCGAAGGTGTGAGAAGGCGAGGGAACAGGGCGCTTTCCTCGTAGTCTGTTATTTTAGTAATGATGATAAGCTGACAACGTAAGGATAAAATACAGAGAGAGAGAGAGATGATGAGAGAGAACTGATATTAGATTATATGATCGACAGGTGTCATTTATCAGAACATTTCAGAGATAGCGTCGATGTGGATTGAAAATCACTGGACCGCTTACGATTGAATGTACGCATCTTTCAATCAAATGTCTAAATGGGTAGGCCCTATTTGCAATTAGAGAACTGAATCCAATCGAATAAAGCATTAAGATGTAATTTATGATAAAGTTCCCAAATCTCGTTTCTCAAAATGATAAGTCAAAAAAGCACAGAAAGTATTACTAATTAGCAGGTAAAATAAGTTCAAACCTTTCTGATCAATTGATATGCTATACCAATGGCGAGAAAATATAAAACTCGTACCTTCTTCGAATTGCTTATTGTGTGTGTGTGTGTGTGTGTGTGTGTGTGTGTGTGGTGGGGTTGGTATACTTGCGAGGACCTGAGTTTGAATGCACACAAACATCTTGAGGACTGGACTACATTGTGAGTATTTACACAGCATGCTGGAAATATTTCGTCGGCAAACGGTTGAGAATGATCATAAGAGATGAATTACACGTTATTGTGAAAGTCCTCACAAAGTCGGTATTGTGTGACAGACACTTACACTCAGTGTGTATTGTTCGAGGAATTAACATACTACCTTCTTGTTTCCGCAACTTTTGTACATTAAGTGAATAAAAAGGAACCGAACCTGTAGTTGTAATGCAATTATATCATTGTTCCGTTCATCTGAACAATCCCAAGCGGTATGTCTTGTGCACATACGACTAATCAGGTTCATTCATTCTTTCATGCCGGCATTTACTGATTTCTTTCGTTTTTATAGTGAAAGCATAAGATTAATATTTGTTCAGTTGTAAGATTTATATGATGTAAATGTATTATAATAATAGCATGTTTCAGTAACCCCCTAGTTAATGGTGATGCAAAACATGATGCAAATTTGAACTAAAACGGATGCTGATGATGGTCAGTCAGGCTTTTTTTTTGAAAGCACGAGAAATGCAGTAGCCATAGACCAAAAATCCTTATGGCTTGGTCAGGTATTCATAGTTCTTCGTGCGGGAGTACTGTATACCGTGTCAAGTGATAAAGAGACTAACACAGTAGATGTATTTCCTATTGAAGAGAGTGACTCAGTCGTATGGGGTGGTATTGCATACTAGGATTGAAGTAGAGGAAAATTAAAACCAGGCAATGTATAGCAAACTGTCTCGAAATAAACTCAAAGGCAGTGTGAATATAATGCTATTTCATTTACGTATTTTTGTTTTTACCTATGATCTAATTATATGCTTTTCAAATGACAAGATATTTAACCTCATTAAGTATCGCACGTGGATGCAGAATATATTGGTTAATTGTAGTGTTTGCTTCTCCCTGGAATTAATACAACTTTTTGTATGAATTGAATATACGTAGAACGAAAAGTTTCATTGCTCTTGTAAATTTTGTACAGAGTTGTCTATACAATTCAAATTATATATTCGGGCTGTGGCCAGGTTGAGAGAGAGAGAGAGCAGCAGAGGGGGCGAATCGGACATTTTGTCCAATCGTCATTTGGTTTAATTAATACTTTCTGCACTCAGCGGATCCAGCGTCGTCAGCGCCTGGTAAAAAAAAACGACGTCGTCGTCGGGGGGTAAATCGAACGTCATTTAGTTTAATTAATACTTTCTGCGCGCCGATCCCAGCGTTGTCAGCGTCCGGTAAAAAAGCGCGACGACCGCGTTGATGTCATCGCCCCCTCTGCTGCTAAGTGGCTATTTACAATGAAGATCTTTATGATCTTACAAACAGAGTGATCACTAACTCCTCCTCTTGTAGATCAATTAGGTTATTTGACTGATCGGTAAGTCTGAAATTAATTCTTGTTAAAAACCGATTATGGCATCGCATATAGACCGGATTAATTGGACTCTCAACGATTAAAAATCCCGGAGGGGCTGTTGGTGAAAATGAATAAAGGATATACCCCTGTTGAGCCTGATTTGATTGCTTGGTATCCACCTGGTAACTCCCTTCGATAACATCACACACTAGATTGATTGCTATCACCGATGTGATATTTACGTTGTATGGGGCAATATGCCTACCACCCTCTCCGTTATCGTGTCTGAGGACAGTTGATGGACCGAGAAAATCATTAAGAGATTTTCTTAGTTCTGGCGCATTGTATCCTGGAAGCTCTAAATCGGGTAAATCGGCTTCTGTGATATTATACTCGGTTAGGAATTTTTGTTTATTATCATCGCTGTTAGCGGATATTGTTTTAACGATTCGTTCATTGATATATTCCATGTCTGATATAAGTTGATTTAACACCTCAACGTGTTTTCGTGCTTTTGTTTTCCGTAGCTGTTCTAGTTGTGATTGGTAATTACGATTAATCTCAGCAAACGCACCAGTGATATCATTTAAACTAACTGTGACCACGGCGGACGATTCAGGAGTTTCCTTATGCGGAAAATACCATTGCATGGTATTCCTGTCTTGAAATATAAACCTGCTGGGTAATAACGTGTTTTTTATAATAGACAAATCATCTCGATAACTGGGATTAATTTCATGATACGATTGCGCATTCGTGTGCAAGTCCGCGGAGATTTAATGAGCTGGATTCTTAGGCCATCCTAGTATGGTTCTTATTGAACTGTTATAAATATCAACCATATACCCCGGTGTGCTTATTTCAATCGTCGACGATAACGTCGGTTCATGAACCGTAATAGCTATTTTTGATTCTTTTTCTGTGATTGATTTTATCCTGCGTTGAAATTCTTTATTGATTTGTTCTATTTAGTATGACCCATTTGGTATTGTAACCTCCTTCCAGTCTGGGGTCCCATCGGGTTTATTTGTCCATGCAAAAACCAGCGAGTTATTAGGTTGTTGTCCGTTAAATGCTTCCGCTCGGATATTAGGCCAACTGTGATATACTCGCAATTTTGCCAGCGCTATTTCCTTCACTGGAACCGATGATGGCAAGTTCACACTGAATTCTGGCTTCGTTGACGTTATTGATATCATACTTGTTTGTACCGGAGTGGTGTTCTCCGCGATCCGTTGAAGTAATTGAAACCCTTCGGGGTTCAGCGACATTATTATTATTCACTGTTTTTAGTGTTCAATTTCAACACCGAATATTAACAACTTGCCTGTTTTCAGAAGAATGTTTTAAGCCCATTGAAGTGGTTTCAGCGACGTGGTTTCCAGCTTCCAGTTGAAAATCCTCGATTTTTGACATCGCGGAGTCATACAACTGGACCATCGTGGAGAATTCAACATCGGATATGAACGAATTATCGATCGACAACGAGATCAACCCGGATAATTTCGAGTACGCGTCGGATATTATTTGATGTTTTACTGTATACTCGTTGAGTTTTTTTTGAGAACACGATGATATCTTTCTAGTGATTGCGTTGGCAACTCCAGCAATTGTTGTCGCCGCGGAGATAGCGATTGGAACAGCGATCGGGGCCATCATGGTCACCGTGGATAAAATGACACCGGTACCAGCTGTTATACCGGACACCGAGTACACGGCCACGTCGATGGCGGTTATTTTACGACGGTATTTTTTTATTTTTACACGGTATTGTTCGGAAAGCGTTTTCAAGTTCGCGAAGAATTCTTTTACTGTATTGAATCGATATTGATGTGACGTCGGTGATACCTCTGATTCAATTACCCTGGTGGTCATTTTATTTTAAAAGAGCTAGTGTTTTCAATTACTTACTTAAATTATCACCACGAATTCCACATACCATGTAATGTTTGTCCTAAATAGACCGCTATCAACGGCTCTAATTATAAACCGTTCAGTTGCGTCCTTGTCTATAATTGTTGATATTGTATTGTTAAACCCGGATGAACTCGACGATGATATATTAAACTGCATCGCTGAAATCAATGTCAATCGATAAATGCCCTTAACAGTTGCGGTGATATTTACTATATTATGCGTAGGAGTCTAATCGAATGATCCGTGTTGAACCGTGTATACGCTATTGCCGATGCTCCCATGAGGTGTTTTCATTTTTTCAAATTGCTCTGTCATTCTCGGTAGTCTGTCTTTAATCTCTGTAATATCAGTTTTGACTGCTTTTATTCCCCGTTCATGCACGTCTATATTAGTCCTGATCGCTGTAATATTATTGTCGACTGCTTTTAATTCCCCTCTATGCGCGTCTATATTCCCTTTAATCTCTGCAATATATAGTTTTGACTGCTTTTATTTCCTGTCCATGTGTGTCCATACTAGTCCTGATCGCTGTAATATCAGTTTTGACTGCTTTTATTTCCTGTCCATGTGTGTCCATACTAGTCCTGATCGATGCAACACTAACGCCGATTGTTTCTATTCTCCGTCCATGCGCGTCTACATTATTTATGATCGATGCAACACTAACGCCGATTGTTTCTATTCTCCGTCCATGCGCGTCCATATTCCTTTTGTTCGCTGCAACATCAGTTTTGATTGTTTTTATTTCCTGTCCATTCGCGTCTATATTCCTTTTGCTCGCTGCAACATCAGTTTTGACTGTTTCTATTTCCCCTGTATGCGCGTCTATATTATTCTTGTACGCTACAACATCAGTTTTGATTGTTTCTATTCTCCGTCCATGCGCGTCTATATTATTCTTGTACGCTACAACATCAGTTTTGATCGTTCCTATTCTCCGTTCATGTACGTCTATACTAGTTCTGATCGCTGTAATATCAGTTTTGATCGTTCCTATTTCCTATCCATTCGCGTCTATACTTTTTTTGTTCGCTGCAACATCAGTTTTGATCGTTCCTATTTCCCCTCCATACGCGTCTATATTATTCTTGTTCGCTGCAACATCAGTTTTGATTGTTTTTATTTCCCCTCCATACGCGTCTATATTATTCTTGTTCGCTGCAACATCAGTTTTGATTGTTTTTATTTCCCCTCCATACGCGTCTATACTTTTTTTGTTCGCTGCAACATCAGTTTTGATTGTTCTTATTTCCCCTCCATACGCGTCTATACTTTTTCTGTTCGCTGCAACATCAGTTTTGATCGTTCCTATTTCCTGTGTATGCCCGTCTACATTTTTTTTTGTTCGCTTCAACATCAGTTTTGATCTTTCTTATTTCCCCTCCATGCGCGTCTACATTATTCTTGTTCGCTTCAACATCAGTTTTGATTGTTTTTATTTCCTGTCCATACGCAGTGATATCATTTATAGTTGTTGTAATCTCATCCAGCTTGGTATTTTTTCTACCAAAAAATTTATCAAAGTTGTCATCGATCCTGTTAACATTTTTTCGTAACGCGTAAAATTGGCCCGACAGCGTTGTAAACTCCGAAATAGTATTTTTTATCCCTGCAAGATTCGGTTCGGTCACCGTCGGGGTCCCAAAAAACTAGCGGTAGTGAGTTGTATATCGGTGACAGATTTTTTCACCTCGGTGACAGATTTTTTCACCTGCGTGTCAAGTTCGGTCACCGATCTATCTAACCTTATAAAACCGTCTTGGACTAATGTTACCCTATCCGTTATTGTCGATAGATGTTCACCCGGTTTGAGTCGTCCGTCGCTGGTATACAGCGCGATAGTGTTCTCGGCGGCATCACGCTGTCGTATTAAAACGTCGTCGAGTGACACATTACTGGATTTTAATTTACCCTGGCGGTCTTGAAATACAACTATTTCGCCCGGGTCAACACTGGTTAGGTTCAACGTTTCAGCGATCTCATCCTCAATTAGTTTTTTTATGTCATCGGTGGCGGACGTTATGGGTTCTTTCAGCGCCGAAACCGGTCGTCCCCAGATATCAATCATTATTATCTAATGTAATTGTCTCTAAATTTCCCACTAGTGTATTAGTTTACAACCACATGAGGTGGTTTCCGCGATGATGAAATCGCCGCGAGTACGTTCAATACCTCACGGCCACATATCGGTGGGTCACTTAATTGCTGTGTTGGCAGCGTGGAATAAAAAACCGGGGCTGAACACGCCCGGATATACCGCATGAACTCGTTCGGCGGGACTAACCCGTATGAATCAAAATAGACGATCGCACGCGGATCAATTGCGTATGCAACCCAATGAGTTCCCGCTCAGGAGGATTTATCGAGGTTAATTATACCGGTTTCAGTATTCCCTGGTTTTGTTGGTAATTGATCCCTCATAAAAACACCTCTGAAGTTTTTTATCGCTAACGCGTCTGCGGCATCGATTAGGTCAAAATTAGACATAGGAGTCATTGACTCCTCAACCATAGACTCTTGCGTTAATAAACGGTTCCCGGTAGTCTTAGACCCTTCCCCGAGTACCATGAATACGGGGTTCCCGGTAGTCTTAGACCCTTTCCGGCTACGGATCGTCCTCGTTTCTTTTTTTTGTAGCCTCTCCCGGTCGCCTTCTTCAATGCCATTCCCGCCGCGGTACCAACGGCTCCTAACGCTGCCGCCTTAGCCACCGCTGGGGCCGCCGCGGCAATCAACGCCGGAATCGCAGCTAACAGCGGAAATATCCCACCGGTCTTTTCCATGTTTTTGATTGCTGCGGCTGAGAAAGTTATTTGAATACCCTTTTTATTCTTCATTGCATCATTGAAATGTTTTATTTGACGGCCGTCAACGATATCTTATGCTTGCCACCAGTCATCTGTGACGGCTTTAGCGTTATTGTGGTTCCACATTGTTTAGCGGACTTTGATTGTAATTTCTTGACTTGACCATCGGTCAACTCTACACTGACAACACTATACGACATTTTATTGTAAACGCGTTTGTGTTTTCAATTACATGTTTTCCACTGGTGCATCAACGATTCTCATTCGTCCACCAACACCTTCTAGCAGCATTGATTTATCGCTGAGAATGACAGCAACCGCTCTATAATCAGCACAACCCGGGGCTATACGAGCTCGGAAGTGTATATCAACGACGGATTGTCTCGTTAAATCAAGATGTTCCAACGAAAAGTAATAAATCGGATACAGGTTTTTAAAATCAAGTTGTGATATTTGCAAACCAGTGTCGACGTTTTGATCACGACCCATATATGACAGCAATCGATGATACACACGTGCGATATGGTTGTCGCCGTAATTAAGCTGTATATCCTCGGATGGTTCCTGTTGTCCGTTTATTCTCAGCGAAACATCCCTGACTCCTAATTGATCAAATATCATATGGCTGCGTTCTTGATTACCCAATCGATCCCTATTCTGTAGCGCTATAAATATATGACGCGGGGCTGAAACGCCTTGTTTTGATGCCAGGTGCCATGTAAATGTATCAGCGACATTATCCTCTTTAGCATCAGTTGTTACCGCTAGCCAACTCAATAATGATTTCCCCCCCCCGTTCCATAAATGATAACAATCGTGCTTCCGTGGTAACTGATGGAGTTAACACCGGCATCCACAATGCTATTTTAGTTAAAACGACTTTACCGTTAGTGACGCCAGCAGCACGCCATATTGCATTGTTATCATCGCCCCTTCGCGTTAGCGCGATTGTATGCTTAGCCCCATAGATAACTTTTCTGACATTTCTACAGAATCCGAATATGTGATGGAGTGGAATCGCGCATGAAAACTGTCGGCGTTGTCCTTGCAATGTTGCTACTCGTGTTGCGAATCCTAAATTAAAATTATCGTTAATACTTTTTATAACAGTGAAATCAACGCCTGGTTTTGCTGTGCGGTCTGGATTAGCTGCTTCAGCCTGTGGGTCAACTGCGGTATTTTCTTTCGTCAGCACGTTAATGTACTGAAGATGGTCAGCGTTATTAGTGGTATCCTTTGCGAACATCATAGATGGGCCCGCCGATCTTGTATAATCATCGGAGTATCTTGCTAGCCCAATTATCGTTGTTGCAACATCAACCTCGCGTTCTATTGATTCAATTTCTCGCCCGTCAATAAGATATCTGGCACTCTCAAATAACGCCATGATACCGTTGTTGACGAAGCCAACTCGAACACGAGGGTCATCTGCGTATGGTGTATTAGCGACAACATTTGTCACGAGTTCTCCCTCGATTTCGATAAACGCTTCACACGGCAAAAAGTATCTACTGGTATCTTGGACTTGAAGTTCAATTCGCGATCGTAGTTGGGTTGTGTTGCATGATAGGAATAAAATTGATAATCACGGACAGAATCATCCCTGCGCACTGGGGCGTCCATATCAAACGCGGGATCAGCGGTTCGCGCAAACATTTTATTATTTATCATATTGATGTTTTCAATTGAAATTGCTTTGCAATTCATCAACGTCGTTTTCGTCGTAAATTCTTTGAATTTTGTTTAAGGCCACTACCCGCTATCGCGTTCATGATAGCGCTGGTTGTTGCATCGGTGGATGACTGAGCCGCCAACGACGGAGTCGTCATCAATGACTGAGCCGCCAACGACTCTAGTTTTTCTTCCACGGCGTTATTTATTACTTTACTGACATTTGCAGGCATCACTGTCGTCGATGGCATCACCGGTGGTTTCTGTTTTCTTTTTCTCACCAACGATGCTAGTTTATCTCGTGCGGCAGAAAACGCCCTTCCGGCGACATCTCCAATAGCACTAATACCCCTATCACGAATAACATCAATAGCCTTCATTCCTAATTGTTTGGCTAACGGCGCTACTTTTGGAGCCATTCTTGTAAATAACCCCGCAATGGTATTACCGAGACCATCTCCATAGTACGCGCGGTAAACAGGCAATCGCGAGTTTACCACGTAGACGAGTACTAGTTTATCATGGTTGTAGTGTATGATCATCTTATTATTATCATGTTAATGTTTTCCAATTAGTGATTGTGATCACCAGTGATTGATCAATCGCTGTGATGACCGTGGTCATCAAAACCATCCACGAGTTCGTTTATGAGCATTCGATATATATCAATACCCATTACGCCGCCGGCAAATAGCCGCCTGCAAATATCAGCGGCTTCATTAATAATTTCTCTGGAATTATTTCCGGCTCGTTTCCCTCCGATAAGTACTTCTAACCGTGATATATCACTGAGAACATTACCAGGACAAGTAACACTAGCGTTTCCAACTAAGCCGCTGCCTAAATATCCATCTCCAGTTGTTTCTTTAGTTGTGTCCCATTTACCAAGAAATCCAGTTGACTTTTCTTTATCTACTCTACTCAATACCATCTCTTTAAAATCCTCGAAATCATTGCGGATATTTTCTGTGATTCTAAATTTGCCACGTTTTGCCAGGTATACTTTTTTTTATCCAATTCTTGTCATTTTTTATATACTCTTTATACATCTTGTTTACAGCGTTTTCTCTTAGATCAGGTGAAAAATTCAGCGCGGTGAATTTAGCTAATTCAGTGACATCTAAACTTTTAATTTTATTGTATACATCGTGTGTAAATATACTTTGTGGTGAATACATTTTTTCTATAGTAACGTTTCCTTCCTCTTCTTCAATATCACCTCGTCGTCGTAGTTCTTTTAGTACTCGTTCTTTTTGTTGTTGTTGCTGTCCAGTAGTTGCTATATCCACGGGAAGTGTTTCCAGAGACTTTTTTGTTTGTTCGGTCTCTGCTGCTATCTTTTCAAGTACAGGAAGAAGAGGCACTTCTCGTCGCTCGCCCTCCTTAGGAATATCTCCATATATTGCTCGTTCTGTTGCCGCTGTAACATCCTTAGTCGCTTTAGTTACCGGGGCAAATAACTGTTCACTTCCAACAGCAAAATCAGTTTGCATTTGTTGCCGCGTTTGAAGTTTCTCTCTCACTCTGTCTCGTAACGGTATAAACTTTTTAAGCGCTGCTAGTCTTTCACGTGCTAATCTCGTTGTAAGTGATTCACCTACCATTTATTATAAATAAAATTCTTCTAATTTTATAATACAAACCCCCAACACGTCATTGCAATTAAATACTGAGTTATTAATAATGTACTACCAGGTCAAAGTATCCATCAACGACAAAGTCAAACTATACGACGCAATCCGGGAATGCTTCAAAAATAATCAGGGGGAGGGTTTTAAACTAGTGGTTGCTGAACACGGTAATGATAGATTCTTGCTAACACCACAGCAATATCAGCAACTACGTGAAAACGGCGGTGTCGCAGTAATTATCTGCGACCACGAACAGTTAATTCAGTACGCACATAGTTGTATAGGAAAATCCAGATTGATAAGAATTCTTGGAGGAGAAAATCCTATGTAGAAATATACCTGCACACGTATATGACTTCGCTGATGGCAAAAAAAATGTTGTTTTAACGTTTTATTTTTTTTTTTACTTGTACACAAAAGTAACTTCAATGAGTATAATCGGTGATTTCAATTGAGAGAGTTCTCTCCTCCACAGCGTCTTCGTCTAGAATCTTCCTGATGTTTTTAATTTTATTAGAGATTTCTCGACGCCGTTCAAAAGCCTGTCCGAGTTTTCGTGGTATTTTTTCAACGGTAGTAAACAATCCAATAAATGCATTTACGTCATTGCCATACAGGTTTTCATTGATCGTATATTGTAATCGCTTTATAAAAGAATACTCACGTGGCAAGGTATATCGACCTTTCTTTGATTGCTCGTTAATAATTTCATAATCGGACAATATTTTTTGGTTATCAAGCTTATCAGATAATACAATTCCTTGATTTTTTAATTTTGAAATTTCAGTTAAAATGTTAATGATGTCTTCGATATTCATATTCTTATAAACATCTTTATTTCTAATATAAAAAAAATGTTTTACAAAATGAACTCTAGGCACATAAAGGTGCTGTTAACATCTTAATGCCTAGAGAAATATGTGCGTGATTATGGACTCGGATAACATGAAGTTGCCACCGCATCTTCGTGTTAACAGAGAGTATTATGATTGGGCGGCACATACATAAAAGACCCGTTTGGCAACCCCGCTGGCGCCCTATGACGTCAGAGAGGCCCATCGGTTACTTAATTAAGGACATCCATCAACAACACATCTTGGAACCCCTTGGGTGCCTTCGCATCCATCTGAGCCCAAGGAAACCCCGAAACATATATCTCCGGGAGGGAGGCCTAGGGTGACAAACGTCATCGTAGACCGCCCAGAAGATATGCTTGGGGGGACATCACTACATGTACTTAATTAAGGATGGATATATTTACAATGAAATGATTGATGGATGATGGGACGGCACAAACATAAAACGGCGGGGCGAAACTCTACGGCCGATTCGACCAATCAAAAGCAACCCAATTAAATTAACCCGGTTGCATGATTGTGAACAAAAGACAACCACACGCCCGGGTCAAGTGCGTGGGTTAGTTTTGATTGGTCGAATCGGCTTTTGAAAGCCCTAGGCTTATAACGAGTCGGTTTATATATAAAGTGACTAATACAGCGGCGTCAGTCACAAGGTGTGTGTTAATTTGAATTCCCTTGAATCGTTAAATCCTTGAATACTTATTAATGGTGTTTCACAGCATTTAAATGAAACCAAATATTTGAATAAAACATTAAAAAAAAAGAATACAGCTGTTAGATAACAGCGTGTATTTCATTAGTTTTCATCGTAAAATGATTAATTAATCGTAACATTAATTGGAGTTCAAGGGACGTAACTCTTGTCATGCGACGCTATCACAAAACGAGTTATCTCCCTTGATGCCCATTCAGATAATATGAAAATCGAATTCTGTGTCCGGTCTTTTGTGAGATCGCTGTTTTAGTTATATTCTCTGCAACATCTCGAACTGATTTACTACAAATATCGAAGTATTTACCAGCCGCATTCATAGAGCGAAATATTTTTTCTTCGTGCGTTATTGTATCAAATGACTTTACGGGTTTTGCCTTTCTCATCCCTCCTGTTTTTCCAAATTTGGAATTTTGACTCGGTGTAACAGCTCTTAGATTACACAGTCTGTTATTTTGAGGACATCCATCAATGTGATCAATAACGAGACCGTCGTTGATCAGTCCGTTAAACGCTTCATATACCATCCTGTGAATAAGACATATTTTTTTCCCAGCATTAAATCGCAAGTATCCGTGATTATTTACAGTACCAACCGGCTTCTTCAGTCTGCGGTTTCTAACAACGCCGTCGCGAGATGCCTCGTAATTAACAAGCACAGGGTGAGGTCTGAACTCTTGGTCCATTTGTATAATAATACTACTTGTCTAATTCATTATTTGGTTTAATTATAAACTTTTCAATGTAGTCCTGAGGAGTTTTGATAATTTTATCGTTGTTGGAGTCAACGGTGGAGTTTTTTATTTGTTTATCGTAATAACGTTTTAACTCTCTGTATCGCTTTCCGCCACAATTGATACACAACTGCGATTTTCCTCTTACACCAACGTGGCAAACCAAGCACGGAAGGGGGCCAAGGGACCCGTTGCGAACGCTTTGTAAATGATACCCACAGAATTCACCTCTACATGATTTATTGCACGGGGTTACCGACCCAATCATCAACCATTTGCAGTGATTCATTATATAATAATTCTTTCATTTAAATACTTGTTTTAATTATATGGAGGAGTTCGAGAGATTATCAGCAATTAAGCCCTGGAAAAATATTAAGTTTAATCTCGATAGAGCCCTCAAGGGCGCACCAAAAGCGTTAATAAACGATAGAACCCTGTTAAATAAAATACGTGATTGTATCAATGAATTCAAGCGTGATGGTGCATCTCATAGTTGGTCAACATTTCGAATTGATGGCGTTGTTGATGCTACCATGAACGACAAACGCGCAGCAACGATAATATCACAACTTGACGGTAAAAAGTATTTTTTCAGAGTAAAATTCATTGTCCGGGTGGAATCAGGTAATTGGATCATACGTGATAAATTTGAACCAGTTCTCAGCGACAAAAAAACAGTCATTGTTAGCCGCGACTCCAAGCCGGGGTTGTTAACCGGAATTGACAAACCATACTATGAACGAGCGTATCCTGAAACAGCAGTTGTTTATGGAATATACCCGTTAAATAAGAAACCTGATATCGGAAAACTAGCGCCGATGAAACAGTCAACGGGGATAAATTGTGTAGCAGAACGAATAATAGAGCATTTTACAAATGCATGTCGAGGAAACAAATTGACCGATTTACGACGTAGCAAAATAAACCAATGGGAACTAACCGTAAAAGAGCGAGGAGCAACCATTAGCGACATAGCGAGATCAGAAACGTCGTTGAGATTTCCAATGACCGTTACAACGATAACCGGTGAAGTATTATACGAATCAAAGTACAAATCAAAGGGAGCCCCAATCAAAATTATTGATCATAACGAACACGCATGGACGCCCGCGGTCACAATATTTCCACGGGATAGAACAGTAAAGTATATCCCGGGGGAATTTATACAGGATAGTTTTCTCGCGGAGAGGAAACTATTTGATGCTATTGCTTGTTTGTGTAAAAACGACCCTGTGTCAGTGTTGTTACTTCGCAGCGCTGAAAACGATGCGGATACCTTTGATCAGTTTGTAAGACCAAACGGTGAATTATATCGCACTGAAGCGTTTCACAACAAGATGAAAAAAACCGCCATGGAATTTGAAGAGCATTATGAACAACTGCTAACAAATTGTTTTACGATTCCATCGGTTGCAGCTCATGTTGCAGCAAAGAAAAATGCGTGGAGACCAACGCGCAAGGAATTACTACCGGATGTACAATCCAGTTGTTTGGAATACTATCACGGTGGACTATGGAACACTGAATACAACCGCGACGCTATGATCTCGGTTGATATGGTTGCCTGTTATCCAGCGAGTTTTCTCAGGTATGGATCCGCCGCTGAGTACTTTAAACGATTTGGACACCCCAGACATGAAATGACTCGTGTTGCTATTAATGGACCACTGCCCGATTTTGATTTAACCGGATTCGCTCGCATAATATCATTTGAATTCGCGGCAGGACTTCATCGCTGTTGCTATATTTGGATCGGTAGACACATGACTGAAAAGAAGTGGCTGCCAATAGCGCTGCTACGGTATATGATTGATTGTAAAATGCTAGTTTCGTTGATTGTCAGTGACGCGATTATATCATACCGGGCGCAGACTGAAGTCTGGTTACCAGAACCGGAGCGTCTAGATAGCATAATTGACGAGTCCAGAAAACACATTGATGCCGACGAGGAATATATCGTCGAATGGTCCAAAAAGATATTCAACCAACGAAACAGAGAGGCAAAAGATCTCGGTAGAAGAATAATTGGTAAGTTCACACAAGGTGGAAAAAACTGCGACTACAAACGATATTGCTCACGGCTGATTATAGATGACGCAGAATACGATTTCGTAATCAAGGACGCAGTGGCGAAAAATAGATACGTGAACTGCAAAACAGCTTTCTTGTCCAATGGAACAAGGTTGGGTACAGTTGTTACTTACAACGATGGAGACAGCCCAGCATACCCGCATTTGAGGGCGTCTATGCTGGGTTATGCTTGCATAAATTTATTCTCGCTGATAAATAGATTTCCCGACACCGCAGTTAGAGTTGCGATTGATTCATTTTATACTGACGTAAAGTATAAGGGAAACATAGCCGAGTTTACTAGTCCGGACGAGAGTTGGGGTACATGGAGAATTAAAAATGAAATACGACGCGATTATTCACCATCAGCAGATGTCACCGTTGAGAACAACTACTTACGCGGTGATAATCTATCAGAATGGTCTAATGCACCACCGTGTTCTGATCCAATTTGTAGATACAAAACAGTTTATTTAAGCGGCTGTGGCGGGTCAGGAAAGACGACTCGGGCAATTGAATTATTTCGAACGCGGGCAAGTATGATCGTGCTTACACCGACCCATAGACTAGCGCGAGAGATAAAACAACGAAATGTTGACGCCGTTATTTATCACAGCTTTTTTCGATACAGCGGCGGCGAGTGGACTCCTGATCGAATGGGTGAAAAATTTATTCCTGAGGTTATCATCTGGGATGAGATATGTACTGTTTCGTTAGATGTTTTACAAATGTTTCTTGAGTGGTTGCTGCGCGCGAATACAGCGGTGATAATGTGCGGGGATCATGGCCAACCACCACCATTTGTCGGCGAACGCCCACATGATTGGTTAAAGGGTTTTGTGGACTATTATGAAGAAACCGATACTGATTACCGAGCACTTGATGAACAACTGCGCGAGGTTAAGAAATTAATCAGATTACAGCCGGAAAGAGTTCAATGTGAAATAATCCGCGAGGTGATTCCCGAAACGCCGTTAAATGAATTCTGGGAAACATGGAGACCAAACGATTTGATTGTAGCGAGTAGAAAGATAGTCAGAGACACACTTCAGCAAAAGTTGTTTACGTTGCATAAGGAAAAGTTTCCAACGCGCCCAGTGCCGCTGTGTTATAGACCCGCGGACACACGGCGGCAAAACATTGAAGTTGAAATTCCAGGCCCGACAGCGTCAGGGACAAAAAAACAAATTCTTGTGCTGAATGATATCGTGCTCGTTGATATCAGCGTCGTCGAGGACACGCTACGTGCTAATAAATCCCCGTGGACGCTAGGATACGCAACAACAATACATTCCTCGCAGGGACTAACCATCACGGACACAATTGTTTGGATAATTGATAATCGCATCGAATGGTCAAATCTAGTCTATCTTGCAGTGTCCAGAGTACGGAGGATAAATCAGCTTCGAAGAATTGTTATTGACGAAGCCAGTGACGAAGCCGGCGACAAAGTCACCGACAAAGTCACCAACGACATCATCAATGTAAGCGTCATTGATAGAAAACTCTCGGGTTACCGCCAACAGGATAAAAAAAACGGCGGCGTTTTGATATTGATGCCGAATTAATAATCTCGCTACGACAACAACAGAATAATCACTGCGCGAGTTGTAATTGTGTAATGCGTTGGCGTTTTTCGGATAAAGACGCTCGCCAATTTAACGTGGACAGGATCGATAACAGTCTCGGTCATGTCAAAACCAATGTGAGGTTGACCTGTCTTGAGTGTAATAGACGCAACGGCGCTAGTTAAGACCACGCGGGGGTAATTGAATATCGTCAGGTATCACTTGTAGTTGCTCGCGTGTAAACCCCCGCTGTGGGGCAGTTGAATCTAGTCTATAGACCGGTGGTCTACCAGTTGATCGTGTTATCGTCGATATGTTATGTGTGGCAGCACTCCAAATAGGATCAGTAGCTCTTTTTTTACCGCCTTCAAGCTCTCCTGGTTCATATAGATATCTAACAGTGACATCGCCGAGAATCGGCTTGGAAACGCTATCTATTTTTGATCTTCCGGGTACACACTTTTTTTTAATCGCGTCGCTGGGCTTCATGTTGATTGCTCGGGTAATCTCGTTATTTAACGCTGCAATTACGCCTGGCAACCTTTTGACCCATTCACGAGATCGTTTTTCTTGGATAAATTCTTTTGCGTACTGATATCCAAATAACCGTTCAGCAACAGTCCGATTGAATCGTTCAACAATTGCCTGATCACGATGTAGCGCAGTATGACCTCGTCGTACCGCGACGCTATGATGTTTCGGCGTTAATAAAACAGCGCCGCGAAATTCATTGCCAGGATCAACTTGTAATAGATTTGGCCAGCGCAGAGGACCTCTTCGATAAATTCGCCCAAACGCATCAGCTACTTCAGTTGCTGACTTTGTTTTTAACGGCTCCGCTTGTTTGTATCGACTCGCAACATCAACTACGGTTAGCGCGTATTTGTAACCGTTGTCATGCGGCAAAAATAATATATCAGCCTGATGAACTTCATTAGGTACGCTGACATCAAAGCGCTAGAAGTTGATTTGTTTAGGCGGTGGTAGATAAATTTGCCATATAGCCTGTTTGGATAACCAATTAGCCGCAGTGGCCCTCGTTACTTTTGCAGCGCTTGCAAGCTTACCAATTGCGGCCTTCCCCTTCCAGTATCCTCTCGGAGAATAATAGATGGATTCCATGTTGTTATTATAAACGCTAGCGTTTTCAATTACCAGCGCGAGAAGCTCCGCTTCCAATCATTAATTTACCTTTCATAGCCGATTTTACCAACCATGAGGCCAATTTTTCTTTGAATGATTTATCAGGAATAGCATTTAACGCGTGAATTAATTTTACGTCCGCGATATGACGCTGTTGCAGATCGCTACTTTTGTAGTAAGCAACATCATGAGCATGAAACGCCTTATCGATAGCGTTTATTGGATACTCACCGGGTTTGGGCTGATTTTGATCATCGAGTCTGATATCTAATCGTGTTCCGGGGCCACAGTAGCTATATCCTGGGAGGTGCTTTTCTCCTGGATACTTTGCCCACGGGGTTCCGGGGAGTTTTGATAACTTGGCTGCAATATCACCTCCTCGCTTTTTTTTAAAACATCCCCGGGTCTAATAGAAATAAATCTAAATTTCTTTGTACCGCATTGTACACACTTACCAGTAAGTGCCGATCTGTTATTTCTTGTTGTAACGGTTGTCATATCATTTGTGCCAGTACGCACTCTACACTTCACACAATATAGATCCATAATTTATGTATAGAGATATGAATATAATTGATTTTTCGGCAACTAAAACAAGAGAACCAGTTAAGCATGTTGCAGCGTTACCAAACTCGATCCGGATGATTATCATCGGACCATCTGGATCCGGCAAGACGCAATTGTTACTTAATTTAATAATGAGATGGATGAAGTGGGACAAGTTGTATTTAATCGCCCCTAGCGTAGATGATCAACGATGCTACGAGGTGTTGAAAGATTTTAACGAGAATGCATCAGCGATCACTGAAAAAAATGTTATTGAGTTTATTACAGATATCAATGATGCACCAGGTATCGATGATATTGATGGCGACGTTAACAATCTAGTCGTGTACGATGATGTTATGTTAGACAATCAAAAAAAACCAGCTAGGATATTTTCCAGAGGCAGGCATAAAAACACCGACGTGATATATGTCACTCAACGATACACTCAGATTCCAAAAGTAATCAGAGACAACTGTAATATTCTTGCTGTATTCAACGGCGTTGATACACACACGCTACGAAATATTTGGCAGACATGGTGCGCCGGTGACATGGACTTTAATGTTTTTCGAAACTTTTTTAGTCATGCTCAGTCGACCCCACATGGATTTGTAACGATAAATTTACATGACCCTCGGACACGATATCGTATCGGACTTGACCAAATATTCGGTTAAATTGTAAGATCATAAAGATCTTCATTGTAAATAGCCACTTAGCAGCAGAGGGGGCGATGACATCAACGCGGTCGTCGCGCTTTTTTACCGGACGCTGACAACGCTGGGATCGGCGCGCAGAAAGTATTAATTAAACTAAATGACGTTCGATTTACCCACCGACGACGACGTCGTTTTTTTTTTTTACCAGGCGCTGACGACGCTGGATCCGCTGAGTGCAGAAAGTATTAATTAAACCAAATGACGATTGGACAAAATGTCCGATTCGCCCCCTCTGCTGCTGAGAGAGAGAGAGGAATACACACAGACTGTCAGAGAGAAAAAAAAAGAGAGGAAAAATCAAACTCATTAAACGATAACATCTGAATACTAGCTTCAATTATTATAACATGATGGTGCCAAATTTGAGACTTATGATACAGATATATATTTACTTAATGAACAAGTCGTATCAAAATATTTGAATTTATGTAACATCCTACAATAGTTGAACTGTCCATGTTGAAACATACACAATGAAAATGATTAAAAAATCTAAATATCAGTTAGAAAGACTAACGATTTTAAAGCTCGTTCTTGATTGGAATACGTAGAAGAGTGACAATGAGTTCTTCTAAACTTTGTTTCTTTTTCAATCTTCGGCTGGTGACAGGTACGTTAATGTTACAAACCATGCCGTTCATAGCTATTGCTTTCATGAGATGATTCACGAGGAGGCTGTAATGTTCAGTTTCGAGTCGATTGTTGAGCTTATCATCACAGAAAACAAATGCATGTTAACAGTAATTCACATCCAGACAGAGATATATTAAATATGTAATAGGATAAAGAGCATATGTTAAACGTAAAGGGGTATTTTACATGAGTTGGCAATAATTTGAGTCATCCATGGTTTAGTTAAAACGATACTTTAGCAACATCACAATGGGCTTATCGTGAATGCGAGATGTGACGAATAATTAATCAATATGTGTTTTTATCTCGCTGGGATGTCTTGCTGTGGCTGCATGAATTCCAAAGTACACATGTGTCAATAAATCAATGTCATTAGCAATATTTTCAGATCTTGCTATTTTAACTATTTAATTGTTGAGTATCAAACCCAGGAACCTTGCACTGCTAGTCTGTGGTTTTACCAGCTGAATATGAGCAATATCAGCTACGCTACCACGATACGAATTTTCGGAAGCGATCAATTATACCAATAATTAAAGCAGGCTTATTGGTATGCATGACTTTCCGCAGACACAATCTGTTACACTTTAGTCTAGTAGAGAGATATGAAAATGCAAAGTCGTTGTGGCCACGGAGAGAGAGAGAGAGGGGGAGAGAGCGTACTTATTGGACGACACGATCGGAATTTTAGCTTCAAATATTGACACATTTTGTCACGAATTTGAGACTTAGTATAGTGCGCTATATATAATAGTTCGACCGTCCATGTTGAACGATAATTGGTTTCTAACGAAGCTTATGTGAAATTACCTTATATTTTAATAACGTTCTCAGACGGCCTAGTCAAAAAGTTTCTGTAATTAATTTTACACAATCAGTCTATACGTGTCAGTGAATCCCGTGATGAGAAAATCATTGCGAAAAGAAATGCTTGGGATGTGCTATTGTTATGTGTGATGTGGTTTTAAATAAATTTTCTCCTATGCTGATTGGGTGTTTTCATTATCATAACCTTTAAAGCCTTTTTCTTTGATCATATTAAACCCTTCAATGTAAAACATCTCAAACTTAATATTTGCTTTACTACCCATTGTACAAACGCTGTATGATCAAAGTTACCACGATCCGAAGCATCAAAATGGTTTGCTTTTATGAAATAATTAAAACAGGCTCATTTGTATGCACCCCGTTCACTGGCATGCTATTATATGGGAGGTAAAGAAGACGTGTCTCTCATATTAAAGCGTGTATACGATTCACGTGTAAAATTAAATAAAAAAGATGAAATAAAAGAACTTGGTTCACTATGATGCAGTATGAATTTAGTAAATCCGTGATACAGAGATGTGATTCGTTGTAACATCTCTAAATTTAGCTTTAATCCATAGCAACACAGTAATATGGATGAACAGAACAAGTATTTACGAAACGATGATACTGTCTAGCCTGAATCGCCAAGATAAAGTTGCTTTTCGAACTTAAGTGCGTAACGTGGTAGTAGCGTCATTCTACTTACGATATGAAAATTGCATGACGGCCCAGGATAAATGGTTGTTCTATTTAATTTTACCCTATAAATTTAAAGTTTCAAGGACTCCCTCCGTATAAAAATTAGTGCGAAAGGCTTTTATTTTGCACAATACCTAAACACTTCAATCTAAACCATCTAGTTTAATATTTTCTCCACTACTGATTGTGGAAAAATTGCGTAATCTAGGCTACTACGATCCCAGCATCGGAAGCGGTTGCCATTATGCAATTATTAAATCACGCTCATTTTGTATGCACCCCATTCACTGCGACTCTTTTATATTGGCAAGTGAAGAAGATGCGTCATGGTATATATGATCTGCACATTTAGTTCGAAGACATAGAAAAAGACATGAATGAATAATTTTGGAACGTGCATATGATACAACGACATGCTTTCGTGCAATAAATGTCGAGAAGGTTTTTGACCGGATGCATGCAGCTCAAATCATAGGAGCGCCTTTATGTATAACATACAAGGGATGAAGTAGATTAAAATTGAAATCAGGTAATGTAAAGAAAATTGTCTCTAAATTCAAGCTCTGTGTGCTCATCATGAGGTTTCATGTACGTATGTGTTTGTTCTCATTTATCAAAGTACATGCCTGTCAAATGACATGTAAAATTTACAAAACCGATAGCTAACCAATATATTCATTGACGTGCGTTAATTGATAATTTTGATTGATATGTCTTTTGACAGGCATGTACTTTGATAAAAGACAACAAACACATTTGTTTGGTAAGTGTCGTGATGAAGTATTCGGCTGCATCTTCTGGGTAACCATCTTCCACTTGATCTCTCTTTCTTTCTCTCTCTGTCTCTCTTTCTTCAATCTAAATCTGCTTCATCCTTTGTATGTTGTACATAAATAGGTAGGCCCTATTTGACTTTAAAGTTTGATTGAGTTGATAAAAACACAGAAGATCAAAATATATTGTCAGTTACAATTGAACACAAACGTTAGAAACGGGGAATTAACATACTACCTTGTTGTTATTGTCTTCGCGACGTTTATATAAGAATATATTAATTCGTATCAGGATCAAGAGTAGCATACTTCAGTTGCATCACACTTTTGTATACCCACAGATATTTAGAAAAATATCTGTATCGCAGAAAAAATTATCATGTGGTCGGCCTACCATGGTAGACAATGAACCCTCTTGCCAACGTATATTGTACGATACATTTGACATAAGGACTAATGTTTCAACGCCTGAAGCGATATAAATGTTTATGTTATATTTTCACTTGCCCTTGTTTCACTTATATTATTCTGTTAAATCTACAATTGTAGGCTGACCACATGGTACTTTTGTCTGCGATACAGATATTTTTTGTAAATATGTGTGGGTATACAGTTGTGTGTTGCAATTGAAGCATGCTACTGCAAACTGTAAATTAAATCCTGATATAGCAAGGCTCACTAATCATTCAATAACCCTTAGTCAAACATAGACGAAAAATGAAAGTAAAACTAAATGCCGGCATGAAAGAATGAATGAACCTGATTAGTCGTATGTGCACAAGACATACCGCTTGGGATTGTTCAGATGAACGGAACAATGATATAATTGCATTACAACTACAGCTTCGGTTCCTTTTTATTCACTTAATGTACAAAAGTTGCGGAAACAACAAGGTAGTATATTAATTCCTCGAACAATACACACTGAGTGTAAGTGTCTGTCACACAATACCGACTTTGTGAGGACTTTCACAATAACGTGTATTTCATCTCTTAAGATCATTCTCAACCGTTTGCCGACGAAATATTCCGAGTACTGCTCTGTAAGTCCTCACAATGTAGTCCAATCCTCAAGATGTGTGTGTGCATTCAAACTCAGGTCCTCGCAAGTATACCAACCCCACCACACACACACACACACACACACACGCACACACACACAGAAACACACACACACACACAATAAGCAATTCGAAGAAGGAACGAGTTTTATATTTTCTCGTCATTGATATAGCATATTTATTGATCAGAAAGGTTTAAACTTATTTTACCTGCTAACTAGTAATATTTTCTGTGCTTTTGTGACTTTTCATTTTGAGAAACGAGATTTAGGAACTTTGTCATAAATTACATCTTAATGCTTTGGTCGACTGGAATCCGTTCTCTATTTGCAAATAGGGCCTACCCATTTAGACATTTGATTGAAAGATGCGTACATTCAATCGTAAGCGGTCCAGTGATTTTCAAACCACATCGACGCTATCGCTGAAATGTTCTGACAAATGACACCGGTTGATCATATAATCTAATATCAGTTCTCTCTCATTATCTCTCTCTCTCTCTCTCTCTCTCTCTCTCTCTCTCTCTCTGTATTTTATCCTAACGATGTCAGCTTATCGTCAATACTAAAATAACAGACTACGAGCAAAGTGCCCTGTTCCCTCGCCTTCTCACACCTTCGATAGACCCCTTCCGAAAATGTTGACTTCATTTTCTATTATATACTTGTTAAGCGTTCACCCCTGATAACAGATGATACGGAAATATTAACTTTAATCGTGAGAAATTAAATGTGGATTGACAACAGAAAAAGTATCTATAACACGCAGACACTCACTCACACACACACACACACAGATATATATTCTTATTTTTATGTTTGGTGTTAGTTTATTGCCCTATTTACAGTGAATCATATTTACACTGAACCGCTATTGTTCTTAAACCCTTGCCAACATGTATCGTACGATAAATTTGACTTATGGATTATTGTCTCAACGCCTGAAGCGATATAAATGTTTATGGTATATTTCACATGCCCTCTTTTCACTGATATTATTCCCTTAATATGAACGGAACAATGATAGAAATGCATTACAACTGCAGCTTCGGTTTCTTTGTATTCACTTAATATGAATTTACTCTTGATCCTGATACGAATTAATATATTGTTATATAAACGTCGCGAAGACAATAACAACAAGGTAGTATGTTAATTCCCCGTTTCTAACGTTTGTGTTCAATTGTAACTGACAATATATTTTGATCTTCTGTGTTTCTATCTGCTCAATCAAACTTTAAAGTCAAATAGGGCCTACCTATTTATGTATAACATACAAGGGATGAAGCAGATTTAGATTGAAGAAAGAGAGACAGAGAGAGAAAGAAAGAGAGATCAAGTGGAAGATGGTTACTCAGAAGATGCAGCCGAATACTTCATCACGACACTTACCAAACAAATGTGTTTGTTGTCTTTTATCAAAGTACATGCCTGTCAAATGACATGTCAATCAAAATTATCAATTAACGCACGTCAATGAATATATTGGTTAGCTATCGGTTTTGTAAATTTTACATGTCATTTGACAGGCATGTACTTTGATAAATGAGAACAAACACATACGTACATGAAACCTCATGATGAGCACACAGAGCTTGAATTTAGAGACAATTTTCTTTACATTACCTGATTTCAATTTTAATCTACTTCATCCCTTGTATGTTATACATAAAGTCGCTCCTATGATTTGAGCTGCATGCATCGGGTCAAAAATCTTCTCGACATTTATTGCACGAAAGCATGTCGTTGTATCATATGCACGTTCCAAAATTATTCATTCATGTCTTTTTCTATGCCTTCGAACTAAATGTGCAGATCATATATACCATGACGCATCTTCTTCACCGCCAATATAAAAGAGTCGCAGTGAATGGGGTGCATACAAAATGAGCGTGATTTAATCATTTCATAATGGCAACCGCTTCCGATGCTGGGATCGTAGTAGCCTAGATTACGCAATTTTTCCACAATCAGTAGTGGAGAAAATATTAAACTAGATGGTTTAGATTGAAATGTTTAGGTATTGTGCAAAATAAAAGCCTTTCGCACTGATTTTTATACGGAGGGAGTCCTTGAAACTTTAAATTTATAGGGTAAAATTAAATAGAACAACCATTTATACCGGGCCGTCTTGCAATTTTCATATCTTAAGTAGAATGACGCTATTATCACGTTACGCACTTAAGTTCGAAAAACAACTTTATCTTGGCGATTCAGGCTAGACAGTATCATCGTTTCGTAAATACTTGTTCTGTTCATCCATATTATTGTGTTGCTATGGATTAAAGCTAAATTTAGAGATGTTACAACGAATCACATCTCTGTATCACGGATTTACTAAATTCATACTGCATCATAGTGAACCAGGTTCTTTTATTTCATCTTTTTTATTTAATTTTACACGTGAATCGTATAACTGCTTTAATATGAGAGACACGTCTTCTTTACCTCCCATATAATAGCGTGCCAGTGAAAGGGGTGCATACAAATGAGCCTGTTTTAATTATTTCATAAAATCAACCCATTCTGACGCTTCCGATCGTGGTATCTTTGATGATACAGCGTTTGTACAATGGGTAGTAAAGCAAATATTAAGTCTGAGATGTTTTACATTGAAGGGTTTAATATGATCAAAGAGAAAGGGTTAAAAGGTCATGAGAATGAAAACACCTAATCAGCGTAGGCGAAAATTTATTTTAAACCACATCACACATACCAATAGCATATCCCAAGCATTTCTTTTCGCAATGATTTTCTCATCACGGGATTCACTGACACGTATAGACTGATTGTGTAAAATTAATTACAGAAACTTTTTGACTAGACCGTCTGAGAACGTTATTAAAATATAAGGTATTTTCACATAAGCTTCGTTAGAAACCAATTATCGTTCAACATGGACGGTTGAACTATTATAAGATGTAATAACTTTAAACGTGGATGCAAGGTATATATATAGCGCACTGTACTAAGTCTCAAATTCGTGACAAAATGTGTTAATATTTGATGCTAATATTCCCATGGTGTCGTCCAATAAGTACGCTCTCTCTCCCTCTCTCTCTCTCTCTCTCTCTCCATGGCCACAACGACTTTGTATTTTCATATCTCTCTACTAGACTAAAGTGTAACAGATTGTGTCTGCGGAAAGTCATGCATACCAATAAGCCTGCTTTAATTATTGGTATAATTGATCTCTTCCGAAAATTCGTATCGTGGTAGCGTAGCTGATATCGCTCATACTCAGCTGGTAAAACCACAGACTGGCAGTGCAAGGTTCCTGGGTTTGATACCCAACAGTTATATAGTTAAAATAGCAAGATCTGAAAATATTGCTAATGACATTGATTTATTGACACATGTGTACTTTGGAATTCATGCAGCCACAGAAAGACATCCCAGCGAGATAAAAACACATATTGATTAATTATTCGTCACATCTCGCATTCGCAATAAGCCCATTGTGATGTTGCTAAAGTATTGTTTTAACTAAACCATGGATGACTCAAATTATTGCCAACTCATGTAAAATACCCCTTTACATTTAACATATGCTCTTTATCCTATTACATATTTTATATATGTCTGTTTTGGATGTGAATTAATGTTAACATGCATTTGTTTTCTGTGATGATAAGCGTCAACTATCGACTCGAAACTGAACATTACAGCCTCCTCGTGAATCATCTCATGAAAGCAATAGCTATGAACGGCATGGTTTGTAACATTAACGTACCTGTCACCAGCCGAAGATTGAAAAGAAACAAAGTTTAGAAGAACTCATTGTCACTCTTCTACGTATTCCAATCAAGAACGAGCTTTAAAATCGTTAGTCTTTCTAACTGATATTTAGATTTTTTAATCATTTTCATTGTGTATGTTTCAACATGGACAGTTCAACTATTGTAGGATGTTACATAAATTCAAATATTTTGATACGACTTGTTCATTAAGTAAATATATATCTGTATCATAAGTCTCAAAATTGGCACCATCATGTTATAATAATTGAAGCTAGTATTCAGATGTTATCGTTTAATGAGTTTGATTTTTCCTCTCTTTTTTTCTCTCTGACAGTCTGTGTCTATCCCTCTCTCTCTCTCTCAACCTGGCCACAGCCCGAATATATAATTTGAATTGTATAGACAACTCTGTACAAAATTTACAAGAGCAATGAAACTTTTCGTTCTACGTATATTCAATTCATACAAAAAGTTGTATTAATTCCAGGGAGAAGCAAACACTACAATTAACCAATATATTCTGCATCCACGTGCGATACTTAATAAGGTTAAATATCTTGTCATTTGAAAAGCATATAATTAGATCATAGGTAAAAACAAAAATACGTAAATGAAATAGCATTATATTCACACTGCCTTTGAGTTTATTTCGAGACAGTTTGCTATACATTGCCTGGTTTTAATTTTCCTCTACTTCAATCCTAGTATGCAATACCACCCCATACGACTGGAGTCACTCTCTTCAATAGGAAATAGATCTACTGTGTTAGTCTCTTTATCACTTGACACGGTATACAGTACTCCCGCACGAAGAACTATGAATACCTGACCAAGCCATAAGGATATTTGGTCTATGGCTACTGCATTTCTCGTGCTTTCAAAAAAAAGCCTGACTGACCATCATCAGCATCCGTTTTAGTTCAAATTTGCATCATGTTTTGCATCACCATTAATTAGGGGATTACTGTAACATGCTATTATTATAATACATTTACATCATATAAATCTTACAACTGAACAAGTATTAATCTTATGCTTTCACTATAAAAACGAAAGAAATCAGTAAATGCCGGCATGAAAGAATGAATGAACCTGATTAGTCGTATGTGCACAAGACATACCGCTTGGGATTGTTCAGATGAACGGAACAATGATATAATTGCATTACAACTACAGCTTCGGTTCCTTTTTATTCACTTAATGTACAAAAGTTGCGGAAACAACAAGGTAGTATATGAATTCCTCGAACAATACACACTGAGTGTAAGTGTCTGTCACACAATACCGACTTTGTGAGGACTTTCACAATAACGTGTAATTCATCTGTTATGATCATTCTCAAACGTTTGCCGACGAAATATTTCCAGTATGCTGTGTAAATACTCACAATGTAGTCCAGTCCTCAAGATGTTTGTGTGCATTCAAACTCAGGTCCTCGCAAGTATACCAACCCCACCACACACACACACACACACGCACACACACACACACACACAAAAAGCAATTCGAAGAAGGTGCGAGTTTTATATTTTCTCGCCATTGGTATAGCATATCAGTTGATCAGAAAGGTTTGAACTTATTTTACCTGCTAATTAGTAATACTTTCTGTGCTTTTTTGACTTATCATTTTGAGAAACGAGATTTGGGAACTTTATCATAAATTACATCTTAATGCTTTATTCGATTGGATTCAGTTCTCTAATTGCTTATAGGGCCTACCGATTTAGACATTTGATTGAAAGATGCGTACATTCAATCGTAAGCGGTCCAGTGATTTTCAAACCACATCGACGCTATCTCTGAAATGTTCTGATAAATGACACCTGTCGATCATATAATCTAATATCAGATCTCTCTCTCTCTCTCTCTCTCTCTCTCTCTCTCTCTCTGTATTTTATCCTTACGTTGTCAGCTTATCATCATTACTAAAATAACAGACTACGAGGAAAGCGCCCTGTTCCCTCGCCTTCTCACACCTTCGATAGACTCCTTCCGAAAATGTTGACTTCATTTTCTATTATATACTTGTCATGTGTTCACCCCTGACAACAGATGATACAGAAATATTAACTTTAATCGTGAGAAATTAAAAATGGGATTGACAGCAGAAAAAGTACCTATAACACACACAAACACAAAGATATATATTCTTATTCCTATGTTTTGTGTTAGTTTATTGCCCTATTTACAGTGAATCATATTTACACTGAACCGCTATTGTACTTAAACCCTTGCCAACACGTATTGTACGATAAATTTGACTTATGGATTATTGTTTCAACGCCTGAAGTGATATAAATGTTTATGGTATATTTCACATGCTCTCTTTTCACTTATATTATTCCCTTAATATGAACGGAACAATGATAGAAATGCATTACAACTACAGCTTCGGTTTCTTTGCATTTACTTAATACTTATTTACTCTCGATCCTGATACGAAGCAGTATATTCTTATATAAAACTCGCGAAGACAATAACAACAAGGTAGTATGTTAATTTCCCGTTTCTAATGTTTGTGTTCATTTGTAACTGACAATATCTTTTGATCTTCTGTGTTTTTACCTGCTCAATCAAACTTTAAAATCACCGTACACCTGTACATCAACATATATATAAAGAGAGAGAGAGAGAGAGAGAGAGAGAGAGACAAGGAGAGACAGGCAGAGAGACAGAGAGAGACAGAGGCATAGAGACAGAGAGAAAGAGAGACAGAGAGTAGATGGAGGGAGGAAGATAAAATTACAAATATACAACAAGTGGAACTGATATTGCAATTGCATGATTCTATAGTAATGCTAGTACTAATGTGATATAAATACAAGCACTATTATCAAATAGGTTAAGGAATGTTTTAATTCATACTATACGGAGATTCGAAGCTAGATCAGTGAATAAATGTCATCGATCGCATTGCCTGTACACAATAGTTCCATTTTGGACACATTTGTAATTCGCTATAATTAATTCTATATACCTTGATCTGTGTCGTACGAATCCTGAATGACTGTGTTCTTAGATGAGAACTAAGTACTCGGTCGACATGCGAGTGTGTCTGTTACGCACAAATGCATATACCACCGACTTTGTGGTATATATATATATATATATATATATATATATATATATATATATATATATATATATTGAGATAGACAGAGCGATACCGAAAGCGAGAGATTCGTTTTCATTTGCTTGTTTACAATCCCTTTTATAGGCAAACAGAGAAAAATGACAAATACATTGAGATGAACAAGAAAGGTATTATTTTCACATTTACTTCTTAAGCAATTCTCATTATTATTATTATTATTATTATTATTATTATTATTATTATAATTATTATTATTATTATTATTATTATTATTATTATTATTTGCCATTCACATTTAATATCAAAGGTATCAATTCGGTTCAATTAGCAAACCGATTGAAACTTCCTGGTATTACAAATATAATAACTTTTATTTCTGAATGCTCATGATCTAATCGATATTTTTCGGTATAGACACATCCTTGATGAAAGTTTATATGCATAAAAAAGCATGTCAGCCCCGGCATTTTGTGGATCTTCATGCTCTCAAAATATCATTTTATTACTGAAATTTAACTTTCATTATCAAGCAATCCCCGCCAGCCAAATACATATAGCCTATATTATATCTCGCGCAGTTTATTCTATACTGGTCCTCATTCTTCCATATAACTGGCACGCTGAGTCATTCAGGTCCGTGGATTAAACTCTCAGCAGGACTGGTTTCAAAATCACTAGACCGACTCAATATTCTGAATTTATATTATGTTGAAAAAAGTTATTACTCTTCATATAGACGTAGGCGTGTTCACTTCCGTTATAGCCACCTACGCATGTCCAAGTTTCCTTCTGTATGAATTTGTCAGGACATTTTCGTTTCCTATTCAATTTGGGGATGGGATTATAACACAAATCAAATTAAAAATCATTCGGATTTTAGTTGTTTCTATTTTTAATATATCACAGAGAATGTGTGTGTGTATGTGTGTGTCCTTGCATGTGTGATTACATCAAGAGCAATTTTGTAAATCACATCCTATATGACATAAAAAGAAAGGGCTTATTATTATAATAGAACATGGGACAAACATTCAAAATATTATCGGACACAGTATGAAGTGCATATATGCATGGGAGAGAAAAGTAGTATAGTCATAGCTTCCAAAACAGATTAAAAAACCGAGGTTGATTTAAATGATACACAAAATGGATGCCAGTCTAGATTGTATTTCCACTTTTATACATCAGAGAGATAGAGAGAGTGAAAGAGAGAGAGAGAGAGAGTCTATTGCCTTAACAAATACTTAGACAATTATCCGTTGTTTTCCGAATAAAACGAAAACCTGCATTTAAAAAGACATTATTATAGTTCCTGGAGTCTACCTTAATAGCAAACTAGGCGCGTGCATAAGCACTGCATGGTTAGACTTGTATAGTTAGAAGATATTATAATGCCTGGAGATGTCTACCTCTCTATACACAATAGCCGGGTATTACACTTTCTCATTCACTATATATTTTGATAAATAAACGCGGAATTATATGCCATCAAAGACATGTCGTAAATAAACGTTTCGGTCTCATAAAATAAAGAGAAAAAAATTAAAAATCGATGACAATATTTGTAATTGCAATTGTAGTCAAGAAAGTTTTGAGACAATATATTTTCTTGCGTCAAAGAAACCGTTCGAAGATGAAAAATGAATACAATTTAAACATGCATGCTATTCAAATGATGAATTACAATAATGTTCGGAGCTGTATACCGCTATAACAAACCAGCCAGATATTAAAATGTTTGCTTTGTGGGACATCCATTCTGTTGGATTAACTTTTGTTGTTGTTGTTGTTTTTGTTGTAATTGTTGCTTCTGACAAGCTTTCTCAAATATCCGACTTGGCGAAACCCGAGACACGAACCCATACGACTGAAGTCACTCTCTTCAATAGGAAATACATCTAATGTGTTAGTCTCTTTATCACTTGACACGGTGTACCGTTCTCCCGCAAGCAATTGTGTCAGACTCTCTTGGAACTGACATTCAAATCGAGGCGCGCTGCGTCAGTCAGCCTCTTCAACAAAATACGCTTCAGTGAAAGGATATTCTAACAATCGGCCATTCTTTTCGTCAAGTTTGTAACATCACAAGATACCAATGATAAGTAGATGCACAATAAAATTTAATGATTTCTTTCGTTTTTATAATGAAAACATAGGATTAATACTTGTTCAGTTGTAAGATTTATATGATGTAAATGTATTATAATAATAGCATGTTACAGTAGCCCCCTAATTAATGGTGATGCAAAACATGATGCAAATTTGAACTAAAACGGATGCTGATGATGGTCAGTCAGGCTTTTGTTCAAAGCACGAGAAATGCAGTAGCCATAGACCAAAAATCCTTATGGCTTGGTCAGGTATTCATAGTTCTTCGTGCGGGAGAACGGTTTACCGTGTCACGTGATAAAGAGACTAACACAGTAGATGTATTTCCTATTGAAGAGAGTGACTCCAGTATGGGATGGTATTGCATACTAGGATTGAAGTAGAGGAAAATTAAAACCAGGCAATGTATAGCAAACTGCCTCGAAATAAACTCAAAGGCAGTGTGAATATAATGCTATTTCATTTACGTAGTTTTGTTTTTACCTATGATCTAAATATATGCTTTTCAAATGACAAGATATTTAACCTTATTAAGTATCGCACGTGGATGCAGAATATATTGGTTAATTGTAGTGTTTGCTTCTCCCTGGAATTAATACAACTTTTTGTATGAATTGAATATACGTAGAACGAAAAGTTTCATTGCTCTTGTAAATTTTGTACAGAGTTGTCTATACAATTCAAATTATATATTCGGGCTGTGGCCAGGTTGAGAGAGAGAGAGAGAGAGAGAGAGGGACACACACAGACTGTCAGAGAGAAAAAAAGAGAGGAAAAATCAAACTCATTGAACGATAACATCTGAATACTAGCTTCAATTATTATAACATGATGGTGCCAATTTTGAGACTTATGATACAGATATATATTTACTTAATGAACAAGTCATATCAAAATATTTGAATTTATGTAACATCCTACAATAGTTGAACTGTCCATGTTGAAACATACACAATGAAAATGATTAAAAAATCTAAATATCAGTTAGAAAGACTAACGATTTTAAAGCTCGTTCTTGATTGGAATACGTAGAAGAGTGACAATGAGTTCTTCTAAACTTTGTTGCTTTTTCAATCTTCGGCTGGTGACAGGTACGTTAGTGTTACAAACCATGCCGTTCATAGCTATTGCTTTCATGAGATGATTCACGAGGAGGCTGTAATGTTCAGTTTCGAGTCGATAGTTGACGCTTATCATCACAGAAAACAAATGCATGTTAACATTAATTCACATCCAGACAGAGATATATTAAATATGTAATAGGATAAAGAGCATATGTTAAATGTAAAAGGGTATTTTACATGAGTTGGCAATAATTTGAGTCATCCATGGTTTAGTTAAAACAATACTTTAGCAACATCACAATGGGCTTATTGCGAATGCGAGATGTGACGAATAATTAATCAATATGTGTTTTTATCTCGCTGGGATGTCTTTCTGTGGCTGCATGAATTCCAAAGTACACATGTGTCAATAAATCAATGTCATTAGCAATATTTTCAGATCTTGCTATTTTAACTATATAACTGTTGGTGTGAAATATGATTTCGTTACGTTTTGACAACACTTTAATATATTATTGTCTATACCTTGAAGACAAAACGGGTGCTGGTTGTCTTTCCCAAGGAAACGGAGGCAAACTAGCCGGGACTAACAGGGCGGGTATCAAACCTAGGAACCTTGCACTGCCAGTCTGTCGTTTTACCAGCTGAGTATGAGCGATATCAGCTACACTACCACGATACGAATTTTCGGAAGCGATCAATTATGCCAATGATTAAACAGGCTTATTGGTATGCATGACTTTCCGCAGACACAATCTGTTACACTTTAGTCTAGTAGAGAGATATGAAAATGCAAAGTCGTTGGGCCACGGAGAGAGAGAGAGAGAGAGAGAGAGAGAGAGTACTTATTTGACGACACCATGGGAATATTTTTTTCAAATATTAAAACATTTTGTCACGAATTTGAGACTTAGTACAGTGCGCTATATATATACCTTGCATCCAAGTTTAAAGTTATTACATCTTATAATAGTTCGACCGTCAATGTTGAACGACAGTTGGTTTCTAATGAAGCTTATGTGAAAATACCTTATATTTTAATAACGTTCTCAGACGGTCTAGTCAAAAAGTTTCTGTAATTAATTTTACACAATCAGTCTATACGTGTCAGTGAATCCCGTGATGAGAAAATCATTGCGAAAAGAAATGCTTGGGATGTGCTATTGTTATGTGTGATGTGGTTTTAAATAAATTTTCTCCTACGCTGATTGGGTGTTTTCATTCTCATAACCTTTAAAGCCTTTTTCTTTGATCATATTAAACCCTTCAATGTAAAACATCTCAAACTTAATATTTGCTTTACTACCCATTGTACAAACGCTGTATGATCAATGTTACCACGATCCGAAGCATCAGAATGGTTTGCTTTTATGAAATAATTAAAATAGGCTCATTTGTATGCACCCCGTTCACTGGCATACTATTATATGGGAGGTAAAGAAGACGTGTCTCTCATATTAAAGCAGTTATACGACTCACGTGTAAAATTAAATAAAAAAAAAATGAAATAAAAGAACCTGGTTCACTATGATGCAGTATGAATTTAGTAAATCCGTGATACAGAGATGTGATTCGTTGTAACATCTCTAAATTTAGCTTTAATCCATAGCAACACAGTAATATGGATGAACAGAACAAGTATTTACGAAACGATGATACTGTCTAGCCTGAATCGCCAAGATAATTTAATATTTTCTCCACTACTGATTGTGTAAAAGTTGCGTAATCTAGGCTACTACGATCCCAGCATCGGAAGCGGTTGCCATTATGCAATGATTAAATCACGCTCATTTTGTATGCACCCCATTCACTGCGACTCTTTTATAGTGGCGGTGAAAAAGATGCGTCATTGTATATATGATATGCACATTTAGTTCGAAGGCATAGAAAAAGACATGAATGAATAATTTTGGAACGTGCATATGATACAACGTCATGCTCTCGTGCAATAAATGTCGAGAAGAATTTTGACCGGATGCATGCAGTTCAAATCATAGGAGCGCCTTTATGTATAAAATACAAGGGATGAAGTAGATTAAAATTGAAATCAGGTAATGTAAAGAAAATTGTCTCTAAATTCAAGCTCTGTGTGCTGATCGTGCGGTTTCATGTACGTATGTGTTTGTTGTCTTTTATCAAAGTACATGCCTGTCAAATGACATGTAAATCAAAATTATTAATTAACACACGTCAATGAATATATTGTTTAACTGTCGGTTTTGTAAATTTTACGCTGAGTTGTCTGTACCAATTTGTTTGTTTATTAGTTTTCCTGTGATATTTAGAAAATAATTATATTTAATATTATGAATGTAAGATTTAGGTTCCGCAATACAACCTATTTTACATTACTCACAGTAAAGAGCCGGAAAAAAACAAATGGGTGTGGTCATGAAGAAAGATACAGAGAGAGAGAAAGAAAGAGAGATCAAGTGGAAGATGGTTACCCAGAAGATGCAGGCCAATACTTCATCACGACACTTACCAAACAAAAGGTTAGATGATAATATTCATATATACATAGTTGTTTCATAATCCTTAATACTTTGTTCTATTGTTACACATGGTAATTATGGTTTCAAATGTATAATAGGGTACGTTTATTATTTGAGCCGGTGTTGTAAAGTATTTTCCAATTATATATATATATATATATATATATATATATATATATATATATATATATATATATATATATATATATATATATATATATATATATATATATATTAGGTAACTTTCCTCACACCGGAGTTTGGCATGCCAGCACGTAACATTGCCGTCATTTTTTAAACTAATTGTATTTGTCAGATTTTTTCTGTATATACATTCATGTTTAATGCTCAAGTACGCCTGATGAACGAGATAGCCATGACCTATCTAAAGTGATTTGAATATTTATTGTAGTAATTGTCCGAACACGCCTAAAACTTGCAGGACAAGGTCAACACTTAGTGCCATAGGTTGTTGTCATGCAATGATTGGTTCTGTTTTGTGTATGATAGCAACACTTTGCTTGCTCAGAACCACCTAACATTTGCGCTGGGAACCGACTGGTCATACCTAAAGCCCGCGTCGAAACAATATTGAGTCCGGTAAGTATGATATTATTCCGGATTATGCTTATGTTATTATTATTATTATTATTATTATTATTAGTAGTAGTAGTAGTAGTAGTAGTAGCAGTAGTAGTAGTAGTGTAGTTGCTATTCATGGCCACACTGCTGATTAAAGTTAAACAAATTAACATTGCCCAATTATTCATATGGCAAAACTATTGGGAACATGTTTTTGATGTAGGCCCTTTCATCATATTTAAAGATATCATATTCAACATTTAAGAAAATACCCTTTACCTGCTTATTGATTCTCCTTAAAGAAATTGAAAAAGTCCTGATAAACTTACATAGAATCGACTGCAGTTAGTTCAACATCTATTTAAAACTGACAGAAAGTTTCTACTAATTACCTGATTGGGAAGTGAATATATAATTTAATTCATAATGACGACAACATTGTTGATTTATAATGTTTTCATTTTGCATTACTTTTATATTAACAATGTATTTCTTCTTTTTGCTTTTAAACTTGATCTTCAGGACACAATAGTAAAAGCTCTTCAAATTGCTTACCTTTAAATGTAGAAAAAACATTGCATTTTGTTTCACGAGTTGATGTCAAACTAAAAATAAGTATATTATGTTTTGGAGACTAACCATCTGACGCCAACCACCAGTACATTAAAGTTAGTACTATTCCTTATTTTAGAAGAAAACGTTGTCACGAGAGTGTATACAGGATAAAATGTGACCAAAGTCAATTCATCACTTTAAGTTTCCTTATAACATCCGTATCTGGAACCAACATTACTCGTTGAAAGAAAACTAGAAATAGTACATGTCAGACTCCCATACTCCTATCAGAACAAATGACAAACATCTTTATTGTTACATTGAAATTCATGTCTTACTCCCAATATTGTGCTGCAATATGTATAATACGGACATTCACAACATGAATGATAACATCCCCGCTGGGAGCCAAAACATCTTGACGGAAGTTTTATCATACTATTCTTACCATCTTCACTTGGATATTTGAAATCCAGTGAGCTGTATAAATCAACAAATTTCACACCATTCCTTCATTATGTGCTTTACTTGCACGAATGATTGCTGGACCTCTGCTATACAGTACGGTATCACGTTTTAGCATCCGTGCTCAGAACCAACTAAAACATTTCTTTTTTATACAAATGCTACCAGATTTTATATATATATATATATATATATATATATATATATATATATATATATATATATATATATATATATATATGGTTACATTCACATTTGTAGACGTCAAATTATATCTATGTATATTATTTAATATCTCTTAATCCTTAGGAATTACAATTTATCTCCTTTATACTTAAATCATTGCTCACAAGAGCAGGTTCCTATGTATGCTACCTATACTAGTTTCTTTCAAGAGATTAATCTTCGCTCATATCCACAACCTTCTTACCACTGCCTATTATAACACAAGTTGATGCCAAAATAAAAATAAGCATAGTATGATTTTGGCATTAACCATCTGACACTAATAATCATTAAATGAAAGTAAGTAATATTCCTTATTTTAGACGAAAAGGTTATCATTAAAGTATATAGTGTAACAATCTACCAAAGCCTATTCATTGCTGCAAGTTTCATTACAGCATCAGTACCTGGAACCAACATTCCTTGTTGAAAGAAAATTGCAAATAGTAGAGGTCAGACTCCTATACAGCAATCAGAACAAATTACAAAGGAAATACAAATATTTTCATTGCCACAGAGAATTTCACAATCATGTTCCTCTAACACGTGGAATAAGAACATTTACATACCCGCTATTAACAGCACAACTTCACAAATGAATTAACATGCCATGGTTAATATCTTGACGAAGTGATGTGAAATTGAGTGTGCAGTATATATCATCAATTTTCATCTTGTTTAAACTACATCAATGATCCCTGGACACGCGCTGTAAAGTACCGTATCACCTTTGTTATTCGTACTCAGAACCAATTTAAACATTTCTTTTCTTAGATGTCTGAGTAAAATATCTTATCCTTCCCGCACATACCTCGATTGATCATAGAAGCTTGTTTTGAAATAACTTTGGAATGGTTTTGACAATTACTAGATAATGCCTTTAATTATTTTGGCTCCTGGTGAGAATATTATAATCGCTATTGTAAATGTTTGTATGCCACATATTATGGGTACATGATTTAAAAAATAAATAAATAAAAAAACAGTCTTGAATTTGTATATGGCGATAGGCATCTTTGACTTTGACATTTCTTCTGAGATCTGTATGCTAGACTTATAAAAAAAGTTTAAACATTCGGAATCCAGTGGGGTTAGTTCGAGGTGAGGATGGTGTAAGGAAGTCTGCAATACGAAATATAATTACGTATATTGTACTAGGAATTGTTTATTAGATATCAGAGTTTACCCATATTAATCGAGGATTCCAAAATTTCCCTTAATTTCACCTGACTTTTGTGCAGGCGCCATACGCTCTGGCAGGTACGGTAGCTCGTGCGATTATTTAATTCATATCGAGGATCCGTCTAAATGAGAGAGAGAGAGAGAGAGAGAGAGAGAGAGAGGGAAAAATGTTTGTGAGATTCACTGTTTCTCTGTGTGTGCCTGCGTGGCATATGTGTGTGTGTGTGTGTGTGTGTGTGTGTGTGTGTTTGAGAGAGAGAGATAGAGATAGAGAGAGTATGGGCACTGTTGATGTCGTATTTATTGACAGAAAACAAGTTTTTACCTACTAACGGAAAACTTAACATGAACAATGATAGCTTCAAAATTGATGTTTAATGTTTTGCAAACACATTTTCTATGTAAATGTAGGAACGTAAAGTAATGGTTCTGTCATGTTGTATTGTAATGTCATATATGAGAGAAAGTGAGTGGGAGAGAGAGAGAGTGATGTTTTCATATGCCTTCGCTTTAGCCGTGAGAAAAAAAAGAGTACAAATCAGTTTACGTTACAGTACACCGTGCAAAAAAATATGTTGTCATTTCACTTTACTTGAAGAGACACGGGTAGCACATTTATTAGCTATTTTGTTGTTGCTGTTGGTCTTTGTACAATTGTTAATAAAGGGAAATTACTCTTGAATTGGTTCCCAGTGTGGATGTTAATAAATTATAGAAAATAAAATACACTAGTGAGGTCAAAATAGTCCTTGTTTTTAGATACCTAGATATAAAAAAGCGTAACAAATATCCACATGATCAGAGAAGTCAATGGCAGAAAACGTTTATTCAGGCCAACCGAAATTTATAGCCGCAATTGTCATATATATGAAGGTCATTTTCGACACCATGTAAGGGTCACAGTGCAAAGACAAACCTTTTTTATAGATGCAAATTCTGCAAAACAGTGGGTACTAAACAGGCTGATGCAATTGAAAATAGTTGACATTCAAGCCGATTTTGAGATATACTACATGCCCCAAACCCTTGCGTTTACAACTGTGGGAGTCTTCTTCTTAGCCGATTATTGATATTTCACTAGCAACATACTGCAGAGTAACTCTTGAAGGTGTACATGTCTAAGGTCTCACTGGATAGTTTCGAACTTTGACAACTCCCTATTTTTTAAGGTAGAAGTCATGAACCTAATTATCATACGCCTAGCATTAATAAAATTACACAGAATATATATATGTAATAAGGTTTAGATTTACTTTGAGTTAGGCTTGAAAATGGGTTGGCTCGCTTGGTGACTGCCTGTAAAGCTAGACTAGCACTGGAGATCAAATGCGTAACTTGGGTTTGCAAATGAACGTGTTTACGTATGTCTGCTATAGAAGTAAATATGTAAACATCGAGATGGTTGAAGGGTGATTTTAAATATGATAATTTGTTTTAGTACTAGTGCACTTTATTCATGCATAAGGCACATACTGAGTCTTTTACCTGCCTTGTGACAGGAAATATTAAAAATAGTTCTTTGCGGCCAAAAATGAATGTCAAATTGAAGGGTTTGTAGTAGTGTTGGTTCTGTATAAAAGCCATCAAATGTATCAGGAATTATTCTACCACAGTCAAAATATCACGTGCATTTATTCCACTGAAATCATTAGTTTGTTTTTATTTGTATCTTCACTTTAAAATTATTCTCCGTTTTCTACGATAGGACATGGTCGGATGAAAGTTCACCCGTTAACTCTCCAGTGAGACCTGACATCAATTTCAAGAACAGCACAAGCCCGAAACACCTAGTTCACAATTATTTCCATATCTTTAATTAGTAAACAATAATAGCTTAAAACTAACAGCATAGCCTTAAGTTCAGAAAATATGGCAGGGGTCAATATACGAAATTGAACCTTGCCACCTTAATTTGGCAGTCGTTCTGCTAGGTACCAGGAATATCCAGACCATGCTGATTGGGCTCTCAGATGATTTCCAGGCAATAAGTGATGTTCAAAAGATACAGGAGACACGGTTGACAGATTCCGGGTCCCTCAGAGAAAAGAACTACATGTTCTTCTGGTACGGAAAGAGCGCCTACGAAGCCAGAGGATGTGGTGTAGGATTCGCCGTCATGAAATGTCTGCTGGGGATGATAAAAATTTATAAACAAGACCATGGAAGACTGCTATCATTCCGCTCCACACCATAATCGGGCCTGTAAAGATGATCAGCGTTTACGCTCAACACACTAAGTGTCACCCGAGATACCAATGATGAGTTCTACGACGCGTTAGACTCGCTCAACGACATAATTCCTAAGGAAGAGAACAAAATTATTGGGCATCTTCAAAGCTAGGGTGGATGCCAAACATGACTCTTGGTCTTCCTGTCTTGGCAAGTTTGACATTGGGAAGAGGAATGAGAAGGGGCAGCGTGTCCTAGAGATGTGCTCGTCCAAGACCCTCAGCATCACCATAACCACAGCATAAAGTGTCAAAACAATAGCAATATCTGGACTTGATCGTTACGAGACGTCTGCCATAAAGGGTGTACGTCTTACCCGTACCTTCAACAGCGCCGACTGTGACTACGAGCACTCGCTGTTGTACTGAAAAATAAAGCATCAGCCGAAGTCAGCTGTATATATCGAAAACCTCAGTGGCATGTATGATTGCATTAAGAAAGCAATGGGTCCCACATATAAAGTGCCATCCACGACAATGTCAAGCTGATGAAGTCTTGGTTGGAGTACTACTCTGAACTGTACTCCAGAGAGAACCTCGTGGCCAACGATGCTCTCATTGAAAGCCTCCATCTCATGGTCGAGCTGAATGAGAAATCTACTATGTCAGAACTAAAAAAGAAATGCTGAGAACATTACAGACCCCACTTCTTGGTCTTTATAGACCTCAAGAAGGCGTTTGATCTGGTCAACAAAGACGGAATTTTCACTATCCTGGCAAATGGTGGATGCAATCGGAAGCTGCTACTCATGATCCAGTCCTTTCACGATGACATGAAGGGTACAGTGCAGTACGATAGCTAAATGTCAGGCCGTTCGACATCCGCAGCGGAGTGAAACAGGGCTGAGTGCTTGTCCCCACGCTCTTCGTCATCTTCTGCGCTGACCTGCACCAGCACGCCTTTGGGACGTCCATAGAAGGGATCTACCTGCACACAGATTAAGACGATATGCTGTTTAACCTGGCACGATTTAAGCAAAAAACCAACTTGCTTGAAGCAAACATCGGGGACATGCTCTTTGCAGACGATACTGCTCAAGCCACTTATACAGAATCTGAGCTACAACGCCTGATGAAATGCTTTGCTAAAGCATGCGATGTGTTTGGGCTGACAACAGGAAAAGAAGAAAAACGTGATGACTATGAAGGCGGGCCTCCCAAGCATCATCATCAACAACTATGAAATTGAGTCATTCAGTTCACGTGACTCGTTTATACCATCAACCACCAAACACCTCTCGCTCGATGCTGAACTTAAAAAGAGGATTGGAAAGGCATAACAACTGTATCCAGGTTGTCGCAGAGAGTAAGAAACAACAGCATGCTGGCCCTGAACACTAAGATTTCAGTGTAACATGCCAGCGTTCTAACCACTCTTCTGTATGCCAGTGAAACCTGGAATCTGTACAACATAAAAGACTGAGCCTCCTTCACATGCGATGCCTCCAATGTATACTCGGGATCACCTGGCGCGATCTAGTAACAAACAGCGAGGTGCTTGAAAGCCGGCGAGGACACGCTAGGCTTGCTAGCTGATTGAAAGCGATCTCAGAGGAAGAACTAGCAGCTCCAAAACACACTAGTATCAACCTTTAAATGTAGCAGGTGCAGCAAGGACTGTAATTCCCATGTTGGGCTCCAAGGCCATATCAGACGTTGAACAACCACCAACCGGGACATCTCTCATGGGCGCATTTCCATTGTCCCTCGAGACTAACGGATACCAACCACCAGAACTATCTATGTATTCATAGTATATCTATAACAGTGTTCTTGCGCAGCTGACACACTCAAGTACTTGCTATAAATGAGGGTTCTTGCTCACTTTTATCACTATGTGATACAAAGAGGGAGCGAGAGTGTCCACATGGTCTATTTACTAGTGTGTTGTGAAGTCTCTGGATCACCTCTTTCCTGAGAGTTCTGACTAGCGCATAAAAAAATATGTGCTTTGTTTCACTCTGATCTAGAGATGGTTCTGGCTCACAGTTATCACTTGTTGATAAAAGAGTGTCTCCCATGATATACCTACTCTTGAGTTATGAGGTTACTGCGTTATCGAGAGTTCTCCCTTTCTACTGGCTGTCTCCAGCGCAGAACAAATGCGTGCTCTGACATAGATAGGCTCACTTCGTGATAAAACAGTTGCCCCTTTTCTACTGGCTGACTTTGACGTGCGATAATATCCACGTGCGAGTATGCGAATACCATCCGTGGTGTAAAGTTTATCGTCGAAGGAGCAAAGTCCTTTTTGATTGTTGAGCATGGTGGAGATAATATGCCGCAGTTATGATAAAAATATTATCACGGAGTTCTCAGCATAGTTGTCCTAGTAATGACTGTCTGTAATGATGAATGGTGGCAATGCGACCGATGATAATTTTTATCATTAGGTCTTTCTCTTCATGGTATCATCACCGAGCGTAAGACAATACATTTTGGACCTTAGTTATATAAATTATGTGAAGGGTATTCCACAAGTTTCATCTTAGAACTTTCCAAGTTTCGTTTTGCTATATTTGCAGAGGAATGGACTTGTGCGGTCTCGATGTTGATATAGATTCAATATTGAGTCGGTGTAATTTTCATAAATGAATCTGCATAGGTCATGAGTAGCGTGGCTATATCAGCAATATCACCGTATTTGTGTCTGTTAATGTCATAATGAAAATGAAGCATGAGCAATTTTGAGAGGTTGAAAACGGCTGGACCGACGTAGATTGGTTTATGTAGGATGAGGTGTGTTTTTCTGGATTCAATCGCGACGAGTTCTTCGTCAAACATTTTAATGCTGACAAAACAACGTTGGCTACAAGCTTATCATGTAGGGTGTTGAAGTCAAGGTAGGATTTCAACCATGCGGATTATTCAAACTCGTGAGCTCGATGAACCTTTGCCATCTTGAGTCTATGTTGCAGAGTTTATTCCAGAAGTCGATGATGTATCTTACAGTGTGTTTTTTGATTGAGATTGGGTACCTTGACATCACCAAATCCGAATTATTTTGTGTCGGAGTTACTGCTGACACAGTATAGATCGTGTGATGATAAGTGGTTCAGCGCAGAATAGAAACTCGATGTGAGCGTCGTAGATATGAGAGCGACAAATGAGATCGACCTCGACGAAATGGCCGTAATCATCGGTATATCCGCTTGTCTGCCCTGCAAAGTGTGTGTGTGTGTGTGTAGTCAATGGTGTGCAAAAACGCAAATTGAAACTATTCTTAAAGCATTTAAATGTCGCTAACATATGCTTAGAATTTTCCAAATCATAAAGATATTTAATATGCTGCTCTAGCAACAACCTCAACTGTGCCGATGTTCTAATGTTACTGACGTACTACGAAATATGTTGTATAAATATGTATAAATATGTTGTATACATGTTAGTTTTATATTATTAATTTAATGAAAAGTGGCAATACAATCATGAAAAGGCGTATTATAGATTTTCTTTGTTGTGCACGTTTTATACATTTGGAAATATTATGCTTTCATGTTCTTTTTGTAATAAGCACCATTTCGGTTTTCATTCAGGAACGTAGTTTTATGAAATGAACGCGGGTGAGGCTGATTACAACTTCTCACCGGATCCAGAAGTAGATATGAATGCGGAAGACACACATGGATCTTATTTGCCTGAGAGTAGGCCTTTCGGTATAGACCAAAGACTTATTACAACTGAAAGAGGTATTGTATTGTAGTCCTAATGTTAATGATTTTCTTTATATTGTCGTGTTGGATATCTATCACATTTATTTCAATAAACATAGTTCTCTTTTTGTAGTTTTATTTTATTCAGCTTAATTGTACGTCTTTGATGACAAGACCCAGATTACATTACATTCGCTCTCTCGAAACGTAGGTCGGGTTATGTGAAAATGGATCTAATCATGGCTTCCAGAATACAGGTTTTAGTGAAGAACTATACATACTTTTTTCTGGCTTGGTGGAAGCTTAGGCTCTCTTTATCACGATGCTGTCTATTCGTATATGAACAGCATTAGGTAAACTTATTCGACGTATTTTGAAGCTGGATAGTATGTTGTTGTCTTCTCACCCGTCATTTGCTTGAAGTCAAAGTCATAAACCGAGTTCAAAATCGATTTGAAGAATCCACTTAATCATACCCTTTCTAGATTTTTGTCTTTTGGAATTTTAAAATACTATACTTATAGCTATAATTTCCAAGCCAATGTATATGTTTATTTTCATAGGTATCCCTATCACACCAGAAGACAAACGCACCATAAAATACTACGAATCTTTACAGTATATGCTTTACGAGACCGGATATCCTGAAACTTCCGACAGAACATGTTATCCAAAGTCTACATCAAAGGAATCTATTTCCATATGTATCCTCTCTTCTCCTGCGGAATGCATGGCAATCCTCCTGGAAGGTTAATTATAAAATTTGGTATTTTGACCAAACGTTTTGTTTCATTACAGCACGATTCTGGCTTATAAATTGATGTATGTCCGCACATTTATGTGATATCAATATTCATGTTAGCCAGGAAGTTTAGTTTGTTTTCTGCAAGATATGTCTATATAGAGCCGATTAAGTTCTAATTTTAATGTCGCATATAGGTTCCGGCAGCTGCATCAAACAGTAGCTCAAACAGACCTATATCTTCACCGTGAATTCATATTGTTTTGCCTGCGAATTACGTTCACGAGGAGCAAGTAACGAAGAATGAAAACTATACACATTTTATCAATATATGCAGGCCTCGGTGACTTGTGGGTATCTTGCCACTGAGCCCACTTTATGTAAGCTAGGGTTTCCTTTCGCATGAATTGTCACACAACTTAGATTTCTTAAGAAAACGAACCAATCAAATCTATGCCGATTTTCATCTCAGTAATGCAGATTAATGTATTGTGCTATTCAGAATTGTTAATCCAGCCATACCGACATTGTGTATTATATTGTTAACAGAGTTCTCCCTTCTTTTTGAAAGCAACGAGCATATCTCTTCTTCTGTGCGATCTCTAACATTGCAACATTATTACCTTGACCTACAACTCGGCAGAAACTTGACATTGTGTTCACTGCCGCTGTGCATGCATTTTAAACTCTCTGTTGCAAGAAACGTTGGGAAAATCACATTTTCAGTAAACCGTGTTTCTCCTAGGATACGTAACTGCTCACATTACCATTGTGCGTATAAGACCTACTACCTCCCGGATCCAGGTCTCCCAAAGAAGTATATTCGTCTTTTCCGGATAGGAGAAATACTATCTACTACAACACTTGATTTATCTTTCGAATCATTATCCCGATCATATTAACTCTAGGGAGATAGGCAAAAGGCCTAATGAATATTGTGCAACCAACCTGTAACCCAGGTAATCTCAAATTGTGAATATTTTATTCCAAATACAACAATTAACCCATTCACATGATTGCAGATAGAAAATGAATGTAGACTGTGTCATCGTTGAATATTGGACTAATATTTGAAGGTTAATTGTACATGCCAACCAATGGCCTCTTTTGAGACTGTCAGTGCAATTTTCACAGAGATTAATGTTATCCCATGAGCAGATATCTTCATATGCAAGTCCTTTCAAGTGATGTCAGATTATTCCGGCCATGCTACCTTCCTCAATCAATATACACTGTACATAGGATTGAGTGGTTATAAACTTGTCCCAGGTTTCCCTGGGGGGAAGAAGGAGTTTTTGAGTTCCATTTAACTATTGAGAAAGAAACATACAATCTGAACAACCATACCAGCTCCTACTCGAAAGCACCTTCAGTTATGTCAGTGCAAGGGAAAGTCGTGTGATATTTGTTTTAACAAAAACCATTCCCACTGACAGCAACCTAATCCCTTGTAGTCTCATAAGGACAACCAAACCAGCATCTTGAAACTAAAGGTAGGTTGCGTTAAGTGAGAGTGTAACCCACTGGCTCCGCAAGCTGAAGAGAGCGCTAAAAATACAACTGTTTGGTACTATAAAAGAGTCAGTGAAATCCTGGTCAAAGGCTGGAGATTCAGTGAGTCCCTTGAACACAGCCAAGTAATAATCCAGGTAAGATCTTACTTACTAAAACAATGTGAGTTACTTAGATTTTATGATGTTCTAGTTAAAGATGATTTGGTAGGATCAAGATCCTACCTATCTTAATAACAGGACATACTTATAAGAGTAATCGGTTCCAAACTTTACTTCACGAATAGACTACAAAATAGGGCATAGAGCAGCCTTGTATGGAACATAAGAACACAAAGCGACGATCTTTGGCTGTGGGTCAGGTCCCCGAAAAGGCACGATATTTGATAATAAGCCTTTAAAACCGACGGATTACTAGCTCTTGTTATTCTGTCATTAAATTTTGGAGAGCTTCTGTTGCAGTGCACCCTAAATAAGATCTAAATGTGATGGAAAAGACTGTCTGGGTTAGGAAGAATTGCGGTAAGAGAACACGGAAACAAGGTTCTCATAGGCAAGAATCAAATTCACCTAACTATGGCCAAATCCAGAAATAACGTACCAACTGTATAATAATCCTTAATACATGTGATTATAAATAATTACTTTGTTATTTACTGGACTACAATGTTGGTTCACACAGCGAAAGCCTAAACAAGCGCCATCAGCAGGAGCCATTGTGAACTAACGGACAAACGATGGTGTTGTTTATTATACACATAGACCAATTGTCCTGTTTTAGGAAGGCGGGATTCGGTAAATAGAGCTTATATTTATAACGTTCATGTAATGGGAACATATTCGAAGGATAAACACCATCTGAATATGGACCGGAATCCATGAGAGTAATGATCTAAATCTGAACAAGCTAGACAGCTCATGATTCTCGCAGAGTTTGCATAACTTTAACTATTGATATACGTTTTGTTCGCCCCTTACTCTTTTCTTTCCATCAACGTTAAAAATAGTGTCAATCGACGTGAAATTTGTATAGTAATCATTTGAGTCTTTCTATGCATTTATATGAATACCTTAAACTATTTGTCGTTTTTCTAGAGTGAATACAGATTTCGGACATTCCTCTCCCAGCAAATATTCTTAAGTAATGAAAAAGTATTAAGATATACAATTATATTTAACAGCAAAAAGTGCTATGGATGAAGTCTGCTTACCCAAGTTTATATCTGCTTTTAGGTCACTAATAATATCCTCATGTTATGGTCTGTTCATAATATTCGATTAAATTTTGAAAATTGTACCAAAAAGCCAATAATTGCTACATATGTATATATGTATATGTCCATATATATATATATATATATATATATATATATATATATATATATATATATATATATATATATATATATATATATATATATATATATAATCAAAACATATTGTATGCTCAACTGTAATCGATATGATGTAAGGTATATCTAAATTTAAATTGTTGGATAATATATTTTTGCTTTCCTTTCTTTGAACATTGATATTAACATTAAGGAGATAGAAACACAAAATTACTGCGAATATTATATATATTATATATATATATATATATATATATATATATATATATATATATATATATATATATATATATATATATATATATATATATATATATATATATATCGCATACATTAGGCGGAATACGATGCCCTGGGGATATGCTCTTGGTCTTGACATCAACCTGGTTGTCCAAGAAGAATTCCAGAAACAATAAAGGACTGTATTCGCTCTATGTCCACAAAGCCATTGCTTTTGGGGTAGCTGGTCAAACGTTTTTGGAGACGTATACTCCTCCTCGCAGGGTGACATACTTTATGAATTTCTTCAACAACGCCAGCACATTTGGGCAGATGGAAGGTGGCATAGAAATTGAGGTGGGCTATGTTTATTTATTTCTTGTTTTTAACCAAACCGCGTATGTAGTAATTCGTGAATTGCACGGGCTGAAATACTATTGATATAGTAGCGTCTGGTGCCACTAAAAATTACTTTTGTATATACATCGAGTTCATTTATATATGAAAGCTTTGTTAGATTTCAATTCAGTTTACCTGACATTACGTGTTAAAGGAAGATATCCAAAACAGAGTTAAAACATGTACAATTCATAACGTCTGCATGATACCTAGTATTCATATTAATTAATGATATGCTGCTAGTATTCCTTTGCCTAGGCTTATGGTATGGATTTGCGTCCATTGTTTTTCGGATGAGAAGTTCTATGTGACCCACTGTTATCCGTTGGGGTGGGATGCTCCCAATATTTATTTGAATTCCTGTGGAATTCTTCCCTGGCTCGTTTGTGTAGGAAGTCAAATTAGTGATAGAGAGAGGTAAAGCTCCGAGCCCCCAGTCAGCAATACCGACAGGTAAATTATTAAGAACACAAAGGTGAAATTAAAAAGAATAACAATTTAATACAAATTAAACGATATTAATTTCTAAACCAATCTTCTTCCTCTCGACCATGTAACAACCTATTTCATCACGTGATTATAGTGTGAGATGGCTTTCCCCTGTACTTGGTTTCTACTCGTCTGCGTTTACTCCGCCAATTACTCCGCCAATTCCTTTCCTCCTTCCGGTGTTCTCCATACTATGTTCTTCCTATACGCTTCCCCTTCTTGTTCTTTTACTCCTCCTCCTTCTCTCTCTCTCTCTCTCTCTCTCTCTCTCTCTCTCTCTCTCTCTCTCTCTCTCTCTCTCTAGCAACTATGCTTGTTCTCTGCCTACTGCCTTGCTCTATCCTGTCTCCCTCTTTGAGACTCGGGACTTAGTTCTGTCCCCAAAAGCTTCCTTTACGAAGCTTTCTGTCCTGTAGAACGTACTAAGTGTTCTCCCGCCAAATCACGAGTGGCTCCCGGAGTGAGTATATTTCTGCTTGACCAGTACGATGGCTTACAATCACTAATTCGTTCCCAGCCCAAATGACTGTTAAATTCTGGTTCGAATTGATGGCCCCACCCTTTCTCAGTTCCGAGTGGATATCAATTATACCCCAGTCGGTCGAACTTAACAGACGAGCCTCATGCCATCTGTCAACGCGGGGAGATTTACAACAGCATCGATGGTCCTTTGTTCTAGAACAAAGCTTCTAACGTCTACATGTTAGTTTTGACACCTAACGTAGAGAACTCTTGTACAAACACGAATCACCACAACAGTGGAAGGTCGACACACTCATGGCGCTAACCCATTCCTCTGTTCCTGACTTACGTAATCGCGGGCAGGCAAACGTGACACCCACCCCCACGCTTGAGAATAAAATCGGGATTTTATTCCCCAAAAATTACTTCAAATGCAAATGCGCGTTACTACACGCAATAAAATAGCAAAATTATAGCGACACTACACGCTGACTACGGACACGAATATACACACAACATACGGTTATCTACAGGGCGATCTATGACATTTCAGCGCTCCTACTCATGAAATCAGCGCCTACATTCTCGGTTCCCTTCACGTATCTAATGAACATCTGGTACTGCTGTAAGAACAGCGACCATCGCATCAAGCGTCCATTCGACAATTTCGCCTGCGCGAGATAGGCGAGAAGCTGGTGGTCAGTTTCCAATATGAATTTACGCCCGTAAAAGTACCACTCGAACCTTGACACCTAACGTAGAGAACTCTTGTACAAACACGAATCGCCAAAACAGTACAGGGTCGACATACTCATGGCGCTAACCCATTCCTTTGTTCCTGACTTACGTAATCGCGGTCAGGCAAACGTGACATCGGATAACGATTGAAGTTTGGAACACCTTTTCATAAACTTCAAGAAACGTTGCTTTCGTTTTCGTTGCTGTTTTCATTTTAACAGGGTTCAAATTTAAGCATTCAAATAGTTACGTATCATCTTGCACATAATCGTTATTAAAGAATAAGAAAAGATAATATCGATTCTTAATTGTTAAGTTCCTAGCATTAGGGAAGTCTTTCAGAGCTAAATGTAAGAGGCAAGCATATATATGATCTTCATGAATTGACTTTATACAAAACATCAGAAGGATACTCAGCCTACGAATGCATAATGTCTTGGATCAATTGGCTAATTTATTCTTCCTCTAATACAGGATAATCTTGACTGTCCAACAAGCAGCACGGTCAACCTAAGAAGGCTGACGGACAACATATTATGGACTCGCCACCTAATGTCCAGGGTTGGATTAGCTTTCCCAGAGACGGTTGGCTTTGTTTTCGACACATACATTGTTTATTCAAACGATGCTTCCGGTATTCGAGTTGTTCATGTCGATAACAAGAAAACGAATTTGCAAAACACCGTTAGTGTTGAAGTCAGTAAATTCCTTGAAAGTTGTGTGCAAAACGAAGTGAAAATGGTAAGAAAACGATTTGGTAGATTCATTAAATATGTAAATGGAAAATAGTTCGAGTACCAATCATTTTATGTATTATCAGTTTTCACTAACATGTTTTTTTCCGACATTCCATTGCATATCCAATGAAATTTCGTAACGTATTTAAGGCCTATTCCCTCTATTGCTGATGCTTTGTTTCGACCAAACGTGATGTAACCATAGGGGAAACGAGTTTTTGGCTTAATTTTCTTGATGGAATTTTGGCCATTATTTTTTTATTTCAACAATCTTCCAGATTCTTATGTTCAGAGCGGCCTGGAAAAGAATACATGCATTCATTAACACACACACACACACACACACACACACACACACACACAGAGGCTGGTTAATCGGGCACTCTCAATAACATCCTATCAAGTCACATTCAATCTCATGATTCGTCTATAAACAGTATTACTTCATATTTTTGTGTAAATTATTTTGTCTTTTTTGCCATGATTGCCAAACCTAAAAAGGTATCTTGTATATCTATGTCTGTACTTAGGTTGTAGTCAAAACGTCTGGTGTCATGTGGCAAGACAATAAAAGCCTGACTACGCATTTATGTAATGACCGTGAAGGGATTATCAATAAAGTATTGGAGCTCTTTGTATTGATTAATCAAGGCGACGCTGTGCTGGTGGAAACCTTCATTGAGACAATCAAACCCGAGAAAGTCTCCAACGGTAAGAATGTCATATTAGAGCAATTTAAGATGAAAACTACTTGATGGTTTAATATGATAAATGTCAACTCCCATTTTGTGTGATCCACATACACATCCGATGTGACCGACCCAAAGAATCATCTATCCCACAAAACCAGTCACTATGGGTAGTAACCGAAAATCATATTCACAAATATGTGTGATTCTCATACATATCCATGTGCAAAGTTTCGATTAGAAGATATTCCAAACTGTTATAGTTTAAAAGTTCGTTAAATATGACTTTTGCTCACCTTGAAATGCGCAAGGAAAGCCCAATTCCAGCACGATCTTTATCTTTGCTTAACATATACAAAGCGATGAACTGACACATAGAGATGGAAGGGGAGATAGGCTAAGGATTTCATAATATCCCTATGAAAATGCATGGGGAGATAACGTGAATTGCTAAATCAAAATACAAGGTGTTATTCAATTAGTTTCCATTATTGATAGTATTGCATATCATCGCGCTTTATTTTGGTATCTGTATCATTCGCATTTCTCCTTCAATCCACTGATATCTGTTCTGTCTAGTACTTCGCAAACATAACATGTTAGCCCTTAATGCATGCATTCTCGAAAGCTCATCTATTAACCGCTTCTATGAAAGTGGGACATGCAGTTGGAGCGCTGAAATGTATTAACGAAGGCTTACAAAGTTGATTTTTTTATACAGTAATGTTATACACTTATTACAGAGCTTATATGTATTCGTTACTTCATTATGCATTCCACTTTTAACGTCTCTGTTTCAGTTCCCAGATGGCATTGTACAAAGGAATGTGCTATTCGAATGAGATCAATCGTATGTCGAAATCGTCTGGATATACCTGTGACCACTAATGTTCGTTATTTTCACGTTTTTATATGACTGATATTTTTTAGGCTATATCATATAATGATTCAATGCAAACAAACATTGCAATAAATACAAATATTAAAATGTTTCACATTTCCCTATACCTATACTTCTTAGACTAATCTTCAAAGTAGCCTTTTTACCATATTGTTTATATTCGATCACTGGTTCTTGATAAGACGCACTAAATATGTTTTGACATTGAATGTTAACTGTTTGCTGCAACACAACCTTACCCACGCATCAGACTCTCCGTGAATGCGAATTACACTAAACTTGTTCGCAGTAAAGTGAAGCTATGCTATATAATTACATCCTCAAAAAAGTTTGCAAGTTCAGATTACTTCAGTTCACCTTTTAGTTCAGTACGTTTTGATTGGGCTTCTATTAGTTGCTTTTCAACAGTAACGATTTTCATCTTTGGAGGATGTCTCAAGTGGGTTATATTAAGTATCCCTTTGAATGGTGTTCGGTGATCGTTACTATTATTCTATGAGTAGATTCTTATCTATAAATGCTCTCCTGCACGTACACTACTGGACAAAGATTTATCAGAACTGTTATCATTTACATACTTTACCAGACAATTTTACGACAACACTCCCTTCAAAAGAAGCCATTATATCTCTAATACAGTGTAACGCAGTTGGTGCGATATATGAAAGTCACTCGCGTCATGCGTCAGCTAGCCTAATATTAACGTATATTCTAAACAGACTGTCAGAACTGTATATGCAAGGCTCCAAGATATACAGTGATGTGAAATAACAACTACAATTCACTCTCATTACCCAAGAACTAATATAAATTGAAATAATTCAAGTAGCAATGGCAAAACATAATCTAAACAAGTTGACTAGGTTCTTAATCATCTTCAGGGTCTATTAAGTGAGGTAGCAATACAGAATGTAACATTTCAACCTTTGAAGTAACATGTGAGATGAAGGTGACGCGCAGCAATAATTCACACTGAAACATGTACATTATTCGAAAGCATATCTGGTTCTACGCTGTATGATTTATTTCATATATACAATATACACCATGCAGTGTAGGTGCGTCGTTTTATAAAGATAGACACAAATGGCGCGTACAGTTTAATTTAATACTAGCAAAAGACACCTGAATATATGAGCATGTTTCTGTGTGTTTGAATTGGGCCGACGTTGTTTGACTTCATCTAAAAATTTATCCCTTATATGACGCAATGTTAATTGTCAGCAGCACAGGGCCTTTGTTGTTTTGTACTCTTAGAACGCTATTTCGAAGATATTCTTAATCAGTCATGTTTTGTTTCATATTAACTGTGCTGAACCGTATTTGCTAACACGGAATTTCGGAACAGAATCGGAGTCTAAACGTTTTAAGTTCAAATAAACAAAGGCAATATTTATTTACCGTCAATTTGTTAGACACATATAATGATCTGAACTGTTTGATTAAATCAGACGAGTTGGCAAAGTGTTTGACGTTGATCCATACTCCCTGTTTTCGGACGTGCAATGTAGAAAATACACCATATAAGCGTGATTGTACAAGATATTCGGATCACTACTGGTGGATGCAATATAAAATACGTTGACTCTTGTCTACTGATACATTACGTGAAAACACATCTAGCACAATTCTTCGTGTATATATTTCATGACGTCTATACACAAATATTCGGACTAATACAAATGATTCACAATAATACAATATTTATAGGTGGCAGACATCCATTAATTATTCATATGATGTGATCTGTCGCAAAATATATCCATTCTGACTCTTGAATGTCTTAAAGTGCAGACGTATGGGAAGCTATACTTAAACAAATTACAATAATCTTATAAACAAGGACAAACATAAATTATACCGTGTATTGCTAACCACTTAGCGAATGACTTGCGGTCATCTTAGAAGTTATTTATACTCTGTGTAAACGATAAAGTATTCAGACCTATTCATTATAACATCATAATTATCCATAATAATTTAATTACGGTCCATACCTGTAATGAAATGATTTCAAGTAGTCAGTTCAGCATAAAAGCATCGTGTTTGTTATGGTCAGACGTACATAAGTCATTGACCTTTATGTAAAAAATATTTATATTTTAAATTACATTTGTACTGGCTTAGATTGAAGTTCTATAAATCAACATATTGAACTGGTCTATATTTCTCCAGATTCTAAATACTGCATCAGTCTTGTATTGTTAATCGTTGGTCTCTTCTAATAATTTCTTTCTCAAACTACCGTATTAGATGCGCATCTTTGCAAAGGAAATCCGTTTACAAAAGCTATTTTTTTTAAAGTGTCTGTAAAACGAATAATTTCATTTAATTTAGGTGACTTGCGGAATGTCTCTCGTGAAAGGCCCAGTAAAGGAAGACGATACGATTTGCCAGCCACTAAATGTCACTCTGACTGGGCATGGTTTCATTGACGAGAGCGAAATGGAAAGGTTTGAAAAAGATGTCAGGGAAAAGTCCACCTACGTTTTCCAAAGCATCATGTCATATGAGAGTCAACTAAGCACATCGGAAAGAGGAGGCCTTCTTGCTCAGACTGATGTCATTGGTACGTTATACAAACGTCTGAAAAATGCAACGGATACGGACGCGTACAGCATATATAAACATGATAAATAGCATACAGTGGAAGGAACAACTATAAACACTGGAATTCAATTTTCTGTAAAGCAATAAGTAAGATAACTAATATAAACGAAAGCGTGTTTAAAACATTGAAGCGGACTGAATGTTATTCTCCTTGTCGATCAATGTCTTGTTTGTGTTAAGTTTGACATGTGCAATCGAAATGTTTTGTAAGGCTGACATCCATTCGTATTAATACTACAACACAATTTCAATATACAAGACTGACTCAATCATTGGAGTCCATCACACCGTTACGTTCAACGATTGATTGTATACGACTAATACATCAACAGTTGAAATTAAACGAGTTTACTTGGATATCCCGGCCTCTTTTATTTAATCCAAATACGCTTTTAAAGATTAATGAATGTATGGTTTTAACTTACCAATACAATCAACTTGCAGTTAGTATCAAGAGCACAGGCATTATAAATCCATTATTCACTATCTTATGCAAATCAACGAACATAGTTCAGATATGGCTAGAAAGAACAAATATTTAATCTAACGTTTGTGTAAATTCATCTAAATCTGTAGAACCAATGGTGTCAAGATGTGAAATCATTATTCTCCTATAGAGACTTTTATCATCAATATTACTGTATCGTAATAAATAAGCCTCACAACGAAGTAATCATAGCGAACGATTATAAATATTTACCGGGACACTAGATGACCCTTGAACCAGAAGGTTAAGGTTACAGAACACACTAGTCAAAAGCTCATCAAAGTGCTCATGTCAGCGTCCTTTTGTATCTACGTCAATACCTAAGCTTTTCCAAATTTGTTTTCTCTTTTCATTTCTTATATATTATGTTCAGGTATTGACTTCGTGATCACCAGAAGAAACGGTACACTTACTCCTGTTGGTATAGCGGCACACAGTCACAACTGCATTGCCACATGTCAGATGTTCGAGAACTTGTATCCAAAGATGAAAGGCATGTCAGTTGGTCCTCTTGTTGAGACCATGATAACAAGATCTCAGAAATGTATAATGGTCGGAAAGATGGTACTTGTGATAGGAGCTGGTGGCTTTAGCAGACAATTTATTTGGGCAGCAGCAAAAGAAATGGGCATACAGGTAATTATGTTACCGTAGATCTTAAACAATGTAATCTGTTATATATGTAACAAGCAACACATGTCACTGAATTTTCACAAATCCAGATTTGTCCACTGTTGTACGTAGTTATACTATCTATTGGTGCAAATAAATGTGTACAGGTCAGGTTAAATCACTGCTTGACCGACTATGTATTATTTACTTTAAAGCTGTCCATGTTGTCTATGAAGGACATATGAATAAGCATTTTTACCCACAGTGAAGAAAAATTTAGGCACCGATTTAAAATGTAATGTGATTGTATCGACAACGGGAATGAACGTATTAAAGTTGTGATATATTTAGCCACCTTTTAATAGCAAAATTGCTAACATTTAAAATCATAATCTACGAGCGAAGGAATGTAGGAGTAACATAGTGTTATTCTATTCTCTCCGTTCTGCTAGGTTTGTATGTGACTCTGGAACAGCAATCGAGTTCTGTAAAAATATTTATGTGTATAGTTCAGACCTATTAAGATGTAATGCAAAGATAGAAACTTGAAATATAGATATAAGGGATGCTTATGATAGGTGAGGCAATTTTGCAAAGCAGCTGGCCCTGTGGACCTAACTCAATATAGTATGTGTTCGATAACAGAATTAGCTATTTATATTGTATGCAGAGAGACGGCATCGGTATCATTGTTTAATTTAAAATATATGAAAAACTCACATTCTAGGAGATATTATTATCATAAAGCCATGGTCCTCAGTGCCCTGTGTAGACTTGATACAGACTGGATGATGACGTTCATATGGAACCTTTTGTAATGCGTTTTATAGCATTTGTATAGTCTATCAACATTTTACTTTAACGTGAGCGTGCTTGAGGTCAAGCATGGATAACAAAACAACCAGGGACATAATTGACAAACCAAGTGATTACTCATGGGTATGTAACTATGACCACGGAAAAAACATGCCATTTCATTCTGATTTAATTCTCGTTTAATTCTCGTTTAAGTATTGCTTACTATCCCGAACATGTCTTTAAGAACAACTTGATTAAACATATTATGTCTGTTGCATGCTTTGCAGGTGGTGTTGGTTGATTCGGATCCAAATCATAGCGCCAAAGACGAGGTCGCAGAGTTCATCCACGTCGATTTCTCAGATCATACTCAGGATGACCAGCACGCTATGAAGATCTACAAGCATATTAAGGATAGCCAAATTAAAGTGAATGGCTGCCTCACGTTCGTCGAGGATTATGTGCCCCTAGCAGCCGTGTGTTGCGATCTTCTTCAACTACCAGGTTAGGGCCTTATATGATAATATTCAGATCCACGTTATATTAGGTGAACTCTGGTTTAGGTGAAGTAGAACGTCGGTTGTTATTGTTCCTGAAATCATCAAAATTTAGTAATTTATTTTGCTTTACGAACCATGTCATTTTTAATGGTCTTTAGGTATCATTATATTTTTTCATTGATTGCTTAAACACACACGCACATATTCTTTGAATTTAAATCCTAAATATCCCTGCTTAAGTTCCACCGAGGTTGAAACATTATAGACCCTGATCTGCCGTCCTTGAATGAACTTACTGATAAGGGTAGTTGATGTTTATTCTACAAATGATTTCAAGCGAACAGCACATCGCAGTTTGGAATTCCTCATGTAGCTAGCATACGAACAGAAATAACGAGAACGTTATGCTGTCACAGTGACCTTGGTCGAAATTGCTGGAAATCCTTACTGAAGGAAGTGAGACCGTTGTGGTGGCCTAGTGGTTAGAGCGTCCGCCTCGTGGGTTCGCTTCCCGGCTGACTCATACCAAAGACTTAGACAAATGGTACTAACAGCTGCCTCGCTTGGCGCTCAGCATTAAGAGGTTAGTGTTAGGACTGGTCGTCCTGGTGTCAGGATAATGTGATTAGGTGGGACATCATGCTACATGTCTGCAGCATGATAACCCAGTGTTAGACATTACTATTAGACTCTCACACTGCATACATCGTAGCGATATGACTCAAGCACTGTTAAAGCTACGTTACAAATCAAAATCACACGCACTCAAGGAAGTGATGGCGAAACATACTTGTACATAGTATACTAAACTCAACTGCAGATTTAGCAAAAGTGCCAACTTATGAGACTTTTGTGTCCTTGTTCATCTTGTAGAATGAAATATAAATATAATTTGGTTATTTTGTTTTTTTTTAACTTCGTTTTCTTCAATTTAAAACGATAGGTATGCAACAGAGCAGTAGGTTAACTCCATAAAAGTATGTCCTTCTTTAAAAAAATATAATTGAAAAAATAGTTCATCTGTATATTGTTTTTTTATTGCTCTAAAACCAGACAGTAAATATTCGCTGCAATATAACATAATAATACAAAATGTGTACCTTTATATTATAATTAGATGTGATCACATTTTCGGATAGACTTATAATTTATACATTGAAGATTTAAGCTTTGTTTCTTCCATTCTACTAGGAGCAACAAAGAAGGGAGCCTTGAGGGCTAAAAACAAGAGCGCCACACTGGCGTTCCTGAGGGAAAGGACGGCCCCCATACCAAATTGGCCGAAGACCTGCCTATACACGTCATGGTTCTCTCCACTGAGATCACAGGATGATATTGAAAATGTGAAGAAGGTAGGAAGGTTCCCTCTCATCATGAAGTTGGAGTATGGCTTTTGTGCTGTTGGTGTAACACTGGTGAGAAACGCTGAAGAAATGGAAGATACCTACAACGAAATTCGTGCTACATTACAGGCACCAGAAGACTTCATTGGCATTGGGCTTGGTCATGGCAATACCATGATGGTTATGGAGTATCTTGTAGGTACAGAGCACGACGTTGATGTCATAATACACGAGGGTAAACTTGTCGCTGCTTTCATTTCTGACAATGGTCCAACAAGAGGCAAAACCTTCACTGAGACAACCGCCTGTATGCCAAGCGTCCTACTTTACGAAAAACAACGACAGCTGATAATAGCTGCTTACCAGTGCTGCACAGAGATTGGCCTGAACAATGGTGTCTTTAACGTGGAGTTTATGATGGAGCGCACCGGTCCAAAACTGGTGGAGATTAACGGAAGAATGGGTGGATTATATCTCAGGGACTGGATCAGGAAGATATATGGAGTTGACTTGCTACTGTCTGCATTCGAGGTATCTTGTGGTATTAAGCCGTATGTTCCAGATCCGATACCCATGGGACAGATGATGGGAATCATGTGCATTCCCTCCCTCCATAGCCATATTCTTAAGGACCCATCATATGCATCCAAATGGAAGGAATTAGAGGCTACAGGTAATTTCACCCTGTTCGAAAAATATGCAGAGGTTGGTGCAGGTGGATTCGAGTTCCCATTTGCAAACATTGCAGTGATGGAGAAGGATCTTCCAACAGCCAGAGAGAAACTTATGGCAATCGCCAAAGATCTGAATATCATCCATCCTGACTACGATGTTGATAAATTTCTGAGCGATTTCCAGCGTACATAAAGCAGACCTGATCTATTTTCGGCGTATGCAGCGTAGACCAGGGTCATTTTAGGCGCCTAAAATATCGATAGGTTCCTGATTAATATCGGGCATTTATAAAGATTTGAAGATTTCAAAACAGCATTCGGCATATGCTATGACATCAAGGCTTGGTATTTAAAAATGAAAAAGATATATCTACCAAATCAAATAAAATCTACATTATAGTATTTAATGTAGATTAAATCAAAATTCATTACTTAAAGATTGGCATTAGTGATATTAAACACATTTTAAATCTTGGTGTTTACCTGGAATTACCTCACACACTACACTCAGGATATTCTTGATTTCATGTTCAAGATTTTCTTTCATTAGCTATATTATGGTTTGGGGATTGTTATATTTATACCCTTTATAGATAGTCGTTTTTCGTCTGTGCAGTGGTTTGGGGTTTTTCAATCTCCATGCGCCTTAGTTGAAATTTTGGGTTTGTAACCTTAGCATGTCTTGTACATTTGTTTGTTCCAGTGTTTATTGTGGCTATTTTAAGGGAAAAAGGAAATATGATTTTCATTAAACATCTGTTTATATTATGCAGCTGGGCAAAACGTTTGTATTTAAGCGATGTTAATGCTTACAGTTTGATGCACGTTAGAATCAGATTGCTTAAAATAGATCTTCAGACAAGCTTATGGTTTCGATTCTCATTGGTAGAGACATGAATTTGCTCTGCACGGGATGTAAATTACATGGTGTTATTGCATTATATACATTTTTGGGAGTAATTACAGTAAGTATTGTGGGCAATTACATTATCTATTTTACAGGTGGGGTGTTAATGCGGAACATACATTATAGGTGTCTATTACATTACGTATATTATGCCAAATAATTACGTCACATACTTTGTCGGCGTTATCTTCTAAATGGAGAGATATATTAGGCATAGTGATGATCATTCTTACGTCCAATGAAATAATTAATACTTACGTATAATGAAATCATTAATACCTAGGTCCAATGAAGTAGTTAACACCTACGTCCAATTAAATAGTTAATACTTACGTCCAATGAAATAGTAATTATTTACGTCCTATGAAAAAGTTAATAGCTGCGTCCAGTGAAACAGGTAATACTTACGTCCAATGAAATAGTTAACACCTACGTCCAATGATTTAATTAATAATTACATCCAATGAAATAGTTAATACTTACGTCCAATGAAATAATTAATACCTAGGTCAAATGAAGTAGTTAACACCTACGTCCAATTAAATAGTTAATACTTACGCCCAATGAAATAGTAATTATTTACGTCCTATGAAAAAGTTAATAGCTGCGTCCAGTGAAACAGGTAATACTTACGTCCAATGAAATAGTTAATACCTAGGTCCAATGAAAAAGTAACACCTGCGTCCAATGAAATAATTAATACTTACATCCAATGAAATAGTAATTATTTACGTCCTATGGAAAAGATAATAGCTGCGTCCAGTGAAACGGGTAATACTTACGTCCAATGAAATAGTTAATACTTCTGTCCAATGAAATAGTTCGTACATAGGTCCAATGAAATAGCTGATACCTACGTCCAATGAAATAGTTAATACCTACATCAAATAAAATAGTTGATACTGAGGTCCAGTGAAATATTTAATACCTAGGTCCAATGAAATATTAATACTTACTTAACATTCACTCATTGTATGCTCTACTTTATAGTGTAATACTTTTGGAGTACTTGCATTTTAAGGAATTCTTAGATTTTTGTGATTATTTGTCTGATTATTGGAACTCGGTCCAGTGGAAATATTCCTTAACCCGAAATAATTAGCCAGGAGCAAACGTCACAGTCAAGTGTTAGTGAGGTTCCATTTTTATGTATATTTAATTTAATTGTTTGTCTGTAAGTTTTAAAAAAAAATTAAATTTCATTGTATGCTATTGGAATATAACATTGCTGGTGGGCTTGATCTTCTCCAAAACTGAGTTCGCTTGACCTGATTGACTAATTTTTTATGTAATGTATGTAAAAAGCTATTAATAGCTTTATTATTGTCTATGTGTATGAACTTATTAACTTAATTATTATCCAGGTAAAGAAGAAGTGGTAAATATGTTGATCTGGGTTAGCGAGTTTGGACATTTCCATGTGAATTTTATAGGTCATTGTCTTATGTAAACAATGCTCATTAGATCATTATAGAAGGGTTTTTTCCCATCTGGTAATGGTTGTTTTTAGAAAATGATAATGTGACCTGAGGTCAAGCAGAGAATTATATTATCTTGTGACAAAAGTTTCACAGACATAAAACTTACAATAAATTGTTGAATGTTGTCTGCATGGTATTTTGGGGAATTTATACCTAAAAGGAACGTATTAAATATGTTTTGTGTGCATGTCTTTTTTCCTTTTTGTTTATTGGTTCAGGCATAGGTTGTCATTTAGGCTTGAAAAGATTATTCTGAAAAGAGAAAAAATGTATAGGGACTGAGCAACAAAAGGGGGTCATGATAACCCCTGATCAAGGCCCCGTTTTGCACAATAGAGGCACAAAAATGCCGTTGTAGCCAAGTAGTGTTGAATAATTAAAATATTCAAAGGCTAATCCAAGGCTTGTATTCGTGATGGAGGGGGTCAGACCACACAAAAATTGGCTGTCAGCTTATTTATAGCAAAAATAGCAAAAGTAAGTTCCATCCATCAGGGTGAATGACGTTGAATATCTCTTAAATCTTGGGTAATTGCTATAATATACTTGATCCATTGCAATCGATGGATAGTTTCAGAGTATTTTTCTTTTTCTGTTTTTTCAATTGTGCGTGAACACTTCCCACCCTGGTGAATCGGCAAGTGCGAAACAAAATTTTAATGATTCAGAGGGCTGTGCAGGCCTAAGTTTAGTTTGTTAACTTATGATCAAGCAGGCCATCTCCAAATTAACCACGGACACTTTAAAATAAAAACCCTTTAGAGGCGGGGCGGGGGGAGGGGGCCGCTAAGTTGCACCTGCTTAGTTATGTGCAGGTTTACAATTAATTACCCATTTAAGAATATCTCATCTTTTTATATGCGTCGCGGGTTACCCCACTAAAATAGTATATGTCGCAAGCGCTGACCATATGTCTACCACGTTTTGGATTCGAACCAATGAAGTCCGTTGGAAAGTTTGTGTGTATGCTATTAGCACTTTCGCTACTGTCTCACTTAAGAATATATGATGAATAACTTATATTAGCATACGCTTTCTTAACAGACAGACATTAAACATACACACGTATTTATATCGTATAATTTATTACTCAAGTATTTATGTTTAATATAAAATATATATATTTCTACACAGTGTACAATAATTAATTTTACCTGTAAATTTCAGCGAGTTGTAGATCATTCAATCACGTGACCAGGATAATGGATTAATAGTTGGAAATCTCAGCGAGTTAGTGCATGCATAGTTATTTTTATCGCAAACACGTAACCGGGGCAATGTCCAAACTGTCAGTATAATTGAGATTGCAGCAATTCATTGTATTTGGAAGACAAATAATCATATTACGTTACTGTAATACAGTAAACCCTTTTGTATCTTCTGATTTCGTGATTGTAATGGAATCGTTATTGTAATAATAAGGAGTGATTTTGTCCAATCTATGGAATCCCATACTGCTAAATTAGCTCGACAACTACTGGATGCAATAAAGAAGTGTCTTTGATTACGTGATTCTGTATAACAACAGCAGCAAAAACGTCAGAAAGTTCATGTGGAATGTACAGAGGGTTCATAACAGTTATTTTAACCAATTGTTGAACCTGCTGATATTCCTTGCAGTCCTTAACCCCCAACCCCATCACTACCAAAAAGTAAAACCATCATGATTAATAAAATTTATTGTGGATGGTTCAGACATATAATTCGTATTGCTGAGTTTGGTTGGCAGGATAAAGAAGTATATGTGGAACCTAAATATCTTAAAATATAAGTCATTCTGATAGGCGTAAATATTTATATCGCATTTATGCGGTTGTTCATCAGATAAGATATAATGCAGATTTTACAAACTTTCACCAGACAGTAGAAATGTATATTTAGCGAGAAAATGAAGGGAGGATACAAACACAAGACGAAATGAGGCTTACAATTAGAAAAAGAGAGAAGAACCACTAAAGACTATGCCTAAAATAACGAAGGAACATAAAAAGCTATGTCCAGAATCACACCCATGCCAATAAAATTACCCGGCACCGAACTAATCCTTCCAGTTAAACTATCCAGCACCGAAGTGTTGTCACCAAGTGTCAGCAAAATAAATCAAACTCCAAATGAGCGGTTGAAAGAATTAGCTGGAGTGACATTTCTGACAAAACAAGCCTCCGGCAAGATAGAATAAAACAAACATAACAAACCTAATGGCGGGAATAGCTCTGGCCTGTCGTCGCTGATTAACCTTATTGATCGATGTCGGAACGTCGTTTTACATAGCAGCGAATATAATACAAGTGCTCAAAAGTGTATCTGATCAGCAGTTGACATGGACGCACCAGTACTCAAGGATGAGTCTGTACGTGATTATTAACATTATTCTTATGAAGCTCTAAAATCAGACCAACGTGGACTAATCTAACTACAAGTCCATGATACCTTTAGGTATTGCTTGCCCGTTGAGGCATTTATTGAAGTTCAGGATATAATTGTGACAGATAACAATAATCCATACGCTGTAGATGACGAATGTGGATTTGTTAAATATAGTGTTATGGCGTTATTTAAAAGTGCCGTGTATGTGATTGATAGTAGACAAATCGAAGTATGTCACAATAACCTCGACGTTGCTACTATGATATTCGGTCTTGCGAGACATTCCGATGATTATTCAAGATGTGCTTCTGCTGGTCTAACAATGACGTTCACAAAGGATATTGCTGACCACCCTAACCATTCACACTATGACATAAGACGACCAAAGAAACTTAGCCGGTAGACGAAGGCGTCAATCCAAAACTTAACTTGGGAGTTGTGGCACGACGATCTCAAATTGATTCTCAGATATCTTTGTTGCATATCTTTGGATTAAGCAGACATGTTGGAAACGTTATCTTCGGAGCCAAACATACAGATGAGTTCGTCAGAAAGTCCACTGACAACAATGCAATTTGGCGAGATAATGCTTCAGCTGAAGGTAAAGTAATACTAACTAAACTTGCGTTGTGGATGCCAGCAATGCTTTTATCTCTCACAGAAGACGATCGATTATTATCGTTCATGTATAACAGCGGCAATTCAACGTTGTCGTGGCTGACAATGACCACATACTCAGTTACAAGCACAGAAAATTCATTTACAAATGCATGTCAATAGGGAATTTCAGCACCACGAAATGTATTCTTTGCGTTTCAGGTTAACACAGTATTAGATATGCAAAACAGAAACCCAATGCTGTTTGATAGATTAGCTGTGGCCATGATTTAACTAAGGATAAATGGACATCAGGAACCATACTATTGCATTTTGAACAAAACAACATAGCACAGCATAGTTTGATGAGATTTATGTGGTGTGGTCAGAATGTTGATTCTAGTTTGCAGATTTCTCAACGCTGCATCCAATATAGTATTCATCACTGGAACATCTGGTTATGTTCAGACAATATGTCGCTGAATTCATGTGCGATCAACTGTTAATGGTGTAGCTGCTGGTCCTCGGGGTTACAGAGCAATCGAAGTTATACGGTCAAATGAAACAATATTGCTTGAAGGTGTTGGCGGAAGAATGAGAGTGACTGATGTGCCCGTTGAACGTATGTGAATGTTAATTAGCTCATTCATAATGTCATAATGTCATATCATCACGTCAATGTTACTATAACACCTGGTCAGATTTAAAATCTGCAATCCGCATGGAAGAGGATTTATGGGGCAAAAGAACTCTAAAATCAGAGTCGTTGCAGGGCCCAAAAAAGTATTGTTGACTGAACGTAGCTCAAACACTACAATAATGCCAAAAAGTCTAAACCTGATGTGAGACGTGATCTTTCTGCGAATGCGATCAGGGAAACAATTAAAACCGGCGATATATTTTCCTTTCTAGAGGAGTGACCAGAGCTAATATCATCAGCGGCCCCAGCTGTTGCAAAAGCTGTTACACTTGTTGCCGTTGGAGCAGCTGCCGGTATGGCACTGAAAAACGCAACCGGATACAGGATAAACATCTGCAAATAAATCCTCATGTCCAAGTTTGGGATACTTGCTGCAGTTCGGCGACTAAACATAAAAGCTTCACATGTGTTTTTGTGCGTGATCAATTATCGGAAAAAACAAATGCTGATGAAACAGGTATTATTAATGTCGATGGAAGTTCTTTTCCAGGTACACATTGGGTGGCATTAGATCCACGTCGAATTGTGTATTTTAACTGGCATGGATTGGCTCCACAAAAAGAACCTTTGGAATCTATCAACAGATTGCAAAGCGCTCCAATCTGGTATTCAACAGTACCGACACAGACAATAACTGATCCACCAATATTCAGTCCAGAAGTACTTGCTTTATTTAATGCTGTGTCAAGGTCATCAGCGCGGCCGAATGAAGTTGTTAATGATTATACTAACAGACGGTAAAGCACTCTACCGTCGTTTAAAACAGGGTAATATTTTATAATAGTAGACGTTTACGGAAGATCTGCTATAGGCATGCCCAAAGGGGGTGGCATTGCTTTATCAAAATATGCGACATGAGATGTACTTTTGCGACTCGTAGACGTTGACCGAAATGAGTTTTTTTGCTTTTCAGGATAAGCAAGGACGGTTAAAGACGAGCAATATACCGTTGACAGACATTTTTCTACGAGTATCAGGGGCAACCGAAGATAACTTAGGTGTCTATACTACAACAGGTAAAATGACAGAATCGAGGGATTCAATTATAACATTAGTGGGGAATGGATTGCTGGACGTATTAGAAGAATTGGAGACAATGTATGGCAATATATGTAGCAGACATACAATTATCAAAGCAAGAGAACAAAAATTAGACGATGACTTGGCAAACACAAATACGTGGACAACAATAATTCCACGATCATAAGGAAAACAGCAAATGCTTTGCTAAAGCAGGTGACACAATGACTGGCGATCTCAACATGAGCGAAAATAGCATTGCTACTTTGAGAAAACGAACATCAAATGATGAAGCTTCTATGAAGAAAACGTACACAGCAGTAACATCCCGATGATGACCTCCTTAATGACAATCAATGATGTAATGACTACGTTCATATCTCTAATATGTTATTCATGTAACCGCGTTTACCATTGTTTTTTAGAAATTTAAATAGAACAATTAATGATTTACTCGGAAATTCAGCGGCTATCAACATAAAGCTCTCTGAAATTAATACACAGCTTATTAATCTAGTCAAGGTTAAATCTACAATCGAAATTATTAACAATGAGCTCACAAACACCAGTTCATGAATCAATTCTATAAACGCTGAACTTGATAAAATCAAAGAGATTACTTTTGGTGTAATTCACACAACTCTGCTAGTCAACATAGTATACATAGTAGAGTCTGGAACGGAAACATGGACGAAACAAAACAAAAACTGACTCAAATATATCGCTTAGGTTACCGGGGTGTATTAGTGCTCCGTGTATGGTTCCGCTAAATTGGAGATACCTGTAGGAAATTACATTAGTCCTTTCGTTGATAGGTTTTCTGGAACCGCCTAAGTCGTATTTGATAAAAAGATCGAGAGAACATTCACACTGGTTCCAGTATACAAATCCCTAAGCTCATCGAATTACTGGTGTTTTCTGTAATTGGTCTCGAAAAAATCTTAATTGATTACTTCGTATAACACGTAACGAATCACACAAAATCGTTATCGTATAAAGACTGAAAGACTAGCACATGATAAAACATAAAAAAGTATCGCAGACGAATCATCATCATCGACAATGTTGTATACGCGGTTTCCACGCTGGTCGCTGAAACAACGACGTTAAAATTATTAGCGACGCATGTGACATCGTCCGAGGTAGAAATCTATATATCTGTTGTTGGTAGTGATGCTGGTATACTCATTTTTATCGCGAAAAAATATATACATGAGCACGCTGCGAAGTGTGAGCCAGTACTAGGAAAGAGAGTGTGTGAGGTGTATGATAAGATTATTTCAGAAGCTTTAGGGATCATGTTAGAATGTCCAAACCATTTGACGAGGGAGTTTTTCCTTTGGTGGAGATCACCTTTTTCACTCTGAACACATTTTGCTTTGTTTTCTATGATTCCCGTTTGTAAAGGATCCATGGAAGGGCTCTCCAGATAAATATATAAGCGTGTAGGTGACTGGAACCGGTTTTGAATGGCATCGACGACAAAAATCTATTAAGTCCTATATGTTGTGCATCATTTTTCGAAGGTTGTTTTTCTTTCTATTCTTACGTGTTCACCTACTTTGAACTGACTTATTGTTTTTTGTCCTGAAAATCCTGTTGATTTATTGAGTATGCTTCCGTGGGAGTCATTTTAATGCTGCGGTGCCATTTGTGATTGTATTGCTCAACGATTCGTAGCAAAAACTCAAAGTATCGACTGCTCTTATCGGTGGTAAATATCTTACAAGTGTGATTGATTAGATCGTTCTACGACGGCCGCTTTGATCTGATTGTGTGTGGTGTAAAAGACAACACTATTGTTTGAAGCCAATCTGAGACGGTGTTGTTATAAAATTCGCTACCGTGATCTGCCTTTATTTTATTGGGCTTTAGTGCAGCTACGATTGTTTCAAACACTTCAACGATATAAGTTCTTTTTCTCTTTTTCAAACGAACTACTCATGCACATTTACTGAAGACATCAATGGCCGTCATGGGATATTTTAAATGATCGTTGTATGCGCTCTAATCTCTCATGTCGACGAGATCTGCCGACTTTATATAACCTGCTGCGACAGCGACGAATTTGTGTCGTGGATAATACTTGCCTGAAGGTTATGCAGTTCTTCTGCGAGAACTGTTACGTACAAATTGATCGGTCTACACGATCTCTGAAATTTCTAGGTATGAATTCTATTAAATCCCTCAACATGACTTGATCGCATCCCATTTTGTTCTCGTAATGATCTCTGTAACATATATCTTGTTGCATCGCAATGGCAAGTACACTGTTGTAGGGTTCTTGACCGGGCAGTGCCTGTTCTTTCTCATCCAGTTGTTGTTCTAACGGATTCCAATGTCTATACGCCACGAGGTCTTGAAAGTTTTCCGATCTGCCCACTGGCATCCATGGAGCCACAAAGAATTTGTCTCTCTCCGCAGCATTTACAGTCTCCCACGCACATATTTTATCCAGCTATTGTCGATGTCACAGTGCCTAAAATGATACATTTTTTTTTATACAGATCAATGATATTAAGTCACCACCGCACATAATCATGTTGTCAACGTCGCCGGCAGCATAGCTTCATACATTCTATCTTGTCTACGTTTTAGTTGTCTGCGTGACCTTAAATGTGACTATGTATGATTCTTTGGAACCCGATCCTGCACACCTCGATTTGATAATGAGGCGATTCCGCGTGACCACCACGGTGGGGTCGATATCCACAGCTCTGGTTTTGCACTTTAAGACACCACGATTTCAAGTTGGTCATTATATGTTATAGTTTACACTTTTTTTGGCATCTACGTTGTTGCTTTGAAAGTTGTAAGATAACTTCGATGGGTGATTTTTCTACGTACTTAATACGGACGTAATTGATGCAGTACTATTCACACGTGTTATCGTTAACGTCTTGTATTTGTAACGAGTTGTACACTGCTCCTTTATGCGGCTGTTGAATGCGTGACTTCATCGTGAGGAGGAAAAGCAAACGAACCAAAATACTTTACGTCGCTGTAAAGTTGATCCTTTATCACGGTGACCGATAAAGTGCCATGTCCATCGTAATACTTTTGCAGGTTAATCGCGCAACTCTCGTCTGGCATGATTTATCGAGGATGCTCATCATTAGAAAATACACCTCTGAAATTTCCAACGTTATGTGTCAATTCTTTTCGATGTCGATATTAGACTGCGGAGGAAACGGTGTTGTGGATAAACTCGTTTGAGTTATCTCCAGGCAGGCTCCCGCATAAGTTATAAAATCAGGAAACCGCGTTAAAATCTTTTATCTCGTTCCTTTGTTGCAAAGTCCTTTACCCCGAATGGCTCCAGGAAGCTGGAGTCCTTTTCCAATGCCGAGCAATCCTGGCAGTAACATTCCAGTGATGCATGATAACAGGGGTGCTATGAATCCTCCTTGTTTGGATAAATTTGACACCGACAACTTTAGAACAACTCCTTTTCGTCCAGAGGCATGTTGAGCTATTGATGTGGCTTGACGATGAATGAGCATGAGCCTGTAAGGTCATGTTTATTCCGTCAACTTACATTTAACCAATATGGGCCTTTTGTGTGTGGCCGACACACCAATACCTTTCTTTTTCTATGATGACAGCATTAAAACTACTATCACGTACGACATTATTATATTGAATGCTATTATTTTTTATTTTCTTTCGACTGGTTTATTTCGATAGCCACTTGTCGATTTCACGATCGCACTTTCTTCTACGGGCAACACCAAGTATCATCACCGCTTCGTGCGTAGCTCCCGTAATGGTCCCCGTTTCTGGCGAAAGTCGCGACAGAGCAAGAACGGACTCAAACAGCTCCGGTGTCATGGTCTTCACGAATGGAATGATCGTACAATTCCATTGCCCTCGATGATGCCGCCCTAGAGCGTGGTTCTCCGATGTTTGGACGATTTTGCTTCGACATTGTCTTCGACATTGTCTATGCAATGATATTCATTGTTCCATGAATCGGTCCGAGGTCACCAGTGCGTAACAGACGTATTCGCCGACTGGATCTCAAATAGTCCATCGGATTTCGATAGCGGCTTTTGAATCTTTGAGGCGCTCTGAATGTTTGGAGACATCGAAATGGAAAATAGGATACAAGTTTTTGAATTAGTCTATCGATATATGCGTGCCCGTGTCCACGTCCTGGTACTTCTGTATGGCTTCCATCAACATCATGTACGCGTGATAATAATTTCTTGTGTTGACTCTGGTCTAACTTCAACGGATGATTATATCGCACCGTAGTAGTGACCGCACGTGAAACGAACCACAGCATGCTATCGTTGAGAGCCATTATTCAAGTGCACGGTGATCAGCTGATCACGATGACTGCAATATACGCTTTAAATATACAGATTTTGTTCCGGGGATCGTGTATAAATTTCGAAGGTACAATGGACATTTTATCATGGCAAAACTCAGTCATCTTCGCATCAGACAACTGCTCGCTGACGTAAGAACGAAAACCAAATGTATCCCCAAAGATTTTGAAAAGTATGTGTCATTCTCGATTGGACTTTTCTGATTCATCCATACCGCTCAGTTCATGCCGAAGCCGCTAAAAAACTCGATGAAAACTGCCCTGCATTCACTCATCTGGAAAAGGAATGCGGCGACAAGGCCAATTTTCTTAAGTAGAATGGAATTTATCCCTAAGAATGCATTGATGAATGGTCACGATGAGATGAAAGATCGCTGACACCCATTTACGCATTATGTTCGCATGTACATCTGTAATGAGTCATCGATGATGAGTACCAGCGAGCAAACAATATATGGATCACGTTGGATGTCATCCGCTCGGAGATTATCATGATATTTATGTCAGTATGATGTGCCTCTGCTAGCAAAGATGCTAGATAATTTCAGACAGAGGTGCACGGACCATTACTAGCTTATTCCACTCTGGTATTTCTCCTCTTCGGGTCTCTCATGGGACGGACGTCTCAAGCAACAATCCGGAATGGTCTTAGAATTATTCACACATCCAGACATGTTCATGTTCATAGACAAGACGGTATGAGGTGGAATCTCCTTCACCAGCAAAAAAATAATTCCGTCGCGAACAGCAAATGCATGAAAAACAACGACCCAACAAAGCCGCCCGTGTACATCATTTCTCTCAACATTAACTATCTGTTTGAATGGGCTATGTCATAATAGCTTCCCACGGGAGGTTTTCACTGGATCGCTGGATAATTGTTTTGTACAAGAACGATATGTCGGCTATTGCAACGGTGTCGGATATTTTGTAGAGGTCGATCTAGTTTATTCATAACATCTCATCGACACAACGGTTATCCATTTCGTGCCGAACGAATTCTAGTGACCAAGGAAATGCTGACCGGGAAGAAGCGCGATAAAAAAGGTAAGTTTGTTCTAAGAAACGTCACTTTGAACAAAGCGTGTTCAAAATCTTATGAACAAAACCAAGTACAAACTACATCATCAACTATCAACTGCACAAAGTGAGTCTCCAGCATGCACTCGGGCTTGACAAAGTTCATCGGACACACAATTTTCAACAATCACCGTTGATGAAACCCTACATCGACTTTAACAGGAAGCAACGAAACAAAGCCACCACGGTTTTCGACAAAGACATCTTCAAACTCATAAACAATAACGTGTTCAGAAAAACCATGGAAAACATTCGACACCGCAAGACAATCGAACTCGTTAATAAGATTAAACGATGGGATACACTTATTGCCGATGATGCTTTTCTCCTCATGAAAATCTTCGATGAAGATACGGTGGCTATCGGATACAGGAAAACTAATATCAGGCTGTGATCGATCTCGCCAAGATGCTCTTGCTCGAGTTTCACTACAACTTCATCAAAAAGAAATACGGAGACAAGGCCACGTTGCTCATGACTGACACAGACTCGCTCGTGTATGAAATTCACACAGATAATGTCTACCAAGACATGTACGAAAATAAACAACTTTCCGATATCAACAATTATTCCACACATAGCTCAATCCTCTGCGACGAAAACAAAAAGTGCGGGGATAGTTCAAACACTAAACTCATGAGATACCAATCAAAGAGTTCAGCGGACTTCTATCAAAAATGCACTGCATCTCTCTTGAAGATAGCACCCCCATGAAAAAAACCAAAGGAGTAAAACAAAAACCGCCGTCAGAAGCATCACCGCCATCGACTACTGCAGGCATGCACTGCATGGACACCTACAGTCCTGCGCCATGAGACGATTTCTGTCACAACGACATTGCATCTCCACACTACTCGTTAACAAAAACAACTATGCCCATTCGACGATAAACGATACTCCACCTATATCATACACGCACTCGTCAACGGACATAAAAACACATTTATATAATATGGAAATTCAAGCACAATATTCAGTGGACCATAAGTGAGCCAGAACCCCAATCTCTATGAAACAAAACCCCATTTTTTCTCTGCATCTACCAGAACCCTATCTCGATGAGCTTGAACAAATGTGAGCCAGAAACTATAGTTTACTGTGATACTGACTATTTCCAATTAAGTATCCCGCAATGATAACAGTGACCGATTGACATAATAAATTAAATTAAAAGAAATTCCATACATTTTTCTCCACATACTTTCATGCAATGTACAACAATATGGAGTCTAAATGTAGCGAAAATAAATGCCAATGACACCTATAATTAATTAGTCCATTTGGTGGCAGGGAGAAGTGGATTTTTTTTATAAAACTTGGAGATATTGAACAAAAGCTGTTTTGTACACCTGATGCATACATATACAATGGACTTTTGTAAGCCTTGAACAATCTTAACAGTAGTTCCAAAAACATCTATAGAGATTCATGTATCGGCCATAATCAACATCGTATGATGAATGAAATTACACAATTTTACATGTAATTTGGTAATAACAAAACAACACAATTTTCAGTAAAATAATTCATAAAGATCTCTAAATTGAAAAGCGTGGCATATTTTCAGATTCTCTGCTCATATGTCTTTCAGTAAATGTTGTACATCTATATATTTACCTATTCCACCACACTTAGTAATTTAGTTGCCTATACTTTATTTATCAATGTGTCGAGTGTTAATCTCTAACTTCTGTATTGGTATTCTTATAATTAGTTCAGGACAAAATGCAGCTAATAGCAATCTTTGGTCAACATTTGCCCTTTTTGCAGACCACCAGCCAAATTAAATCCGAATTTTGCATCCCCATCAACCCATATTTATACGTGACCTATTCGACACATAGTAGAAAACCACCTGGAGTAGTAGATAATTGGGTATTTTGCCTTTTTTGTATCAATTTGTTTCTCTTCCAGTTTGTTCTAGTTTCTACCCCCCTCCAATTACTTTGCCTGCCCCTAAGCGACCCATGCATGTTTAGCAATTTTAATTATGTACACACGTTATCCCGACATGGAGGGGGAGTCTAAGACGGATATCACTGCCCAAAAGGGTTTCCCAAAGAAAGGTCAAACTCCAACTTGATACTACTTGTGCTTCTTATGGACCTCCTGTTTAGATCGATAACCAGGCCTCTGTGTTTATTCGACTTTTCTTTTTGGGCTGTATTTTATTTCTACTCGTAATTGTCTGTGATTTTCTATTTCCGTCAGCACAATTTCAAACTCAGCCGCAGTGATCATTTTATCATCGACTGCAACTGTATGCAGCTTACTGATCGTATTAAGACTGCCCCATGCCGTCTCAAGAAATTTAAAATCAAGGCGTACTCATGAATGCAGTCGCGTTGAAACGAATGTACTTGCACAACCACAAACACCAGTTATTATCGATATACTTCCGGCAATAATTTCGATTGGTGCACATACGATGATTGATGTGGTCGTGATTCTAGTCACATCAAGACCAGTATTGGTTGCCGAAAATAGCTTATACGACCAAACAAGCGCGTTTGTATTTCACGATCATCTCGGTTCTTTTGGTATTTTCATCTTGCATCTGTTTTTCGGCTTAGATTATTTTTTTCACTTCGGTATGACTGAGGTTCAATCACAGTACTTCTAATGCAATCTCGTATTTGGATTATATGGCAAGAAAACCATATCCGGTCTCATCGTCATGAAAATTGGCTATAAGCACTTTTAAAAAATTACTATTTTTTCACTGGCATAATTGTCATTATCATAATACATTAACCTCGAGAATATTTATATCTCCGGCGATTGTGTGTTCTGGTGGTCTGGCACCTCTTTCAGTAAAACACTTCTGATGTTAAACAAAAACAACAAAGGCAGTTACGGGGTTAAATCGTGATATTAGTGGTACATAATTATGGCTAACATAACGCTTGCCATTTATCAACATTCCCATTAATTCCAGTTGTTAGTATATCTGATTTAATATATATTTATTTTAATTTAATTTGTTTGTCTGTCAGTATTTTTTCTTACATGCTATTGTAATGTAAATTAATTCACTGGAGATGATATTTTGTCAGAAAACTGGTTATCCTGAATCATTCTTTTCATAAACACCATGTGTTGGCCTGGAAGCTGACCTTGGTTTAAAATTAGTAACCAAAGTTCAATTTTATTTTAAAATGATTGATTGTTGTCAAAGTCATGATAGGACTACGTGGGTTAAGAAGTAAACAGTTTCTTTATTTTTATTCTGGGAATAAAATGATTGGTCTAATCAAGGCCATATTCTGTGTGCGTGATATAAACACGATCACGTGACCCCCTCTCCCTTTTGATTTCGCAACTTGGGGAAATTTCGAAACTGTGTCTTATAATAAAATATAACCTTTATTTTAGAGAGAGAGATCTCAATTTATTTTACTTTTACACTTAGTATCAAGTTTTCTTTGTTGTTGCCAGATATTGAACTAATTATCTTCAGATCATTTGGATTTCAAAAGGATTTATTTTTTATTCTTTGGAAATATTCTGAAGAGTGTTCACGCAGAAATTTTGGAACGACATTGCTTACAAATTTAATTTGGATTTCCAACACCGGATTGCCTTTATTTGTATTTCTACAACGAACTGAAGATAAGTACAGTACTGAGTACAGCATACGTCATCGTCATCCATCTTGGATTTTCCATCAGGATTCGAACTTGAAATTATTATATATATTTGGACAGGTATTAAGATCAAAGGAATGTCAATACCAGAATATATAAACTTAGGCGGATTCATATTTATAGAACTAACATCAGTAAAGTAATGAAAATAATTAAATGTGCACAAAAATATAAGTAATTGTAAAGTATGCGGTTCTCAATGTTTAAGGAATTATCTTTGCTATTAACAATTTAGAACACAACTGTACTTTCAATATGGAACGTTTGATAGCCATCGGTTTACGGGTATGTCTGTAAAATGAATGTCAGTCACGGGACCGGTCTAACTGGAAGAACAAAAATATGGTAGTCCCCATAACATGGCATCGTCCTGTTTGCCATATGCGTAGTATGCATGTCCCAATGTATACGAAAAAATGTGATGCTTGTTGCATCGTGCTTAGTCCTCATGAAACAAGATAATTACATTGCAATTGCTCTGTACTATCTCTATCCCTTGATATGTTGCGCGTAACAAATGCAATATCACATTTCCTAGTTTAGTTTATATTAATACCATTTACTCAGTAATGTTTGCACTTGAATATTCAAATGTTTATCATTTACAGTTAATAACTTAATAAGTACTGTTCGCTATATTTGGTGATAACACACCCACTTATCATGCTAAGCATATTGGTATAAAAATAGATCATAAGTAATGTGTCTGCTAAACAAATGTAAAGTCCTGTATTATATATTAATTCTCATTTTTCCATATAGGAGAGTTACATAGTATGACATGATGTTACTTATCCCATATTGCCCATGTAATGTTTAATAAGTACTGTTATGAATAAAACACAAATCATAGTTAAAACAATAGTTAAAACAATTCGTATTATTCCCTAAAATAGTTTGATAGTAAAGCACAAATGTGACAAGAGAAGTTGAAACAGCTAAATTTCATTTACATACACATTAAATTAAGACAAAGCTTAGTATTTCATACAACTGTTTTTGAAAAGAGACATTAAGTATAATTGGTTCTTGAAGGGAATGAGCTATACCATTAACTAATTGGAAAAAAGTTGGTTATACGCATGATAACACCAACTGAGCAATCCCAGGGACGGAGATTATGCGTATGGAGCAATACAACTAGATGTGATGGTTGCATTCTGTAAGGGCTGTAGTTTCAATCAGACTTAAAATAAATTGAGTATATTTGCAACATGTGAGATGATGTTAATTCGTATCTAAATCATGTTTTGTATTGTTGTGTGATTTTTTTCAACAAATGTTAGACATTATTTAAAATGTATACATTGTGAGAGGGTACCTCTCAACAAAGTCTATCCTTGTGAAATAGACACTCTTACGTCGCTCCCTATGATATTGTGTGACACATGTGTTTAGACGGAATATAATGTATATTTCTTTCACCAAACGTTAAGACTGAAGTCTATTTAAAAACAATTAGTTGCATGATACCATCGGCCAAACATAGGCATGTACCTTGATCAATGGCAGTAGCTTAAACGCAAACAACGCTTCAATAAAGGAAATCGATTGTCTCTTTTTGGTTAATTTTACCCAACACGCAAATAAAACATTAGTTTAGGCCAGTGCAAACCAGAATATTAACTACTCTATTTTAATATGGGAACGAAAAAAATTAACAGACATTCTAACATATTAATTGTGAATTGGAGATAACTCATGCCGTTTAGACTCATACAGTGGCGAGTCATTACAGAGTTGTGCCCCTTAATATACACTCCGGCCTGTGTTACTTTTTCATTCGAAAATGACATCAACGTCTTTGTTAAACATTTATTAAAGCATCTAATGATATATTGTATATAATAAAACGGGGTAAACGTTGCTGCAAATACCTTAAAATAGAAGGCCTTCCTTCTTCTCAGATAAATGATATCACAATACAACGAACTGGTGTTTTAGTCCAATTAGTGCAATAAGTGTATGCAATATAATCAATACATGATGAATAAAACAGCAACCGTGATTTACCTTATATCATTCATACACACATGCTTACTCTTTAATTCTCAGTCCTCGCGCTTTCATTTCACACTTCAGGAGTTTTTAAAACCCGACTTCATCATGATGTTTAAAATAACTTGAACGATACATATATCTATATATCTATATATATATATATATATATATATATATATATATATATATATATATATATATATATATATATACATGAATTTAATATGGTGAACACTTTCATCGCAATCCATTCTGCTCTCTTTTCCCCCTTCTCATCTTGTGCATAACGAAATAAACTACGCAGAAATCAGGAGTGAGAGAGAATATTTGGGGGTTTGAATGAAAACCTTGAAATTGAACTTACACCAAATAACCTTCAAGAATATGATTCATCGTAACGGTATGTGTGCACTTTCTTTGAGTTTTGTAACCAGTGTTAAAGTAATCAATGATACAATGTTGTAAACCCTTTCGACATAAAAAGGTTAATTTTTCGGGTACGTAGAGGGAGCGAGCGAGAGAGAGAGAGAGAGAGAGAGAGAGAGAGAGAGAGAGAGAGAGAGAGTTTTAAAATCAAACCGACCGAAGGAAAGACAGTTTTATGATCAGTAGACTGTCATTAAAGCAGAATAATGACTTAGATCAACTGTAAATATATTAAAATAATTTTGTTACCTCTTTTTGGTTCGTCAATTGGCTTAGTTTCTATTCCACATTAATTTCCATGCGCCAGAACGTGAATGGATTAGCGTTCATATGACTGGCTTAGCTAACCAGGTGTAGCTAGTGCTCTACTTTATTCATTAAAACCATATTTCATGTTCATATCATAAATATGTATTACATTGATTTAAACAAAGAAAACAATCAACTTATTAATATGCAAAGGTGATTGTGAATAGCCAAAATAAGGCATAGCTGAATTTACTAAATCTTAACTCCGTTCAAAGGGCAAATTATATGTATTTATATGTGATATAAATAAAATATATGTATGTAGCAGGAGCATATATTTTATAATTTTATATATTCATGTTTTAATTATATATATATATATATATATATATATATATATATATATATATATATATATATATATATATATATATATATATATATATAATTTTAGTGCATTTATATATTAAGTCCATCATATAGCAACCCATTGTAACATTAGCTCATATTAATGAAATTGCCTTAGTACATTTTTAGGAAATATGTTATTTTTAAAATTTGTTTCATCTTAAAATATATTTTATACCAGAGTTAGAATACAGGTTGTTCTGGTTCAAATGATTCTTCCAGAACCTATTTTCCCTTCGGCTGTATTTTTCCAACGGTACATTATTCATTGACAACACATAAACATTGTTCTTACAGAGTGTTCCTTATTTTTGCGATATTCTTGCTTAACTGGCCCTATATAGATATTGCACAGAAGTTCGTGCATTTCGTCGTTTTGATCGCGCATTATTTTTTAAGTAGATATGGAGTTCAGAGGACGAAGTTCAAAATATAGTAGGGGCCTTTAACGCGCTGAAGGTCAAGCCCAAGACAGACACACCTGAAGTTTTAGCAAAGTGGATGGCAGACTTCACGTCTTTGATGGATGCATATCATATTAAGGAAGAGCTGACAGCATCACATGCAACGGCGTCCGTGGCCAGTGGTCCTATATCGATCACACTAGCAGATGAATTAAGGATGTCGGTATTTTCAGGAGAAAAGAGTGAAACATCGTATGAATTATGGAGATACGAAGTTACATGCTTACAACAAGGCACGTATTCACAGGGCCAGGTATATCATGCCATCTGACGTTCCTTAAGAGGAGAAGCTGGACGGATTGCTATGAGACTGGGTCCAACAGCATCCATTAAAGAATTATTATCAAAGCTGGACAGTGTGTATGGCAATGTATATGTGAAAGAGACTTTGTTAGCGGACGTCTGCAGTAATCGCCAGAAAGAGGACGAAGATACTTATACATGGAGTTGTAGGCTGGAAGAGTTGTTAAACAAAGCAGTCCAAAAAGGGTCGGTGAAGACCAGTGAGACAAATGTTATGCTAAGGGCTAAGCTGTGGACAGGACTTAAACAGACACAGATGTCTGGCCATAAGTTTGACTCACTGAAGAATTGAGAGTAGCTCTTCGTCGCACTGAATCTGAACACAGGCAACGGGAAGATGAGATAAAACGTACCAAGAGAACTACGAATTTCAATATGGCATCAACTTCAACCACATCACAAAACAAGGAGCTTAGTGAATTGAGAGATCTTGTCCAGCACCTGTCAAACTAAGTGCAGATGCTTAAGGAGCATTCAGCATCCCAAGTAACCAACAACCAGCAATACTATATGAATCGATTTAGGACAAATAATACTGATGTGAGGAGAGACTGAATATGCTGACGCTGCGGGCAAGTCGGACACATTGCTTCTGTTTGTCGTGTTCGACTAGACCATTCAAAACGGGATTTAAACTTCATGAGGCCTATGGCTGTGGGCAAACAGTAGGCTTTTCACGGGGTTGCCCGAAGAAGCATAAAGGAACGGACACGATAGAGCTAGTAGGACAAGGTAACGAGGCTTCTGTTGTCATCAATGGTATTAGAGTAAATTCGCTGATTTGTACCGAATCGACCGTATCAACAGTTAGCCAGACATTTTATAACAAGAGTTTGAAGACGACTCCGATTAAGCCCACTACAGATCTTTTGAATGTTGAATGCGCAAATGGAGAGACGTTACCATATAATGGCTACATAGAAGTTGAAATAGAAAGTAACATTCTGCCAAATGTGGAAAGACAGCGTCGTCTAATGCTAGTCGTGCCAGACAGCACCTATAGAAGGCGCGTTCCTGTGTCACTAGCGACAAACTACTAAATGCATGCTCTAGAGCAATGCAAAAGTTTGCATAGAGCAAGATTTATACTGACAGCTCGATTGCCAACTCCGTGGTATTTGACATTCAGATGTTTGACTTTGCGAGAAAAAGAGTTAGCAAAGAGAAACTTTTGTCTAGGTGTTTTGAAGAGCGCAGCGTCACAATATATTATTGTAGAAAGCAATAGGAATGTGATATTGCGAACCTTCATTGATAAAGAGGTACCTTATCGTTCAACGTGTGCTTTGCTTCAGAATTCAGTAAATGAAGGCTTAGATATTTATCCAGGCCTACACAATGAATGGACTGATACAAGTTCATGTGTCCAACGTGACTGCCAGGACAATTAGAACTATTTTGTGTGAGTTGCAACCAGTGCCTGTGGCAGATATCCCAGCAGATGTGGTTGGAATGGAGCGAGTAGATGTCCTTCGCAGTCAGATGGACATTACTTCGGATAAACTGTCCCAAAGATTGCCAACAAAAAGGAATAGATCTTATCAAGAAATTCGAAGACATCTTTTCCAGAAGTGAAACAGATTTTGGACATACGGCAGCTGTAAAGCATCACATCAATCTGATCGACGAAACACCTTTTAAGCAAAGATACCGTCGAATACCTCCTTCCATGTATAGTGAGGTGAAAGATCACCTTCACCAGTTACTTGCTAGCGGTAAATCACATAGTCCATAGGCCAGCAATGATGTTTTAGTGAGGAAGAAGGATGAAAAACTTCGCCTGTGCGTTGATTTTCGGCAGTTGATTAAGATAACAATCAAGGATTCCTATGCCTTGCCCAGGATTGAAGTTATCTTGGACTGTTTGGCTGGATCTAAAAATTTTACAGTGCTGGATATGAAGTCGGGGTATCATCAAACTGAATTAGATGAATCTCATAAGGAGAGGACAGCCTTTACAGTGGGTGCACTGGGTTTCTACGAGTTTGAGAGATTACCCATGACGCTTTGCAATGCACCAGCTACATACATACATACATAAATACATACATACATACACACACACATACATACATACATACATACATACATACATACATACATTGCTCATATTCTGAAAGGAAAATATATCAGCATATGTTGTTGTAAACCTTCATCTTATCTTGATAATTCATCACCTTTGAAATCTGCTCGAATTCAAGTAAAGAGAAATATCTGATATCACTCCAACACATAAGCTGCATACGAGAAAATAATGGTTGAACAATGATTTACATGAGATGAATGTGCTTTGATTTTTTGTTTTATCATGCTGTATATATTTAATTCGAGTGTATGCCTATATCAAACCAGAGCTGACGATTACATTAAAGCAAGTAATGTAATGAGAATCAGAAATAACTCCACATGATACTATTAACATTTGAGAAGCGTTTCGGTAGAGTTGTGCCCCTTATCAGATGACCACCTCAGGTTCTCAGTGTCAATTAATTTGGATATAAAACTTCATCTTGTTTCGTTTTTGCATAAACACTCGACCAATCAGCATTCGAATCCCGCATCCCGCTTTAATTCCTCCATGATTATTTTTCATTTATGCACAAGTGTGTAAGCCGCATTAGCCTCCATTTGGAACCGTGTTGGATTGACTTTTATGTTACTACTCTTGTCTCTGATATACACGCACAGACACAATCACATCAATGTTCACTATCCACTGACTATAATTATTGAAATTATATACGAAAACCGACCGAACTGTTAGCTGCAGGTCACAACACTGTGACGTAATTGGTTCACCGACCGGTCCGCAATCTGGTGCACTATCTTTTAACGTCACTTAACTATTCTTCCGTCAACCCTTTGCCTCTTTTGGACCATCGTTGTTCCAAGAATATGTTTAAGACGGTTGTAGTTAAACGTCCGGTTACTGCTGCAAGTATTGCAATTGTTAGGAGCTTATGCAATGGTATCATAATATTTTCTTCGGTTGCTATCATTGTTTGATCCAGCGATGCTCTGTTCTCTTGCACTTATCAAATGCTGCCACTATTATCTGGAGACCATAAATTATGGGTTTTAAATTGTTTGTCGGTGTCAATTTTTTTAAAATAAAAATTATCCTAATATTGTTAATTATTGGCTGTGTATTTTTCTGATTGAGACTATATGTTCACAACTAGGAAATAGTTGATATTTGATGTTATTTGGTTGGACTGATTCTACATATTTATTGGACATAATTTGAAGAAACGGAACCATGCAGGAGTTGCATTTCTACAATACTTTGCTTCTGGTGGTCTGCTGATTTCTTGGTCTTGATATATTGTATGTTTCAAAAGTAAATTACTCTACTGAGGAAGCGGAACATTTTGTGGACGTTTTACCAGATAACTATCTTCGCGCTGAGACGTCTTTGGTTTTCCATTTCAACCAGCACCATCTCGAACGCCGCCATGCTAACCCAGTCACATTTTATGACCATCGAGTACAGCGCAGCAATTATGTTGAGTTTGCTTTGTGCCGCCGAAACCAAATAATAATGACTGTTGGAGTATTGTTTTCCGTGAGATCGATTTAACAAGGGCAAAATGCAACTGATATGCAACAGTTTATACGCCTCTTATGTGTGTGCAACCATGATAGATGTGGAATAAACTTTTAGCTCGAAACATTTTCAGTTAGAACGTGTACGTGATTTACATAATATCGGCATTTTCCAATGCTTTTTGAAATTTAGAATCCTTTAGATATTAACTTGTCGAATTGAAATGAAACAAATAATTGTGCCGGAAAGGCTGATCGTTTGTTTCATAATTGATTTATCTTAAAGTTATCGACTTTGAGATTCAGATTTATTTCAACATAGACTGTCAAACTATAGCCAGATGTTTAATAATTTCTTATTTAGATCAATAAAACGAAAAATATATCGCGCTGTATTTATTTTCATATAGCTTTAGTTACGCATTATCTAGTAATACAGAGTAGACTTGTTCAGTATTTAGGGCAGGGTATTTCACAGCAGAACTCCGCCAAGGACGTTCCCAAGCCCGGGTGAAAAAGGAGGAGGGTTGGGCGTGGGGCTAGCAACCCCACCCCGTTAAAACAGCTCTTGCTACGGAAACGACAACAAGGGAACAAACGACAACCGGCGCTGGGAAAGAAGCAGACCAGGCAACTGGCACTATGACGGATGGAGAACAAAACTGCAAGGACGTCCCCATCCCGATAGCGGAACTCCTGACGCCAAAAGCATGGATCAGAGTTGGATGCTGTAACGTGCGAACGCTCAACCAGACTGGAAAACTAGCACAAGCAGTGAGCGAGTTGAATCACTACAACTTTGACCCTCATGGGTGTAACAGAAGAATGATGGACTGGTTTCGGCAAGCAGAAGTTGAACTCCTGAGAAGTCATCATCTGGTCCGGAAGGAAGGACAATGTCCACCGGGAGGGGATCGCCATCATCATCAGCAAGAACAAGACCACTACCGTTTTACAGTGGAAGCCAGTGAACGAGCGCCTGCTGTACGTCAAGATGAACTCCAAGTACGACAAGCTGTCTGTTGTTGTGGCCTATACACCAATAGACGACGCGGAAGAAGAGGACAAATACACCTTCTACGACGCTCTTCAAGCCGTTTTAGAGGACGTCCCTCGACATGACGTGCTGTTGCCACTTGGCGACGTCAACGCTAGGTTTGGCTGCGACAATAAAGACAGAGAGAGGACTATGGGGCGCCATGGAATAGGTGTGATGCCCAACAACGGGGAAATACTGGTCAACTTTTGTGAAGAGAATGACTTGGTCATAGGAGGGACCCTGTTCGAACACAAGGACATCCACAAGCTCACACGGACGTCACCAGATGGCAGAACTCAGAACCAGATCGACCACATCATCATCAATGGCCAATGGAAACACCTCCTGCAGGACGTGCGAGTGATGCGGCACGCTGATATCGGCAGCGACCATATTCTTCTGGTGGCCAAGGTGACTTTGAAGCTTAAGAAAGTTATGATAGAGGTCTCCAGGAATCAGCGCTTCGATGTGGCCATGGTGAAAGATCCAAAAGTAAAGGAAGAGTTTAGGCTGGCCCTAATGAATAGGTTTAGTGTTCTAGAAGATAAGACAGCGATGACTATCGACAATTTCAACAGAGTAATGAAGGAAGCAGTAGAAAATAGTTTTAGGTTATAGGAATAGTAAGAAGACAGAATGGATATCAGGGGAGACGTGGACTCGCATAGACGAGAGAAGGCATATTAAGAAGAGACTTTTGGATTCCAAGTCACCAAGACTGAAAGAGAAAATTTCGAAGGAGTATAGAGGAAAAGATAAGGAGGTGAAGAAATCAGCAAGGAGAGACAGAAGAGAATACACAGAGAGACTGGCAAAGGAGGCGGAGGCAGCAGCATTGCAGAAGGACATGAAGACGGTGTATCAGAACACCAAGAAGCTGAAGGGCGACTACCGCCAGCACCGCGACCTTCCACTGAGAGATGAGAATGGAACTCATGTCACAGTGAAGGAGGAGAAGCTGAAGAGACGGAAGCTGCACTTTGAGTCTATACTGAATCGCCCATACCTACCTTGACATCAACTGCGACGACATCACTGTTGATGAGGTCAAGCAGGCCATCCACAAGCTGAAGAATGGGAAGGCACCTGGCGATCATGTCCCGAGATGCTGAAGGTAGAATACACAATGACACCGAAGCTTCTTTGACAGAGTCTCTAAAAGATCTGGGATAGTGAAAAAGCACCGAATGACTGGAAAACAGGAATCATCGTCAAACTTCCCAAGAAAGGAAATATGGGGAACTGCAACAACTGGCGAGGAATCACCGTACTATCCATCTCCAGTAAGATATTCAGTCGCATCATTCTCCAACGCATCACAACAGATGTGGACGGCATCCTACGCCAAGAATAGGGAGGCTTTAGGAAGTGCAAATCCTGCATCGACCACATCTTCGTTCTGAGACAGATCCTTGAGCAGTCCTATGAGTGGAATGGATCCCTTTATGTGGTCTTTGTGGACTTTGAGAATCCTTCGACAGCCTGCACCGAGCCTCTCTGTGGAATATCCTACGACACTACAGCATCCTCCAGAAACTTGTCAACGTCATCAGGTCCCTGTACGAGAACTTTGAGTGCAGAGTCATCCACAACAACCTACTCACTGAACCATTCAAGGTGGAAACCAGAGTGAAGCAAGGATGCATTCTCTCGCCGATCCTCTTCTCACTGGCCATTTGACTGGATCATGCGCCGCACCACAGAGGGCAGGAGGCAAGGAATACAGTGGACGCTAACCTCAATGTTGGATGATCTGGATTATGGCGACGACATCGGGTTGCTGGCAAGCAGACACCAGGATATTCAACAGAAGACACAACAGTTGGTACAGACAGCAAGCACCATAGGTCTTCGAGCCAACATAGGGAAGACACAAGTCTTGAGGAAGAACACTAGAGTGGGCGACCCAATCACCATCAGCGACCAGCCTCTGCAAGAAGTAGACGAATTCACGTAACTGGGCAGCAAGGTCGCCACGGATGGAGATTGCACAAGGGAAGTCACCACAAGAATCAGCGAGGCCAAGCAGGCCTTCGCAATTCTGAAGCCCATCTGGAGGACAACAAACCTCAGCGCCCACACGAAGATCCGTATCTTCAAGAGCAACGTGCTGAGCTTTCTTTTGTACGGGTCAGAGTGTTGGAAGACCACTGCTAGCATAGAACGCAAGCTCGAAGTCTTCCAGATCAAGTGCCTGCGCGACGGATCATAAGGATCTTCTGGCCAAACATGATCTCGAACGAGGAACTCCGGCACAGAGCGGGCCCAAGCACCATCGCTGAGACCATTGCAACTCGTCGATAGAGATGGCTCGGCCACGTCTGCAGAATTCCCCCTGACTCACTACCAAGGGTGGCACTGAGATTGACTCCACAGGGAAAAGTAACCGTGGCAGACCCAAAGAGACCTGACGCCGAACCGTGGAGCGAGAACTCAAGACCAGAGGCCTCACCCTGCAGACCGCCCCCATAACAGCAGCCAACAGACCAAAATGGTGCTCCCTTGCTGTCGCCTCAAGCACCAGACAGCGCTGAGAGGAGTGATTGATTGATTTCATAGCAGATACTATATTTGTATTATATACATTAATTTGTAGGTATTTAAGAAACCGTAGGGGTAGATTATATGCACTATTTATTGACTATGGAAAAGCCATTGATGTGATAGAGAGACGTTTACTGTAATAATAGCTAGTTAGTTGAAACATGTTAAGAATCATTAAGGCAGTTTATGTTGATGTAAATGCATGTGCGCAGTCCAACGGTTCTTATTACCGATGTCTTTAATTGCCCTTTGGGTGTGCGCCAATGTTGTGTGTTATCCTTTGTACTATTTTCTTTTTTTTTTTTTGAATGATTTGAAACCCTTTTTAGCTGAAGGCAACAGGGGAGTTTTCTGTAGAAACCGTATAATTATTTGCACTGTTGTATGCAGACGATTTAATTGTATTTGGAGAAATATGCTCCGTAGGTTGCATACGTTTAGCCTAAAGTGGAAATTAAAGGTGAATATGGAAAAAGAAGAGTGTTTGTATTTCGCGGAGGTGGCTATCTCTGAAGTTAAGAAAGGTGGATCTATGGCCAATTTCAGATGTAAAGATTGAATCATATATAAAAGTGTTTAGGATGCGCATTTACTTCAACGAATTATTGGTACATGTGCCAGAAAAATATATCCTTGCATTCGCTGAAGGCTGTGCATACATTACAAAACAAAGAATTTCAAAATTTAACAGATTACTCGTAACTGGATTGCTTCGTCAATTTGACCCAAAGATAGCTCCATAACTTAATTAATTAGCTGAGGTTTGCCGGTTTTATGATGCCAATGATGTAGAAGAATCTCATTTGTCATTTTGTAAATATACCCTTGTTACATCTAAGTCTACTCCAGATGCGTTTGTATGTAACGAATTAGGAAGATTTCGTACGCAGCTTATAATATATAAACGTTTTTTGAAATATTGGCTAAGAATTCTAAAAATGCCAGACGGTAGACATCCTAAGCAATGATACAATTTACTGTTAATATGGATGGGGGACAATGTGAATGCCGGAATAACTGTCACAAGGTTCTATTTACATTTGGATTTGGAAATGTTTGGTGTTCTCTGGACGTAACAGGTGAGATTAAATTGTCGTATAGTCTACGTTTCTACAGGTCTATGGAATGGGAATTTACTTGTCATAAATATCTAGCACTGTTGGAAGATAACGATCTTTGTTATAAAATCACTATCCTTAGAGTATGTAACTTACCAATGAGAGGTAATAGGGGAAGACACGAAAGAATCTGCTATGAGCGAAGACTGTATCTAATTTTGTAATGTTAACATTAAAAATGAATTCCATTATATTACTGCTTGCCCGGTATGTGGGAAAATGCAAAGAAAATACTTATCTTTGTATATAAAAATCCAACTTTAGAAGAAGATAGGTCCTTTATAAGCAAGCTTTATTTTCAAAGTTTTACTATTGTAAAACAAAAGCATACAAACATATAAATAACATAACCAGTGATTAAACTATCTTCAAGTCTTAAGTTACATAATTGTGCAATGTTTCTAGGATTTTTGGTACAAACTTAAGTCGGTTGTTGTTATTGTTGTGATAGGGTTTAAGGCCATTTTTCAGTATAAGATAGACAACACATGGCGGAAAGTATAGCTGGTGGAGGAAGAGCCTGAGACTCGCTCCCATGCAGACATAGGTGAGATGGTACTGATCTGTAACTGTGAGTGATTTAGACACAAAGGCTGAAGGTTAAGTCGGTAAAACCTCTGGTACGCTACATTCTGTAATTTGGTTAATGGTCTCGGATCTGTGGAAAATCTTTAAAATACAGAGGAAACATTATTATGAAGTTAATAGTCCAATGAAAGGTGGGAAAAGTATGGTTTCAGTACGGCTAAGAGTTTTCAATTACATTAACAAGGAATAGTTTTATCATATACATATACAATTATTATAATCTTTGCTATAAGTTTCGAGCATGCCGCATTTACGAAATTAACTCTGTATTATTAACATGATATAATCATTATTAAGGACAAAATTGCGTTGGGGAAAACGCATGCATTTACTGTCAAATAGAGTGAAAACCACATTTGCGATTTTCGGTTTGATTAGATTACATAATCTATATTTGATAAGCAGTTAGTGCTGGTTAACAACATAGTTCTTGTTGTTTTATAAAGCATATTCAGCCAAAGAAATAATTGATGCAGGCCACTTTCAGTGACTTCAATATAGATATAAAGAAATGAAACCTAATTCAAGTCAAATGGTATACAAATGCATATCAATGTTACTGATATAACGGCATAGCTTATCTTATGCACTCTTCATATATCTTTTAGCCTTACTTTACATACATAATGAAGCTCAAGAGCTTGAAAGTTTGGGCTCCGAACGCCCAGTACATAGTGAAGTCATTCATGACCACAATATAAATGCCAGAATGAAAGATCAATAATTCAATACACAATGAGGAAGAACGGTTCACTATTCAGCCAGGGGAATACTTTAATCAACAGTAACAAAGTTCAGCATTGTTCATGAAATTTGATGCATTACATTATAATCCTATCTATCTCACTCTATCTCTCTTTCTCTCTCAGTGGCCGAGTGGTCTAAAGCGCTGTCCGTCACGGATCACTGCCATCTCACCTCTGTCTGCATGGGTTTGAGTCCAAGGCTCGGCAAATGTGGATATGTGAGAAAGCTTGCCGGTAGCTTCTCGTGGATCGGTGGTTCTTTCCACGGTTTTCCCGGTTCTTCCTCCACCATTAATACTGGCCGCCATGTATAGCCTATCTTGTGCTGAAAAATGGCGTTAAACCCTATAACAACAACAACAACAACTTTCTCTCTCTCTCTCTCTCTCTCTCTCTCTCTCTGTGTATATATATATAAACCATTGTTCAGATCAAGTACTAATTTGCAGTTCATATGAATGATATAGACTCTGCCGTGCCTTCAATATTATTTTTGCATTAAATATTCAAATAAATGCAAGCCGACATAAGCAGCATATAGTCGTACAACCGTGATAAAGTGTTTGCTGTTTGGAATGCCAAATATAGTGCTCATAATTTCAAAACAGATATTCTAATTATCTTCTATCTATACATGCTCGAAGAATTTTGTTATAGAAGACAAAATAACTGTTGTATATAGTTAAGAGTTCCAGAGAATCCAATATATTTACATCATAATGACCAGGAGCCGCATGTGATCCAAATAAAAAAAACGATCCAGTGCCGTAAACAAATGGCGCTGCTATGACGAAATGAGCGAAGTCCTTCCATTTAAGGTTATAATTACAAAATTGATTATACATCACGCATATATACAGCACACTCCTTTCATATGGATTCCATGTGCTTTTTATGCGGCGCAACCACACAAATGTCATTCATATGTGAAATGAACGTTTCGTTTTACACGTGACATACATGAAGTATATTTAAGGTGTGATAATTCAACCTAGCAATACCATATGTTGCCAAAAGTGAATATATTTCCTTTGCGCTAGAAGCAATCCTGAGGTATACATCTGATACTGGTAATGACCAGAGAATGTAAGTGATTAAGAATTGATGATTATTACAATATGTATAGTAAGGTCAAAATATATACGTTGTACATCCACTAATAATATACCGATGACTGTTAAATTTATATCGTATTTATTATTCGTTATAAGCTATAATTACACGCACGTCTGCATCGCTAGGTGAATATGGGCACTTGAAACAAAATCCTCTATTCGGCCAATTTATGTAATATTCTCTCTTATGATTAGGGAATTTTTGCTATATCTGTTTTTCGTAATTTATAATGTAAATATTATACAAGATGTGACGGAAATAATATGGTCACAATATAAATGGATTTGGTTTACATCGTTGACAAACATTGAATATTTTCTATTATTTCAGGAGGGAGTGTTGTCAGCGTAGGAGTCATATGTTTATTTCTACTAAATGTAAGTTCGTTGTTTCATTATTTTTTCTAGTAGTAATGTTTAAAACACTTAAATTATTAAAATGATTTCATCTATCTTTTCAGTTCCAAAATGTGCATCATATAAATGTGTGGCTATACATTATTTTACCCTCTGATCATGCCATGTAAAACCTAACATTTGATATACGCCGTGGTAAACAGATCTGAAGTTATAATAAACCCTTGGCGCCATGAAGTCAAATTGTGTGTATGAAAACATTTATTTAAATACAAAACCAGTAAATAATTAATTTCATGCTGCTATTCTTTTAAAACAACACCATGAATGCAAACATATTTTCAGCATGAAGGAAAAATATTTTGTTTCCACCGAATCGTCTAGACTTAGGATTGTTAATAATGCCATTTAACTAGGAGATTTGTTTGACACAAAATTGTACAACTTAATTCACCAATATGATTCACTTAATGAATCAACGGAGATCAATCCTCAAAATAAAATATAAAAGCTATATTTTCCATAGTGACGTATAAGAATTACATTCAGTGTTGTATTGTACAATATCATCATAGAAAGACAATAATAACATTTAAAACTATGGATAAATAAGAGAGTCTTTATGATTTGCTATACAATTAACTGAAAAAGGTGTGTTAGACGCTTCGAAATTTTAAGTGATATATATGTGTATCTGCAATTTGCTGCAGCTAGTTCGGGATGAATTGCAATTTGATCAACATGAGACCCACTGACTAATACATCGGAACAAATTACAGCTATTGAACTTGTCCAACTCCACGTGTACAATATACAAGCATTGCACGGCCTTTATTTGTCTCGAACGTATGATTGATAATTAATGGGACAGTGGTCTAGTTATCACGGATGCATATTATATAAGCATTTGACGGTCGTTCCACTATTTGCCTGACTGGTTACTGGTTCGAATATGGAGATACCCCAGTCGCAAAATCATCATTGAATCTATCGGTTTAGATTATTCCTTAAGTTTGAGACTGAGTCACTAACATTATACAAAATCAAACGCAGGTACATATACTGAATTCTGACCTTCCCCACAGCAGCTACTAGCACAACGATAATTGGAATTTGAAACTCTAAAAATCAGCGATCTCCAACACAAGCTGGAGCTGGAAAAGACGCAAGGGTTACTCTCTGTAAAATACTAACTGTATTTAAATGATATTGGAGGCATTGACTTCGCTATTATGTAGCTAGAATGGATCTGGTAGTCTGTTATATGCCTTCTCTTTGCCATAATTATGCGACTTCATACATTCTGACCGGCTGTAATTGTTAAGGATGGTTCACTTAGACATTTTGTATGAGTAAGTTAAACTATATTTGATACTTCACTTTTCCAATAAAATATATGTATGATAATAAATATATTTTCCTTACTTAACGCTGTTTATTCAAGTTATTTCAGAATGTTTACTCAGACGCAAAGTCTTTGCTATCGCCTGGTAGTTTTCAATACATGTTTCTTTGAGAAGTTATTTAACGAGTGTACATGTGTTCATCGATGTGGTTTTCAGGTGATTGCATGTCTTTTATGTGTGCCAGTACCTGGCCATCCATCAATTTGTGGAAAGATATTAAATGTCTAGTTAGCTTTCTCAAGTAGAACGGATTGCATGTCAGAGAATATAAATTGATGGTTTTTTCAGTTTTTATGTGGCAAACTATATATGTTGCGTGCCCAAAAAGATAAAATTTAATCAAGCACTGTACTCATTCGTTGGGATGGAAGAATGTTTTGTTATCTGCTTGCCTAGATGCTGAATAAGAATGTTTGCAATGATATACGTTGGATGTTGCTAAAGTAAAATGGAAATAGTGATCAATGTTCTTTGGAAAGCAAAACATGATTTCAAATAAACTATGAAAAGCGTTTACCTCTGACAAACGCTTCAATGTAGCTATTTTAATATGCATCCACTCTAAAACATGATGCTTGAGTTTTGGTCGCGTAGTTTTATCATGATATAGCATTGTCGTCTGAAAGTTGTAAACAATACAGCAATGTCAGCCGTGAGATGTGTAAATAACAAACGTTGTGTAACATCTTCTAAGGAATAATATACGCATTTGTGTTTACGTTCAATATTAGGTGAGTCAGTGATAAAAGTAAGATAATTGTGTGATTAGAACTTGTAAGAAACGAGATTTTTTTATATTATGATAAAACATTAAATACCAATATAAAACTAATAATCCCTTGTTATCATTGCTATACTAGCAGTTGTGTGAATTTTAGAAAGTATTAGAAGTAGAAGAATAAGACATTAACAAAGGCCGTATCTAGGAAATACTCACTAATTATGGATTTACATGAATGTTACTCACCACTGCAGTGCTTGATTAAAACAAAACAAAGCACAATCATTGTTATCAATATAATTTAATGTTTCAAAAATTAGGATAGGTAATGAGCATTAGCAGCATACCAGAAAATATCCATCACTTTATGACGGCGACAAAAATAGAAATGTACGGTCAGGCAAGGTAGAGGGTACACTACTTGAGAGATACAAGGTCTTAGTTGAATGATTGTATCACATATGGATGAAATTAACACCAAACCACAGCATAAATTAACTTTTCTTTTCTATTTTTCTCTTTTCAAGCAAAACTAATTTTGATGAGTGTCCTTTGTACCGTATACGCTGTGATAATTTTGAGTTATACACCGTGGATTGTTTATTCAGTTTTCACGGAACTAATAAGACCTGCCAATCATGCAAAGAAAGACTTTCAGAGTTTGAAGCACACGAAATACAATATGTCTAGGGAAGGGGTACCCTCGACCTCCAAGCAAATGAAACATAAGCTGGTGGATATGATTCAACAGTTTGGCGAATTTGCACCAGTCTATAATTCATCTGAACACTATACAACTAGTGCAATATTGAAGATTCTCTGGTACAATAGACCTTCTTGGTTTGGAGAAGAAGAAGAGGTGTGCAATACAAACATAAATAGATGTTTTCATGGCAACTGCGTTATTACATATAACAGATCCCTTCTAGAGGAGGCTGATGCTCTAGTATTTGACGCAACTGCGTCTAATTTCCCACACAATCCACCGCTTATACTACAAAATCGACGTGGACCTAATCAGATATGGATATTTTATGGTCTTGAAAGTCCTGTTCATTACCATAATAACCATTTCAAAAGACGACAGTGGAGATCAATGTTCAACTGGACCATGACCTACCGACTAGACTCTGACATTCCTCATCCATATGGCATATTGGTTACAAATCCCTACCCTCTAGACCGAAACTATAGGGCTATCTTTCGCTCTAAGACAAAGTTCGCAGCATGGATAGTAAGCCATTGCAATGCAGACAGCAAACGAGATGATTTTGTTCGTCTTTTGCAAACATATATTCCTGTAGACATTTTCGGAAATTGTGGCACAAGCAGTTGCTCTAGAAATGGTACTGAATGTAGAGATACTATAGGCAAAGCGTATAAGTTTTATCTGAGTTTCGAAAACTCTTTATGCAAGGATTACATAACTGAGAAATTCTTTTGGTACTTCCCATTAGATTTGATTACTATCCAGCGTGGATATTCTGACTACGAATCTCTCCTACCGAATGACAGTTATATTGACAGCGCCAATTTCTCTACAGTTCAGGAGTTAGCCAATTTTATGAAACGACTTGCTGAAGACGAGGATAAATATATTCTCTACTTGAAATCTAAAGACCGGTATGTGTTGAAGAGCCAAAACTGGACATATTGTAATTCTCTATGTAACATTTGTCAAAAACTAAATAATCTAGAAAAGTACAAAAGATCATACAATGACATTGCTACCTGGCTTGACAATAATACGTGTAGCTCAGCATCTGACATTAGATGATCGCATTTGATGAGAATATATTCATTGGATTTTTCCAAGTTTTACAAATCTGAAAAAAAAATTATAAACACATTTTTAACTCTTTTTGAAATATATAAAATTTCATGAGGTCAGCATTTATGTGATTGCAAGCTATCACGTTGTCTACAGAACAAAGATTCTAAACTATCCATATAAATGTTGAATATTTAAGCCATAACGTATGTAACCTGTCAACAGAATAATCGACCATAACGAACAATAGAACAAGTTTTTATTAAAATGTAAATAATGTTTTTCATAGCAGTGTGTCTGTATTGATTCAATATCCAAAATCACAGGCTCTTCTTTTCACCAAGGAAATATGGTTCTGCTGCAGACGGTAGATGGTAATTCTTTTGTCAGTTATGGTACTATACAGTATAAACAAAATATTTTATGTACGATATGGTAGGTTCCAATGATTAAATATGAGATTTTATAAACATATGTAATTAATGATTTTAACTAAATGACGGTATAAATAGAACATGCTTTAGAGACAGGTTGAAATCGTCTTGCCTAAAGAAGTCCTGTTCACTATAATATAGATAGAGATATGGTTATATATCTTGCTTACTTTATATTTTCAACATTATACCTCCCACTTTACCTTGTAGTGTTTCGACAAGAGTTACAATTTGCATTTTACATCAGATATCTCATTAAAGATACCTTCGTCGACTATTTGCGTGCACAATAAATCTTTTTCATGTAGCTCCCTAAAACCTTGTCATAAAATGTTATAAGTACAAATCTTCTTTTTTGCGTTTGCATGTTTTTATTGATTCTTTCCAACTGTATAAAATAGTTAAGAAAAGTATTATTTACATGTAAATAATGTTCTGATTTTTAGTTTTAATACCACTAAATTAGTTATTATTTTAATTTGTGAATTATAATATTGAAAATATAAAATAGGTATATTCTAATAGAGTTCATATATTCTTGATTTGCTTAATGTGCATGTTGCCTCCATTGTTTTAGACAATATGATTAGGAATATGTATCTTCATCCTGTGTGTAGATAGCACCAACACTGCTTCATATTCATTATATTGATAAAGTGTATATGGAATAATGTTAACATGTCAGGGACAACTGCTGCTCTAAACTTTAATGATGACTATGTTGATGGTGCTGTCGGTGATGGTTATAAAATCTAATGATGAAACGTATTATTTATTGTATCCCTTTTTATTTATTGCCAGTTGACATCGCGATCAAGCAGTAAAACAGTTAGGTGTTTAGGATCTCATAAATAGTAACAAGAAAAATTCGAAGACAACAAGGTTTGTACAATTTTACAAATAATTTATTTCCCTAGAAAAACATTCTAAAAATGAGGAATAGAACTTGCAGTTTTAAGAATCCAATCCCAAAATAATCCAAGAATAATCCAAGAAATAAAATGTAGTCCTAGTAATACAATGTTCTAATTAATCTGAGTTAGCGTCCCGACGAAAATCCAGAATGGAAGGCACTGACGTATACTGTACTTAGTATATTACTGAACCACATAAAATAGTAATATGGTGTATGAATTCCGAATAAAATTGCAATAAATAGCATTGTCCACGAATTATGTATGAACACTTAGTTATTCTCAGGAAACAAAACTAATCTCTTAAAATCCAAATAATGTTAAGAAAAATAAAAAATTAACTCCAACTGGTCACTACAAAAAATTGAGTCTAGGTGTTTTAAAAACTCAAGTAAAATTATATTTCAAAACATCACTATTAAATCTGGCTACTGCGCAAATCCGGTAAAAGCAGCATTTTGAAATAACAACATTGTGGCTATTTACATGTCGAAAGTCCCTTACTTCATGTGCAGCTTCGATTTCACGCTCTAAATCCCACACTAAGAATGACTTTAAAAAATGTTTTCGAAAGTTGTTTACTTCCAGTTATGAAATAAGGCCAGGAACTAAGTCAACGTTTGTTTCAGAGTTATATATAAACATGAGCTATTCCTTCCTGGTGGTGAGGTATACATGCGTATGTATAGCATTAATTTTTTAATTATATTAATATATACAGATATTACAGAATGTTTCTGACTTTTCAATTGGTATGCAAAACGTTCTTGATTCACTAATTATTTTCTATAATTGATGTAAATTATGGGTAAAACGAAGCAATGATATTTGGGAAAAGTTGAATAATACATTTGAATACATTAAAATGCTACATGTTGCCGTAACAAGGAGGACGTGGACATATAATCTGCTTTAAAATTGTTTTTGATTATGATGGCTATTTCTCAAAAGTTCAACACTTTCCTTTGGTCGGGCCCAAAGTGCAGTTTATAAATGAAATAGAAACTTTACGACATTCTATAACATTTATGTCATTCACAGTAAGGACCCATTTGATAATATCGAAAATCTTATATTAGACTACAGAGCGTCTGCAAATCTGAAGGTACAGTTACTACTCATTAAGAAAATAGTAAGCACAAACTGAACACAGGAAATGAACGTAAAAGCAAAGTTGCCAGAAGGTTATGCGATACGGGAATATATTTTTCTACAAATTAAGCTTCCTTACAATTCCTCAGCAAAAATGAGAGCAATTAATAAATTATTTTTACTACATGCAGTTGACTGATATTACAATTTTGATAGCAGAGACTAGTATCGAATTGCAATAACGAAATGAAGCGTATTATTACATAGTTTGCGGAAAGATCTGGTAGATGGCATTTAATATATGCTCATTTTTGTCTCCGGTAACTTTACATTGAGATCACCTTGATATTACAAGCACGTGCATGACACGTGTGCCCTAAATAGTACAGTATGTTAGGAACTACTTTGCAAACAAACCATGTACACTCATATAGTAGGAGCTTTCTGATTTTTAGTTTTTTAAATTTGTTTGTGGATGAACTAAAACAACTGTTTTATCTTCTGTTAAGTAGTGCTCTCGGGTGTATACAATAATAATATATAAAACATACTGAGGTGAAGGTCTATTGCATATTTATCAGAGACTGGAACATCAGCTGCTTTGCAATATTGCAATTTAACTCTTTTGATACCTTGTTTCGGAATAAGACTAGCGGTAGACGCCATACGGCTCATAACATAGCACTGGTCCAAATAAATAACAACCAAGTGGCAAAATATAAAAATGACATTTTTAGCTGGTAGTAAGAATGACACAAATATATTTACATTTTCCAGTTTTAATTCGCACAGAATATACTTTGTTAGTTCTACAAATCCGAATCACATGATATATATCATGGGATCTAAAACTTGATTACACACATCTAAATTGTACTGCGATTTCGACTACGTTTGTTTTTGCAATAACATTCCCCTTATTGTTCCCCTCAAAAAGAAATGAACGTGATTTACCATCAAATAACAGCTTAAACTTGGACTTCAAACTTCATCTTGGAGAGTGTTTGCTTAAAATGTAAGATATTATTGAAACGTCTTATAGTTAATACTCTTTTCATTTAAAGAAAATAATGCACTTTCTCAAATTTGATAATCAACATAATACTGAAAGCTGATCATTTAATATTAGATTACCATTTTGTGCGTTCCCATAATGTCCCTACCTCCACAAATCTTGGATACCAGAAGGTACAAACAAATCATTGAATGAATGAATCTTTAAAAGATGACACGATTGGTAAAATTAGAATGCCTATCACTAAAGATGCTTGTAAAAGACACAAAATCTAAATGTGGTCGTTTTGACATTTCCTTTCATGAATAGCTTTGAAATATTTGGTCTTTCCGATTGATAAGTATTTTCTCAGTCATGTGTCGTTGTGATCATTAAAATCATTGATTTCGATGTTGGAAACCTTTTATTGTACATAGTATGAGGATAATTAGAGGTATATGCGATTCAATTCGTATGATATGTCATAAGAGTAGCACGTGTCGCTTGCGTATTTAGAATAGGTAGCAATATGTATGCGTTGCAACATGGTAAAATCTCTTACAAAAGTGATTGATACATTTTGCAAATACACGTACGTGCCTGATGAAATGTGTTAATCTATGAAAATTATTTGCAAATCTTTGGACGTCTTTCAAATTTAACTCAACATTAATTGTTATACAATCAGTAATATATTCATTATCAATTGGGAGAAAGAAAATTAAGTATTTTTCATAAGCTATTTAACTTCTTTCAGAACAGACTGATGTATAGTTGATTTAGGTATTTCGTTAGTTCCTACGAGTAACATGAATTTCTTGCTTGAAAGAAATATTAGGAATAATTAATAATATACTTTGGGGAATGTCTCCCGGTGGCAGTATGAATGGTAGAAATATAATTAGTAGATTTGAAAATGTATGTTCTTAACAGGTAAAATATGTTAAAACAATACAAATCATATGCACATATTTACGTGTCGTGCACATTTAAGTGAACGGCTGTGGGGTTTAAATCTGGACTTAATACCTTTTGACGACACTTTTCATAAATCTTGCCGTGAAAATGGCACTAAGCACCTTTCCCATGTCACCGAGGGCTTCTTACAAACTTTTGCACCACAGATCAAGACCCCACGTGAAATCGTAGGGTGGAAACGAAATTTGCCGAAACTACCGAAGTGACGGTGTGTCCGCTTGCCAGTACGACATAAGCCATTGAACAATTGACAGTGGATACTGATACATTTCAACAAGGCATCAAATAATTAGACAAACACATCAGAGCAGCACAACTACCGCCATCTGTGTACAAGTCAATGCTCGTAGGAACAGAACCGCAAACCTTTATTGAAGCAGGTCGTCAGTGGATTTTTCAAAATCACTTTAAGCTGCTTTACAATATCACGTTGTAATGGACAGATTACTTGAAAAAACATCCAACATCAAATATAAAAGATGTATGGACCAAGCAAGTAGACAGCGAAGTTCCTGGATTTAAATAAACTCCTTTCCCCTTTTTTGTTGAGAATATTGAAATGACTGCATTTTATAAGGAAACATTTACACCTTCACCGGAAAAGCATTCACGAACGAAAATACATGTTAAAAGTGAATATACGCCGGACCAATCGAAGAAAGAACACGGCCTATCTGATGGTGCAAAATCATCCGTTTAAAGAAAGTCTACAAATTTAAATAATGACAGGTAAAAAGACAACAAACGTACAACATGACCTCTACACACACTGGCACAAACAGAGCGAGAGAGCGAATGACTCAGAAGAGAGGCCAAGCAGATGGCAGATACTGTATGTTCTTTGAAACCAGGGTTGTGGGAGAACGGAGAAGGCCTTTGTGGACTGAGAGACAACCACAACCTTGCGGATCGGTTGAAAATAAGCGGTTGGCTTGCGGGTTGCTTACCAGTTCCATGATTTTTTGCATTTGCACCAAACGAGCCCTCCGATGATCGGATATCGATTTATCCTAGATCTGTGTATCTAACATGTCATACTGACATGTTGGCACATTTTCTAACCCTCGCGGACCAGGCGGGCACACGTTGGACCTACGTGGTGAGAACAGTACAATGCTGTACAGCAAAGATCGACCTAGCCTTTAAAGATAAGGACAATCCTATGTTGACGTGTGATACCTGTGCAAGTTGTTAACGCTTTATCACCCGTTTATAGAGCATACTACGGAAATGGTCTTGGTGATTTTGTCCAGGGACAGTTTCCAGGCTCACCAAAGGTGTCTGCAGCATTATCTTATCGCGCTGCATTAGTTGCAGTGCCAGTTATTAAGAGCATCAAATACTTTGCTGCGGATCAGTTTAATAATATTGGAGTACAGAAAGGGCAATAGTGTCTAGACCGGCTATGATAACTAATGGCTAGATCATAGCCAAAAACTATTACACTTCCATCAACATGAGCAATTACAAGCCACTACTTGTACATTTATTACTGAAACCGCTCAAACAATATTATGTCATTACAAAATCTAGCAATGGGAAGGGCATTACATTGTCTTTCAAAATGTGTTAGACAAAATCAATAATGCATGGGACAATGTTGCATCTGCGAGAGTAGATTGCGGCACCAATGATTTTCAGTATATTTAATATCCGTATAGAGATCTCAGACCATTAAAAATGGAATCACATGTGCAGGACAAACCTCAAACTTTTTGGTTATGTGAGGCCTTTTGAAATAGAGGGACAACTGATAAAGGCAGACAATAACCTTATCCACACACAGTTTACGATAAAAAAGATCATACAAATAAAAACATATATGAAATGCAGCTAGATAACAAGAAAGCCGTTGGATTGTTCAAAGTCGAGTTGATGGTCTTATAAGCCAATGTTTTTATAACTGACATAGGAGGAAAAAACAAATGTAAGCGTATTAAGAAATGTCTTGTTGAAAATATATTATATTATATATGTGCTAATATTGTTTATTAATTATTAATTTAATTTATTAATATAACGGTTAATAAGGATGCCTTTTCACCGTATGACTATGTATCGTATTTAGTTGATAACACGAATTACTTTCTTAAAAACTCTGGATTGAAGTTTTAATCTAATATCCCACCACTATGTAATCAAGCGGATATTCCAGGCTACTTAAAAGAGCTTTCAGTAATTTCATCTCTAATAACTCCTTGTATTGCATCATTTCCATTAAAATATCTTCCATAGAAGTATAATCATTTATGTAAAGATTAATGCAACCCTAATATTTTCCAGAAGATCTTCTATGGCAGAATTAAATTTTTGTACTATTGTCAATTCTATTCTATCACTGAATATAATTTATCATAAAGGGTTATTAAAATTACATTTCCTTCGCAAGAAAGAAATTTTCTGCTGCAATCCTTATTGTGCAAACTGGTTCGACATATAATGAGAGCACAATTGAAACCAAAGTACTATTCAAATCAACTCTACTGCAGATTTTGTATTTTCGTAACGTGCAATATCACATATAATTCTAGTATGATGGAACTGGAAGATAACATGAAAATAAGCTGAAAGTATTTTGGAAATTATTTGCTTGTATCTAGACAAATACTTGAAATTAACTGGAATGCTATTGCTAACATTTTAGTTAAATTGTAATTTCTTTTCCTATCATGAGTTAATAAAATCTGTAAAGGAGGATTTTCTCTTGTTTTAACATTTAAAACTGCTCTATGGCTAAATATTACCTAACATTCTTTAAGCAATATGATCAGCAAAGACCTTTCATCATGATATATTTTACATGTGTTTTCTTGTATATCAGAGTAAAAATGCAAACATTCCAATCTTGCTAATTTGTTTTATTATTATGTTAACAGATCAGTAAAAATTGACAAAAGAATTTTGTGATCTTATATAACGCATGGTCCTTCTTATAAAATAGTTCAGACGTTTCCTCAGGGGAAAGCAGTTTCAACAGAAACATCATTTACAATACATGCACATTTACTGACCGTAACCTCTGATCACTGTATTTGTTGAATGTATGTATCCATGTTTGTCCATATATACTACTTGATTCAAGAGAACTTAGATCTTTTCAGTCTTACAAGCTGCACACAGTCTTAAATGCTGCACTTGATGTGTGACACAATTGATAAATATAAATATATATATATATATATATATATATATATATATATATATATATATATATATATATATATATATATATATATATATATATATATATATATACATACATATATATATACATATAAATTATAAAATAAACAACGCCAACACGTTGAATGTGTGACCGGTTTCGCTTTAATGCTTCATCAGACTGAATTCAAAGACAGAATATATACTGATTTCATAAATACTAATGTTTAAAGTGTAACTTAAGCTAAAAATATTCCTCCATGTGAGGGAAACTTAAGGACACCGTTAAGATATATTGAAAATAGGCATTACATGTTCGTACCAACTGGAACATCGCACGGAACGATTAGCCATTGTGTAGATATAATTCGATGAAAACCATATGTGACACATACGGGACAAGTATTGGCATGCTGCAAATGTAACGTATTTAATTAACTGCCTGTACATCAACCATACAGTTAATGTACTGCTCCTTTCTTGAGTTATAATTTTGTCAAGATTGTAAGCTGTGTTAAAGGATATTGTATTGATCAACTTTATGAAATATTGAAAGCCGAGCTTAATAAAGTTTGGTGCAATTCTTTGGTTATTATTTTTTGATTAATCAAAACACGAGTAGTGTAACAGATGTTAAATATTCTAACTATGACCGTTATAATTAGGCCAGGTAAAAGTCTATAAGCTATAGGTAGCCGATGTGAACTGCCTATATAAAAATGGAAATAATTAATTTTGTAATTCAAATCCTGATGGTGTACCCATGAATATTGCAGGCCGAGTTGATAAAGCGAAGCAATATGTTGAGTAGATCCGTGTGTACATTGATAAACAGAGTTTATAATGGTCTTGTTTCATTATGTATAGTGCTCTTCATGGATTTGCTAAAGCGCATCTTGCCGTGGGTCTCACTTGTATGACTCATCTTCTATGTCCACGCTCAGCAGCTTTACCAGTGAACGAGGACCACTGTTCATTGTCAAATGTTCTTCTGCTCTGTTTGATTGATCCATGATACTTCTTCAACCCCTGGACAGCTTTTTTCTACCGAAACAATTCTCCCTCGGTGACAAAATCTCTGAAATTAAGCAATTTTACGTTTTGATTAAATAAATAAAAATCTTTGTGACGTTACCTATACAGCCTTTTACTAGCATTGCTTTTATCTGGATCTTTGTTCTCGATATCGTCCATATCCTTTCAAAAAGTGTATAAGATACACGAATATAAATAACAATCTGGACAATGTATTGTTGAAAGATAACCTACAACGTAAGTCGGGTAGTAGCGTCGGTATGCCGGCTACCTCCGGCTGCGCCACTTCTGGCAGAAAACCCATATATCTCCAGCAGTCAATTAAAAAACTTCCTGGTAAGCATCTGGAAAGGCAGATAGGATGGGATAACCTCGGAGCAGTAGGAGTTGACGACTGAACATGTTGTAAAATGACAAGCACTACGAAAGTGATCATTATATTATCCCTTACCAAGAACTGGAGGGCGGTACATCCTAGAACATTCATGAAGGTGTACTGAGGATAGAAATAACCCGCCTATATATGATATATAGGCTGTTGCCTGCTTTACGCTACCAGTCGAGTAAAACTATTCGTTATTCCATATCAAACTTCGTAGTAAGTTCGATAGGCACCTGTTGATGGAATAACTGTTAGGCGATCGGACAGGAAGCGGTTCTATTATATTTGCACAGGGCTTACCCAGGAAAACAGTTTGTCTAACGTCAGTGTTGAATTATAACCCATTCATAATCTTTCAACGGAACCTACGGATAAACCATTTATATCTCCATCAATAAAATCTAAAGGTTCAAATAACCATTAATGCAGGCAGAATGGAGTGAAGAAATTGTGGGAGTGGCGGTGGACGATTTAAACGGGTCTACAATATACCTTGTTTTTTGTCGATTGCTCATACGGAGGTTCCGCTGGTTGCAGCCAATGCAAGTCACTTCCCAAAGAAAACTCCAAAAACATATCTACAATACAACCCCGATTTATTTCTTCACTAGAACGGGAAGCTGGTGTTTCTTTAGCTATTCCAACGGCAGGGTCGGCTGATTGAAACGAATCCACACAATGTCATAGCACTACAGAGGTCCGTAGGCTATCATCTGCTATACGCCACTTGCAGCGGAAGTTCTTATTCTCTAGCAAATATTCTCAAACATCCAATTAAGCATATTTTGGAGTAATGGGGGGGGGGAATCAAAAGTGTTCAAATAGGTTCTGCGGAAGTCCATAAAGTACTGTAGAATGTATGTACACATCACATGTAAAGCTCATTGAGAATTTTCCATTCACAAAAGCAGGGTGCAGAGGGCATCATTGTAATATCACTGCAATCAATGAAGACAACTGGAAGGGAGTAGACAATACTCGGACCCTCTAAGGGTATGTAGGCTGTTACTTGCTGTACGACATTTTCTGGGGAAAACTCTTTGTTTCTCCGGCAGTCGACATCAGACTTGATACTATGCATCGTCTAAAATATCGTGATCGGGGAGAAGTACAGGACACATGGAAACAAAACATGAAACGGCTCCAAATATATTTGGTATATAAGGAGCTTCTTTGGGTCAAGGACGATGAAAATTGGTAGCCGGGAAGACCTAGGCTTACGGCAGTCAATGTCAAAGTTGGCCCTCAAACTTTCTGTTCAACGTGAGGTTGGGCTATGTCTTTGTACAGTCATGCTTTGTGCCAATTGCAGTGGAAAGCTATTGTTTATCCAGCAGTCAGTGTCAACTTCCCTTTCAGACAGAGTAGATGACAGAACGTATGAGCTTTTGAATGGATGATTGAAATTTGTCTACACTTACACGTCTATCCTCCGGGATTATTTGGAAAGCCGCCAGTATATGTTGATGTCCACGGAGAATCTCCCTTTTCAGTACGACTAATCTCTAATTAGTACCGCGACATTTCGGGAGAGATTGGACATGTTGGAAAACTCATGCAGTCTGGGTGAATGATTAGAACAGGTCTAAACCATACTCAAACGTTGAAATGTTCGTATGCTACAATTGGTATACACTACCTCCGGGACACAACGATTGTTTCTTAAACTTTCACTGCAAAAAGTTTCTAGTACGTGTTTCATTTCCAAATGAAACTAATGTCAACTGAATAAGGACCCATTTGCTTTGACAAGAACACGTGTGTATAGATTTTATTGGAAGATTATTTCTGTCATGCTGGTCGATTTATTAAAGCTGTTTTAACCCATATTCAGGCCATGCAGGCGTCTATAGGTCACCACCTGATATAAGCCTCTTATCCGCGAAAGTGCTCTTTTTTAACGAAAGCATTTACCATGTAATCTGTTCTTTCATTCTTTTCTTTTAAATGTAACGTGTTTGTTAATAAATGTGTTTGTGCTTCTTATTTGAAAATGAGTTATGCCTAATTTCTCGGATTTATTATTTCAGACGTTTCTTTTATTTTTCCAGTTTAAATTACGTTCGATTTAAGTCATTTTTCATCTGCGTTCACATTATTTATCTTGTCTGCTCCGGGGTAGATCAGTTATTAGCCTGCCGGACAAAAATCAGATACCAGACAGAAACGTGCTTACTGATCCAATAATAAAGTGTTCTAGTACCCCTGTCTATATATATATATATATATATATATATATATAGCATTCTTGGCGTATGCCAAACTTTCTAGTTGGGGCAGTGACGATAGAAATCCAAAGAAACCGTATTGTGTCAAAGGTTCACCATATCGATGTTCGGCTAGTCGAAAGCCAACCACAATGTCCTATTCAATCACATGATGCATATAACTCACGTAATCAAGATCTACATTAAGTGTCATGAAGCTCTGCAATTCGCGAAATCGAAACTCTCACCTCGCGGAATCTAGCTGCATGGTAACTGTTCAGGGTCATAACGTGAAACAAATTCGTATTCTCAAAACTCAAATGCACGACCTCGAAGCTGATATAAGCGACGTTGGGACATGGGAATAACACATTCAAATAGATGTTTGAATTATATGATCCCTTACAAAAGGAATATTCGTTATCGAGGCTCAAATAATCTACCTCAAGAAAGCCAATTAGTCAAGAATGTATTATTGCATGAATTTCTAATGATCGCGTTTTTTGAAAAGGGTAATAAAGTTTTCGTGTATAAAATTCGGAAATATGTGTTCTGAATTCTCTCTATAGAGAAACAATATATGAACGAAATATATTTCCAATTTCCTGTCTCGAAATAACGTAGTTGAGCCTTGAGAATATGCATTACTTACGACACGAATTGTGAGCTACGAACGAATTTTCGGATTGGCGCACTTGACCCATCCAAACGCGCGTTCGCGTTTTCTCGAATAGGTAATGATGTGATTGTAGGATGTTTCTGATTAACCCTCCCTGGACTGTGCAATAGCGCGTCGAATACGCAGGTTTGGGTGCCTAAGGTGCGACATTTTCTCACTTCATAGAAAACTACATTGGAATTTTAATAGCTCGAAAATGTCTCGTTCCATTTCATTTCTAGTGTTTACGGACGTGTCTCGAAACAATCTGGATCACTATTCCATTTTCCAAATAGCTACATTTACAATGTTTTATTATTTTTTCAATCCATTTATAAGAGACCGAGTATCGTATCCGAGGTAAGCATTCGAAGACGTATTATTGTGAATTTTATATTGATCGCCAACTCCAGGTAGTGTAATGGCGGCACTCTGCAGATGTGATGTAATTGTGCAAGTCAAAGTTGCATGCATTTGTAGCATGCACAATTATGCGAATCTTGACAGACCTCTATGGTACTTTCATGTACGGTACTGAAATTTCTTTGAATGAATTATACATGATCTATGCATCTGGCTAACAAAATGGCTGGTCACAAGACCGCGAAAATTAACCTGAATAAACGTAACGTACATTATATATAGTAATTATTAAAAAAGAGAAATCGAATTTAGCGAGATTAGACAATAGAAACGTCCCGATATATATATATATATATATATATATATATATATATATATATATATATATATATATATATATATATATATATATATATATATATATATACATGTCTGCAGCTTTTTTCGTGCTTTAGTTTCCTTCAGTTGTGTTCTTGGTGATCTTCGAACTATTCATTTGATGCAAGTAAAATATCTTGTCATATAATATTTCTAGTTTTTACTGAAGAATGTCTCATTACCTTCTTGATCACAACTGCATTTACAAATAGTCATATGTATTTGTCATATTTGTTGTCACTTGTTATAAGATATAGATACGCGTATTGGAGTGTGTCTTCGATGGCTTGTCATTATGACGGTTATTCAACAAATAAAAGTCCACCCAAGCAGCAGCTTTAACATTTCATCAAGTTATCTTCAGACGATTCACTTGATGCAAGGAACATATCACGTAATCTTACTTTACTAATATAAAGTGAAAATTACTTCAACACATACTGGGCCACCATTGCATTTATAAATAGTTATATTTAAATTCACCTGTTTTATTTTGAGTTTTCTTTGTTTTTGTAAAATGCTAAGACAGACCGTATCGATAGTAGTGAATGGGGACACGATAGGGACAATGAGACTTATCATTAAAAACACCCCTGGGAAGATGTAGGGACTATGTAAATTTAACATGGGGAAAAATCGTGGGACGATATAGGGACAAGGGGAATTAACATGGGGAATAAATCGTGGGACGATTTAGGGACAAGGGAAATTTAACATGGGAGAAAAAAAGCAATTCTAGGGACAAGGGGAATTGAACATCGGAATAGAGTTTGGGCTTGTCTAGGGACAAGGGGAATTTAACATGGGAGAAAAAAAACTACTTTAGGGACAAGGGGAATTTAACATGGGATTTTTTTAAAAAATGAAATAAAAAAAGGGGTTGGCAATCGAAATTCAATCTCTTTTCGAGAGAAGTGAGTGGCCCTGAAAAGGGCCTTTGGGTTTATGTTAATATGCCCTTAACATAAAGGGCATCTGCAGCATCTTCTTGTCCTCAAGCTGCGTCTTAGTGTAGGGCCATAAATCAGAGTCCTCTTGAGGCATCCTTGTCTTTCCACATAGACTCTTCGTATCCACAGACTGGTGTCTGACTTGTGGACAACTGTCCACTTGGATCGGACATACATTAGCATGTCCGTCCAAAAAATCATTGAAGACACAAGGGTGGATGATTCGACTGTGGTCCACATCTTGAGGCGCCGAGAACAGGTGAATCAATGCAGTGAACTGTGCTTATTTATAGGTAGAGGAAGGATTAAAACGGATTGAGTTCATTGACCAATCCAAACACGCGTTACAAAATTCAGTCAGTCCGCATCCAATCCGAAGAGAACAGCCTGTGACGTCACGTGGTCTATATAGATTCGCTAGCGCCTGTGCGGTGTCAATCCATGCGACAGTGATTCAACATGACGGAAACTCAGAAAACGATTTATTGGGGTGCACCAGCAGTGGAGACCACCCAAGGGAACCCGGACTTACTTTCAGAAGAGGTGAATTGGGATTTTGTGGATTTTCTTACCTCGCAAGAATTTGTTCCGGAACCTTCGTTACCTTCTTCATTACCGCAAGTGGAGAATTTTAGACAGAGACAGAAAGAAGAATTGGAGAAATTTATGCAACGACAAAAGGAAGCGGAACAAGCTTTTCTCCTACAGCAACAGCAACAGCAACAAGAAGAGGTAAGAAAAAAACAACAACAAGAAGAAGTAGCAGCAAAGAAACAAGAGGGTGAAAATCAAACGGCTACGGTACTGTTGGACATTTTAGCGGAGTTAAGAAGTCTGAAACAAATGTATCAGACTTCTTTATCACGACCGAAGAGAATACGACCTTCCTGAGCTAAACACGCCAACCCTGTGACTAAGCCTACCGTACCACCCTTAGTGATTTCAACCCAATCATCATCATCATAAGTAGGTCTCGGCCGTGGCAAACGCTTAAGGCAGTTAAAGTTGATTGCTTAAACTCACCCCTACACCAATAACCAAAGGCCCTTTTCAGGGCCACCCACTTCTCTCGACAAGAGATATACTTTCAATTGCCAATAACTCAAAAAAAAGAAAAAGAACCATATTACCCCTATAGTATGTGTATATGAGTGCGTGATTGTGCGTTCTTATTTTAAAATCAAAACCCAAAGACACTTACCTTATATAATTAATGTATTCTTTTATCAATAGTTACAATCCAATTCACAATTCACAACAGAGCACTTTAAAAAGTTCATACACTTCTTCTGTCTCACTGTTTAGTCTCTCTGTTTTTTTCAATTTCTTCACCGTCACAGTCTTTTCCTCCTCTTCCTCCTCACTTTCTTCCCTTCTTCTTTTCTTTTCCTGTTTCTTTTTCTTTACCTGACTGCTTTCTTCCTCTGAAGAATCCCTCTCTTCTGAAGAAGAATCCCTCTTTTCTTCTGACTCCTCTTGCTTCATTTTTGGGCAATCTGGAGACCAATGTCCTTTTTCTTGACAATAATAACAGGTATCTTGACTTTTGTCTTTTCTAGCCCCTTTTTTTCTTTTTTGACGGTCTGGACACTCTGAAGACCAATGCCCTTTCTTCTGACAGATATAGCAAGTATTTTGACTTTTATCTCGAAAGGAAGGAGAGTAGTCCGTCGGCTGGTCTGAAGAGAATTTTCTAATGACCCCTCGCAAAGCTCTGATGAAACGTTCGATTTGGCTAGTCTCTTCCATCGTTGTGCTTGGTTAGAGAGTGAAATGAATAGTGAAAGGACAAGACACACACCCTTTTATATACGCTGGTCTGCCATGACTATAAATTAGCCCATGGTGTTTAAACTTTAGTCATTTGACGTTTTTCACTCAAGATGAAACGATCCTATTCATTCGAGAAGAAAGAAGAAGAAAGTAAGAGGCAGAAACGTGATCTATCGCCTCGTACCAGGGCTGAAGTCTTGGCACAAATTCATGCCAGTGATTTTGAAGAGGACATGAGTGAACCAGAATCCGAACCCTCTAAACAAAGTTCACCACCCTTAGTCAACCCTGAAAAGTACTATTCCATTCGAGAGACGGAAAAGCGCTCTTCTAGAAAATTTAGAACCACGGCTTACAAATACACGGTGAAGTTTAAAGATTTCAAGGCTGAAGTACCGTTAGAGAAAGCAGAAGGGTTCATCACCGGAGTGTGGGATTCTTTGCTCACCACACTCAAGCGACAATGTCAACCCAAAGAAGACGATCGCTTGAGACTCTCCATACAACACGACGGTTTGAAATCCCCTGTTTGGATCGAGTTTAGCACCCCTGCAGAACTGACCGCTTCCAAAGTCATGGACAAAATTCAACACGTACAACAATCCAATGACCAGTTTGACATCATCGATGGAAAAGCCACACTGGACATGACCCACGTCTCTCCTCCTCAAGGGACTGGACGCAAAAAGATGTTATTGGTGAACGAGCTTCGCAGCATTAAGCGTAGCCTCGTCCAAATTTACAACCCTCAAGACCAGATGTTTTTAGCCAGGGCTGTCGTGGTGGGACGAACCTATGATAACAAAAACGACACGGTAGAATGGATAAGAGCCTGGGAGAATATTCGAAAATCGGACCGAGCCAAACAACGAAGTGAAGCAGAATTCCTGTTGCAACAAGCCGGACTGTCCAAAGACACACCCTGTGGCATTCCTAAGATGCAAAAATTGCAAGATGTCCTAGCTCCACGATACACCTTGAAAGTGTACCCTCAAGAAATGCGCGGACCTCTGTTGTTTCGAGGGAAAGACTTTAAGGATGGAAAATACATTCACGTCTATCATCACGATGACCATTTCGATACCATTACCAGTATCACCGGATTCCTGGGATACAAATATTACTGTGAGAAATGTGACCATGGTTATAATAATCGAGAGTAACACAAACATTGCGGATTGAAATTCTCAGGATGTTTGGCCTCTCAACCCTGTCTGAGCGAAGGACCAGTGCATTGTTCAACTTGTCTGCGCACGTTTGTCAGCCCTACCTGTTACCAACAACATTTGAGGACGCAAGGTTCACAGCAGAAATGTGCTTGTCAACTGCTGAGATTGTGCCCTACGTGTGGACAAGGCATACGTACCAATACTGCCAAGGCACACGTATGTTCAGGAAAAAAAAAAGTCACATTTGTCACCACATCGTGGACTTGGAACACCAATGCTACGTGCAAAAATACCAACCCCCACCAGAGAAAGAGGATGGTCAAAAGAAGAAGAAGAAAAGCAATTTCATCTTTTTCGATTTCGAATGCATGCAAGAGACTGGTATTCACATTCCTAATTTCTGCGTGGCTCATCGAGCGTGCGAGAAGTGCATTCAAGAACCTATCTTCAGTCATTGCCCTCACTGCAGCAAGATTCCTGGAGGACGTGAAAAAATCTTTCGGGGACCGAACACGCTAGCCGATTTCGCTCGATGGGTCTTAGACCCCATCGAAAAGACGTGGAGCCAAGAGGACATCGAACGTTACGGAGATTGTCATCGTCATGCCACGGTGATGGCTCACAATTTCTCCGGATACGATGGACAGTTTCTTTTGAGGTACTATACGGAACATGGCACCGAACGTCCTAAAGTGACTTTGAACGGAGCCAAAATCATTTTCATGTAAGTGGGACAAGTACAGTTTAAAGATTCGATGAGCTATTTGGCCATGCCTTTGAGTCGAATGCCTAAAACGTTTGGAATGACAGAAATGGCTAAAGGGTACTTTCCACACTTTTTCAATACGGAAGCCAATCAACACGCCGTTCTACCCCATTTACCTGAGGCTCACTATTACGACCCCGACAACATGCGTACCGAACAACGAGAAGCTTTCTACCTTGGTACCAGGCTCACGCCTCGGACCCTTTCGACTTTCAGGAAGAAATGCTAAAGTATTGTCGTTCCGACGTGGACATTTTACTGTGGAAAATTTCGAGAACTATTCATGGAACACGGAGGGGTCGATCCTTTGAAAGAAGCTTGCACCATTGCCAAAGCGTGTTCCTTAGTGTACCGGCAACGATTCATGCCTGAAAACACCGTGGCTGTCATCAGTCCTCAAACGACCAACTATGTCAAACGTCAATACTCGGTCAAAGCCCTACGCTGGTTACATTACTTGTGCGACAAGGAAGACAAATGGATTCAGCATGGCCGCAACGGAGGAGGCGAAAAGACCATCGGAACGCATTCGGTCGATGGCTGAGACTTAGAAAACCCCAAGATCGTGTACGAGTTTAACGGTTGCTTATTTCACGGATGTCCCGTCTGTTACCCTGACCGTGGCACTAAAAATCAGTTTTTACAACGAACCATGGAAGACTTGTACCAGCCACTTGTCAGCGACGCCTAAAGTTAGAACAGGAAGGATACCAAGTGGTGGAAATGTGGGACCACGAGTACGATCACCGTTTGAAAACCGATCCCGAATTTAAACGCCTCGTGGAAAGTTACCAGTTCATGGACCCCCTGAACTCGAGGGATAGTTTGTACGGAGGAAGGACCAATGCCACCTGTTTGCTGTACCAAGCCGACGAAGAGAAAGGAGAAGAAATCAAATACTTGGACGTGTGTTCGCTGTATCCCTACGTGTGGAAACATTGTCGCTTTCCTGCAGGGCACCCGGAATTGTTCACGGAAGACATCGACCTGAAAAACATTCGACAATACGAAGGCTTGATCAAGTGCAAAGTTTTGGCTCCCACGGACTTGTACCATCCCGTCTTACCTCACCATTGTCAAGGCAAACTGATGTTTCCTTTGTGCCGTACTTGTGCCGAAGCGTGCAACCAAGATCAACCTTGCCAGCACACCCAGGAAGAACGCGCCTTGACGGGGACGTGGGTCAGCGTAGAATTGTTCAAAGCTCTGGACATGGGATACCAACTGTTAGAAGTGTACGAAATTTGTCACTTTCCCAAGACACAACAATACCACAAGGGTGACCCCACGCAGAAAGGCATTTTCGCAGACTACGTGGATGCCTTTTTGAAACTGAAGCAAGAAGCCAGTGGCTATCCTTCCTGGTGTCACACTCCCGAAGACCAAAAGACATTCAAAGAGAAATACTGAGAACAAGAAGGCATTACTTTAGATCACATCGAGAAAAACGAAGGCAGGCGATCGTTTGCTAAAGTGATGTTAAATTGCTTGTGGGGTAAAATGGCACAACGACCGTGTTTACACAAGACGGAATATTTGACAGAACCTTCCCGCTATTTCCAGATGATTCACGACAAAACCAAATTGATGAAACACGTGGACGTCGTTCGAGAGAATTTGATCTTGGTCAATTACGAAGAAGATCTGGACTTTGTACAAGACGACCCTTTTGGAAATGTCATCATTGCGGCTTACGTGACAGCTCATGCTCGTTAAAATTGTACGAAGCTTTAGAACTGTTAGGGGAACGCGTCCTGTACTTTGACACGGACAGTTGCATTTACATCCATCACCCGAGTCAACAGCACCCTGACATCGAAGGAGACCGTTTAGGAGCCTGGACAGACGAGCATCCCGACGACAAGATTCTAAGTTTCGTCAGTGGCGGTCCAAAAAATTACGGCTACGAATATCGGGACCCACAAGAAGTGCACACGACGTGTAAAGTGAAAGGATTGACTCTGAATTATCGTACCAGTCGTGTGGTCAACTTTGGGGTATTGAAAGAAGCCTTGCAATCTGGAGAAGATGAACACTTTAAAGTGACCACCTACCAGCCCCACAAGATTGTACGTTTACCCACTCACCTCATCGTCAGTCGACCCTATGAAAAAGTCTATCAAATTGTGTACCAGAAGCGAGTGCGACTTCCCAATCATTTCACCTTACCGTATGGACAGGTCGGTATTGGTCTGTATATAAAAAGGAACCCTAGGCAAGATCGATAGTTCATTGTGACTACCAAGACCAAGCGAACAAGATGAATACTTTCAGAGAAACACAAAACAAGTTTAGAAAGGCACAATTCAAGTGTGGGGCTTCTGAAGTGGAATGCGATTGTGAGCCTTGCGATGGGTACGATGCTGTACATTGTGACCTTAGCGATGCCGTAAAGCATCATGGGAACTTTGTTCTCACTACCCCTATTATTGAAAGTGATGCTGTGCCTGTCAAACCTGAGGGATGCGAAAGCGATGCCGCTCGTCCTCTTGGACATTTTACTGGGTTTCGTTTTAAAGGTGGATGTTCACCTTCACGTCTACCCCCCTACGGATGTCATCCAGCCCTGAGCAAACTCCTGTCCATGTCACCCAACCCTCATCGAAACGAACCTGTGAAAGACGAATATTCGTTTCCTGTGCGTTTGTCGGAATACTGCGACTTTGAAAATCGTCTTCAATCGTTCAAAGGAAAATGGCCTAAGTATCTGGGAGGCCCGACCCCCGAAGAATTAGCCAGAGCCGGATTTTTCTACTTGGGCGAAGGAGATAAAGTCAAGTGCTTCAGTTGCGGTGTGTCACTTCACCACTGGGAACCGCAAGATTCGGCCTACGTAGAACATGCTCGATGGTCACCGAAGTGTCATTACTTACCCTTAGTGGGACCGAGACATTAAAGTAACTTACCATGTCGTTGAGGAAGAAGAAACCAGTTTGGCTAGGAGTCAAATGTTGGACATCACCGAGACCAGTATTTAAACTTCATTTCAAAAACGATATTGAATCATTATCTAAAGAACTACAAGAGAAGATTTACAAGGAAGTTTGGCAGGGACTTGCCTGAGTGAAATCTCAATGGGTCACTGTAGAACTTTTGTGCCGAGAAATTCACAAGAGGAAAGTGAAAAAAGTCAACCAGTGTGTTAGATTTCTCTGGGTCAAGGGTGCATTCATCCTATTATATCGCTTTAGACCGTTTACATCAAAAGAGTTCAGTGACATTCTTGGACGTTACCCTGAATGGCAGTGGTCAGAAATTACTCACTATGTGGATTACTTTTGCTCTAGGAGAAGATTGTGAATTGTACGGACTGACCTATTCATGGATACTTTACAAGAGAACATTCGTGCTTGGCCTGTGGAGTTGAGAGAACGCATTTACCGAGAGCTGGTCAAAATACAAGTCAAACGTAAAGAACAGTTGCATCCGTTACGTCACCAGATCTTTAACCACTGGTACCTGAATGGTATAAGAGGACTGATTCGTCAGAAATTGTTTCAGTGGTCAGACCTTGTTGAACACTGTCAGTTAGTGAATGAACTGAACGTTCGTAAGTTTGGTTACTTCGAGATTCACCCACTGCAACGTATTGAGGAAGACGAGTTAAAGGATTACCAACATATTTTACGTGGAATCTGCTTAGCGGAAGACGAGACATCTAGACAAACTCTGACGTTTCGGCTACAGTATGCAAGATTTAGATTCCCTACTGGAGAACGAAGATGTCTAGTTAGAAATTACCTTTATTGCTTCCGAAACAAAGAGACTATAAAATCAGGCTGCCATGCCACGGATTATGTCACATGTTATTGAACAGATTCCGTGGAAGGAACTCAATGACCATATTCAAACCGTGGATCATTACCATCGATTATTACAAGAACTGTATCCATTCAATTTGGGTCGACAAGTGGTGTGTGTCTTAGTGACTTGTTTTCTGGGATTTCGTTTACCAGCCGATTCTTTGTGGACTCTTTAGGAACAGTACTTACCACCCCAATTGCCTTAAATGGTCACTAAAGACTCCTTTTGCTCAAAGCCTTGCGTTTTCATCTGGATACTTCTCGACCTCTACGGGAAAAAAAGATTCGTCAACTTTTAGCTACCCAAGACGTGTATGACGATGTGTGTGTAGCTTGTGACTTACACCCCCATTGGACAGATGTCCGTGCCTGGAAAGAATGGGATTTTGAGGCTTGGACCCAAGAAGTGGCCCAGTACGCACGAGAGTTGTTCAAGGAAAAAAGTTACTTTTCAACCAGTGTTAGTGACGGTGCCATAAGAACCCGTCACCCAGGACAGGACTGTCGTGGACAGGTATGAAAGACCCTTTCGGGAGGACACTTGTGTGACCTTACCTCTATAGAACTGGTCAGAACATTACCCAAAACATGTTGTACCGACACTTGTGTTTATTCCACGTTAATGGTTATCATGTGCCTTTTATCCTTGTACTTAAGCCTTTGGCTTTTATGTATTTTTGTCTTTCGTATTCATGTTTAAAACATTCAATAAACGTGTCCTGAAAAAAAGTATATAAACTCTTGTCTTGTTTGTTTTCGTGTCACAAGTGACATTCCTAACACTATGGCTACCTCTGCTGTCTCTGCTCCCTCTTCCTCTACTGTCAAAGTCATCGACGAACACTTAGATCGTGCCAGTTGGGAGGCTTTGTATCTTCGCCATCCCTTTAACATGCTCATTGCTGGACCTAGCGGTTCAGGCAAAACCGAATTCGTCAAACGTTTGATCGAACATAAACATCATTTGATCGATCGGCCACCTCAGCGGATCGTGTGGTGTTACAAAGAGTGGCAATCGGCGTACAGCCTCTTGCGAGAATGTCGAGGCGATTCCATCGTGTTTGTGGAAGGCATTCCTAAAGAAGACGACGGCATCGTCTCTGACTCCCGTCAAACCCATTGGGTCATTTTTAACGACATGTTAGGAGAAGACGAAGAAGAAACTAAACTGTGGTTCACGCGCAAAGGGCATCACCGTAATGCCAGTGTCGTTTACATCACCCAAAATTTGTTTCAACGAAGTAAAGCCCATCGCACCATCAGTCTCAATGCGCATTACGTGGTCTTGTTTAAAAGCCCTCGAGATAAATCGCAAGTGCAAGTCTTAGCCAAACAGTTAGGAACGCCTTGGTGGACTCAGGCGTACGACGATGCCACTCAAACGCCACACGCCTATTTACTCGTCGATTTGAAACCTACGACCCCCGATGATTTGCGATTTCGTACCCACTTGTTTCACCACTGGTGCCAAGACGGAGGGCCTGTCCTGTACACGTCCCCGTCCTCGACTTAATTTCACTCCACAAAAAAAATCTATAAAAACCTCATACCCTTTTCGTCTGTCTCACACAAAGTCAACATGACGTCCCTTCAGTCGCATCTTCCCGTCAAATTGATTCGTGCCTTGTATGGCATCAGTCGAGAAAAAATCCACAAACACGAGCTCGTGTCTTAGAAGCTAGTCTCAAAGAAGTCTTACGATGGTTCACGGTGACAGCACGTCAATTACTCCAAGGAATCATTCAGATTCCTCATCAAACCAAACGCTTTTTTGATCGAAAGAAAGTCGCTTTGACCCAACTGGCCGATCCCCGCATCGACACTCAAACCAAGAAACAAATCATTTTGAAACCTGGAGGGAGCGGTACTCTAGGAGGGGTCATCATTCGCTCTCTCTTAAGATGGGATCCTAATGCCCCCAAACTTCTCCCCAAGAAAAAAGTCAAACGAAGCTCCAAGAAGAAGAAAAAGACCAGGTCCTCAAGGAGAACTTCTCCAGTTGCGGGACCCTCCTCTTACTAGACACCACCCCGGAAAAAGAAAAGAAGCCCCCAGAAAAAGAAACAGAGAAAAAGTCCCCAGAAAAAGAAAAGTCCACAGAAGAAAACTGGTCGCAAGAGAGGCACTTCGGCCAGGACGCAGCCTTACACTCGCAAACCACCACCTGCCACGACGGTGACTGCGTCTCCGGCAGCCTCACGTTCATCCACTTCTCCGTTGACGACACCAAGAACTGAACTTCCCCAGTGTGGCAGGACCCTCCAATTTAGTCGCAGTGGCTGCTGCTCACAAAGTACCTGCTCCCAAAATCAAAGTTCAAGAAAGATCGGGCATGTTACAAAGTTTACTGGATTTGTCCAAGCAAGAACTGGCTCGATTTAGTCCGTTGCGTACCCCTGCACGACGTGTCATGCCTGTCCTGAAGTTGATACGACGTAAAGACAATCAGTGGCGACGCGTTCCAGTATAAAAAAGGCCTGTGACCAAGTCGGGGGTATCAGTGTTTTTGGTGCTGAAGACTCAAAGATGTCACCCTCCAGAAAACATCCCTCTTCTAAACAACCCCAAGAAAGAAAAGGAAAGGACTGCCTCCTCGTTTAGTCAAACATGGGGACATGTTATCTGTCCTGTCCAAAGCTTCTCCACCTCTGCGAAAAAAACTCATTCAATCAGCCTCCAAAGAGGTCATCGATACCGTGTGCGAATGTTGTTTGAACGTTTTGAAAGGCACGATCCCTTTGTCCAAACACCAGAAACAATGCTTAGACAAACATCGTCACGTTCTTCGCCAAATGGTTCAAAAGAAAATTCCCATTCGTCAAAAGAAGATGTTGGTCCAACGTGGAGGCATTTTACCCCTCTTGTTAGGCCCCTTACTGAAAGGAGTCTTGGGAACCATGTTGGGAGGACTGGTGGGAGCAAGATAAAAAGGCCCTCGGAAGTCCCAAGATCTCAGAATCGACCCTTGACAACCCCATGGAAGGACGAAAACAAGCTTTAGTGCCTCACAAACGATGGATGGAATACCATCGTTGGCAAGAACAACGCACCCCGCATTTACCTCCCAATCCCCATTTGAGCGAGATGTCCCAGTTACATCACGAATTGCAGTCCTTGATGGATCGCCAAGATTTGTCCGAAACAGAAAAATCGCAAAAGTACGGTCAACTCTTGCAACGACTGCAACTCTTTCACCAGAAAGCTTTAGACGAAACAGCTCTACCCACTCTGAAAGATTTTAAGACCTTGATGAAAAGTCCAGCATCATCACCAGTACCACCAACACCACTACCAGTGACCAAGACAGAAAAAGGAGAAGAAGAATAAGAAGGGTTTCAAACTCCACCAGAAAAAGTACGCAAGTTAACAACACCACCTACCTCCAGAATTGGATGGATTAAAAAGATGATGACCACCCCTTCTTCCTCACAAGAGAAAAAGAAAGTGAAGACAGAAGTGAAGACAGAAGTGAAACAAGAACCGATATCCCCTGTTCCGACATCCTCCTCTGCGACACCTATTGCTGGTCGCACACGCAAAGCATTGCAATCCAAGAAAGTACCCCAAGAGAAAAAGAGTAGCATCTTCCAAGAGTGGGTGCCTTATTAACACACAAACACAAAATGGAAAAAGTGTTAGCCAGCATTTACTACGATCCCTCGCATCCTGCAGGTTACGCAGGAGTTCAAAAATTGTATCGTGCTGCCAAAACTCGACTGAAAAGTCTCCGTTTACCTCAAGTGCAACGATGGTTACAAGAACACGCTACCTACACTTTACACAAACCCATTCGACGCAAGTTTGCCAGAAGTCGCACCCGAGTGGAAGGCATCGATCATCAATGGCAAGCCGATTTAGCCGATGTCTCTCATTTGGCCAGCTACAATCGTGGCTACAAATATTTGTTTTGTGTCATCGACGTCTTTTCCAAATTTGCCTGGGTCGTACCCTTGACTTCCAAATCCAGCAGCGAGTTAGTGCGAGCCCTGCAACGAGAGTTGAAACAAAGCGGTCGTCACCCTCTTCGATAGCAAACGGACAAAGGCACCGAATTTCTGAACCAAGCTTTCCAAAACGAATTAAAGAAACGTGACATTCATTTTTTTACCACCGAGAATCCCGAAACCAAAGCCAGCATTGTGGAACGTTCTCAACGCACTTTGAAAGAACGCATGTGGAAATATTTTACGCATCACCACACTCTGAAGTACATCGACATCTTACCGCACCTGGTGCAAGCGTACAACCAATCCTACCATCGAAGCATTGAACGTGCCTCGCAAGACGTGACTCCCGACAACGAAGTGCTGGTGTTTGAGCGCCTGTTTGGTACGTCCCCGACGAGGGCTGTCCCCAAGAAAAGTGGAGAGTTGGCCGTAGGAGATTGGGTGCGCACTGGCAAAACCAAACGCACTTTCGACAAAGGTTACTTACCTAACTGGACCACCGAATTGTTTCGTGTCACTGGACGAGTGCATGGCTATAAATTGGAAGCCATGAACGGAGAAGTGCTCAAAGGAACGTTTTATTTGCCCGAGTTACAACGTGTCACCAAAAAAGAAGACGACGTGTACGACATCGAAAGCATTCTCGAACGCAGAACCCGTAAAGTGGGCAAACGACGTGTCAAAGAAGTCAAAGTATGTTGGAAAGGATATCCACCCAGTTTTGATTCTTGGATCGACGCTTCGAAAGTCATCGACTATAAAAAGAAGTGACCATCATGCCCTTTCACACAGACGCAGCTACGTCGACCACTCCTTCACCTAGTTCTTCTCTGCAAGATTTACAAAAACAACTTTTGTGGGTGTGGTGCGGAGAACGTGTGCCTAAAACGCAAATCGTCTTTTTCTGCCAAATCTTCGTGGTGTATTGTGTCATCGGGGCAGCCATCGCCAATTTGAGTTTGCAACAAGGAGACAAACAATTGTGGACCATTTTATTGAGCAGTTGCATCGGTTACCTGCTTCCCAATCCCTCCCTGAAATTCTCCTCGAACGGGAACCTTGTGTCCAGTGCCAGTGCCAGTGCCAGTCACCACTCCAATAACAACAACAACCCCATTTTGGGCGGAGACACACCTCTGACGTCCAGTAACCCCTCGGACAGCCACATAACTCTGGAATTAAGAGTCACCAAAACCAATTTTACTTAACCTTACCCAGTGACAGTTCCATGGAGGTGTTTCCCAAGAACACGTTGTGCTGTTACACTGCCAAATTACCTCAGGCCATCCCATTAGATCACGAAGCCCATTGGGAAGTGGCTTTAGTGGAAGTCATTCACCCGACCCAAGTCCTCAATGTCCTTCCCAATCAAAACCTTTTTGATGTGGAAGTTTATGACGAGCAAATGCAACAGTACTTGGATACTCATGGCAAATATGACAAGAAAACCCCTGGCACAAAAAATCAAAAGTACACCACCTATCACTTGTTCATTCCCCCAGGCTATTATTTTAGTGGTCAACATTTGGTGAGCACCATTACCTCCAGGTTTAATGTCGTGTTTCTGAAAGATTTGGAAAGTGTCAAAAAAAGTGTCACTATGGAATACCACAAAGCAGCTCGTCGCTTCTTGATGAAATTTGACGGGAGTAAAATCGTGTCCATTTTATTTTGTCCTGAATTGTTTGACATGTTGGGCGGAGACATGGACATGAGAATGGCCATGATCAAGAAAAACGAATTACCAATCGTTTACGACAACGAGTCTTTTAGCAAGTTATGTCGTGCCCCGGTAGAACTGAACCAAGGACTGAATTTGATGTTTGTGTACTCCGATGTGGTGGAGTATAACGTGGTGGGACACACCTCTGTGCCATTACTGCGTGTCATTCCTTTCAAAGTGGATTCTGCCACGGCCGCTGACGAGGAAGGTGGAAACACTTACCACGTTCACCGAAAATTTGTACATCCTCACTATTTGCCTGTCAGCAAGTCGTATTTGGACACGGTCAACATTGCTATAAAAGGAGATCTGGGACAAAATATTCCATTCACCAAAGGAAAAGTCACGGTGAAACTCCATTTTCGAAAACGGTTCTCTCACGACTCGTAAGTCATGTATCCAGTGTACCGAGGGGTTGCTCGACAGCTAGGACACGGTTTAGGAGATATGCTGAAATCGACCTTTCGTTCGGTGGCCCCAGTCTTGAAACCGATGGTGACACGCGGATTGCACGCCTTGAAAGATGCGGCACTGACACAAGGCAAAGAATTTCTCCAAAATGTCATCATCGACAAACAAAACCCTAAAGAAGCCTTCATGAGGGCAGGCAAAAATGTCTTGCTGCAAACGAGCAAAAACCTTTCGGGCCGACGAGAAACACCTATAAATGCCCTGCACGCTACCGAGTCAGGCATTCAGCAAGGACAAGGCAGAAAGAGACGACGAAGAAAATACCCTTTCACCAGACTTCACACGTCTAAAGCTAGAAAGACAAAGAAAAGAAGAACCGATCGAGACTTAAACGTTTTCGATTATTGAGAAAGAACAAAATGATGCACCGAGAATCTTGCGCTTGTTCCAAGTCGGAACTGGATCTGTTTGCCATGCCCCCCACCATGATGACCATGCAAGAATCCCAGTGGGTGGAATATCAACCCGTCTCCTCTTTGGCAGCCTCATCTCCCATCGAGTTTGAAATCAAAGGACAGCCCGAAGATTACATCGATCTGAATAGCAGTTACTTGTACCTGAAAGTCAAAGTTGTCGATGAGGATAATACGCCCCTAGATGGTGATGAGGTAATAGCTCCCGTCAAAATTTCAATGCCTGTGTGGTATGGGAAGCTGACGATGCAGGCCAGTTTGAAGAATTCGAAATTAATACAACCAAAGAACACAATGCGGGATTTGTAGAACGAAGAGACAGAATCAAAAGTGGAGATAGTTTAGAAGTGATGGATCGTTTGCATTTGGACATGTGGTTACAAGAAAAGTATTTGCTGAACGGAGTGAATCTCCGCCTGAGACTGAATCGTAGTAGTGCCGCTTTCCATTTGATAGGTACTAGTGCTTGCAAAACTGTCATCGAGGAAGCCAGGCTCTACGTACGACGCGTGGAAGTGTTACCTAAAGTGGGTAACGACATCAGTCAGACGTTGAGCAGAACGACCGCCAAGTATCCCATACGACGCGTGGAAGTGAAAACCTTCACCATTCCTACGGGGCTGCGATCCATGATCGAAGATCATCTGTTCCAAGGACAGTTATCCAAACGTTTGATCCTTGGTATCGTCGAGAATGCAGCCTTCAACGGAGCTTTGGCTAAAAATCCTTTCCACTTTAAACACTTTGACGTGTCCAAGATCGAAGTCAGTCGCGATGGCAAGACCTTGTGTACCCGACCTTTCGAACCTAACTGTGACAAGAAGAATTACTTGAGGTCGTACTTGTCCCTGTACGAAGCCACCGGTCAGTTAGGAACCAACACCAGTCACGGCATTACGTACGAGGATTACGCAGGAGGCTACGCTTTGTGGGCTTTCGATTTCACTCCAGACCAAGGCAGCGACGAGGGACATTTCCACCCTATAAAATCTGGCCAGATTCGTGTGGAAATTCAGTTTACTACAAATCTAACAGAGACGGTGAACGTCCTCCTGTATGCCGAATTCGATAATACCATAGAAATCAACAGTTTGAGAGAAGTCATTCTAGACTATTAGAAGCCATGGAAGACTGTTATCCCTCTTTACCTAATGGAGAAACTTTGGAGATGGAATGTGAGGAGACCGTGGAAGGAGAATCCCAAGACAAAGACGATGAAGTTATGATGAAGTCAAGATGGCCAGAAGCGCATTTAGTCTCCTGTTTTGCCAAACACTTGGTCGAAAAAATGACGGAATTGATCAAGAAAGATTGCTATGGATGTCAAAACGATCATCCCAGTCAAATTCAGCACGATAAATGCCTGATGCTGAGTCAAGAAGAAAAATTGGACGAGTATCTGGACGAAGCTTGGAGTCTCATCTCGGACGAAGTCGTGTTGCATCAGTGGTATAAAGGCTTGCGTGAACATTCTTGTCCACCATTAACCACGCAAGAGATTCATCGTATCGAAGCTGTCCTGAAGCAGAGTGGGGAGACGAAGCGAAGAAACAGTTACTTGTCAGACATTTTCAAGCAAAAAGTCAGGATCGAATTGATCACTTATCATTACCTGTGAAGAAGAAAAAAACATGGATACCTGGGAACTTTATTACCTTTTGAACTACAGCTCGTACACGGCTTCATGGAATCCTGTCGTCTGTGCTAAAGATGAACTCCCTCATCGCAAACCTCAAGACCATCAAGCTTATGTGATCAAAACGGACAACACTAATCCCGCAGACGTTGCTAGAGTAGCTCCTGTCAACCATTTCATGCATTCCTTGTTCAGCGAAGTGGACTTGTACTTGAATAACAAACTGGACAGCAGCAGCATGGATACTTTCCCTTAACAAGCGCACATGGAAAATCTCTTGACGTACGGAAAAGAAGCCAAGAATACTCATCTGTATGCGTGGTATGGAAACCTGACACAGCGGGTGAGAACACGTTTAACGACACAGCCCTGACAGAAGATAACGATGATCACAATGTGGGGTTTAACACAAGTAGAAATAAAATTCTGCAAGGACGTAGTTTAGAATTGATGGATCGTTTGCATTTAGACATGTGGTTACAAGAAAAGTATTTGCTGAACGGTGTGGATATTTGCCTAAGACTGAATCGTAGCAGTGCCGCTTTCCATTTGATGGCCCATGCTAACGAGTACAAAACCATCTTCCAAGAAGCCAGGCTCTACGTGCGTCGTGTGGAAGTGTTGCCTAAAGTGGGAAACGACATCAGTCACACATTGAGCAGAACGACCGCCACGTATCCGATACGTCCTGTGGAAGCGGAAACGTTCACTATTCCTGCTGGACAGCGATCCTTGATCGAAGATCATCTGTTCCAAGGACAGCTACCCAAGCGTTTAATATTTGGCATCGTCAAGAATTCAGCCTTCAACGGAACCTACAATGAAAAACCTTTGACAATACGATAGAAATCAACAGTTTGAGAGAAGTAATTCCAGACTATTAGAAGCCATGGAAGACTGTTATTCCTCTTTACCTAGTGGAGAAACTTTGGACATGGAATGTGAGGAGACCATGAATGGATAACCCCAAGACAAAGACGAAGAAGTCATAATGATGAAGTCCCGATGGCCAGAACAAGAAGCACATTTAGTCGGCTGTTTTGCTACAGTCCTGGGAGATACAATTAAGGAATTGATCAAGGAAGATTGCAATGGGTGTCACAACGATCATTCCAGCCAAATTCAACATGATAAATGTCTGAGGTTGAGTCAAGAAGAAAAATTGGACGAGTATCTGGACGAAGCTTGGAGTCTCATCTCGGACGAAGTCGTGTTGCATCAGTGGTATAAAGACTTGCGTGAACATTCTTGTCCACCATTAACCACTCAAGAGATCCATCGTATCGAAGCCCTCCTGAATCAGAGTGAGGAGACGAAACGAAGAAACGGTTATTTGTCAGACATTTTCAAGCAAAAAGTCAGGATCGAATTGATGACTTATTATTACCTATGAAGAAGAAAACACACAAATCAATGGATACCTGGGAACTTTATTACCTTTTGAACCACAGTTCGCATACGGCTTCTTGGAATCCTGTCGTCTGTGCTAAAGATGAACTCCCTCATCGCAAACCTCAAGACCATCTAGCTTACGAGATCAACACGGACGACAGTCATCTCCCAGGAACCCACCGGGTAGCCGTTTTCTTTCCTCAAGAAGGATGTGTGGAATATTTCGATTCGTACGGATTGCCCTCTTTGGAAGACGATATTATTGACTTTATGAGAAGAAATGCTCAGACCACCCGATTCAATAATGTGAAATTACAAGGAACAGATTCCTTGGTGTGCGGACAGTACTGTGTGTATTTTCTGCATCATCGCAGCCTGGGCTATTCCTTAGAACATTTAGTGACTCATTTTGATCCTCGTTCTTCTTCTAGAAATGATGTGAAAGTAGATCGATGGTTTTGTGACCATTATGCTTATCTTTTGTCTCAAGCTAGGAAACGTAGTGTCCATCAATGGCCTAATGACTTCCAACAGTGGAAATCACAATTTCATTCACAACGTTGTCAGCCCTGTCCAAAATAATGTGTAAATTGAAAAAAATGTTTGTGATTTGAAAAAATGTTTGATGTTATATTGTTGGATTATTGTTAAAAATGTTAGAGTTGTTGGTTAGTGTTAAGTGATTTTGAATAAAAAAATGTTGTGTTTTGAAAAAAAATGCCTTTGTCTTTTGTTTGGCTATAAGAATGTTGATTCATGCTCTTTGACTTCTCTCTATCTCTCTCATGACACTCATTGATCGTTCCGGCTCGAAAACCGTAGAGGGATGTTTTCCTTCAAGTCCGCGCTTTGACTTTAAGAACCGGGGTAGCCTCGAGTCTAACCATCCATTGTCGACTCATCCTTTTACGAAGATGTGTTCCAAACTAGCTAAGCTAAACGAAGCCTACGTGAATTTGCATAGGGTCAGACACAGTCTGATACAGAAGCCAGAAGAGATAGGGAATGTGAGAATGTTAAAAGTCACTGAAGACCTGATAGAAGAGCTCTTCAGAGAAGAAGTGAACAGGGAGAAAGAAGAATGGACAGAGAAGTACAGACTTCAGAGACATCAGCAACAGCAACAACAGCAGCAGCAGCAGCAGCAGCAACCTGAACCTGACAGAGGCTTTGTCGATTGTCGTATCGACACCAAAGAGTTCTTCTTCTCTTTCCGAAGAAACAGACCTATCGTCAGAAAGTCTATCCTCAGAGGACGTCGCATTCTTAGAAACTAAAAGATTGCCATAGCAAACAAAAAAAAAAAACCAGCCCTTTTCAGGATTACCCAATACTCTAGAAAAGAAATAGTAATCCATTTGCCAATGTGTGTATGTAGAGTAGTGTGAATATAAACACTGACTCTTTTTATTTGTGTGAGTGTGTTCTTTTTATGTGTGTGTGTGTGTGTGTGTGTGTGTGTGTTTGTAAGCGCTCACGTAAGTTAGTGGGGATAGTAGATCATGATCATGCTTTCTTTTGCTGTTTGACGTGTGAGGAGAGTAGATTTGGGGTTTGATTTCTTTGCGTATGTGGATAGTATATTGAAGTGATTAATGAAAATTTTTAAATTAGTAATGGGTAGTATAAAAAAGTGAGTGTTTCTTTTAGGTCCGCGCGTTTGTTTGGTCCTGATCTAGGTAATATCAATTTTGTTTTAAGGGATGTTTTCCATCACGTCCGCGCTTTCACTATAAATTGAAAATCGCTGGGCAGTCTAGCTACCCTGTTCATTCGTTAACAAGACAATGAATACCAGAATTGTAAAGCTTCTAGAACTCCAGATGCACCTGGAATATGTCAGGCGCATACTAAATGAACTGGAAAGAGGAGGAGGAAAGAAGAAAAAAAGAAGAGGAGGAAAAGGAGAGAGGAAATTTCAGAATCCCAGAGACAGAAAATTGGGATTCTGAAGCCACTTATCCCGCCTCTGCACTCCCAAGAAAAAAGGTAAAAGGAGACTGGGGAAGAAGATGTGTGTGTGGTGCCAGGCCTGGAAGGTGCCATCATTAACCAGGTGTCACTGGAGTTAAAAAAAACAAACAGCCCTTTTCAGGGCTACCCAAACCTTTAGAAAAGAAATAACAATCGATTTGCCAATGTGTGTATGTAGAGTAGTGTGAATATAAACACTGACTCTTTTTATTTGTGTGAGTGTGTGTTTTTATGTGTGTGTGTGTGTCTGTTTGTAAGCGCTCACGTACGTTTGTGTGGATAGTAGATTATTGGGTTATGTAAGAGCTTAAGTTGGTTCATGTGAATTGTAGATTAGGGTTTCATTTTAATGTTTTGCGTGTGTGGATAGTAGATTAGGGGTTTGTTTATTGCTGTTCATATAAAATGAGAAAAGGAGGGATGTTTTCCTTCACGTCCGCGCGTTTTAAGTAATGATCTAGGTAATATGAATTTTGTTTTGAGGGATGTTTTCCATCACGTCCGCGCTTTAACTATAAAGCTAACAGTTTTAGCCATTAGAACCCATTCCACGGAATAAAGACAAAGAAAATGGTGGTAGCAACAGCATTACTGAATCATTTGATAGGCATTTATTATTGGATAGTAGATGTTACGTTTGTCATGGAAAAGATAGAGAAAGAATTCAAAGTAGAAAAGTGTCTTGACTGTTTTAATAATTTAATAACAGGAATGATGGAAGAAGAGGAAAAGAGACTGAGAGGATTGATTGACCCGCCTTATGTAAGAGTGGGAAGTTTAAAGGAAGCACTTGAAAATGTCATCGAAGTCAGGTGCTTCTTAGAAAAGATATTGAATTGGACGGAGTGGCGATACGTAAAATGGGGGTTGGACCAGCTGACAAAAACGGAAGAAGTAATGAGGAAAGTGATGACGGAAGAGGTAAAGAACATCAAAGAAAAGTGGACTAAGGAAACAAAAGAAGAAGAAAACAGAAAGAGAAAAGAAAGCTTTGAGAAACTCAACAATAACTGGATACGAATACAGGAGAAATTCCGAGCGATAGGTCATCCTGACTGGATGCCTGAATCAGAAATAAAGAAGAAGAAGACAGGAATAATGGCAAAAGTTAGAAGATGGCTACAGAAGTGGAGGAAATAAAAGAAGAAGATGATGATGAAACCAAAGGCCCTTTTCAGGGCCACTCATAGGTCTCGAAAAAAGATTGACTTTCTATTGCCAACCCCTTTTTTATTTCATTTTTTAAATAAACAATCCCATGTTAAATTCCCCTTGTCCCTAAAGTAGTTTTTTTCTCCCATGTTAAATTCCCCTTGTCCCTAGACAAGCCCAAACTCTATTCCCATGTTCAATTCCCCTTGTCCCTAGAATTGCTTTTTTTCTCCCATGTTAAATTCCCCTTGTCCCTATATCGTCCCACGATTTTTCCCCATGTTAAATTTACATAGTCCCTATATCGTCCCATGGGGTGTTTTTAATGATAAGTCCCATTGTCCCTATGGTGTCCCCATTCACTACTATCGATGATATGTTGTTGATGTTTTAAACTTGTCACAGTTGTGATTCATAACGTTCGTCTTTACTGATCACTGCCGTCTCACCATTATCTGCATGGGTTCGAGTCTCGGGTTTGGCCAAGTTGGATATGTGAGAAGCTTGCCAGAAGCAACAATTACACAATTACAACAACAACAACAACAACAAAAACTCAACATAATTTCTCGGGTTTACGCAAGTTTGTCTCAAAACCGTCTTGACTACAATTGCATTTACAAATATTTTCATCGATTTTTTTAAAAAATTCTCCTCTTTATTTTATGAGACCGAAAAATTTATTTACATGTCTTTGATGGCATATAATTCCTCGTTTATTTATCAAAATATATAGTGAACCATAAAGTGTAATACCCGGCTATTTTGTTTATAGAGGTAGACATCTCCAGGCACTATAATATCTTCAAACTATACATGACTAACCAAGCAGTGCTTAAGTACGGGCCGTGTTTGCTATTTAGGTAGACAAATCCAGGCACTATAATATTGTCTTACATAACTGTATGCATGTTACCTCCCTTGAATTGTTTTCATTTGTTATCTTGAAACGGATTTTTTGTTGTCGTTTGTACGCATGGAAAATATCTCGTCAAATAGCATTTCTTTCGTTTATTGATTTTTGTGCCTGCACATTATTGATCACATCTTCATTTACAAATATATTTATATATTTCGTTAATTTTCTTCTCTCCCATTGAAAAACAGACAAACGTATACGCGCTATTTCTGCGCTGGCTTGTCATTGTAACAGCTGTTCAACAAAATCGAAGTCCAGCATTGCAGTAAGTTTAACAGATGGATATTTTGTTATAGAAGTATAAAGCTCCAGCGGCATTTTTGGGGGTGGTGGTGGGAGGATTATAATAATTTAGTAATCATCAACTACTGTCGTTGCTAATAATAATAATAAGAAGAAGAAGAAGAAGAAGAAGACGAAAAAGAAAAGTCATAGCCATACTACTAATCATATGGTTACTACTACTACTACTACTAATAATAATAATAATAATAACAATAATAACAACAATAATAATAATAAGTGTCGTTTTATCATGGGCATCATCAACAGGTTATACATGATTTAGTCATTAAAATGGAAGTACCCCTATGCAGTAATAATAACAATAATAAGAAGACGAAGAAGAAGAAGAAAACTATTACTAAAGATAGATGACACAATAACATGGATAAATCAGAGTCAGATGGAGAGAGGAAGGGATTTAAAAGTAACATTACGATGTTCGTTATGAAAAGAAGAGAGAGAGAGAGAGAGAGAGAGAGAGAGATATTCTTGATTAAATGGTTTGTTTCTTCTTCATAACAAAAATAAGAATGTCCATTGCCTACCCGCGTTATTAGATCGTAACGGTTCAAAACAATAAGATTTGACAATGGGAGAGAAGAAAAATGATAGTACTGCTATTATTTGGTTATATATTACATGTATATACTACTTCCCGATATCAGTTGGAATTATATTTGCCAGGAATCATTCAGGTATTACAAAATTATTAATAACAAAGCTCAAGAAAACGATGCAAAGTAAGTGTATATCTTACAGTTTGATAAAAATATACCTTCATTACACCCCATTATTAAAAAGAAACACCTCGATGTATCGCACATACTTGTGTATAAATATTTCAGTATTCCTCATATTATGTTTTGCGTTTTATTTAATTGCAAATTTAGAGGTTTGATTTTCGATGGGATAATGTGTCAGCGAGATACCTACAAAAAGAGAGTTAGTGAAAATTATAAATTTTAAGCTGTAAATGCCATTTCAAATTGTCCCTGCACGTATTAACCCAACTCCACCCCAACCTCCCCAACTCCATGTACGAAGCACTTGTTTTCTTGTCAGTTTGCGACGCGCCTGAGACTAGAAGAAAAGGCTGATAAAGAATATATGTGTACCAGTTATTATTCAGATTAAATTAAACAAACTTTATTACCCTGGTAGTAATCCAGGAAATCTACGCAAATCACCATAACAGCCTATGTGATTCGCATACACGTACTTGTTTCGGTGACAAACGAGGAAGGGGATTTTCATTTTTTGTCAATGTGCAATTGATTTACCTCGATTCAGGGTGAATTATCTAATCCAATCAGACAATGTTTACATTTTATCTAAAGTTTTCAATTTGTCTCTCATGATTATTCATTATATAGTTCAAGTATATACACCGTGTATGTATGTATGTATGTATGTATGTATGTATGTATGTATGTATGTATATATGTATGTATAATAAAACACTGTTTCCATATGTGTAACAGGCCTCTTTCAATATGTCATACAAGTATTATATTAGTTCTGTTCGGTTAAATCTGTTTCACCAACGTAATAACTAGAAGATGAACGATGAAAATCATTGCAAATGCACTGCAAAATCAACAAAATATAAGACAGCACATGTTTGTTACTGCCAAGAGGTAGAAAGGTAGAACGTGTTTACTCCAACCAAAAATTAATTTAAAATTGTTAATGCAGCTCAAGAAAGTCTTAATATTTGTGTAACACCAGTATCACTTGACAACATTTAATGGGGTCGTTTTGTTACTTACCGGAAGAGGATATTTAAAATTTTCGTTGTTTTAAAACTCTTTCATGCGGTTCGGCGTGGGGAAACTGAAAGGACGCACTACCGCTATTGTCATTACCATCTCCCCATCCAACACAGAAAAAAGTCGCACTTAAAAAGTAGTGAATAAAAGATTCAGTTTTATGTGTGTAAAAATTATCACAAGAGTAAAATAACAAGAACAAAAGCACATGACGAAAAGTCATAAACAGATACCAAAGTCAAAATAACTAAGTCTGTCTGAGGACATGTAAAATAGGCCAGGAGTTAAGTAATTTAATGTTATTATTTCATTATTATTAATTTAGTAATATATTTTTATTATTTCATTATTATTAATGTAGTAATATATTTTCATTATTTCATTTTGAGATATGTTAAATGTAAACAGTAATGCTTTATAACATAAACCAGTTATACTATGATGATTACACAATAAGTGTATACAAAAATTGATATGATTATAACAATAGTATAAACTACAAAATTTAATGATGAATAATAACTTATAAAATAACTGTTCCAAAAATTCTCGATATACATATTTTGTTTTATTAAATTTTGTTATAATTTGTATAATTTCCCGTTACTTTTTCCTTTGATTTTTTTCCTTTGACTTTTATTCCTGGACTCTCATCATTACTCTATCCCAGTCGGTATATGTAGTCCATTTCTCCATTTTCTTTGTTCTCAACCTCTCGTTCTTATATTCGACGTATTTTGTTTGTTTCTCCATTAGTAAAGGTAATAAATACAAAGTGATATCAGAGTAGTAATGTTACCAGCTCCAACATGGAAAGCTGTTTTTTATAAAACCTTTTATTTTTTTATTTTACTGATGCAAAAATAAAACTAAAATAATCAAGAAAAGCCAAGTTAAAAATAATCCATATAATTCACATATAATTCGAACAAATATCGTTGGCAGAATATTAATTGTATGTAAGTGATGATGAATGAATTAGCTCTGAAAGACATTAAATATGCCTTACTGTTATAAGAGCGACTACTCGTGCGGACTTTATATACCTGTGGACAAGGAAGACAGTATAGAAATAGCTAAATATATCAGTGTTGATTCGATATATATATATATATATATATATATATATATATATATCAGATGAGAAGTGGAGAAGTTTCTTCCATAGTGTTATTATCTAATTGACATGCATTATAGAGAGACACGTTACCATCAATGATCCTGTGCTTATCTGCGAAGATAGTGACTTGGTTTGTACAACAAATTCATTCTAATCATAGGAATGGGGACGTGCATACTTCCAATTCGTTTTTCATGCAGAATAAGAATCATTGTGAAGATTTCGGAATGCAAAAGAAGGTAAGGTTTTGTCATCACCTTTGTACGCAAATAATTGTGTCTGTAAATGAGCACATACAAACATTTAAAATACTACTTCGTGTTATTATATAAATTGACATTTTGACAAGTGTGGTACAATATGATGTGAGCAATTTTGTTTTATACGGCATCTAGATTATATGCAAGTCGTATATGTAGTACGTGTGTTAAAACAATTTATAAGCAGTATATGTAGTATGTGTGTTAAAATAATTTTAAGTCGTATATTTAGCTTGTGTGTTAAAATAATTTATACGTCGTATACTTAGTACGTGTGTTAAAATAATTTATAAGTCGCATATTTAGTCTGTGTGTCAAAATGATGTATAAGTCGTATATTTATATGTGTGTTAAAATAATGTATGGTTCCGGTTGTTAACGTTCGCGCGACATTTTATATATAATTGTTCAGTAGGTAATTTATATTTATCACGGATTATAATGCAATGCACCTGCAAACCTATATAGAACATAACTAAATGTTATAAACTAAAGACGTTGCTCCACATTAATGGATCTCAGCGATTGATTTTGGATGTAGGGTTATTGGAAATGTAAATTAAAAGCAATAATTAGTGTGTGTGTGTGTGTGTGTGATCTGGATTTTTAACGTAGCTTTAACAATTTTTCAGTCATATCGCTACGATGATTGCAGTTGGGCAGTTTAAAGTGATGTCTAGCACTGGGGCATCATGCCGCATACATGAAGCACGATGTCCTACCCAGTCACATTATCCTGACACCAAGACGACCATTCCTAACACTAACCTCTTAATGCTGAGCGCTAAGCGAGGCAGCTGTTAGTACTATTTTTCTAAGTCTTTGACTCGGCCGGGACGGATTCTCTAACCACTAGGCCACCAGCAATTAGTTGTAGAGATCAATATGTTATTCTTTGGTGAAACAATGCTGATTCGTAAATATATTTTTTTTCAAAAAACCAATAACAAATTACACATGTCTCGCGGTTATCCCTTCGAAGTCGTGCATGCTAGCAGTTTCCATCAAATCGGCGATGACAACAAACACTTTGGAAGCAGACGTGTGAATTATGGCAAAGTACGATAACAACTGTGCAATGTAGGTATGTATGTGGGGATGTATGGATGTGTTATGTGCGGATGTATGTATGTATGTGTGTATGTATGTATGCTTTAACGGCACATCAGCACACCCCTAGACATATAGTGATAAATAATATGCAAAGGTAAGCAATTAATGTAAATATGTTGAAATACTTTAAACATCATATATAATAAAAGAGAAAAGCAACCTGGAGGTAGCTTGTATTATGTGTTCTCCTATAGATTTTCTATTGATTTCCTTTAAATTCTGGTTTTTGTTCGTATCGTAAAACAAAAGGTAATTATTGATTATTTGTCAAGAAAAAAGACGTTATATCTCTCTCTGTCTCTCTGTCTGTATGTCTGTCTGTTTCTCACTCTCTCTCTCTCTCTCTCTCTCTCTCGCATGCGCACTACTGTGTATATATAAGTCTGATGTATAAAAGTGGAAATATAATCTAGACTGGCATCCATTTTGTGTGTCATTTAAATCAACCTCAGCTTTTTAATCTGCTTTGGAAGATATGACTATACTACTTTTCTCTCAAATGCATATATGTACTTGATACTATGTCCGATAATTACAATAAAAAGCCCTTTCTTGTTATGTCATATAGGGTGTGATTTACAAAATTGATTGTAATGTAATCACACATGCAATGACACACACACGCACACACACACACACACACACACATACACAAACACACACATTCGCTGTGATATTTAGAAATACAAACAACTAAAATACGATTGATTTTTAATTTGATTTGTGTTATAATCCCATCCCCCAATTGAAAAGGAAACGAAAATATCTTGACAAATTCGTACAGACGGAAACTTGGACACGCATAGATGGCTACAACGGAAATGAACACACCTACGTCTATATGAAGGGTATTAACGTTTTTCATCATAATATAAATTCAGAATATTCCGTCGGTCTAGTGATTTTGAAACCAGTCATGCTGATAGTTTAATCCACGGACCTGAATGACTCCGTGTGCCAATTATTTGGAAGAATGAGGACCAGTATAGAATAAATTGCGAAAGATAAAATATAGGCTACATGTGTTTAGTTGGCGGGGATTGCTTGATAATGAAAGCTAAGTTTCAGTGAAAAGAATAATATTTTGGAGCATGCAGATCCACAAAATGCCGGAGCTCACGTGCTTTTTTATGCATATAAACTTTCATGAAGTATGTGTATATACCGACAAATATCGGTTAGATCATGAGTGTTCAGAAATAAAAAGTTATTGAATTTGTAATACCATGAAGTTTCCATCGGTTTGCTAATTGAACGGAATTTATACCTTTGATATTAAATGTGAATGGCAAGTAATAATAATAATAATAACAATAATAATCAATGTATTTGTATTTATTCTCGGTTTCTCTATAATGGCGATTGTAAACAAGCAAATAAAAACGAATCTCTCTCGCCTGCTCTATCTCTCTGTCATGATCAATATCTCTCTCTCTCTCTCTCTCTCTCTCTCTCTCTCTCTCTCTCTCTCTATATATATATATATATATATATATATATATATATATATATATATATATATATATATATATGTGCCACAAAGTCGGTGGTATAGGCACTTGTGCGTAACAGACGCAATCGCATGTCGACCGAGTACTTAATTGTCATCGAAGAACACAGTCATTCAGGATTCGTACGTCAGAGGTCAAGGTATGTAGAATTAGTTATAGCGAATTACAAATGTGTCCCAAACAGAACTAATATGTACAGGCAAGGCGATAGGTGACATTTATTCGCTGACCTCGCTTCGAATCTCCGTAGAGTACGAATTAAAACATTCCTTAACCTGTATGATAATAGCATTTGTATTTCTGTCACATTATGCCTAGTATTACAGAGTGCTCTCATATAGAATCCAGCAATAGCAATTTCAGTTCTACTTTGTTTATATTTGTAATTTTATATCTCCCACTCTCTCTCTCACTATATATATATATATATATATAATTCTTTTGTTCAATGTGCGTACCTGTCAGGTAGACAAGTGTACGGTGACTTTAAACTTTGATTGAGCTGATAAAAACACAGAAGATCAAACGATATTGTCAGTTACAATTGAACAAAAACATTAGAAACTGGGAATTAACATACTACCTTGTTGTCATTGTCTTCGCGACGTTTATATAAGAATATATTAATTTGTATCAGGATCAAGAGTAAATAAGTATTAAGTGAACACAAAGGAACCGAAGCTGTTGTTGTATTGCAATTCTATCATTGTTCCGTTCATATAAACAATCCCAAGCGGTATGTCTTGTGCACATACAACTATTCAGGTTCATTCATTCTTTCATGTCGGCATTTAGTTTTACTTTCATTTTTCGTCTATTTTCTACCAAGGTTTATTGGATGATTCGTGAACCTTGCTATATCAGGATTTAATTTACAGTTTACTGTAGCATACTTCAATTGCAACACAGAACTGTATACCCACACATATTTAGAAAAATATCTGTATCGCAGAAAAAAGTATCATGTGGTCGGCCTACCATGGCAGATTTAAGGGAATAATAAAGGTGAAAAGAGGGCAAGTGAAATATAACATAAGCATTTATATCGCTTCAGGCGTTGAAACATTAGTCCTTATGTCAAATGTATCGTACAATAGACGTTGGCAAGGGGGTTTATTGTAAATATGATTCAATTTTAAATAGGCCAATAGACTAGCACAAAACATAGAAATAAGAATATACATATACACATATATATATATATATATATATATATATATATATGTGTGTGTGTGTGTGTGTGTGTTGTATCTGTGTGAATAATAGGTCCTTTTTCTGTTATCAATCCTCATTTAATTTCTCCCGATTAAAGTTAGCATTTCCTTATTATTTGTTGATAGGGGTGAATGCATAAACAGTATAAAATAGAAAATGAAGTTAACGTTTTGGGAAGGGGACTATCGAAAGGGTTTAGAAGGCTAAAGAACATGGCTCTCCGCTCATAGTGTGTTATTTTAGGAATAATGATGCAGTGGCAACGTAACGATACAATGCAGAGAGAGAGAGAGAGAGAGAGAGAGAGAGAACTGATATTAGATTATATGATCAACAGGTGTCATTTATCAGCACATTTCAGCGATAGCGTCGATATGGTTTGAAAGTCACTGGACCGCTTACGCTTAAAGTCGTATGTATCTACTTGAATGTAGTATTCTAAGATTGAATGTACGCAACTTTCAACCATTCGTCTAAATGGATATGCCCTATTTGCAATTAGAGAACTGATTCCACCCAACCAAAGCATTAAGATATAATTTATGATAACGTTCCCAAATCTAGTTTCTCAAAATGAAAATTCACAAAGGCACAGAAAGTATTACTGCTTAGCAAGTAAAATAAGTTTAAACTTTTCTGATGAATAAATATGCTCTATCAATGGCGAGAAATTATGAAACTCGTTCCTTCTTGACCATCAAGTGTCGACTTGCAGACACAGTATTTCACCGATCACGAAATATTTCATTACTCCTTTTTTGAAATTGTTTCCTGTGTGTGTGTGTGTGTGTGTGTGTGTGTGTGTGAATAATTTAATTATTTTCAAATGATCATTTTGGTTTTTAAATTTTCGACACAATATGAACATTTATCACCCTTAATGGATATTCAAACTATTGTATATTCATTGTCCCATCATTCAACTGTATTGATAATGAATTCGGGATATCAAGTTTACAAACCATTGTATATTCATTGTCCCATCATGCAACTGTATTGATAATGAATTCGGGATATCAGGTTTACAAACTATTGTATATTCATCGTCCCATCATGCAACTGTATTGATAATGAATTCGGGATATCAGGTTTACAAACCATTGTATATTCATTGTCCCATCATGCAACTGTATTGATAATGAATTCGGAATATCAGGTTTACAAACTATTGTATGGTAATTCATTTAAACATGTCACTTTTTAACAATTTAAAATGACCGATTTTTAAAATTGTTAATCAACGTCATTCTTATATCCTCTTAATATCTCGCTCAGATAGACTGAAGTCTAAAATGCTGACAGCATTCGTTGATGCTTTTAAAAATAAAAGCAAGTATACGGAGGATTAATCTACACCAGCGAAAATAAAAATTTGAAAAATTGAGAATAATTAGAAGCTGATCACTCAAGGAGATACGACGTGACCTCACCTTCTTTCGATATTTGCATGAATTATGACAGGCATTTTAGTTTATATCCTTTTCACTAGTACGCAAATAACTACAACAAGGGTGGAGTGAAGATTACGCTAGGGTACATTTAGCTCCACTTCATATAAAGACGAAACGCACTGATATTTGACACATAGCTATTAATCTTGATGCTTTGGCTATGAATGGGCGAAGTCACTATGATCCGAATTGAAGTGTATCACGTGGTAGTTACTCTATTTAAAAATAGATTAGCATTGAATTTTTTAAAACAGCTTTGATGTGTAAAACGGAAAAATTATTAGTGTAAAGGAATCATTCAGACAATTTTGAATTTACTTAAAGTATCATGCGGTTTTGTGTAAATATCGTTATGCTATTTAACGAAAACATATGTTCGAAAGAATGTCAAAATTCCTAATTAAACTGAAAACAAATATTAAGGTTGTTGTTAAAAATATAAAAAACTTGGATGATTCGACATTTTTACTGAACAGTAAAACCTAATGCATCTAATGCTTCTTATATCTCTGGGCTTAGAGTATATTCTATTCCTAGTGTATGTCTGTCTGTCGGTCCATATTTCAATATCGGGAACTCGTTGGCTCAGCTAGTCTCGCATGCTTTGCAATGCCATTGGTAAATACACAAATGCGCTTGTCGAGAAGTCACATTTTTCCGGGATGTTTTCTTCGAGGCATCGCTCTTTCATTTTTTAACAGTGTATGATTCAATCTAGTTGAAATATCCAGTCCCACCTTTATTGATGGAATGCCATAATACCTAACGAATAGTATGGTCAAATATCCCATCTCCCAGGATCTGTGCAGTTAGTCTATGCATTGACAACATTACGGTCATCATCACGCACACACGCATATATATATATATATATATATATATATATATATATATATATATATATATATATATATATATATATATATAAACAACTCACGTTAGTTTCAATTGTTTCAGAAGTTTTAGATTTATTGCCCTTTTTGCCTTTCAGCTTAATGTACTGAATGAAACATTTTGTGAGTGTAATAAGCCAGCAGTTTTTGATGAATAATCATGGTACACGCTAATCATCATATCATCATATGCATGTCGACAAATTACTTTTGAATCGCTATCTTCAGTTTTTCACCTTTCTAAAATGTAGCTTAATGTAGTGTACAACACACTCCTGTTGAGGGGCCCCGAATGACCCAATGGTCTAAGGCGCCCACCGTTACGGATCACTTCCTTATCATGACCTCGTGGGTTCGAGTCTCAGGTTCGGCCATTGTGGGTATGTGAGAAAGCTTTCAGGTAGCTTCTCGTGGATCGGGGGTTATTTCCGAGGATTTCGCGGGTTCGTCCTCCATCCTATATACTGGCCGCCATGTACCTTGTGCTGAAAAATGGCGTCAAACCTTACAACAATAATAACTAAAACAACAATCATCTTGGTGCAAGGCTTCCACATTTTATCATTAAGCTTAAGTGATCTCTGTGAACCTTTGTACTTTCTACGATCCTATCCATGTATATGGCGTTAAACCCTACAATAATAATCCTGTAAAACTTCGTACTTGAGTCTTTGTGTTTCTCTTAGTGTATGCAAAAATTATTGACCACTTGACCTACTGCTTATGCAGTGTCTGACAGAAATTGGTGTTATTTGAATTCAAGAACAATGTGATTTGCTTATAACAATTCTGTCTGGTGCAAATCGGGACCTATGTCGCTATTTGGCGACCTTTTATAAGCGGCACACCTATTTTCTGGCTCTCTCCTCTGGGAATTTCTATAATAAGATCCATCAGTCTTTGACCGCCTTATAAACCTTATAGTTATTTGGCATGTTTCCTTTAGCGACAGGTGATATAAATGTATCATATTTCAATAGTTTGAAAATATAGTAAACTAAAGTGTAATTGTCTGATGGGAATATTTAAAGGGTTTACAGTTATGGCATGTACAACAATTGTTGAATGTACTTTAAAGATCTTAATCAACTAAATATTTTAAAAATCTTTTAAAAGCAATCAAAAAGTTAATTACCAAAATCAATGACGAATCTGTCAAATTTCAGTATTCATCTGTAAATTTAAAGCTTGAAGGCAGCATTTAAATATATTTTCAAAGTTTAAATAAAAGGGACCATTGGGTAATTCGTATGAGTGTCGGGCACAACGGCTTTGCAGAAGTGAGGACAATTAACTAAGGTCAGCAAGTTACAAGTAGAGTGTCCATTTTCACTTGCATATATTCTGTTGTAACGCTTCCATCAAATGGGTATATTAAGTGCAATATAACATCATGGCGTATATGCTTTGTTTATATATTATTGTCCAGCTGTACAACTCACGTCCTAAGAGTTTCTGGAAAGAAATACGAATAAGGTCTATTGCATAGCATGAGAAATTACAATGATTCCTTTTATAGTCGCCTTGGATGCTTATATGTGCTTGTTAGATTGTTTTATGCGTCTTATATTTTATGTCAAGTTAATACAATAAAAAAGATTATGATTATAGATTTTGTAATGTTAATAACTATAGATATTCAGTTTCAATTCAATAGATATTATGTTTTCTGCTTAATGTACATACAAATAATTTTACTATAGAATCTGTTTGGTATTGGACAAATTTCAAAAATTTACATGCATAAGTTCTATCCCATACCATTGATTTGTTTACCTGAATTGTTCATAATGTTCTCTCCTCATTACAGATTATGTATGTGTGGTTAATAATTATACACAAATTGTAAGTAATATGTTCGTTATGGTTGTATTTTTGTCCATAATAGCATTCGCCACTTTTTAGTACTTGCACTAACGTTTGTAGTTCACGTTTGTCCTCTGTTAATTCTTGACGCTGCTTGTGTGTAAGCTTATTATATATATATATATATATATATATATATATATATATATATATATATATATATATATATATATATATATATATATATATATATAGAGGCGGGAGAGCACATATGTATTTGACATAACCTAATCTATTTTGGCTTGAAGCCACAGAAACACAGCTCAGCTACTAACATGAACTAACATCTGCAAAACAATGATACCCTCTTGATTGAATCTGCTGACGGAATGGCATCCAAAATTAAGTGAATTACGTTGTAGGTGCGTCAGTAGGTTAGTTTAAAGAGTAAAGGAGAAATTGAGTAATGTAATGGAAAATACAGTCAAATATGTTCGACTGTTCTAGTCAGTACTGTGATGGTTTTATACATATTGTCTAATTTATTTGATGAAATTAATATTGTAATCAGCGAACAAAGAGATAACAAAGAGCATGGTTCAGATTTTATTTTTAATTGTATGTGGTCACTGCATTAAACTGTTACTACTTTGGACGTCACATTATTAAATACATACAACCCGATGAAGTCAGACACGTTGCTAAGCAAATCAAATAGTTCTTTACTCGACAGATATGGGGCAATATAGATTGAACTTTACTTCATCGTAAGACGATCATGTTTTCCTTTGCTCTTATGCTGCTACAATTGGTTTTAATTTAATGCAATTGATGAAGTCTAAAACGTGAGAGATTGAAACATACAATAAATTAAATTAGGAAATACAATTACCAAGAGGAATAAATAAATATTGAACGTTTGTTCGTAAATAAAACCTTGGATGATTAACATGGACCGCTTTTACAATTTGTATCTTCTACAAACTTCTAATGGTTGAAAAGTAGACGAATGCTGCCGGTCATGTCATCTTTCATACCAGCCATCATCAAATGATTCATGTAGTAGCCTATTGTCTCGGATGATGTACATTTTACTATCGTAGTTTTGAGGGTTTTTTTTGTTTGTTTTGTTATAGAAAATACAGGTATTCTGATATTCACTAATACAGAAACAGTAATAAACTGATTATTATTTGTCATATATTTTAATTGGTTTGAGAATAGTTTAAGGAGTCTATCATTCAATTCATATTAAACTTTCTAAGACAAAATAATGGTCCGCTTGAATATGAGATACATTTTCAATCATAAATACATAGTGTTCTTTCTTTCGTCAACATTTAATGATGTGGCAATAACCATGTAAAATACATGTTTTTCACAACGTTGGTATAAGATTGTGTTTTTGATTACGTCGGCAAATAAAGCTCAGGCAAAGCTTCTAAAACATTCGAAATTAGCATAACTTTAGTAATATTGTGACGTACAATGGCACATATATGCATTGACCATAACAGTACGTGATTGTGTTGTTTTTTGACAAAGTTAATATGTAACGTTTTACGTTGTAACAATGTCGTGTTTAACTTTACTCTGGTCGTTTTTTTATCGTTTTAATTATTAAACGAATAACTGAAAGAAAACTGCCATTTGTGTTAGAATATAGTGCATTAGTCAGCGTTTATTATTACGAACATACGAACCGAAGTTTGTAGTTCTTCTTGTACTGGCAGTATACAATTTATTTTTGAGGCCATTAAGTATCTGCTATTGTTTACTGTCAAGGTAAGAAAATTGATTAATTGATATATAATTCGCATTATTGATTACAATAAGTAACATTTATATTGTGATACAGATATTTTATCATGGCCGATTGTTCTGCTGTCGTTGACACAATCGTGCCAATGTAAACTCCATACCGTGAGGCGATTCCATTTCTAACCAAAGAAAGTGTGTTCCATCGACCAACATGTTCAGTCTATACATAGACCGAAACAATTGTTTTACGTATTTCTAATACCTTTATCTGACTCGTATTAAGAAAGCAGTAATTGATAAACGGGATGGGAGGTGAGTGGCAGGTTGTAAATAATATTGGGCATGTGTAAATTTACTTAATCAAATCCTTCGAGTTAACGTTTCTATTGCGAATGCGCTTAGCTTTAAAACTTAAAGTGCCATACCAGTGTATATAACGTAAATACAATTCAATATTATTTGAATAGAAAATCAATTCTGGAAGCGGTATAAAAAACCCCGGTGAAAAAATTCGCTAGAATAACTGAGAAATACGCTCTGGTGTGTTTTCGAAAATAATACACATCGGACCAATTTTATCGCTCGGTAATTTCCGGAGTGTGTAGATCGCCTGACGTCATGTTTTGAACACACACATTACTTCCGTTTCTATCGAAACATAAACAAAGCACTTGTTCCGTTCCATATTAGCTAGTTTGAAAAGTTTTATTATCACACTCATACCAAGAGGAGATCGTGGAGGTACAAGCCAGGGCAGCGGGGTCAGGTGAGTTAGAGCAGATTGTTGGAATCCAAATGCTGATGGGTTTTCCATGCATTCCTTTCCGAAAGACCAAGCACTTCGTCGCAGGTGGACAGATTTTGCTACAATCTAAAGAGCAAACTGGGATGGTCCGACGGAGTTTTCTGCCCTCTAGGCTCTACTCCTTTCAGTTCACACCAGAATGCTTCCCATTTAGGTATAAATTTGATGTTGAGCATATGGGTAGGACACCAAAAGAAAGTCAAACTCAACGATGCTGCTGCTCCGTCATTCCACTGAGTGAAGGAAACTGACAACCAAGCCAAGGTAACTGCAAACGTATCAGAAACTTCAACACCAAAGCATCAACTGTGTAGGCTTGAAATGTTGTCACCATCAGGGTTAGTAACTTGTTAAGTGTCACCACCAAAGAAAGTAAGATGGGGCTATTCAAATAGAGAAGTTGCAAGGGTGAGTTTTTAATGACATGTAAAATATTATATATATGATATTCAACAGATAAGTCACTGTAACATTTACATTTCTACCCTATAGAACGTTTTTACATAGTTTTCAAAACAAATGCATTAAATATCTAATCAATCAAGAACTGAGATATAAACAGTGGATAAATAATCACAATTTTCATGTTGCCTTCAATTTTGTATGACCATGTGAATAAAAAAATCTTTCTACTGGTAGATTTAGAAGGCCTACATATATTTTTCATTGTCGGACAAATGTGTGAATCAGATTACGTATGTGTGAATCAGATTACATATAGATATTTACAAACGTGACGAGGTTTATTCCCATCCGCAATGAATACAAATCTGAATAACACAAAATGTAGTAGAAATTATACAATATTGTATTATGATTTTTTTCAGTGGTGGTGATATCATGTTCAACATATTTTCTGGCGTATCTTGGCAACAATCATTTAAGTCCATCACGTTTTTCAATTAGTAGATTTATTTCTTATTGATCAATGATATTTGGTATGCAAAAGCATCTGATGGAGCACATGTCATATAGGTATGTGACTTTGATTTAACTGTATTGGTCTAGTAATTTATTGAATTTAGATATTATTTTGTTAGTGCACACTTTATTTTCATGCAAGATAGCATAAAACCAAGCTTTGGTGAATATATTTTATAACCTATAGGATCTAAAGTATTTGACAAGCTTGAAGAGATTGTGACAGCAGACAAATGAAAAAATCTGTACCAATGCTGTCATCTGGACAACAAGCTTCAGGGATACAACTCTGTGATCTATTAATTTGCACCCAAGATGACTGGTTTCTCCTATCATGGAATGCTTTCATGGTAAAGCTTAAATTATTGCACACACAAAAATTCTGATTCAGGTTTTTCAGTGTTTTATTTATAGTCCAGTATATTCATATTCAAATTAAATCATAGATATCAAGATCTGATCTTTTGACATCCTACCATGTAAAATTGTATAACAGTTTTTAGTGTTTTGGAATATTTGCAAATAAAGTATTTATACAAATAAATTATCTGTATTCTGATAGAATGATATACTGTATTTTGCATCTTTATTTACTTTGAAATAGGCTTTAGCTAGCTGCATTACATTTTAATGAAAAAGTCAAGGAGATAAAGCATGCACTAAGGATGTGAGAGCCAGATATATAATACTGTGTCCAAAGTACAAGAAAGGAGAATATACTGTCAGGAAAATCCTTGTCGACTCAACATATGGCAAGAATATACATTAGTAATAAATGAACATGAATGCTTATACCACTTAGAAAATATAAATACTGTTGTACCAAGTGTATGTACCTATATTATTTTTTTAATTATTAAATTCAAACAGTAAAGGCAAAATATTTGTTAAAGTTGACACTCCTTTAATTTGAAAGGTCATGAATTTTCCCTGTGGTAAAATAGTAAAAATATACAAACAATTGTAAAGACAAATACTTTTAATTCATGTATTAACTTCAACAAAAGGTTGCAGTTTTTGGCTTGTACAATACAATGCATATTAAATTTAATTTGCAGATTATGTCAAATGTCTGATGAAAACAGCATTCACAATTGGACAGGTGTCTCACATGAATGCTGAAGGAGTAAAACTTATGGTAGATGTATCACCACCATTATGTAGTCTGCATGAGAGGCCTAACAAGGATATTGTTACTCAAAATCTTGTTAGCATGTTTAATTGCTGTCATCATCATGAAAGCCAGTGTAGTTCAGGTTTTGATCAGGAAAGGCAGTACGGATCCTCTGAAGAACACATGATAGAATGATGACCCTCACTTCCTTGCCCAAGAAGTGCCAACACCACAGAGCAAATTGTCTATATGCTGTATACCGATGTCTTCTGAAATAATAATTTGAAAATTGAGTTGAAATAAAATATGCATTATGCATTAGATAACATTTGGAAATCAAAAGTTTTAGTAGATAGTATTAGTAGTGAGCCAGTGTGATTTATCTTTATTTTGTATACCAGTAAAGTTAAATGATTCCAGTATAATCTATGCATGCATATATATATATATATATATATATATATATATATATATATATATATATATATATATATATATATGACCATCTTATTTTGCGACACAAAAATGAAATAAAAGAAAAAAATTTTGTACCTGTATATGTGTTGTTTTTTGACATGATTCATCGGTATCACTGGTATAAAGGTTATACAGTGTAGGCCTCCAGAACATGGGTTCAATCCAACAAGATGTCATAAAATGACTTGAAAAAGTGGTTAATTTATTTGCTGTATTAATAACCCCGATACTATGCTGTCATGCATACATCATGAAAGCAAAAGTTATGAAAACAAAAGAAGATGAAAAATTACTCCAATATTTTACTTACTCATTTTCTTGTTCTGGATGTTCTCCAAATTGTTGTCTATACTGGTAGTATGCAACTTTTAAAACATGGATGTCGAGACAAACTGCAGTGAACCCTGAATGGTGTGCTATACACTGTATCTCCTGATATTCATTGCGGATACTTGTGACCTTGTGTATGTCACAACAACATACACATTCCCTTGCTGTAGGCATTACCAAACAATGTCCACATTTACACGTAAAATAGAGTTTTCTTCTTTAATGCATTGTGCTCTGCTTGTCAAATTTAATCTCATATTTATGAACACATCAGTAGCACAGTACAATGACAAAAACTGACTAAAGTCAGGAACAGATAAAACGTTTAGTACAACACTGTAAATTTACATTAGATATGAAAGAAAATAGAAGTTGCAAGAAGATGCTTACCACAGACAGAAAAGGTTTATTTCATAGTTTATCAAAATCAACTAGTATCATACATATAAGAAATTCGAAATTTTAACTTATAATACAGAATACATAATATGAATTCAATTTTAATGTTATGAGGGTAATATCCTGCCTATTTCAATAGTTGTGAAAAAAGCGGACCTCCTTTCCTAGAAATCTTAAGTACTTCTAAATCATATCAACTTGTTCACAGGTTTTCAAAGCTTACAACTGTGATCCGATGTACCTTTTACTTATCAACGTATTGATACGTCTCTGCCCATGAAATGCTATACACTTGTGCAGCCTTTATTACAGGTGAGAAAAAATCCAAATTTGTAAAGGAACAGGAGACTGTCAATATCGTCGGATACACATATTTATCGTAACTTAGGCCGTAGACATATTTAGAAAACAATTACCATGAATTGTCCGTCAATCTATCCTGTCTTTCTTCTTCGTCATCTTCATCTGCAACTTCGGATTGTTCGGTATTGGAAATACAGGGTTCAAACTGGTACGGATTAATTTGGATGACGATACCAACTGAGCCTTTGTTTACAACAAGTGTTCATAACGTGACGTCACGCTTTGTTTGCACATGTCAGATTTTTGTAGAACTAGGATGAAATATCAGTTTATAAACTTCCTTTTTTTAAATAATTGTTTTGAATCATCTTAACGGAAATAAGTACATGGAACAAGTCACATGAATTGTTACTACAACCCTATTTATTGTTGATTATAACTGATTTTACTATTTTGAGAAAAGGATTACTACATCCCATGTGTAGTGTAGTATACATCTTTGGATAAGAATGAAATATGTGCTGTGCTAGAGAGTATAAATTTAATATGCATATAACAAAACATATCTTGAATTCTTCGAAAGTAAGACATAAATTACATTGAAAACAGTAGCATTACACTAGTTGACTTGAATATTTGAATAGAACATTGTTTAAGCATTAATATGTTATTCTTAATTTGCAGGAGCCTGGGCAGCAAAATACACATGTTGACTTTGCAAGAGAGGAAACCGAATTTGATTTTTCATCTTTAAATAAAACTTCAAATCAACATACAAATAAAGAGATAGTAAAATATTTTTTAACTGATTTCTTTTTTCCACTATACTTCTTTCTTGTTTTTTCATTATCCTTACTATCTGTCATGTTCAGGTTATCTAGACAGCATTATAACAAATTTTGTAAGTTGCAGAGTGCAATTTTATATATGCTACTTTGAAATAGTTTGTGAATGTTATCATGAATCACGGCCTTCAGAATGTGGAAATTTATAAGTTTGCTTGATTTGTGAACCAGTGTGTCTTGAATCTAATAGCTACTCCTACTGTTTTGGTTAAATGACTGGTTATGCTAATTTGTTTCAAATGAAACGTTTGCCGATCATACATACACACGGTAGCCTTGTTGAAAATCTTGCTATATCTAGTTCTCTTAGATGGATGGTAAAGTTAACATATTTGTAAAGTTTAAGTTATGGGCTTTCTTGCCAGCATTAAGTCATATGGATTTTTGATCAATATTGGTTTTGACTCTGGTCACAATTTTGTAGAAATGCTACATTATGACGTTTAACAACTACGTTATTTCAACATTTCAGAGAGATCATCAAATTACGTTACCAAACAGTTGTATGACTATGTTGCTTTATCCTTAGTACAACGTTCTTGCAAACTTGTAGTAACGTCGAATATTTAGTTTCAACGGAAAGCCTTTGTAGAAATACAGCACAATTAGAGAACGCTTCAGTGATTTTGATTTTACGTATGAAGCTGTCTATATATTTTAGAATGTATATCATTTTTCGTGAAATATGAGCAAGACACATATTTGATAGTAAGAGTGGAAGCTTTCGATTATGCAGACAAATTCTATGTTACACAGGTAACGGTAGAGAGATAAAATGTGGCAAAGGAGAGGGCAAGAGAGAGAGAGAGAGAGAGAGAGAGAGAGAAAACAGTCATTTCATTGAATATTGAATGTAAATCCGGGTCATGGGGACGTTCCTAGGTTTTCAGTCCCCCCGCAGAATGAAACGAACATAAGCACTCACACACACAAACGTAGAATCATCCGTCACTTGAAATATGACCACGTTTATTATGTATCATGCAAACTATGAGTATACAGCACATCGACTTTTGCTTTGGTGCCCTTTCGAGGAAAGTTAATGCACTTTTGAAATTAAGAAACGCTTCTCCCAACACTTGACCTGATCAGGCCCTGAATGTTAATATCTGAAGTTTAGGATAAATTAATTTTAAAACAAATGATGAGACACCCTTTGCTTTGCGATTATGTGTTATTTGTCTACAATGTAATTGCAAAAAGCTGATATTGTGTAAAACATGTCAGCCTTCTAATATAAAGAGTTTATTCCTCTGCTCTGATGTGTATTACACTTGAAAAACAGTAACATTTCACAGAAAACATTACTCCATGAGTAACGATTTGGCGTGATATCTTATCCATATAAGATGATTATATATTAAGGCATGCAGCCTGACAATTTCACTGATTGTCTTATTAATAGGCACGATGTGGTTTTTGATGAACTTCGTCTTCACATGTTCATGTGACACTTTTCAAGTTGATCATATTAAACCTTTAATATACTCACTATGTTGAAAGAAACACAAAAATATAAAAAAATGAAAGCAAACAGACCATTGAAAATAATATTCCAAACTAAAAATGTAGACTTGAAATAAAACATTGATATGGAAAATGTAGTCATCTATATTCGAATTCACCAACCACAATCATTTTGCAATTTTACTCATCTTTTAAATTTATAACATGAAAACTGAATGATAATATGCCGAAAGAGAGGTAACAATATGCATACTACGTTTATTTGGTCCCTGTATCAGACAATTCATATTCTCAACCTGAGACCTTATATGTACATTACCTTGATAATGTCGGGCACATTGAAAGGTAATTCAAATGGTTTGTTACTTGATATAGAAAGTTCAATATTGATGGAAATTCACTGCATCTTCTAATGATGACTGTGTCTTTCGCTTTTATTTTGTTTAAATAAGTATCAATCGATGAAGGCAAACATTTGATATAATCATAACAAAAAAATGATTGAAAAATAAATCTTATCATGTATTAAGACGGGTTGTTTATATATAAATTGTATGCGTTCATTGCGATAGATGGTTAACCATCCGGTTTATATATCTTATACACACATGATCTCGATGAAGTCATACAAGTTGCCCTGAAATTAAATTCTTTTTTTACTTAATAGAGATAGGTAAAAATGGATTGAAATTCACTGCATGTTTGAAGTTGAGCATATAGTCCAGTGTTATTAAGTGATATAATAGGTATAAATTGATGAATTCAAACATTTTAGATATTCGAGTTTTAAAATATGGTTGAAAATCGAACTATCATAGGAAGAGACCATCCATTTCAAATGTACCACCATTGCATATAGATATTTCTTCAGGCATCGACTTGGTCATGTATTATTGTGCTATGTATGTTGTTAGATAAATATAGGTTCGATGTCCGTAGCTAATTCTATCGATATACTAGTATTAGCATACATTATTCTCTACCAGATTGGAAGGAATCACAATGACTACAGTAAATTAGCTCGCACATGGATCTGAAACCATATATTTTACAGTGTTTGCTTACAGTGAATGATAGCTATTAATAGCTATTAGCTTTTCCACTTCAATATATGGTAATGCTGAAATATTCCTTAGTTAGTTTGAAAATGTGTCTTCCGAATTTTATTTGAATTGTGAAGAAATTAGAGGTATATATGTATTAGTTAAAATCATATGCCATAAAAGAGCATTGTGTGCTGCTTGTGCATGGAAAAAATGAAGAATAGTTATAAAAACATTTTGCGTCGAAATATCTTCATGTGACAGCAAGGCAGAAAAGTAATCAAAAGTGGACAATAAGTTTAATATGGCCATGCATTTATCAGGTGAAATATTTTAATAAATAAATCGAACATGCTAATATTTAGACGCATTGCAAATTTAATACACTAATAACATATCGTTGTCTATATGATGTCGGAAACATCTGAATTAAGTGTCTTTTCCACAGGACACAATGATATATACGGCCAAGGATGCTTTTGGTGTTCATCGAATCAGGTATCTTGGATTTCGTGTCGGCTTTACAAGATTTAAAACAATCAATGCTAACGCAGTCAAACAGCTGAGTGACAATATCTGAATTAACGTGTCTATTTACGTCCATGCTCGCATTAGATTTGGTTTACTTGCATTCACCCGTTTCAACAGGATAATGAATCGATATACCCAGGCTCAGGAGTAAATATGTAATTTGATATTGCATCTTCAAAAATAACTCTAAGCCATATAAACTTATTCCAATGGATGTTCTGAACATGTATTTAGTAAACGGAGATGCTTTCATGCTTGATTCGGCATACTGTTATGTTGTCATACATAGATGTATATAAAGAAGTATTTGTTCAAGTATGTTCAGCATATGAAGTTTTAGTTTCAACGACAACTGTGAAAAGTAACATTGTAACCTGGCCATAATTGAAAAATGCCTTCAAATAATTTTTAAATTCACTAATCACTAGAATTCCCCTTTTATCGTTACTAATCACTAGAATCCCCTTTGTTAGTTAGTGTTCAAGGTATTGTAGAAAATATATTACTTGTTTGCATCAAACTTGAATGATACGCAATGTCTTTCCTATTTTGTTTTTTCACTACAATGCATAATGAGCCATGTTCCATTTATATCTAATTAGGATCATTACGAAATATAATTACTTACATAAATAAGTATTTTCCTGTAGCACTGTAGTTTGGTGATTAAGAACTGTAATCATCATTAGTTGATAATTTCTTGTTTCCTTTTCAAAGGGAAGCACATGAATAAATCAGTTAAATTGAAACACACTCTCTGATTTCGTTGATGTCTTGTATAATGTTTATTTGCAATAGTGAAACATAATTTAGTCCCTTGCACCTTATTCAGGAAGCGGTTTATGGATATACTAAAGCCGTGGTGTAGAGGTGTGATTGGATATAACATTACCAATTTAAGCTTGACGAAATGGCAAGGCAGTAAAAATGATATTCAGAACAGGTGTTTACAAAACGATGATAATTTCATTGATGAATCGGTAGAAGGAATGTGATGGTAATGGATAATATATTCAAATATGTTCTAGTTGACCATTCATTATGATTTCGTTATTTTGATTTGTCTACTATATTTCATGGATAGAAAATTATAATCGGCAAAATTAATGATAACGACATGAAAGTTGCACACTAATTTAACGTGATACTGTTGCAGATAAGTACTAATTTAGATGAGAGATCTGATAAGCATAAACAGCTTTTATGACGTCATGAATGTTGCCAGGAAATTTAAATGTCGTCCTACGTTTTATGGATAGTTCCATATGGACTGAAATTCACACATCATAAGATACACCAATGCTACCAATCATGTCATATTTTATATCAAAAGATTTGTCTGTAGTGTTCAGTGTCCGAGACTTGTGGACGCATTCTTGATATACAAAACAACGATACGTCAACATTAATTGATTTAGCGGCATAATTATGTTGACTATCACATTTGGGAAATATATGTTCTCGTTAGACACCAGTCATTTTAACCATTTGAAATATGTTTGTTACCTGGAATGAAAAAGATTATAAGTATATATTATTTAGATCATAATTTATTTGGTAACAGAAACGTGTGCTGATTGTTTGTGAGAATCATTCAGAATAATTAATGATTACATCATCGGATGGATAGGTTACGGTGGTTGCAAGGCAGAAACGTAACTAAAATTGATCGATATATTTTAAATAGGTATGTTTCTTTCAGGTGAAATGTCTTAATAAATGAATATACTTTTTAAATACTGGTATGTGGGGGTTCACATGTTGTGGCTGCGTTGTTAAGACAATATTAATAGATCTTTGACTATATTATGTCGAATAAATTAGAATGAAATACCTCCTGCGACGGACACACAGGGATAAACAACCAGGGATGCTTTCGAATGTATTGAATCTGCAACACTTGGGTTTCGAGTCCAGACCTTTACGGAAAACACAGTCTAGCAGCTTACTTATTTTCTTTAATGCACACAATTCATCTGTTTTAACGAGACGTATCCTCTTCACGCCATGACGTATCGATATACCCAGGCTGATGAGTACAGATGTGATTTCATGTATCATAATATATTAAAGTCCAATGTTTTGTTGCAGACTGTATGTCGAACTAAATTTAAGTTCATAACATAGTATGTGTGGCATTGTGTATAGCAGATTAAGTTATGTTTAAAAAATTAACTGTGAAGAGTAATGTTGAAACCATGCAGTTTAATTGAAAAATGCATTCATAAATTTGTAAATGTATGATTCATTAGAAAAAATTATTTTCAATGTTTTGATGATAATAAGATCAGCAAACAGTGAGACAACAATAGAGACAGATTTCTAATAAAAACATTGTAAGCAATCACAGCAGTAAATGATTAAACGTTTAGGAAAGTTATCTGATATACACGTGACCTTGCTGAAGTAAAGCCGATTGCCAGGCAATGAATATGTTATTATACGTAATACATACATATGTCAAAATCAATTCAAATTCACATCATTTTAAGAGGATTCAGATTTCTTTGTTGATATTTCGAATATATTTTGAATAGGCATGTGTCTCTCAGGTGAAATGTGTTAATAAGTAAATATAATTTGCCAACATTTGTCTCTCTTGCAAATTTAAGTACACGTCTGGGGGCTCAACCATATTGTTATTGCGTTCTTAAGATACTATTAATCGATGATTTACTATATTATGTCGACACGCCGAAATAAACGAACCAGGTCTGATAGTGGTGAGTATCGAACCGGCAACTCTTGGATTTCCTGTCCAGCCATCTACTTGTTAAGCAAGCACGGCAGACACAGTCTAGCAAGTGCGATTGAAGATCTGAAATACCGTATGTTTTTACTTTTATACACGCATTCAATCTCGTTTAACAGCATGCATCAGTTACACCAGAATGATGTGTTGGTATAGCCAGGTTGAGGAGTAGAGATGTAATTTAACATGGCATCTCCAAAATTAGCTCCAAGCCACATAACTCTGTCCATAGGATGTGCTGATCATGTAGTTAATAAAAGGTGATGCTTTCTTGCTTGAATCGGCAGACTGTAGGTCAACAAATGTAAAGGTAACAAAAGGGACCGAGTTGTTAAAAAATAAAGTGTAAGTAATCACTGCAGTAAATGATTACTATCTGGTTGAGTTATCTGATGCACACGTGACCTTGGTGAAGTAATTCAGGTTGCCAGGCAATGAAACTGTTATGCTAAGTAATAGATATATTTCACTATGGGTTGAAATTCGCATCATTTTAAGATGACCGCGTTTACTTTTTAGTTATGTTCCTTGAATCAGTAGTTATGATAAAGTCAAACGTTTTAGATATTCAAAATTGAAACCTAGCAACAACTGAAGCATCTAATTATCAAATGGCATAAGTGATTCAGTTCAAACGTTATGTCATTAGAGAAAAGTGATCTGCTTACTGATGAGAAACATAACGAATAAATGATATTTTATTTTGTTTCATGTGCAAGAAATGTTTTTCCTTCTCTGCACAACAAACCAATATAAACGACCAAGGCTGCTTTGGGTGCGAATCGAACCAGCAACTATTGGGTTTCATCTACAGCCTTCTGCATTTTAAACAAACACGGCAAACAGAGTCTAGAAGCTGAGGTTCACGATATGAAATATATTACGTCCAATCTTTCATACACGCATTCAATCTGTTTTAACATCATACTCTCATATTTACCAGGATGATGTATCGATATGGCCAGGATGAGGCGTAGAGATGTTACTTGTTATGATGTCTCCTAAATTAGCCATAAGGCATCTAAAAAATGGATGTACTGAACATGTATTTAGTAAAAGGTGAGGCTTGAATCGGCAGACTGTATGTCGCCTTAAATATAATTTCATAATATAGTAATTGTGAAATTATGTATAGCATATGAAGGACTGTTTTTAACTTTAACTGTGAAGAATAATATTGAAACCGGGTAGTGGAACTGAAAATTGCATTTAAATATATTTAAATTTACTAATCACAAGAATCCGATCATTTTTAGCTATTGCTCTTAATTCATGTCTGTTGTATTATATTACTAATTGTGACGCAGTATGAAATGTATAAGGGGCGCAATATCATTTCTAAGCAACATCAAAATCTATATTCACTCATTACTTTGTTTCCAATATAATGTGAAGTCGAAACGTACAGCGCAAGATATGTTTTTTCTTTTATATTTCCACTGACACACAATACAAAAAGTCAAACTCAAGCCAGTGTCCTTTATCACATTCATCATCAAATCTTTACACATTGTTCGGAGATATTCAGACATGGACTTATCAAATTAAGTATTTGAACTATGGACATTGTTTCCACCATTCGAAAAAAAAACAACACTGTAAGTCAATTTAGCTTACTGTTTTGATAACTACGAAATTTATTGAACATCAATTAATAACTCCTATTTTTGTGTAATATTTGGCGATTGTCTAAATGTATAATTATCCTTCACTTCGATTTGTGGTTCTATGTTTGGGGATCTTTTAGGGGTGGGAATGTTAGTTTTCTTCCATGCTTGTTGAATATTAATTATTAATCATAGGCTGTTTCAATGCTTGAAGGTAGATATCTAGTCACAGCTTAAGTACGTTTAGTAATTGAGAGAACAAACTGATGTACATGTGAATAATAAGTGTTCTTTCATGCTGATTGATACGGTCATGCATGCGGTCTAATGTTACTAAATAATGGAAAATAATATTTTTAGATGGATATTTACTTTCGTTACGAGTTATTTCTTGTCGTTTGTAAAATAGGACAATTGGGAAAGAGTTATAACTTTTTTTAAAGATAAAATGAATGGTTCACTCCTGGTTTGCTAATACGAAAATATAAATTTTTATTGTGCAAAACAGAAGTACGATACATAATGCTTATGCAGTGCATAGTTGCATACATTCATAAATAGTTGAACAAATAATGTCGGTAGAAAACAGGTGTACAAATATAGTCTCGGGGTGATAGCTAACGTTAGAAGATAAAACGAACAATGTCCTGTAATTGTGATGTTAATATATGTTTTATCCTTACAAACCATTAAGCCAAATCATCGTGGTTGGTATTACAGTTACCATTATCACGTAAATTCATATAATTACTCCTGAGGTGTGAAACTAAGTTTGTGCACTTCCATGGTGTAAGCTATACTGTCAGATACGAACTTGCCAATGATTGCTATCTTGCCCATCTTGTGAGATTCATTTTTGTTTATGACTGAACCTTGTTGGATGCATCCGGTGTATGTTGTGTTATTTTGACTTAAAAATGTTAATTTAATCAAACATGTTTCAACGTCTTGTAATTAAAATCTAAGGATAGCGATAGTTACAACTAGACCAGTTCATACAGTAGATGTTTTGTAAGGACGTATTTAATGGTATGAATAAGCATATTCAGTGTGGTTGTACTTGACTGAACCACGCACTGAGTATACAAGCAAAAGCAAACTGCTCACACATCTCGTGTAAAATAGCATTCTGATACCATTTAATTAAACATATATGGAACCAAATCTGTTTAGTTATTTCTTTGCTGTTTTCCATTCCAGCATGACATAACTAGCCATCTAACATGCACACGTAATACTTCACGTAAACATCTCAATTGAAAATGTTTGAAACCTTTCAAAGTCGAAACCCACACCCATATCAATATTTCTTTATAGATTGTACTTATTTTATTATTGATATATAATGACACGTCAATATAAGGTTTCTAACAGTGGATACTCCTTTATTAAGATTTCATTCTCATGCATTATTTCGTCAAATTGTCACCTCTAAACGAAAATAATTACTCAGATGATAATAAATGCAAACAGTAGTCATCGTGTGTATCATTTATGTCACAGAGCACATATCCGTTTTTACTAATTGAGGAATATTTAAGACAAAAAGGTTTCCAATCTAATGAAAAATGCACACACATAAGACAAACGTAAATTCATTGAAGTTAAAGAAAAAATATCAATCCTCGTTTACGTCTAATGTTAATCATTGTTAATTATTCACATCACTGAATAATGCTATCGATGTTTGTTGATGAAAATATTCATCTTTTAGATTACGAAGACACTATATTATATGTCGTTCTCTGCTTTTTTTCTCCACACGAACTGTTCATTATATCATGAATAGCGCAGAACGCGTAATAACTAATTACCATTTATTTTTTACAAATCACTTTCTCCTAAAACAAATCAGCATATCATTCATGCTTTTCAGATAAAGAATTTTACTTAATACATGCGATCGAAGTACTGATTAGCTATGTATGGCAATTATCCTCTTTGAAATAATAATCTCTGCCTGTTTTTCTATGTTACTAATTGTAACACTGTATGAAATTTACAGGGGTAGCAATATCAGTTATGAGCAACATTTAAAGCCGTATTCACTCATTACTTTGTTTCCAATAAAATGGAAAGTCTGAATTTGCAAGGAACATATGTTTATTTAGTTTCCACAGATACACAATAACAAATGTCAAACTCAGAACTCAGGACAGTGTCTTTTATCCCATTCATCATCCGATCTTTACATATTCTCGGAGATATTCACACATGCACTGATGCTAAGAAATATATGAAATATGGACTTTGTTATCATTTTTAAAATAAAACAACTCCAGGTCAATCCAGCTTACTGTTTTCATAAATTAGAATATTATTGAACATTCCTTAATAAAACCTAGATTTGTGTAATATTTGACGATTGTCTAAATGTATAGATAACCCTCGTTTCGATTTGTGGTTCTTTATTTGTTTGGGGATTTTTGCGGGAAGGGAATTTTAGTTTTCATCTCTACTTTGTGAATAATAACTATTAATCATAGGCTGTTTTCAATGACTGAAGGTACATATCTAGCCAAAGCTTACGAACGTTAACATAAAATGAGGATAAACAACAGACGTTCATTCATACTGACGTATTTGTATTCATACTGACGTATACGACCATGCAAGCGGTCTAATTTTGCCAAATAATGGAAGATATAATTCTAAGGTGGATAATTATTTTCGTTACGAGTTAGTTCTTTTCGTTTGTAAAATAGGATAATTGGAAAAGTGGTATAAATCTTTTGAAACATGATATTAATTGTTAACTCTATGTTTTCTAATAGGAAAAACATTGCTTTATTTAGCAAAAGAGAAGCACGACACATAATGCTCACACAATAAATAGTTGAATACATTAATAAATAGTTGAAGGAATAATATCGATAGAAAAGAGGTGTACATTTATAGGCTCGGGGTGAGAGCTAACGTTAGAAGAAAGAATGAATAATGTCTTATTATGAGGTTAGGGTTAGTGTTAGGACTGGTAGGCATGGTGTCAGGATAATGTGACTGGGTGGAATATCATGCTACATGTGTGCGGCATGATGACCCAGTGCTAGGCATCATTATAAACTACCACACTGCAGACATCGTAGTGATATGACTGAAAAATTGTTAAAGCTACGTTACAAATCCAAATCACACACACACACACACAGTCGAACAATGTCTTGTAATTGTAATTGTAATATTCACATGGTATTTCTACGTAATAAACTACCCTAGTAATTAACTATACAAGCTAAACATAATTACAATGACAATGCCGTATTATTTTGCAAAATCGAGCAGTAACTTACTGTCCTTTACGAACCTTTGTCTTTTCTTAGAATCTCCTTAGTTTTGCCGCCACATTACGAGTTTCTTCCTCTGCGTAACCATATATTGTTCGGCAATCTTTGTAGGGAGACTAAATGTTTGCTTGTTAGTAAGAAGTTATAACTCAGATCGATACTGTTATCAAAATTCCGATTGGGTGTCTATTTAACGAGATCCAATGAACTTAGCGGACAATGTCCTTCTCGCTCTCAGTCCGCGTGGGGACGGATTTAGAACAGGCCCCGTTCTCTCGAGGGATCCTCTGATCTTAGCACTTAGCTGTAACACATATGTGGTAAGTCGTGCGATCTAACACCTGTACCGATTTGAGATGCAGGTTCTCCTCTCTGGTAACGGTAACCTTGCGTAAGAGATTAACACCGAGCTTGCGGTAAAGTTTATACATCAAGCCTAGGCTTGTTATAATACCTTAGTTTATACACGATTTACTAACTCGGGCTGAGCGAACGTGGCAAAGAATATTAAGAAAAAATGTTTTATCCAATGAAATATGAACACATAACAACTATTTTTTTCGTAAACAATATTTCTAAGCTAAACAGTACAAGCTCCTGAGACAGCAGGCTACTACATGCATGATTTACTGAAAGCCGACTTGGTTGCCAAGGAGGGTATCAAACCCACGAACTTTGCAGTCTTGTCTTGCACGTGGTTTAAATGTAACGAATCTGGACGCAAAACTTCATTGAGTCAGAATTATTTCAACATGGACCATCAGTTTCGTCCGACGTTACATAAATTCAAATTTCGATGAGACAAATATATAAGGACAAATAGCGCGAGGTATTAAATATAAATATTCGTGCCATCATGTAAAAAAGAGTAGATCCTTGTAGCAAAATATGCGAACTAATCGTTTATTAAAATGGATATTTCCGTTTTTTACTCTCGGTCTAATTCTGTATTGGTCTTTCCCTCTCTCTCTCTCTTTGAATTTTACTGTTCACACAAAACTTAAACCCGGATATCTTAAATTTTTTGGCGCCCCTACTACGGTATGTGCTATTTGTATTCCCCTTGCCGATTTTCGGTACACTCCTAATATTAAATATAAGTGTTCCCGTACACATCCTGACGTTTATATATCGTTGAATAGTGTAGACTACGCCTAAAACAATTTACAATAGCAATGAATTGTTTACCTGCTTGTGCTCAATCCATATCTAAAGTTATTGTTAATTTGAGGGAGAATCAAAGACTACACTAAAGTAATATATTCTTCATTCAGGTGCGATCATTATTAATTTTGTATGTTCACGTCCTTTCAAAACCATCCAATCATAATAACAAAACAAATACGCATATAAAACCTCATGATACTCACTTTTTATTTCAGTTAATTAGAGGGAGCTTCCTATACATTGCCTGATTACAAGTTTAGTTTAATTCTATCCGAGTATGCTGTGCATAAAGGCACTCCTAGCGTCTGATCTGAAAAAATTCGGTCGACATTTTTCTTGACATTTACTTAATTAAAGCATTACATTTTATGATTTAGTTCATAACAAAATTTGTAAGAATACACCTGGATCCTTGTGATTGAGAGATGTGATGAATAATTGCTATGTTTTTCTTCTCTCGCGGGGTTGTTTTGCTATTAGCTCAGGAATTTCATAGTTCAGTTATAACAATAAATCAAGGTCATTTGCAAATATTGTGGTGCCGTAAATACTTAAGAACAGAGATAAGAAGTGAAATATGGTTTCGTGATGTTTAGACGACACTTTGACTATATTATTGTGTATGTATTGAGGGCATAAGCATGACTAATTGCCTTTATCAAAGACATACCCATATAGACTTGCCTGGGTTATCAGGATGGATATCAAACCCACGATCTCTATCAGCCGAGCTGCCATGATCTGAAGTATCTGAAGCGGTTCTCTGGATGCAATAATTAAAGCAGGATAGTTTGCAAGCACCCCGTAAACCCGTTTGCTTTTTATATGGGCGGTAAAGAAAACGTGTAATTGTAGTTATGATCTCAATGCCCTTTGGAAACCGATAAGAACTGGATGATTCTGAATGTACATGTGATAAAAGATCATGATTGCCTGCAATAATTTACAAGAGGAATGTTGACCGACATTATGTAGATCAGAAAATAAGAGGTCCTTTATGTATTGCATACAAGGAATGAAGTTAAAGAACATATAAACCAGGTAATGTGTAGCAAACTACCTCGAAATAAACTCAAACGCAGTGTGAATATAATGCATTTCATTTACGTATTTTTGTTTTTACCTGTGATCTAAATATATGCTTTTCAAATGACAAGGTATTTAAACTTATTACGTATCGCACGTGGATGCAGAATAAATTGGTTAATTGTAGTGTTTGCTTCTCCCTGAAATTAATACAACCTTTTATATGAATATAATATACGCAGAACGAAAAGCTTCATTGCTCTTGTAAAATTTGTACAGAGCTGTGTATACCATTGAAATCATATATTAAGACTGTGACCAGGTTGAGAGAGAGAGAGAGAGAGAGAGAGAGAGAGAGAGAGAATGAAAGAGAGAGGGACACACACAGACTGACACAGAGAAAAAGTGAGAGGAAAATCAAACTCATTAAACGATAACATCTGAATACTAGCTTCAATTTTTAATTTTTATAACATGACGGTGTCAATTTGAGACTTATGATACAAATATATATTTACTTAATGTAAAAATCGCATCAAAATATTTGAATTTATGTTACATCCTACAATAGTTGAACTGTCCATGGTGAAACAAACACAATGAAAATGATTAAAAATCTAAATATCAGTTGGAAAGACTAAACATTTTAAAGCTCGTTCTTGATTGGAATACGTAGAAGGGTGACAATGAGTTTTAAACTTTGTTTCTTTTTCAATCTTCGGCTGGTGACAGGTACGTTAATGTTACAAACCATGCCATTCATAGCTATTGCTTTCATGAGATGATTCACGAGGAGGCTGTAATGTTCAGTTTCAAGTCGATAACCGACGCTTATCATCACAGAAAACAAATGTATGTTAAGATTAATTCACATCCAGACAGAGATATATTAAATATGTAATAGGATCAACAGCATATGTTAAATGTAATTGGCTATTTTACGTGGGCTGCGAATAATCTGAGACATCCATGGTTTAGTTAAAACAATAATTTTGCAACATCACAATGGGCTTTTTGCGAATACCAAATGTGATGAATAATTAATCAATATGTGTTTTTATCTCGCTTGGAGGTCTTGCTGTGGCTACATGATTTGCAAAGTACACATGTGTCAATAAATCAATGTTATTAACAAAATTTTCATATCTTGTGAACTTAACTATATAACTGTTGGTTTGAAATATGATTTCGTTACGTTTTGTCAACACTTTGAATATATTATTTTCTATACCCTGAAGACGAAATGGGTACTGGGTGTCTTTTCCAAGGACACGGGGGCAAACTAACCGGAACTACCAGGGCGGGTATCAAACCCAGGAACCTTGCACTGCCAGTCTGTCGGTATACCAGTTGAGTAAGAGCGGTACCAGTTACAATACCACGATACGAATTTTCGGAAGCGGTCAATTTTATCAATGATTAAAGCAGGCTTATTGGTATGCATGACTTTCCGCAGGCACAATATGTTATACATTAGTCAAGTAGAGAGATGAAAATGTCGCTGTGGCCACGTTGAGAGAGATAGAGAGTACTTATTTGACTAAAACATCGGAATATTATTTTCAAATATTAAAACATTTTGTCACGAATTTGAGACTTAGTACAATGCGCTATATCTTTACGTTGCATCGAAGATTAAAGTTATGACATCTTACAGGTAATGTAAAGGAAATTGTCTCTAAATTCAAGCTCTGTGTGAGTATCATGCGGTTTCATGTACGCATGTGTTTGTTGTCTTTTATCAAAGTACATGCCTGTCAAATGACATATGGATCAAAATTGTTTATTACCTCACGTGAATGAAGAATATATTGGTTAACTGTCGGTTTTATAAATTTTGCTCTGAGTTGTCTGTACCAATTTGTTTCTTTATTAGTTTTGCTGGGATCTATGGAAGATGTGGCCATGATGAGAGAGAGAGAGAGAGAGAGAGAGAGAGAGAGAGAGAGAGAGATCAGCCTCAAACAGTAATAACATTTGAGTATTAACTTTACAGATTATAGCTTGATGGCGCGAATTTGAGACTTAGCACACTGCGATATGTATCTATATATATGTGACGCCAAATTGCAATATTTTGACTGTTCATGTTGAAACCGAGCTGTCTTCTAATAAAGCTTTTGTGCAAAAACTATTATATTGAAAGCAAATTGTCAGACAGACTGGGGAAAACATTGTTTTATTTAAGTTTACTTTCTCCATTTAATCGTTTCATATATTCCAGTTGTAACACAATCATCGCGAATGGCAGTAATTATATAAGAAACTTTTGAAATTAAAATATTTCAAGTTTAATATGTTCCCCACAAGCAATCATGTTTACACTATGAATCACTCAAAAGTCTTTCGCATAGCCACATTTTTTTGGTACTACCAAAAGTCGCTTTGTCGCTGAAACATGACCCAAACAACCATGGCAACCTTAATCTGTGATATCTTTTAATTATGTGCCGCATTCCTCACTGTATCCTATTTCTTAAGCTAAATCAATCTATATACTGTTATCCGCTTGCCAATCATGTAGAACCACTCTGATCCAGAATTTGAGTTTACAGTCTTTATGCATTTCTTTCCAATCAAAAAATATATCATTCCAGTTTTATATTTCAAACTCAATTTTTGACAATTTCTGTTTAGTTTGAAATATATTTCCGAAATATTTAGTAGCTTTAAATTTTATTTTACTATCTAGAAATTACGAAGTTATTATCTTGAAGATTTGGATATTAAGAAAGGTTCACATGTTCTTTAAGACTGTTTTAATAATGTGTCTGAAGTGTACTATGTATCCACAATGAGTTTTACAATTATGATTAAACAAAAGAATTTGAAATTACGCATGGTGTTATGATTTCTGTTCATTGTGTATGATTAGCTACACACATGCATATATCTTTTCCTAGATATATTTGTACTTTTATAGTAACTTTCGTGACAAAATAAGATTCAAAAATGAGGTTGTAGGAAAAGTGGTACATTTGAATTGTATACTGTTTCAATATTAAAGATTTAGATTTTGTGTCTGGATACAGGATCTATATAATTGGATGCCAAACTGAGGCACGTTGTCAGGCCATTGTAGCCCTAATATGTTCTGGTGTCTTTGCTGTTACCCTCTTAAGCTTTTCGAATTCATCACATTAAAGCGTTTAATGGTTTGCAGTGTAGAAACAAAGCAGTAAGAAGAAATATTTTGAAATTAAAAGTTTAATTGGAGTTTTTAAGTTCAAAGTAAGTTGATTATTGAGTTCCTTCTTTCTTCTTTTACGTTGACGGGGAAGTCTCCCAAACAAATCTCTTAAATCTACATTAACGTTGGTAGTGCGAAGTACAGCACACAATAAGTTATTTGCAAGATTGACATCAGGTTCATTTTTTCGATCATCGTAAACGTGATTCTTTATGCATTTAATAAGACAGTGGCGTAGAGATATGATTTGTTGTAACATCGTCAAAGTTAACTATAATCCTTATCAACATGGTAAACAGGACGATCAGAATAATCTTTTATGAAACGATGATACTCTCATGGCTCAACCGGTAGTACAAAGGTTCTCCCAATAATAATTAATAAACGTAAAAGGGACATCATTACGTATAAGATGATAGTATTCAATTTTGAATTGCGAACGGTGAAATAAAAAAGAGAAAGAGAGAGAGAGGAGGGGGAAGAAGGGAAACACAGAGAGATGGAAATATAGTTTAAAACGTACATGTTGGCGCGATTTGCTAGACTTAGATAATTGCGTAATATTTGAGTATGCATACGTCGCAGCACAATTTGAAGTTACGAGAAGTTTGACAATAGTTTGATGGTCAACGTGTTGTAAGAGACCTAACTATACATTACGATCAAGTCCAGATTTACATAATATTGATTTTACTTCATGAATATTGAGATTTCAAAGACTCTAAGTCTATAAAATGCTTGTTAAAGTTAGTTTTTATATCAAGTAGGCCAACATTTTATATTATTGTTAGTATATCTATCTATCTATCGATCTATCTATCTATCTATCTATCTATCTATCTATCTATCTATCTGGTACCTCCTTGGGATGTAGTTGAAATTTTAAGTATATCATTGTCTACATGATTAGGAGAAAATGGGTACCAAATGACGTTTCCAAATACACACCGACGAGGAAAAACCGGGCTGGACATAATGAGTATCGAGCATATGACTCTTCGACCACGCTATAATGACTTCGTTCAAAATGTTTTCATATATCCATTGCATTTTGTACCTTCCTTAATCGTCGATTAGGCGCTGAAACAAAACTTCAACAGACAATATAACTTTCGTCGCATTACTTCTCTTAAATACTCCTTCCATTTCTTAGAGTGCCAAGCTTATGGATTATGTTCATCCTTATAATAAAAATATGGTATTTATAGATTTGTTTCCAAATGAAAATATTTTACTTTAGATAAACCTAAATCTTAATTCCTAAAATATATCAGCTCAAACCTAGATAAATCCACTAGATCTCAGCGTAGATTTCAAGCTTCTGTTTCAACAGCGCTTGGTTGAAAAACAACATATTACGGAAACATCTCGAGCAGTATGGTTTCGAGATAAGAAAAATGAATGCATGTTAGTTAATCATTTCTTGCTTTTGTTTTATTATAAACGTTTCTGAGCTGGGTTCGTTAAATTAAAGCACACGTTCTGAATATTTTGATGTCTTCTAAATTTACATCAACGGAGATACCATAACCGTGATTGGATATGTCGTCTTCAGATTTAACTATCCACCATGGAAACATAGCGAAAGCGACGTTAAATAAAAGTATTTAGATAATGATGACAAATTGTTTCTTAAATGAAAAGGAGAATTGTTCGCCGAAATTTATTGCATGACCTAATAGTTGCTCCATCTTGCATCACATATACGCATGAAATATTTATATGTAAAGAGTAAACTTGAGCTCTTACAGTGTGATATACAATATGTTCAAATATGTTCAAATTGTTCGATCCGTATCAATTTTTTTAAAATAATTTGTATTTACTGTCGAAATGTAAGATGACAATTTCGAAATTATAGAAAATATTAGGATTGTTAAACATTGCATTTCTCTGTCTCTCGCAGAAGATAATTATTATTTTAGAAGTTACCAAACTTGTCTAGCAATTCACCTGCTATGGTATGCGTCAGAGACCGTTCAGTATAGACTAACATTCAATGCATCTTAAGATGAGCATGTTGTCCTTTGATGTCTTGGTGCTAAAGTCGGAATAAATCGATTCAGTTAAACGTTTAAATATTCCCATTTAAAATTATTGACACATCAAACGTTCTAGTGGAAAGACTGTATATGTTAAAGTTTGTTCTTGAATGAAAGCTTTGGAAGGGTGACATTGATTGCTTCTAATTTATGTTTCTTCTTCAATCTTTTTTATTTTTGTCAATATGTGACGGAAACGAAAATATAGTAATTATGCATAATATTAATATAAATAAATATTTTTGTAGACGTGGAGACTCTAATGCATAAGTTATACTTCGTGCTCATTCCAATGTTTAAATTTCTGCAATGGAATATTTTTAACTATGTGTATGTTTTTGTTGTGGAGTTAATGTCTCAAGACGATAATTTATAAACTTGCAGAGGTGGGAAAATTGACATACTAGAATGATATATTCTGAATATTGCAAATATTTCATAATTTTGGCGAATAGCTAAATATGTTCAACGCACGGATAGACGGAGATACGTTGCCAGACTATTATAATCCTTGTATTACGTTATTTACATGTCCGATATTGTTTTAAATGGACTTCATCTTACGATGATCGGGGAGTCTCTGCTGCCATCTTGTTATATTGTTATATGCTTTTCCAGTTGATCGTAGATTAAGAAAATTAAAGATTCAAAATGAGAAATGAAGCAGCTAAGAAGAACAAAGGCCATCATTGAGTATCAAAGTGTAATGTAAAAGTCTAATTTCAGAGTATGGTGATGGAAACCTGTATTTGTGTTCATAAATAGGTCCTTTCTAAAGCGCCGCTTGTTAGGAATTAAATTCACTTAACACGCGTGTCATCGCTGACCATGATTCTTGTGAAATCATGTAAGTATCGATTTATTTTCTGAGATTATTTGGTTACCAGAATTTTGATAAAATGCCATTTTGTGCTCACAAAGTAGCCATTTATCCCCTTCATAATAAGTTTAGACAGTTATATACCCTTCGTCAAATCCCGTTTATTATTTCACCCAGACATTTTACTTGTTTCATGAAATTATTAAAATGGTAATTTAGTTCATATTTTATCTCTATTGTACAACCTATAAAAGTCAGTTTTTAAATACACTTTGTTGAAACCATTAATAAATATAATTTCATGTGCAGCAATATGGTTTGTAGAAGAGGAAATGTTTTGTTTTTCTTAAATGGAAGTTCCTAAATTTATCTGTTAAATTAAAACTCTCTCTCTGTATATAGTGATGATTTCGAAGCTTCCGGCAACGTTTCTGCTACTATTGGCGTTTTTTGTGTTTGCCTGTCTAACATCAGATATAGTGTTATGCCCATCGATCCCCAAATTGATGACCCGATATAATTAGGTCATGGGGCAATACACTGTATGGATACGGTCTACAGATTCAGCTCTAAGCCATAAAAACTTAGCGAAAGTGATATTCAAAACATTTCTTTACAAAACGTTGTTACTTGCTTGCATCAGCCTAAGCAATGTTATACAACATTACATGCATAGCCTAATAGATGATCCATTATGCAGATCATATTATGATTTCCTTTTTATATGTGTGGAGTAATATTTTAATCGTGCAGATTAATAGAAACTGTCTTCAATATATTTACTTTACAAATCTGTGACATTTTGTGTCTTACGAATTGTAAAAATTACTGGTTAAAAATAAGATGCTAATCTGCAAAATTAGAAATACTAACTGGTTTGTTGTGCAATAATGTCACGTCGCCCTTGTTAAAGAAAATTTATATTCTAAATGAAATATAATATGCACCTATAACATTGATGAAGTTAGGCACATTGTCTAGCATTCCAAATGTTTTGCTATGTAATAGGGGTATGCAAATTTGGAATAAAATTCTAACGGTTATCATGTTGTCAATTGTTGCCATGTTGTTTATATGAATAGCAATCGACGAAGACAATCATTTGAAATATTGACAGTAAAACAATTAACGACAACTCAGAATATTAGTTGGAAAGACCAACTAATTCAAAGATTTTCTTCCATGAAATCATTGGACCAGTAACAATGACCATTTTCAACTTTTGTTTCTTATTCACTTTTTGCACAATGACAAACACACTACCGTTAGAAATCATGTCATTCAAAATTACTGCTTTCAGGAAATGATATTTAGCACACTGCTGTCTTTAGAGTTTGTACAGTTAAGTTCTTCAGTTTTTAATTGAGGTTGTGTTGCAATAAATCTAATTAATATTATGTCATTATTAATCGGTATACAAACATCAATACATTGATTAGGAAGGTGGCGATAGAGCATTACCAATATGTCATATGGTATTTTACCTGGTTTGAGAATAATTGTATGCATCCACGATTTAGTACATAACTATTTGTAAGAAAAATATGGGTTTATCTCTTATGAGAGATATGTTGGATAATTTAAAAAATGATTGTTTTTCTGTTCGTTGAGTTGACTTGCTGAGGTAGAATTAATGGATGAATAGGATCTAAGCTAGGTCGATATATTTTGAAAAGGCAATATTCTCAGGGTATTGTATGACAATATAACCATGTAATTTGTAAATATTTTGAATCTTACAAATTTAAGTCGATCGTTGTGGTTTGAAAAATGATTTTGTAACCTTTTGTCGACACTTTGAATATAGTATTGGCTACTTCGTGAGGACAAAATGATGACTAATCGCGCTTTCCAAAGACACCCATGCAGACTATCTGGGGTTACCAAGGAGGGTGTTATATCCTCGACCTGTGAGTTACGATTATGTCGTTCTACCGGTTGAGCTAAAGCTATATGAACTGAGCTACCACGATTTGAGCTATTATGCAATAATTAAAGCAGGTTTATTTGCATGCACTCAGTTTACAACCACTCTTTGATATGGTCGGTAAAGAAGAGATGATATTGTGTAAATGGTCCCAAAACTAGGCTCTAAGGCATAAAAATATATATTAACTGGAGTTTTTAGATCCTACATGTGATAACGTGGCATGCTTTCCTGCAATAAATGTCAAGAAGAATTTGATCGAAACTATGCAGTTCAGATAATAGGAGCTCCTTTATGCATAACATCATAGGGTCGAAGATGATACAATTGAAATCAAGTGACGTATAGAAAACTACCTCTAAATAAATTTGATGTGGGTATCATGAGGTTTAAGTTACCTATTTGCTATTTTCTTTGACCAAAGCATGTGATTGTTAACGGAAATGCCAATTACAAGTATTGCTTAACGCGCGTTAAGAATACATTGGCTTGGTGTCATGTTTTCTTCTCCCTCAATTTAATACAACTTTTGACATGAATAGTACATACACAGAAAACAACTATTGTTGTACATTTTGTATGGAATTGTCTATACCATTCAAATTATAACTTAGTTTTCGATAAGCATATGGCCAACACTTACATTTAGCATCTGACATGAGTGAAAGCTTTAGGTTATGTTTACATTATTTACGGTAGAGACCAGGAAGCAAGCGAGTGAGAGAGAACGTAAGAGAGGAAGAAACATATATTTTTGACGTTTTGAATCATCCTACAATAGTCTGATTGCCCAGGATGAAAGAGAGTTGACTTTTAATGTAGCGTATGTGAAACTATTTCATATTTAAAGCAGACTGTTAGACAGCCTAAGCAAAACGATTGTTTTATTTAATATCATGTTATAGGTTTATAAGAAAACCATGCTGAAAAAATCATTTGGAAAGGCAGCTATTATGTAAGAAACGCAATCCCTTGAAATTAAATATTTTAAGGCTAATATTCCCTCAGCACAATAGCATGATTTGACAGAATATTCAGTCCAAAGACTTTCATCTATCCACCGCACTGTGTTCCTTCCTTAAACGTTGTTGTGCGCTGAAACATAGTGTCAACAGCAATGCCAACATTTATCTATAATATCTTGTAAATAAATCTCACATTCCTCCTTGCACGACATGTATGGGTTATATATGATACAAATTTTGAGTTGAGCACACATAACATTAATTTTCTTCTACAAGGGCCACGTACATTTTTTTGGTTGTGGTCTCTAATTTTCAAATTCTCATCTTTCATTCAGACAGTAATTGAAACAATCCATAAAACAAAAATTTATACTGATTGGTAAATTTGAATATATTTGAATGTATTTCTATTACACTGTACGATCACAAGTTTACTCTTCACATATAACTATTCCATCCTTATAGTCTGTGCATAATGTAGTAACTTTTATTTCATGTCATTAATTTTGGAGAACAGTCATCATGTTGATTAAGCAAGAAAATATCATTGTTTGTAAATATTTGCTTAAAACATCGCCTTTTCCACGTTTCCATGGAGACTTCATATCTAATCATAAAAATGAACCATGGCCTTAGGATACTATACAACTTCCTCGTGAATGTGGTACTTGAACTAAAACCTAATTTTAGACATGGTTTTGAAAAACTGAGCGCGGTACATTGCATTGGAAGCATTGATTAGAATTTATAAGACATCAGCACATTCAAAAAGTGTTTTCTAAATTAACAAACCCATTTCAGGAATCTGCATTTAAATATGTAACCAAGAAATTATCAACTAATGACAATTTCACATCAAAAGAAACTGATACATACGTTCCCATAATATACTGCATTTTACTCAACCACTGCAAACAAAATTTGAAATTAAATTTAAGTTTGATCTGATATATTTGGGTTTGAAGTTATATCGTTTAGAAATTAAGCTTTAATTTTATCTGGAGAAATCATTAGGAAAGAAAGGCATATCTACCATATATTTAATTTAAGGAGCTAAATCGTTACATGCGATGGGACAGTCCATAGATAGATGCATCTTTAAAACAAAATTACTCTTATCTGAAAACTTATATAAGACATAAACCATGAGCCTGGTACAATAAGGAATACAAGACGTAATTAAAAGATATTATAATATAAATTTCAAATGTACGTTAGAGTTATATTTCAGCATCCAATGGATGAATCGGGAATGACAAACTGTAGTTGATATATGTCATTATTTTGAGGGAATAGTTGTAAGAAATCATTATGGCATGAGGAGGAAACATTAAGTTCCAAATATTTTAACATAAAAGGTTTACGTCTCCTATATAATACTTGCCGTTCGCAATGATATTTCAACTTGGAGTCTCTGACATTTTTAAATTTATAAAGCAAAATTAAATAAACTAATATTATATTATAGACAGTGTAATCATTTGCATTATATGTGATGAATCTGAACACAAAACATAAATGAAAGACAGAACTCTTTCGCCATGTGCACTCAAAGCATTGTCGGACTTTTGATAAATTCAAATTCCCGTCAGATGTATATATGTATCAGTACATCTAGCGCAATCTACTAATTCAAAAAATTAGGCGACAATTTAATAAAGACTAGACATTTGAAGATAAAAGGTACAGATATGATAATTTAAAGTGGTGGATATTTCCTTATATCTCAGTTTATATCTCTATCTCTATCTCTGTCTCTCTCTTTGAATTTTACCTGTTCACAGCATGAAACGAATCTCAATATATTACGTGAAATGGAGCCACTACTACGTAATTTACTTAATTTCGGAGAATATTCAATCATTCCGATTCAAGGAAGAAAGTATCATCCTTTTGTATATACCTGTTCTGATCATTCATTTTGCTGTGTTTCCATGGCTTCAAGCTAAATTTAGAAATGCTGCAAAGAATCACATTTTTAACTGTATACAGCATCATGGAAAATAGGGGTCATACAAAAAAAAAACATGATGCTGATTTTGCAAATACCCAATTGCATACGGTACCTTGCACTTGAATAAAAAATGTGAACTTAAAGACATCATAATATTTAGAGTGTGAAGTTTGATTTAACCATTCCCGAAGAAAGTGTGATAATTTTGAGAGCCTAAACATTAAAGAAAACAACTACGAATATTTTTGAAAAACCCTTTCCCATTTAAATCATAACTGTCAAAACTAAAGTATATATGTGCAATGTCTTTCTCAATCTTCAAGGTTATATTTTATTTATCAGACACGCTTTCAAAACTTAGAGACGAAAGCTTCAACATCGACAGATAATAGCAATAAAGGTAATTACTACTGTAAATTAAAAAAAATATCTTTCATATTAAACAAACCCTGTGAAATATGACAAAAGAAATCCAAAACTGAGCTGATATATTGCTTTAATTATGATTAGGTCATATTCGAAATAAACATTTTCTCTTGGAAAGAAATGCATAGCGACCGTATTTTCAATTTCAGGATCAACATTGTTCCACACTATAGGACAATGGATTGCAGTCTACAGATAGGTTTAGCTTAATAAATCAAAACAGATCCTCAGCTCAAAACTTGTAAAACAAAATATTTGTTATAAATTTGGAATGTGAGGAATGTGCAACATTTTAAAAAAGATATCATATATTAAGGATGGTATTGCTGTTGGTGGTATGTATCAGCTTCAAACCGACGCTTAAGGATTAAACACAATACAATGATAACTGAACGTCTTTTGAGTTATCTGTGAAGCCATCATAGGGTGTTGAGAAAATTTTAAACTTGAAACATTTTTATTATAATTTTTTTACTTTTCTTACATAGTAAATGCTTTTCGCTATGATTTTCTGAGCACGGGAATCTTGGAAACGTTTAAATTGATAAAATACAATTGAATACAATACTCGTTTTGCATAAGGTATTTGTTTTAAATGTAATATCTTTTCACATAAGCTTAATTAGAAATCAGCTCTCATTCGAGATGTACAGTCAAACTATTGCATGGTATTTGTTGGATTCGAATTTCCATGCAACGCATACATACGTACATATACCGTACTGTACTAAGTCTCAAATGTGCTCCATCAAGTTATAATCTTTCAAATAAATATTTAAATGTTATCATTTAATGAGATGAATGTTTCTCTCTCTCTCTTACTTTTTCTCTGTCTCATTTTCTTCCGGTCCACACCACCTTTTAGTTTCGTCTCTCTACCGTGACTAATGAAAAAGAGATTGTATCTGCGAAATCTAAAGCTTGTACACCTAATGTTAAATATAACTGTTGTTACTAGAATTATTGAAGACTAATGTACAATTTGTATCGTAGAAACAATTTCTAACAGCATTTACAAAACCAATGCAGTTTTCTGAATGACACGTATTCATGTGTAAAGTTGTTGTTTCTTTTTGAGGGAGAAGCAACGTATTTTCCACTCTGGAATAATAGTTAATCATGTTAATTTGCATTTCCTTTGAAAAGCGTAATATTTAATCACAAAAAAAGCAATACGCAAATGAAACCGTGTCATATGCAATTTCAGTTTGAGTCTATTTAGAGACAGATTCCTGATTTCAGTTTTAACCTACGTCAATCCTTGCATATTATACACACAGGTGCTTCTACTATTGCAATTGCATCATGTCGGTATACATTCGTCTTGTCATTTATTGCATTATATCTTTGCCTCCCATGTACAAACGTGCCGTTGAACGGGGTACATGTGAATAAGGCTGCTTTGCGTATCGCATAAAGGCAACCGTTTTCGATACTTCAGATGCTGGTGGCTCTACTTACCTAGCGTTTACTCAACGGGTAAAACATCAGACTAGTAATGCAAACGTCGTGGGTTTGATACCCATTCTGGTAACCCATTTAGGTTTGTATGGGATTGTCCTTGAGAAAAGTAGTTAGTTCTCATTTTGTCCTAAATATATACTAAAGATATACGCAATACTATATTCAAAGTGTCGTAAAAAAGAAAAGGAATGGAAATATATCATACTTAAACCACCTCCTTTTACCTAAATTTGTAAGATATCAAACTGTTTGCAAATTACTTTGATGTATTCGAATTGTTCACCTTTGAGGAACATGATTTTCCCAAAGATTTTGACCAGGTTTAGGTCTTAAATATGCCTACATGCTACTTCAGCAAGTCATCTTGACATCTCAACATAAATACATATTTATTTAATTTGTCATAATATATCTCAAGATTTATTCTTAAGACATATTTCCCATTTCTTAATCAATACACTACTGTTTCTATATCAATTAATATGAACATAAAATTAGTCTGTGTACCACAAAACCTCAACTGAAAACAATAAAGCGGAACTGTGCAATGTCAAAAAAAAAATAAATTAATTATTCACCATACGTCTCATAAGCAATAAACCCATCTTATTCTGACGACATAATTATGAACTAAATCATGGATAGAAAGCCTGATTCACAAACCTAGTAAAATACTATATGACATATAATTAATGATCTTTCCCCCATTTCGTAACCAATATATATATAACTGTTTTTGTATATCAATTACTATTAACACCATATTAGTTTATGTGCCCTGAAACTTCAACTCAAAGCTCGAAAACTGAACAGTGCAACCTCCTGAGACAGCAGGCTTCTACATGTATCATCTCCTGAGGCAGGACTTATGAATGTCATCAATTATAACATAAGCGTATTTGTCACCAGTCGATACTTACAGAAGAAACAAAATTTAGGAACGATCATTGTCATTATTGTAGATCAAACGTTGACATATTAGGTCTTATCATTAGATAATTGGATTTTTTATTTATGTTGTATTTTGAATATGTCATTATCATTTTTTTCTTTACGTTGCATTTATCTCAAACAGCTAATCCAGTCCACCCAGTGGTTAGAGTGTCCGGAATGACGAAGATTGCGGGTTCTAACCCCGATCGAGTCACATGAAAGACATAACAATTGTACTAACAGCAGCCTGGCTGGTTGCATAGCATTACGAGGTAAGTGTTAGGATTAGCCGGCCTTGTGTCAGAATAATGTGAATGTGGGGGACATCATGTTAATGTCTGAGGTCTGTTTTCCTAGTGCTAGATAACGCTATACTGCTACACTGCAGACATCGTAGGGATATGACTTAAAAATTGGTAAAACTACGTTAAAAATCAAAATCATACACACAAACAGCTAATATAGAATCGTGTCACCCTTATAAGTGCGTTACAGATACAGTACCCATATATATTTAAATCATCATCTTAGCCTGGTATTATATTTCTTACGTAAAACAAACATTATTAATCGTTTTGCTTGAACACATAGTAACGATTTTGCACTGTGAGCGTATATTTTACTTTAATATCCGCATTGATCCTTACTGACCTATCCTTAATATAACCAGGCGTTTCAAGGCACCACGCATCAACGTTCATTAATCCTACTTTATGTATGAGTTTCACAATGATGGACCTTTCAGTAAAAGAAATATGAATACTCGCCGATAACATATTTTTTGTACCTGTTTACCCACAACGGTACAGAAAACATCGTGACTAAATATGAACATTCACCTCCGTTTTAGACATCGGTGAATGCAGGTGTGCTCTTAGTGTGGAGAAGCGAAGTACTAGGGCTGTAATTATTTCCAAATGCAATACATCATATGTAAATTAACCTGATACCGTGTGACGGACATATCAGAAGATAACTTTAATATATATCCCGAATAATTGCACTTTATCATTAAGATCATACTAATAGGACCTTTTCTTGTATCATCAATGATCTTGTGCGATTAGTTTTATTGATTTTCACTGCTACATGTTAGTCGTTTCTTCATCATGGAAGGCGTGTTAGTCTTTGTCCGTTGTTAGTTTGAATGATTTCGTTGCTGACAATTTCGCTTGGTATATACTTCAACTTTAAGAAGCAGTAACACATACAGTAGAGTAGTTAAAATATTGGTGAAATACTAATTATTACGTTTCAGTCAAGTACACATTGCTGTAGTGTGTTTTGTGATTAAGAAAGTTGCATGTTTTACAAATTTAGATTTATTCATAAGACTAGCACCTGAAACGCTTTCATTAGTATCAATTTATCTGGTGAAAGCAGTGACGCATACGCAGTTATGTACCCATACAGTTTTAATCTCTTTGATGCAATAATTATTTACATGTGCTTTGTTGAATAGGAAAGAAACAAAGGATAGTACTCCTTGCGAAAATGATGAGTAGTCACGAATTGATAAGTAAACAATATACAATTTCGTAAAAGATGAATGAGTTTGTATGATGTGTAAAGTGACAATGTATGTAGAAAACGTACGATAATATTTATCTTTGGTATGAAATAAACTCATGTATTTTAATGTGGTAAAACTTATCCTAAACAGGATTTGTAAAATGGATAGAAGTGGAAAATGTTTTCCCAGAAGATGCAGCCGAATAATTCATCAAGACACTTACCAAATAAAAGGTTAGATGAAAATATTCATATATGCATAGTTGTTTCATAATCCTTAATATTAGTTCTTTTGTTTCGCAGGTTTATTATGGTTTCACATGTATAATTAGGTACGTTCATTATGTGAGCGGGTGTTTTAATATATTTTGCAAGTTTGCATATATATATATATATACATTTACTGTTAGCTTACACATTCATCCCATTCTACGGGGAACCATGCATTCTTGTTCTAAGGACGTTTATATGCATATCAAAAAGTATATTCTGACAGCATTTACATTGAACTACCATTGACCCACAGAAGGGTTGAATTGGCGTATTTCTTCACAGACAGTTACCATCTTTCATAGCGTGATATTTAAACAGCAAAAGACTTGCAGTATCTTACTTTTTTGTAATAAATGTACCACATTCAATATATATGTAGCATGTTATGCCAACTAGTCACGTATGCTTAACAAATGGTACTAGCATTTGCGCTCAACATTCAGAGCTAAGTGCTAGGACTGGGCAGCTTGGTGTATGGATACTATTACCTGGTGGGACATTATGCTACGTGCATGCGGCATGATGACTCAGTGATACACGTCACTGTAAATTGCCACACTGCAGACATCGTAACAATAGAATTAAAATTATTAAACCTACGTTCAAAAAAACAAATAAACGGAAGCACATACATATGTGAGTAATTACCTAGTCAGATAAATAAACCCATGGACTTAGGTAACTTTCATGGATGCCAGCACGGAACATTGACGTCATTTTTTAACTAATTGTATTTGTCAGATTGTTTCTGTATATCATTCATGTTTATTGCTCAAGTACGCCTGATGAACGAAATAGCCATGACGTATCTAAGGTGATTTGAATATTTATTGTAGTATTTGTCAGAACACGCCTATAACTTGCAAGACAAGGTCAACACTTAATACCATAGCTTGTTGTCATGCAATGATTGGTTGGTTTTGTGTATGATAACAACACTTTGCTTGTAGACAAGTACACTTATTACAGAGAACACAGTCTGGGAAAGTTGCATTTGAATGGATTTATTGACATTATGTAAGTACCAGTCTACTATTTCCATTTATGAAACATAAATTCATATTGAGTTAATGCATGAAAATGGAATAGCGTTGCACTGAATGTGCAGAATCACATGAGTCTGACGTTTTATCAGTAAAGTACGACGAAATCTCTGACGATATGAAATAACTTAACAAAAAGAGGAGTGCTAGCGTGACCATAATCATCCGCTCGGGTCGACTTTTCTCACGCGTATTTAATCTCTTCAGGATCGCAAGAAGACTGAAAAACTACAAATATACATTCAAAACACAGTAACGTACCAACAACTTATAACTCTCTGACGACGATCGCATGAATCCAATCCGTCAAATTAACTTTTAGCTTTACCATTACGGTTACAAACCCTTCCTATCGAGTAGGGTTATGTAGCTTACATCCGTAATAGGAACCAAAATATCTCTGCTCAGAACCAATGCGCTTGGAACTAATGGCCATACCTAAACCCCGCGTCGAAGCAATATTGAGTCCGGTAAGTATGACATTATTCTGGATTATACTTATATTATTATTATGATTATTATTATTATTATTATTATTATTATTACTATTATTATTATTATTATTAGTAGTAGTAGTAGTAGTAGTAGTAGCAGTAGTAGTAGTAGTGTAGTTGCTATTCATGGCCACACTGCTGATTAAAGTTAAACAAATTAACATTGCCCAATTATTCATATGGCAAAACTATTGGGAGCATGTTTTTGATGTAGGCCCTTTCATCATATATAAAGATATCATATTCAACATTTAAGAAAATACCCTTTACCTGCTTATTGATTTGCCTTAAAGAAATTGAAAAAGTCCTGATAAACTTACATAGAATCGGCTGCAATTAGTTCAACATCTATTTAAAACTGACAGAAAGTTTCTACTAATTACCTGATTGGGAAGTGAATATATAATTGAATTCATAATGACGACAACATTGTTGATTTATAATGTTTTCATTTTGCATTACTTTTATATTAACAATGTATTTCTTCTTTTTGCTTTTAAACTTGATCTTCACGACACAATAGTAAAAGCTCTTCAAATTGCTTACCTTTAAATGTAGAAAAAACATTGCATTTTGTTTCACGAGTTGATGTCAAACTAAAAATAAGTATATTATGTTTTGGAGACTAACCATCTGATGCCAACCACCAGTACATTAAAGTTAGTACTATTCCTTATTTTAGAAGAAAACGTTGTCATGAGAGTGTATAAAGGATAAAATGTGACCAAAGTCAATTCATCACTTTAAGTTTCCTTATAGCATCCGTATCTGCAACCAACATTACTTGCTGAAAGAAAACTAGAAATAGTACATGTCAGACTCCCATGCTACTATCAGAACAAATGACAAACATCTTTATTGTTACATTGAAATTCATGTCTTACTCCCAATATTGTGCTGCAATATGTATAATACGGACATTCACAACATGAATGATAACATCCCCGCTGGGAGCCAAAACATCTTGACGGAAGTTTTATCATACTATTCTTACCATCTTCACTAGGATATTTGAAATCCAGTGAGCTGTATAAATCAACAAATTTCACACTATTCCTTCATTATGTGCTTTACTTGCACGAATGATTGCTGGACCTCTGCTATACAGTACGGTATCACGTTTTAGCATCCGTGCTCAGAACCAACTAAAACATTTCTTTTTTATATAAATGCTACCAGATTTTATATATATATATATATATATATATATATATATATATATATATATATATATATATATATATCTATATATATATATATATATATATATATATATATATATATATATATATGGTTACATTCACATTTGTAGACGTCAAATTATATATATGTATATTATTTAATATCTCTTAATCCTTAGGAATTGCAATTTATCTCCTTTATACTTAAATCATTGCTCACAAGAGCAGGTTCCTATGTATGCTACCTATACTAGTTTCTTTGAAGAGATTAATCTTCGCTCATATCCACAACCTTCTTACCACTGCCTATTATAACACAAGTTGATGCCAAAATAAAAATAAGCATAGTTTGATTTTGGCATTAACCATCTGACACTAATAATCATTAAATGAAAGTAAGTAATAGTCCTTATTTTAGACGAAAAGGTTATCATTAAAGTATATAGTGTAACAATCTACCAAAGCCTATTCATTGCTGCAAGTTTCATTACAGCATCAGTGCCTGGAACCAACATTCCTTGTTGAAAGAAAATTGCAAATAGTAGAGGTCCGACTCCTATACAGCAATCAGAACAAATTACAAAGGAAATCCAAATATTTTCATTGCCACAGAGAATTTCACAATCATGTTCCGCTAACACGTGGAATAAGAACATTTACATACCCGCTATTAACAGCACAACTTCACAAATGAATTACCATGCCATGGTTAATATCTTGACGAAGTGATGTGAAATTGAGTGTGCAGTATATATCATCAATTTTCATGTTGTTTAAACTACATCAATGATCCCTGGACAAGCGCTGTAAAGTACCGTATCACCTTTGTTATCCGTACTCAGAACCAATTTCTTCTCTTAGATGTCTGAGTAAAATACCTTATCCTTCCCGCACATACCTCGATTGATCATAGACGCTTGTTTTGAAATAACTTTGGAATGGTTTTGACAATTACTAGATAATGCCTTTAATTATTTTGACTCCTGGTGAGAATATTATGATCGCTATTGTAATGTTTGTATGCCACATATTATGGGTACAGGATTTAAAAAAATAAATAAATAAAAAAACAGTCTTGAATTTGTATATGGCGATAGGGATCTTTGACTTTGACATTTCTTCTGAGATCTGTATGCTAGACTTATAAAAAAAGTTTAAACATTCGGAATCCAGTGGGGTTAGTTCGAGGTGAGGATGGTGTAAGGAAGTCTGCAATACGAAATATAATTACGTATATTGTACTAGGAATTGTTTATTAGATATCAGAGTTTACTCATATTAATCGAGGATTCCAAAATTTCCTTTAATTTCACCTGACTTTTGTGCAGGCGCAATACGCTCTGGCAGGTACGGTAGCTCGTGCGATTATTTAATTCCTATCGAGGATCTGTCTAAATGAGAGAGAGAGAGGGAAAAATGTTTGTGAGATTCACTGTTTCTCTGTGTGTGCCTGCGTGGCATTTGTGTGTATGTATATATATGTATGTGTGTGTGTGTGTGTGTGTTTGAGAGAGAGATAGAGATAGAGAGAGTATGAGCACTGTTGATGTCGTATTTATTGACAGAAAACAAGTTTTTACCTACTAACGGAAAACTGAAGATGAACAATTATAGCTTCAAATTGATGTTTAATGTTTTACAAACACATTTTCTATGTAAATGTAGGAACGTAAAGTAATGGTTCTGTCATGTTGTATTGTAATGTCATATATGAGAGAAAGTGAGTGGGAGAGAGAGTGTGATGTTTTCACATGCCTTCGCTTTAGCCGTGAGAAAAAAAAGAATACAAATCAGTTTACGTTAGAGTACACCGTGCAAAAAAATATGTTGTCATTTCACTTTACTTGAAAAGACACGGGTAGCACATTTAGTAGCTATTTTGTTGTTGCTGTTGGTCTTTGTACAATTCTTAATAAAGGGAAATTACTCTTGAATTGGTTCCCAGTGTGGATGTTAATAAATTATAGAAAATAAAATACACTAGTGAGGTCAAAATAGTCCTTGTTTTTAGATACCTAGATATAAAAAAGCGTAACAAATATCCACTTGATCAGAGAAGTCAATGGCAGAAGACGTTTATTCAGGCCAACCGAAATTTATAGCCGCAATTGTCATATATATGAAGGTCATTTTCGACACCATGTAAGGGTCACAGTGCAAAGACAAACCTTTTTTAAAATTGCAAATTCTGCAAAACAGTGGGTACTAAACAGGCTGATGCAATTGAAAATAGTTGACATTCAAGCCGATTTTGAGACATACTACATGTCCCAAACCCTTGCATTTACAACTACGGGAGTCTTCTTCTTAGCCGATTATTGATATTTCACTAGCAACATACTGCAGAGTAACTCTTGAAGGTGTACATGTCTAAGGTCTCACTGGATAGTTTCGTACTTTGACAACTCCCTATTTTTTAAGGTAGAAGGCATGAACCTAATTATCATACGCCTAGCATTAATAAAATTACACAGAATATATATATATATATATATATATATATATATATATATATATATATATATATATATATATATATATATATATATGTAATAAGGTTTAGATTTACTTTGAGTTAGGCTTGAAAATGGGTTGGCTCGCTTGGTGACTGCCTGTAAAGCTAGACTAGCACTGGAGATCAAATGCGTAACTTGGGTTTGCAAATGAACGTGGTTACGTATATCTGCTATAGAAGTAAATATGTAAACATCGAGATGGTTGAAGGGTGATTTTAAATATGATAATTTGTTTTAGTACTAGTGCACTTTATTCATGCATAAGGCACATACTGAGTCTTTTACCTGCCTTGTGACAGGAAATATTGAAAATAGTTCTTTTCGGCCAAAAATGAAAGTCAAGTTGAAGGGTTTGTAGTAGTGTTGGTTCTGTACAAAAGCCACCAAATGTATCAGGAATTATTCTACCACAGTCAAAATATCACGTGCATTTATTCCACTATTAGTTTGTTTTTATTAGTATCTTCACTTTAAAATTATTCTCCGTTTTCTACGATAGGACATGGTCGGATGAAAGTTCACCCGATAAACTCTCCAGTGAGACCTGACATCAATTTCAAGAACAGCACAAGCCCGAAACACCTAGTTCACAATTATTTCCATATCTTTAATTAGTAAACAATAATAGCTTAAAACTAACAGCATAGCCTTAAGTTCAGAAAATATGGCAGGGGCCAATATACGAAATCGAACCTTGTCACCTTAATTTGGCAGTCGTTCTGCTAGGTACCAGGAATATCCAGACCATGCTGATTGGGCTCTCAGATGATTTCCAGGCAATAAGTGATGTTCAAAAGATTTCATCATCGACGATGAAGATACAGGAGACACGGTTGAAAGATTCCGGGTCCCTCAGAGAAAAGAACTACATGTTCTTCTGGTACGGAAAGAGCGCCTACGAAGCCAGAGGATGTGGTGTAGGATTCGCCGTCATGAAAGTTCTGCTGGGGATGATAAAAATTTATAAACAAGACCATGGAAGACTGCTATCATTCCGCTCCACACCATAATCGGGCCTGTAAAGATGATCAGCGTTTACGCTCAACACATTAAGTGTCACACCAGATACCAAAGATGAGTTCTACGACGCGTTAGATTCGCTCAACGACATAATTCCTAAGGAAGAGAACAATATTATTGGGCATCTTCAAAGCTAGGGTGGATGCCAAACATGACTCTTGGTCTTCCTGTCTTGGCAAGTTTGACATTGGGAAGAGGAATGAGAAGGGGCAGCGTGTCCTAGAGATGTGCTCGTCCAAGACCCTCAGCATCACCATAACCACAGCATAAAGTGTCAAAACAATAGCAATATCTGGACTTGATCGTTACGAGACGTCTGCCATAAAGGGTGTACGTCTTACCCGTACCTTCAACAGCGCCGACTGTGACTACGAGCACTCGCTGTCGTGCTGAAAAATGAAGCATCAGCCGAAGTCAGCTGTATATATCGAAAACGTCAGTGGCATGTATGATTGCATTAAGAAAGCAATGAGTCCCACATATAAAGTGCCATCCACGACAATGTCAAGCTGATGAAGTCTTGGTTGGAGTACTACTCTGAACTGTACTCCAGAGAGAACCTCGTGGCCAACGATGCCCTCATTGAAAGCCTCCATCTCATGGCCGAACTGAATGAGAAATCTACTATGGCAGAACTAAAAAAGAAATGCTGAGAACATTACAGACCAAACTTCTTGGTCTTTATAGACTTCAAGAAGGCGTTTGATCTGGTCAACAAAGACGGAATTTTCACTATCCTGGCAAATGGTGGATGCCATCTGAAGCTGCTACTCATGATCCATTCATTTCACGATGACATGAAGGGTACAGTGCAGTACGATAGCTAAATGTCAGGCCCCTTCGACATCCGCAGCGGAGTGAAACAGGGCTGAGTGCTTGTCCCCGCGCTCTTCGTCATCTTCTACGCTGACCTGCACCAGCACGCCTTTGGGACGTCCGTAGAAGGGATCTACCTGCACACAGATTAAGACGATATGCTGTTTAACCTGGCACGATTTAAGTAAAAGACCAACTTGCTTGAAGCAAACATCCGGGACATGCTCTTTGCAGACGATACTGCTCAAGCCACTTATACAGAATCTGAGCTACAACGCCTGATGAAATGCTTTGCTAAAGCATGCGATATGTTTGGGCTGACAACAGGAAAAGAAGAAAAGCGTGATGACTATGAACGCGGGCCTCCCAAGCATCATCATCAACAACTATGAGTCATTCAGTTCACGTGACCCGTTTATACCATCAACCACCAAACACCTCTCGCTCGATGCTGAACTCAAAAAGAGGATTGGAAAGGCATAACAACTGTATCCAGGTTGTCGCAGAGAGTAAGAAACAACAGCATGCTGGCCCTGAACACTAAGATTTCATGGTAACATGCCAGCGTTCTAACCACTCTTCTGTATGCCAGTGAAACCTGGAATCTGTACAACATAAAAGACTGAGCCTCCTTCACATGCGATGCCTCCAATGTATACTCGGGATCACCTGGCGCGATCTAGTAACAAACAGCGAGGTGCTTGAACGTGCCACGATTCCCAGCATGTCAAACTCCTCCACCAACATCGCATCAGATGGCTGGGCCATGCAAGTCGGATGGAAGACGAACAGATCTCAAAGACCTTCTTAATCGAACCTTGTCTCTGGCAAAATGTCGATCGGACGGCCACATATCCACTTCAAGGGTTTCTTCAAACGTGACATGAACGCCTTTGACATCGAAGTCAACACCTGGGAAGCGCATGCTCTAGAAAGGTCCAGCTATCGACACGCTCATATCACTGGTATGAAAGCCGGCGAGGACACGCTAGGCTTGCTAGCTGATTGAAAGCGATCTCAGAGGAAAAACAAGCAGCTCCAACACACACTAGTACCAACCTTTAAATGCAGCAGGTGCAGCAAGGACTGCAGTTCCCATGTTGGGCTCCAAGGTCATATCAGACGTTGAACAACCACCAACCTTGACATCTCTCATGGGCGCATTTCCATTGTCCCTCGGGACTAACGGATACCAACCACCAGAACTATCTCTGTATTCATAGTATATCTATAACAGTGTTCTTACGCAGCTGACACACTCAAGTACTTGCTATAAATGAGGGTTCTTGCTTACTTTTATCACTATGTGATACAAAGAGGGAGCGAGAGTGTCCACATGGTCTGTTTACTAGTGTGTTGTGAAGTCTCTGGATCACCTCTTTCCTGAGAGTTCTGACTAGCGCATAACAAAATGGGTGCTTTGTTTCACTCTGATCTAGAGATGGTTCTGGCTCACAGTTATCACTTGTTGATAAAAGAGTGTCTCCCATGATATACCTACTCTTGAGTTATGAGGTTACTGCGTTATCGAGAGTTCTCCCTTTCTACTGGCTGTCTCCAGCGCAGAACAAATGCGTGCTCTGACATAGATAGGCTCACTTCGTGATAAAACAGTTGCCCCTTTTCTACTGGCTTACTTTGACGTGCGATAATATCCACGTGCGAGTATGCGAATACCATCCGTGGTGTAAAGTTTATCGTCGAAGGAGCAAAGTCCTTTTTGATTGTTGAGCATGGTGGAGATAATATGCCGCAGTTATGATCAAAATATTATCACGGAGTTCTCAGCATAGTTGTCCTTGTAATGACTGTCTGTAATGATGAATGGTGGCAATGCGACCGATGATATTTTTTATCATTAGGTCTTTTTCTTCATGGTATCATCACCGAGCGTAAGACAATACATTTTGGACCTTAGTTATATAAATTATGTGAAGGGTATTCCGCAAGTTTCATCTTAGAACTTTCCAAGTTTCGTTTTTCTATAATTGCATAGGAATGGACTTGTGAGGTCTCGATGTTGATATAGATTCAATATTGCGTCGGTGTAATTTTCATAAATGAATCTGCATAGGTCATGAGTAGCGTGGCTATATCAGCTATATCACCGTATTTGTGTCTGATAATGTCATAACGAAAATGAAGCATGAGCAATTTTGAGAGGTTGAAAACGGCTGGACCGACGTAGATTGGTTTATCTAGGATGATGTGTGTTTTTCTGGATTCAATTGCGACGAGTTCTTCGTCAAACATTTTAATGCTGACAAAACAACGTTGGCTACAAGCTTATCATGTAGGGTGTTGAAGTCAACGTAGGATTTTAACCATGGGGATTATTCAAACTCGTGAGCTCGATGAACCTTTGCCATCTTGAGTCTATGTTGCAGAGTTTATTCCAGAAGTCGATGATGTATCTTACAGCGTGTTTTTTGATTGAGATTGGGTACCTTGACATCACCAAATCCGAATTATTTTGTGTCGGAGTTACTGCTGACACAGTATAGATCGTGTGATGATAAGTGGTTCAGCGCAGAATAGAAACTTGATGTGAGCGTCGTAGATATGAGAGCGACAAATGAGATCGACCTCGACGAAATGGCCGTAATCATCGATATATCCGCTTGTCTGTCCTGTAAAGTGTGTGTGTGTGTGTAGTCAATGGTGTAGAAAAACGCAAATTGAAACTATTCTTAAAGCATTTAAATGTTGCTAACATCATCTATATGCTTAGAATTTTCCAAATCAAAAAGCTATTTAATATGCTGCTCTAGCAACAACCTCAACTGTGCCGATGTTCTAATGTTACTGACGTACTACGAAATATGCTGTATAAATGTGTATAAATATGTTGTATACATGTTAGTTTTATATTATTAATTTAATAAAAAGTGGCAATACACTGATGAAAAGGCGTATTATAGATTTTCTTTGTTGTGCACGTTTTATACATTTGGAAATATTATGCTTTCATGTTCTTTTTGTAATAAGCACCATTTCGGTTTTCATTCAGGAACGTAGTCTTATGAAATGAACGCGGGTGAGGCTGATTACAACTTCTCACCGGATCCAGAATTAGATATGAATGTGGAAGACACACATGGATCTTATTTGCCTGAGAGGAGGCCTTTCGGTATAGACCAATGATCTATTACAACTGAAAGAGGTATTGTATTGTAGTCCTAATGTTAATGATTTTCTTTATATTGTCGTGTTGGATATCTGTCACATTTATTTCAATAAACATAGTTCTCTTTTTGTAGTTTTATTTTATTCAGCTTAATTGTACGTCTTTGATGACAAGACCCAGATTACATTACATTCTCTCTCTCGAAACGTAGGTTGGGTTATGTGAAAACGGATCTAATCATGGCTTCCAGAATACAGGTTTTAGTGAGGAACTAGTACATATTTTTTTCTGGCTTGGTGGAAGCTTAGGCTCTCTTTATCACGATGCTGTCTATTCGTATATGAACAGCATTAGGTAAACTTATTCGACGTATTTTGAAGCTGGATAGTATGTTGTTGTCTTCTCACCCGTCATTTGCTTGAAGTTAAAGTCATAAACTGAGTTCAAAATCGATTTGAAGAATCCACTTAATCATACCCTTTCTAGATTTTTGTCTTTTGGAATTTTAAAATGCTATACTTATAGCTGTAATTTCCAAGCCAATGTATATGTTTATTTTCATAGGCATCCCTATCACACCAGAGGACAAACGCACCATAAAATACTACGAATCTTTACAGTATATGCTTTACGAGACCGGATATCCTGAAACTTCCGACAGAACATGTTATCCAAAGTCTACATCAAAGGAAGCTATTTCCATATGTATCCTCTCTTCTCCTGGGGAATGCATGGCAATCCTCCTGGAAGGTTAATTATAAAATTTGGTATTTTGACCAAACGTTTTGTTTCATTACAGCATGATTCTGGGTTATAAATTGATGTATGTCCGCACATTTATGTGATATCAATATTCATGTTAGCCAGGAAGTTTAGTTTGCTTTCTGCAAGATATGTCTATATAGAGCCGATTAAGTTCGAATTTTAATGTTGCATATAGGTTCCGGCAGCTGCATCAAACAGTAGCTCAAACAGACCTATATTTTCACCGTGAATTCATATTGTTTTGCCTGCGAATTACGTTCACGAGGAGCAAGTAACGAAGAATGAAAACTATACACATTTTATCAATATATGCAGGCCTCGGTGACTTGTGGGTATCTTGCCACTGAGCCCACTTTATGTAAGCTAGGGTTTCCGTTCGCATGAATTGTCACACAACTTAGATTTCTTAAGAAAACGAACCAATCAAATCTATGCCGATTTTCATCTCAGTAATGCAGATTAATGTATTGTGCTATTCAGAATTGTTAATCCAGCCATACCGACATTGTGTATTATATTGTTAACAGTGTTCTCCCTTCTTTTTGAAAGCAACGAGCATATCTCTTCTTCTGTGCGATCGCTAACATTGCAACATTATTACCTTGACCTACGACTCGGCAGAAACTTGACATTGTGTTCACTGCCGCTGTGCATGCATTTTAAACACTCTATTGCAAGAAACGTTGGGAAAATCACATTTTCAGTAAACCGTGTTTCTCCTAGGATACGTAACTGCTCACATTACCATTGTGCGTATAAGACCTACTACCTCCCGGATCCAGGTCTCCCAAAGATGTATATTCGTCTTTTCCGGATAGGAGAAATACTATCTACTACAACACTTGATTTATCTTTCGAATCATTATCCCGATCATATTAACTTTAGGGAGATAGGCAAAAGGCCTAATGAATATTGTGCAACCAACCTGTAACCCAGGTAATCTCAAATTGTGAATATTTTATTCCAAATACAACGATTAACCCATTCACATGATTGCAGATAGAAAATGAATGTAGACTGTGTCATAGTTGAATATTGGACTAATATTTGAAGGTTAATTGTACATGCCAACAAATGGCCTCTTTTGAGACTGTCAGTGCAATTTTCGCAAAGATTAATGTTATCCCATGAGCAGATATCTTCATATGCAAGTCCTTTCAAGTGATGTCAGAGTATTCCGGCCATACTACCTTCCTCAATCAATATACACTGTACATAGGATTGAGTGGTTATAAACTTGTCCCAGGTTTCCCTGGGGGAAGAAGGAGTTTTTGAGTTCCATTTAACTATTGAGAAAGAAACATACAATCTGAACAACCATACCAGCTCCTACTCGAAAGCACCTTCAGTTATGTCAATGCAAGAGAAAGTCGTGTGATATTTGTTTTAACAAAACCATTCCCACTGACAGCAACCTAATCCCTTGTAGTCTCATAAGGACAACCAAACCAGCATCTTGAAACTAAAGGTAGGTTGCGTTAAGTGAGAGTGTAACTCACTGGCTCCGCAAGCTGAAGAGAGCGCTAAAAATACAACTGTTTGAAACTATAAGAGAGTCAGTGAAATCCTGGTTAAAGGCTGGAGATTCAGTGAGTCCCTTGAACACAGCCAAGTAATAATCCAGGTAAGATCTTACTTACTAAAACAATGTGAGTTACTTAGATTTTATGATGTTCTAGTTAAAGATGATTTGGTAGGATCAAGATCCTACCTATCTTAATAACAGGACATACTTATAAGAGTAATCGGTTCCAAACTTTACTTCACGAATAGACTACAAAATAGGGCATAGAACAGCCTTGTATGGAACATAAGCACACAAAGCGACGATGTTTGGCTGTGGGTCAGGTCCCCGAAAAGGCACGATATTTGATAATAAGCCTTTAAAACCGACGGATTTCTAGCTCTTGTTATTCTGTCATTAAATTTTGGAGAGCTACTGTTGCAGTGCACCCTAAATAAGATCTAAATGTGATGGAAAAGACTGTCTGGGTTAGGAAGATTTGCGGTAAGAGAAGACGGAAACAAGGTTCTCATAGGCAAGAATCAAATTCACCTAACTATGGCCAAATCCAGAAATAACGTACCAACTGTATAATAATCTTTAATAAATGTGATTATAAATATTTACTTTGTTATTTACTGGACTACATTGTTGGTTCACACAGCGAAAGCCTAAATAAGCGCCATCAGCAGAAGCCATTGTGAACTAACGGACAAACGATGGCGTTGTTTATTATACACATAGACCAATTGTCCTGTTTTAGGAAGGCGGGATTCGGTAAATAGAGCTTATATTTATAACGTTCATGTAATGGAAGCATATTCGAAGGATAAACACCATCTGAATATGGACTGGAATCCATGAGAGTAATGATCTAAATATGAACACGCTAGGCAGCTCATGATTCTCGCAGAGTTTGCATAACTTTAACTATTGATATACGTTTTGTTCGCCCCTTTACTCTTTTCTTTCCATCAACGTTAAAAATAGTGTCAATCGACGTGAAATTTGTATAGTAATCATTTGAGTCTTTCTATGCATTTATATGAATACCTTAAACTATTTGTCGTTTTTCTAGAGTGAATACAGATTTCGGACATTCCTCTCCCAGCAAATATTCTTAAGTAATGAAAAAGTATTAAGATATACAATTATATTTAACAGCAAAAAGTGCTATGGATGAAGTCTGCTTCCCAAGTTTATATCTGCCTTTAGGTCACTAATAATATCCTCATGTTATAGTCTGTTCATAATATTCGATTAAATTTTGAAAATTGTACCAAAAAGCCAATAATTGCTACATATGTATATATGTATGTGTCCATATATATATATATATATATATATATATATATATATATATATATATATATATATATATATATATATATATATATATATATATATATATATATATAATCAAAACATATTGCATCCTCAACTGTAATCGATATGATGTAAGGTATATCTAAATTTAAATTGTTGGATAATATATTTTTGCTTTCCTTTCTTTGAACATTGATATTAACATTAAGGAGATAGAAACACAAAATTACTGCGAATATTACATATATTATATATATATATATATATATATATATATATATATATATATATATATATATATATATATATATATATATATATATATATGTATGTATGTATATATATATATATATATATATATATATATATATATATATATATATATATATATATATATATATATATATATATATATATATATATATATATATATATATATATATATATATATATATATATATATATATATATATATATCGCATACATTAGGCGGAATACGATGCCCTGGGGATATGCTCTTGGTCTTGACATCAACCTGGTTGTCCAAGAAGAATTCCAGAAACAATAAAGGACTGTATTCGCTCTATGTCCACAAAGCCATTGCTTTTGGGGTTGCTGGTCAAACGTTTTTGGAGACGTATACTCCTCCTCGCAGGGTGACATACTTTATGAATTTCTTCAACAACGCCAGCACATTTGGGCAGATGGAAGGTGGCATAAAAATTGAGGTGGGCTATGTTTATTTATTTCTTGTTTTTAACCAAACCGCGTATGTAGTAATTCGTGAATTGCACGGGTTGAAATATTATTGATATAGTAGCGTCTGGTGCCACTAAAAATTACTTTTGTATTAACATCGAGTTCATTTATATATGAAAGCTTTGTTAGATTTCAATTCAGTTTACCTGACATTACGTGTTAAAGGAAGATATCCAAAACAGAGTTAAAACATGTACAATTCATAACGTCTGCATGATACCTAGTATTCATATTAATTAATGATATGCTGCTAGTATTCCTTTGCCTAGGCTTATGGTATGGATTTGCGTCCATTGTTTTTCGGATGAGAAGTTCTATGTGACCCACTGTTATGCGTTGGGCTGGGATGCTCCCAATATTTATTTGAATTACTGTGGAATTCTTCCCTGACTCGTTTGTGTAGGAAGTCAAATTAGTGATAGAGAGAGGTAAAGCTCCGAGCCCCCAGTCAGCAATACCGACAGGTAAGTTATTAAGAACACAAAGGTGAAATTAAAAAGAATAACAATTTAATACAAATTAAACGATATTAATTTCTAAACCAATCTTCTTCCTCTCGACAATGTAACAACCTATTTCATCACGTGATTATAGTGTGAGATGGCTTTCCCCTGTACTTGGTTTTTACTCGTCTGCGTTTACTCCGCCAATTACTCCGCCAATTCCTTTCCTCCTTCCGGTGTTCTCCATACTATGTTCTTCCTATACGCTTCCCCTTCTTGTTCTTTTTCTCCTCCTCCTTTTCTCTCTCTCTCTCTCTCTAGCAACTATGCTTGTTCTCTGCCTACTGCCTTGCTCTATCCTGTCTCCCTCTTTGAGACTCGGGACTTAGTTCTGTCCCCAAAAGCTTCCTTTACGAAGCTTTCTGTCCTGTAGAACTTACTAAGTGTTCTCCCGCCAAATCACGAGTGGCTCCCGGAGTGAGTATATTTCTGCTTGACCAGTACGAGGCTTACAATCACTAATTCGTTCCCAGCCCAAATGACTGTTAAATTCTGGTTCGAATTGATGGCCCCACCCTTTCTCAGTTCCGAGTGGATATCAATTATACCCCAGTCGGTCGAACTTAACAGACGAGCCTCAGGCGATCTGTCAACGCGGGGAGATTTACAACAGCATCGATGGTCCTTTGTTCTAGAACAAAGCTTCTAACGTCTACAAGTTAGTTTTGACACCTAACGTGGAGAACTCTTGTACAAACACGAATCACCACAACAGTGGAAGGTCGACATACTCATGGCGCTAACCCATTCCTTTGTTCCTGACTTACGTAATCGCGGGCAGGCAAACGTGACACCCACCCCCACGCTTGAGAATAAAATCGGGATTTTATTCCCCAAACATTACTTCAAATGCAAATGCGCGTTACTACACGCAATAAAATAGCAAAATTATAGCGACACTACACGCTGACTACGGACACGAATATACACACAACATACGGTTATCTACAGGGCGATCTATGACATTTCAGCGCTCCTACTCATGAAATCAGCGCCTACATTCTCGGTTCCCTTCACGTATCTAATGTGGATCTGGTACTGCTGTAAGAACAGCGACCATCGCATCAAGCGTCCATTCGACAATTTCGCCTGCGTGAGATAGGCGAGAAGTTGGTGATCAGTTTCCAATATGAATTTACGCCCGTAAAAGTACCACTCGAACCTTGACACCTAACGTAGAGAACTCTTGTACAAACACGAATCGCCAAAACAGTGCAGGTTCGACATACTCATGGCGCTAACCCATTCCTTTGTTCCTGACTTACGTAATCGCGGTGAGGCAAACGTGACATCGGATAACGATTGAAGTTTGAAACACCTTTTCATAAACTTCAAGAAACGTTGCTTTCGTTTTCGTTGCTGTTTTCATTTTAACAGGGTTCAAATTTAAGCATTCAAATAGTTACGTATCATCTTGCACATAATCGTTATTAAAGAATAAGAAAAGATAATATCGATTCTTAATTGTTAAGTTCCTAGCATTAGGGAAGTCTTTCAGAGCTAAATGTAAGAGGCAAGCATATATATGATCTTCATGAATTGACTTTATACAAAACATCAGAAGGATACTCAACCTACGAATGCATAATGTCTTACATCAATTGGCTAATTTATTCTTCCTCTAATACAGGATAATCTTGACTGTCCAACAAGCAGCACGGTGAACCTAAGAAGGCTGACGGACAACATATTATGGACTCGCCACCTAATGTCCAGTGTTGGATTAGCTTTCCCAGAGACGGTTGGCTTTGTTTTCGACACATACATTGTTTATTCAAACGATGCTTCCGGTATTCGAGTTGTTCATGTCGATAACAAGAAAACGAATTTGCAAAACACCGTTAGTGTTGAAGTCAGTAAATTCCTTGAAAGTTGTGTGCAAAACGAAGTGAAAATGGTAAGAAAACGATTTCGTAGATTCATTAAATATGTAAATGGAAAATAGTTCGAGTACCAATCATTTTATGTATTATCAGTTTTCACTAACATGTTTTTTTTCCGACATTCCATTGCATATCCAATGAAATTTCGTAACGTATTTAAGGCCTATTCCCTCTATTGCTGATGTTTTGTTTCGACCAAACGTGATGTAACCATAGGGGAAATGAGTTTTTGGCTTAATTTTCTTGATGGAATTTTGGCCATTATTTTTTTATTTCAACAATCTTCCAGATTCTTATGTTCAGAGCGGCCTGGAAAAGAATACATGCATTCATTAACACACACACACACACATACACACACACACACACACACACACACACACACACACACACACACAGAGGCTGGTTAATCGGGCACTCTCAATAATATCCTATCAAGTCACATTCAATCTCATGATTCTTCTATAAACAGTATTACTTCATATTTTTGTGTAAATTATTTTGTCTTTTTTGCCATGATTGCCAAACCTAAAAAGGTATCTTGTATCTCTATTTCTGTACTTAGGTTGTAGTCAAAACGTCTGGTGTCATGTGGCAAGACAATAAAAGCCTGACTACGCATTTATGTAATGACCGTGAAGGGATTATCAATAAAGTATTGGAGCTCTTTGTATTGATTAATCAAGGCGACGCTGTTCTGGTGGAAACCTTCATTGAGACAATCAAACCCGAGAAAGTCTCCAACGGTAAGAATGTCATATTAGAGCAATTTAAGATGAAAACTACTTGATGGTTTAATATGATAAATGTCAACTCCCATTTTGTGTGATCCACATACACATCCGATGTGACCGACCCAAAGAATCATCTGTCCCACAAAACCAGTCACTATGGGTAGTAACCGAAAATCATATTCACAACTATGTGTGATTCTCTTACATATCCATGTGCAAAGTTTCGATTAGAAGATATTCCAAACTGTTATAGTTTAAAAATTTCGTTAAATATGACTTTTGCTCACATTGAAATTCGCAAGGAAAGCCCAATTCCAGCACGATCTTTATCTTTGCTTAACATATACAAAGCGATGAACTGACATATAGAGATGGAAGGGGAGATAGGCTAAGGATTTCATAATATCCCTATGAAAATGCATGGGGAGATAACGTGAATTGCAAAATCAAAATACAAGGTGTTATTGAATTAGTTTCCATTATTGATAGTATTGCATATCATCGCGCTTTATTTTGGTATCTGTATCATTCGCGTTTCTCCTTCAATCTACTGATATCTGTTCTGTCTAGTACGTCGCAAACATAACATGTTAGCCCTTAATGCATGCATTCTCGAAAGCTTATCTATTAACCGCTTCTTTCAAAGTGGGACATGCAGTTGGAACGCTGAAATGTATTAATGAAGGCTTACAAAGTTGACTTTTTATACAATAATGTTATACACTTATCACAGAGCTTATATGTTTTCGTTACTTCATTATGCATTCCACTTTTAACGTCTCTGTTTCAGTTCCCAGATGGCATTGTACAAAGGACTGTGCTATTCGAATGAGATCAATCGTATGTCGAAATCGTCTGGATATACCTGTGACCACTAATGTTCGTTATTTTCACGTTTTTATATGACTGATATTTTTTAGGCTATATCATATGACGAGTTAATGCAAACAAACATTGCAATAAATACAAGTATTAAAATGTTTCACATTTCCCTATGCCTATACTTCTTAGACTAATCTTCAAAGTAGCCCGTTTACCATATTATTTATATTCGATCACTGGTTCTTGATAAGACGCACTAAATATGTTTTGACATTGATTGTTAGGCCATGATTGTTAACTGTTTGTTGCAGCACAGTCTTACTCACGCATCAGACTCTCCGTGAGTGCGAATTACACTAAACTTGTTCGCAGTAAAGTGAAGCTATGTTATATAATTACATCCTCAAAAAAGTTTGCAAGTTCAGATTACTTCAGTTCACCTTTTAGTTCAATACGTTTTGATTGGGCTTCTATTAGTTGCTTTTCAACAGGAACGATTTTCATCTTTGGAGGATGTCTCAAGTGGGTTATATTAAGTATCCCTTTCAATGGTGTTCGGTGATCGTTACTATTATTCTGTGAGTAGATTCTTATCTATAAATGCTCTCCTGCACATACACTACTGGACCAAGATTTATCAGAACTGTTATCATTTACATACTTTACCAGACAATTTTATGACAACACTCCCTTCAAAAGAAGCCATTACATCTCTAATACAGTGTAACGCAGTTGGTGCGATATAGGAAAGTCACTCGCGTCATGCGACAGCTAGCCTTATATTAACGTATATTCTAAACAGACTGTCAGAACTGTATATGCAAGGCTCCAAGATATACAGTGATGTGAAATAACAACTACAATTCACTCTCATTACCCAAGAACTAATATAAATTGAAATATTCAAGTAGCAATTGCAAAACATAATCTAAACAAGTTGACTAGGTTCTTAATTATCTTCAGGGTCTATTAAGTGATTTAGCAATACAGAAGGTAACATTTCAACCTTTGAAGTAACATGTGAGATGAAGGTGACGCGCAGCAATAATTCACACTGAAACATGTACATTATTCGAAAGCACATCTGGTTCTACGCTGTATGATTTATTTCATATATACAATATACACCATGCAGTGTACGTGCGTCTTTTTATAAAGATAGACACAAATGGCGCGTACAGTTTAATGTAATACTAGCAAAAGACACCTGAATATATGAGCATGTTTCTGTGTGTTTGAATTGGGTCGACGTTGTTTGATTTCATCTAAAAATCCATCCCTTATATGACGCAATGTTAATTGTCAGCAGCACAGGGCCTTTGTTGTATTGTACTCTTAGAATGCTATTTCGAAGCTAATCTTAATCAGTCATGTTTTGTTTCATATAAACTATGCTGAACCGTATTTGCTAACACGGAATTTCGGAACAGAATCGGAGTCTAAACGTTTTAAGTTCAAATAAACAAAGGCAATATTTATTTACCGTCAGTTTGTTAGACACATATAATGATCTGAACTGTTTGATTAAATCAGACGAGTTGGCAAAGTGTTTGACGTTGATCCATACTCCCTGTTTTCGGACGTACAATGTAGAAAATACACCATATACGCGTGATTGTACAAAATATTCGGATCAATACTGGTGGATACAATATAAAATACGTAGACTCTTGTCTACTGATACATTACGTGAAAACACATCTAGCACAATTCTTCGTGTATATATTTCATGACGTCTATACGCAAATATTCGGACTAATACAAATGATTCACAATAATACAATATTTATAGGTGGTAGACATTCATTAATAATTCATATGATGTGATCTGTGCAAAATAAACCCTTTTTGACTCTTGAATGTCTTAAAGTGTAGACGTATGGTAAGCTATAGCTTAAACAAATTACAATATTCTTATAAACAAGGACAAACATAAATTATGCCGTGTATTGCTAACCACTTAGCGAATGACTTGTGGTCATCTTAGAAGTTATTTATACTCTGTGTAAACGATAAAGTATTCAGACCTATTCATTATAACATCATAATTATCCATAATAATTTAATTACGGTCCATACCTGTAATGAAATGATTTCAAGTAGTCAGTTCAGCATAAAAGCACCGTGTTTGTTATGGTCAGACGTACATAAGTCATTGACCTTTATGTAAAAAATATTTATATTTTAAATTACATTTGTACTGGCTTAGATTGAAGTTCTATAAATCAACATATTGAACTGGTCTATATTTCTCCAGATTCTACATACTGCATCAGACTTGTATTGTTAATCGTTGGTCTCTTCTAATAATTTCTTTCTCAAACTACCGTATTAGATGCGCATCTTTGCAAATGAAATCCGTTTACAAAAGCTATTTTTTTTAAAGTGTCTGTAAAACGAATAATTTCATTTAATTTAGGTAACTTGCGGAATGTCTCTCGTGAAAGGCCCAATAAAGGAAGACGATACCATTTGCCAGCCACTAAATGTCACTCTGACTGGGCATGGTTTCATTGACGAGAGCGAAATGGAAAGGTTTGAAAAAGATGTCAGGGAAAAGTCCACCTACGTTTTCCAAAGCATCATGTCATATGAGAGTCAACTAAGCACATCCGAAAGAGGGGGCCTTCTTGCTCAAATTGATGTCATTGGCACGTTATACAAACGTCTGAAAAATACAACGGATACGGACGCGTACAGCATATATAAGCATGATAAATAGCATACAGTGGAAGGAACAACTATAAACACTGGAATTCAATTTTCTGTAAAGCAATAAGTAAGATAACTAATATAAACGAAAGCGTGTTTAAAACATTGAATGTTATTCTCCTTGTCGATCAATGTCTTGTTTGTGTTAAGTTTGACATGTGCAATCGAAATGTTTTGTAAGGCTGACATCCATTCGTATTAATACTACAACACAATTTCAATATACAAGACTGACTCAGTCATTGGAGTCCATCACACCGTTACGTTCAACGATTCATTGTATACGACTAATACATCAACAGTTGAAATTAAACGAGTTTACTTGGATATCCCGGCCTCTTTTATTTAATCCAAATACGCTTTTAAAGATTAATGAATGTATAGTTTTAACTTACCAATACAATCAACTTGCAGTTAGTATCAAGAGCACAGGCATTATAAATCCATTATTCACTATCTTATGCAAATCAACGAACATAGTTCAGATATGGCTAGAAAGAACAAATATTTAATCTAACGTTTGTGCAAATTCATCTAAATCTGTAGAACCAATGGTGTCAAGATGTGAAATCATTATTCTCCTATAGAGACTTTTTATCATCAATATTACTGTATCGTAATAAATAAGCCTCACAACGAAGTAATCATAGCGAACGATTATAAATATTTACCGGGACACTAGATGACCCTTGAACCAGAAGGTTAAGGTTACAGAACACACTAGTCAAAAGCTCATCAAAGTGCTCATGTCAGCGTCCTTTTGTATCTACGCCAATACCTAAGCTTTTCCAAATTTGTTTTCTCTTTTCATTTCTTATATATTATGTTCAGGTATTGACTTCGTGATCACCAGAAGAAACGGTACGCTTACTCCTGTTGGTATAGCGGCACACAGTCACAACTGCATTGCCAAATGTCAGATATTCGAGAACTTGTATCCAAAGATGAAAGGCATGTCAGTTGGTCCTCTTGTTGAGACCATGATAACAAGATCTCAGAAATGTATTATGGTCGGAAAGATGGTACTTGTGATAGGAGCTGGTGGCTTTAGCAGACAGTTTATTTGGACAGCAGCAAAAGAAATGGGCATACAGGTAATTATGTTACCGTAGATCTTAAACAATGTAATCTGTTATATATGTAACAAGCAACACATGTCACTGAGTTTTCACAAATCCAGATTTGTCCACTGTTGTACGTAGTTATACTATTTATTGGTGCAAATAAATGTGTACAGGTCAGGTTAAATCACTGCTTGACCGACTATGTATTATTTACTTTAAAGCTGTCCATGTTGTCTATGAAGGACATATGAATAAGCATTCTTACACACAGTGAAGAAAAATTTAGGCACCGATTTAAAATGTAATGTGATTGTATCGACAACGGGAATGAACGTATTACAGTTGTGATATATTTAGCCACCTTTTAATAGCAAAATTGCTAACATTTAAAATCATAATCTACGAGCGAAGGAATGTAGGAGTAACATAGTGTTATTCTATTCTCTCCGTACTGCTAGGTTTGTATGTGACTCTGGAACAGCAATCGAGTTCTGTAAAAATATTTATGTGTATAGTTCATACCTATTAAGATGTAATGCAAAGATAGAAACTTGAAATATAGATATAAGGGATGCTTATGATAGGTGAGGCAATTTTGCAAAGCAGCTGGCCCTGTGGACCTAACTCAATATAGTATGTGTCGATAACAGAATTAGCTATTTATATTGTATGCGGAGAGACGGCATCGGTATCATTGTTTAATTTAAAATATATGAAAAACTCACATTCTAGGAGATATTATTATCATAAAGCCATGGTCCTCAGTGCCCTGTGTAGACTTGATACAGACTGGATGATGACGTTCATATGGAACCTTTTGTAATGCGTTTTATAGCATTTGTATAGTCTATCAACATTTTACTTTAACGTGAGCGTGCTTGAGGTCAAGCATGGATATCAAAACAACCAGGGACATAATTGACAAACCAAGTGATTACTCAAGGGTATGTAACTATGACCACGGAAAAACATGCCATTTCATTCTGATTTAATTCTCGTTTAATTCTCGTTTAAGTATTGCTTACTATCCCGAACATGTCTTTAAGAACAACTTGATGAAACATGTTATGTCTGTTGCATGCTTTGCAGGTGGTGTTGGTTGATTCGGATCCAAATCATAGCGCCAAAGACGAGGTCGCAGAGTTCATCCACGTCGATTTCTCAGATCATACTCAGGATGACCAGCACGCTATGAAGATCTACAAGCATATTAAGGATAGCCAAATTAAGGTGGATGGCTGCCTCACGTTCGTCGAGGATTATGTGCCCCTAGCAGCCGTGTGTTGCGATCTTCTTCAACTACCAGGTTAGGGCCTTATATGATAATATTCAGATCCACGTTATGTTAGGTGAACTCTGGTTTAGGTGAAGTAGAACGTCGGTTGTTATTGTTCCTGAAATCATCAAAATTTAGTAATTTATTTTGCTTTACGAACCATGTCATTTTTAATGGTCTTTAGGTATCATTATATTTTTTCATTGATTGCTTAAACACACACGCACATATTCTTTGAATTTAAATCCTAAATATCCCTGCTTACGTTCCACCGAGATTGAAACATTATAGACCCTGATCTGTCGTCCTTGAATGAACTTACTGATAAGGGTAGTTGATGTTTATTCTACAAATGATTTCAAGCGAACAGCACATCGCAGTTTGGAATTCCTCATATAGCTAGCATACGAACAGAAATAACGAGAACGTTATGCTGTCACAGTGACCTTGGTCGAAATTGCTGGGAATCCTTACTGAAGGAAGTGAGACCGCTGTGGTAGCGTAGTGGTTAGAGCGTCCGCCTCGTATACGGAAGGTCGTGGGTTCGCTTTCCGGCTGACTCATACCAAAGACTTAGACAAATGGTACTAACAGCTGCCTCGCTTGGCACTCAGCATTAAGAGGTTAGTGTTAGGACTGGTCGTCCTGGTGTCAGGATAATGTGATGAGGTGGAACATCATGCTACATGTCTGCAGCATGATACCCCAGTGCTAGACATTACTATTAGACTCTCACACTGCATACATCGTAGCGATATGACTAAAGCATTGTTAAAACTACGTTACAAATCAAAATCACACGCACTCAAGGAAGTGATGGCGAAACATACTTGTACATAGTATACTAAACTCAACTGCAGATTGTATCCTTGTTCATCTTGTAGAATGAAATATAAATATAATTTGGTTATTTTGTCTTTTTTTAACTTCGTTTTCTTCCATTTAAAACGATAGGTATGCAACAGAGCAGTAGGTTAACTCCATAAAAGTATGTCCTTTGAAATAATATAACTGAAAAAATAGTTCATCTGTATATTGTTTTTTTATTGTTCTAAAACCAGACAGTAAATATATTTACATGTGATCACATTTTCGGATAGACTTATAACTTATACATTGAAGATTTAAGCTTTGTTTCTTCCATTCTACTAGGAGCAACAAAGAAGGGAGCCTTGAGGGCTAAAAACAAGAGCGCCACACTGGCGTTCCTGAGGGAAAGGACGGCCGCCATACCAAATTGGCCGAAGACCTGCCTATACACGTCATGGTTCTCTCCACTGAGATCACAGGATGATATTGAAAATGTGAAGAAGGTAGGAAGGTTCCCTCTCATCATGAAGTTGGAGTATGGCTTTTGTGCTGTTGGTGTAACGCTGGTGAGAAACGCTGAAGAAATGGAAGATAAGTACAAAGAAATTCGTGCTATATTACAGGCACCAAAAGACTTCATTGGCATTGGGCTTGGTCATGGCAATACCACGATGGTTATGGAGTATCTTGTAGGTACAGAGCACGACGTTGATGTCATAATACACGAGGGTAAACTTGTCGCTGCTTTCATTTCTGACAATGGTCCAACAAGAGACAAAACCTTCACTGAGACAACCGCCTGTATGCCAAGCATCCTACCTTACGAAAAACAACGACAGCTGATAATAGCTGCTTACCAGTGCTGCACAGAGATTGGCCTGAAGAATGGTGTCTTTAACGTGGAGTTTATGATGGAGCGCACCGGTCCAAAACTGGTGGAGATTAACGGAAGAATGGGTGGATTATATCTCAGGGACTGGATCAGGAAGATATATGGAATAGACTTGCTACTGTCTGCATTCGAAGTATCTTGTGGTATTAAGCCGTATGTTCCAGATCCGATACCCATGGGACAGATGATGGGAATCATGTACATTCCCTCCCTCCATAGCCATATTCTTAAGGACCCATCATATGCATCCAAATGGAAGGAATTAGAGGCTACAGGTAATTTCAACCTGTTCGAAAAATATGCAGAGGTTGGTGCAGGTGGATTCGAGTTAACATTTGCAAACATTGCAGTGATGGAGAAGGATCTTCCAACAGACAGAGAGAAACTTATGGCAATGGCCAAAGATCTGAATATCTTCCATCCTAACTACGATGTTGATAATTTTCTGAGTGATTTCCAGCGTACATAAAGCAGACCTGATCTATTTTCGGCGCATGCAGCGTAGACCAGGGTCATTTTAGGCGCCTAAAATATCGATAGGTTCCTGATTAATATCGGGCATTTATAAAGATTTGAAGATTTCAAAGCAACATTCGGCATATGCTATGACTTCAAGGCTTGGTATTTAAAAATGAAAAAGATATATCTACCAAATCAAATAAAATCTACATTATAGTATTTAATGTAGATTAAATCAAAATTCATTATTTAAAGATTGGCATTAGTGATATTAAACACATTTTAAATCTTGGTGTTTACCTGGAATTACCTCACACACTACACTCAGGATATTCTTGATTTCTTGTTCAAGATTTTCTTTAATTAGCTATATTATGGTTTGGGGATTGTTATATTTATACCCTTTATAGATAGGTGTTTTTCGTCTGTGCAGTGGTTTGGGGTTTTTCAATCTCCATGCGCCTTAGTTGAAATTTTGGGTTTGTAACCTTAGCATGCTTTACTTGTACATTTGTTTGTTCGAGTGTTTATTGTGGCTATTTTAAGGGAAAAAGGAATTATAATGATGCATTTTCATTAAACATCTATTTATATTATGCAGCTGGGCAAAAGGTTTTGGTTTGTATTTAAGCGATGTTAATGCTTCCAGTTTGATGCAGGTTAGAATCAGGTTGCTTAAAATAGAACTTCAGACAAGCTTATGGTTTCGATTCTCATTGGTAGAGATATGAATTCGGTCTGCACGGGATGTACATTACATGGTGTTATTGCAATATATACATTTTTGGGAGTAATTACAAGACGTATTGTGGGCAATTACATTATCTATTTTACAGGTGGGGTGTTAATGCGGAACATACATTTTAGGTGTTTATTACATTACGTATATTATGCGGAATAATTACGTTACATACTTTGTCGGCGTTATCTTCTAAATGGAGAGATATATTAGGCACAGTGATGATCATTCTTACGTCCAGTGAAATAGTTAATACTTACGTATAATGAAATAGTAATACTTGCGTCCAATGACATATTTAATACCTAGGTCCAATGAAATAGTAACACCTAACAATGAAATAATTAATACTTCTATCCAATGAAATAGTAATTATTTACGTCCTATGAAATTGTTAATAGCTGCGTCCAGTGAAACAGGTAATACTTACGTCAAATGCAATAGTTAATACCTAGGTCCAATGAAATAGTAACACCTGCCTCCAATGAAATAATTAATACTTACATCCAATGAAATAGTAATTATTTACGTCCTATGAAAAAGGTAATAGCTGCGTCCAGTGAAACAGGTAATACTTACGTCCAATGAAATAGTTAATACTTCGGCCCAATGAAATAGTTAATACATAGGTCCAATGAAATAGCTAATACCTACGTCCAATGAAATAGTTAATACCTACATCAAATAAAATAGTTGATACTTAGGTCCATTGAAATAGTTAATACCAAGGTCCAATGAAATATTAATACTTACTTAACATTCACTCATTGTATGCTCTACTTTGTAATGTAATACTTTTGGAGTACTTGCATTTGGTTATAGCGCCACGTTTTAAGGAATTCTTAGATTGTTGTGATTACTTGTCTGATTACTGGAACTCGGTCCAGTGGAAATATTCCTTAACCCGAAATAATTAACCAAGAACAAACGTCACAGTCAAGTGTTAGTGAGTTTCCATTGTTTTGTATATTTAATTTAATTGTCTGTAAGTTTTTTTAAAAAAAAATATATTTCATTATATGCTATTGGAATGTAACATTGCTGCTGGGCTTGACCTTCTCCAAAACTGAGTTCGCTTGACCTGATTGACTATTGTTTTATTTAATGCATGTAATAAGCTAATAATAGCTTTATTATTGTCTATGTGTATGAACGTATTAACTTAATTATTATCCAGGTAAAGAAGAAGTGGTAAATATGTTGATCTGGGTTAGCTAGTTTGGACATTCCCATGTGAATTTTATAGGGTATTGTGTTGTATGTAAACAAGGCTCATTAGATCGTTATAGAAGGGTTTTTTCCCATCTGGTAATGGCTGTTTTTAGAAAATGATAATGTGACCTGAGGTTAAGCAGAGAATTATAGTATCTTGTGACTTTAAGGATTGGGCATGTTATGCTTTAACATTTATATATTTAAATTGTATTATATTGTGAAAAGCTACGGCTGAATTGTGTTTTCTTCACATTATTGAATTCAAGTGATTATTTTCTCAGGAAAACACAAACATGCTCTGATAAAATTCTTGGATGAAGATATTCATTAGCATTTATACTGAATTCAATCCTGGAATAATATGTATGTCATTCAACTAGAGAATGTTGACACATCATCATTTTGCAGACCATAACAGACAGGTCATCGTCTTCAATTTTAGATCTCTTCTGGACTTGAACTGAGTTTTTTATTCAGGACTTTTTTATTACTATGACTTGTGTCTTTATTTCCTGGATTAAGTTTGGATTTAATTCGCAATACCGTTAGTTTATTTGCATAATATTTCACCTTGTATTCTGAGAAAATAAATTAAGTATAAATTTTACAAAGCTTGTTGTCTTCACGTTTTTCTGTTACTTATTATAAGAGCATAGACTCGTAACAATATGCTATACTTGTGAAAGCGTTTTGAATCATTGATACAGGATTAAACAAAAAAAGTCATGACATCGTTTAATCAGAACACAGTGGTTTACGCGTATCTTTTGCGTTGATATCTGTATACTTCCATAATACATATTAAAATCCAGTGATACAATTTGGTTGTGTGACTGCAAGTGCAGAAGTTATGGTTTGAATCTGGTAAATTACACAACGTAATAAACAAGAAACGACTCGGCAGATACTATATACGTCGCCATGACGGTAAATGCGATTAAATTTTATGGGAAAAATGTGGCTAGAATCCATGATTCGACTGGCCTAAGGTGACATAGTAATCATTGTTCCATGCATTTGGGGAAGTTGTATAGCTTAACATCGTGAACTTCTGACGGCTCGGAAACCAAGGAGATATGCGGTTGATAGACAACTGGAAAGTTACAACAGAAATCCTATGGAAGTCTTTGGAAATTTGGAGTTGACTTATGGTTTAATCGTTATCGCGCCAGAATTTGACACCGCGCGGTCAAGAAAATACCCTTTGCTTGTAACAACATGTATATATATATATATATATATATATATATATATATATATATATATATATATATATATATATATATATATATATAGATAGATAGTTAGATAGATAGATAGATAGGTAGATAAATAGCAATAGCTACTACACAACATTGAGCGTATCAATGTCAGCAGTCACTTGCAAATATGTCCTGAGATATGCTAGCGGTTAACGTCCAGTATCGTCATGGCCTCGATTATTATGGATGTACAATATCGTGAAGTAGGTTATTATAACGTAATGTAACATAACCCAATGCTAAATTCGCATCAAACCAGACCCTAAAGTTAAATTGTTATAGATGTTTATACAAGACTCCAATGTTAATCCTATTTACGCTTTAATCATTTAATTTCTATAGGACCCCCTACCATCCCAGTCCAAGAAGGCCAAGATGGCAGTATAGTGAACTTTGCTATAAGACCCAGGCAATTTTTAATTTCTTAATAACTGTTTGTAGGTATACATCGTGTCAGTAGATTTTAATTTAGAAATAAGTAACTCAATATGATTTCCTCATCCCCACATATTGTGTTATGTGTTTTCAATTGATCAGCAAAACATTCAGTTTATATCCTGTTAAAGATTGGTCAACTTTATCGGTGAGCGATATCAAGCTCACTTGGGCCTTATGTATACTTGCAATATAATCTTTAATAGCATGTCCCCCTCCCCAGATAGACGGTCAAAAGGTAGTATTAAGGCCTAAATTTTCATCAATGAAGTTGCATTTCGTTACCATGTGGATCAAATGAAATAAGCATTAGTATTTGTAAACGGTGAACAACGACGAGAACCTGTGCATGTACATATTCGGATATTCGTTCTGTTTTCTCTATGTAAGGGAACAAATCCAAATGTTTTAATATATTAGACATTAATTATAAAGTAACAAACATATTCAGGGATTTCCCATCCGTAAACTCAGTGTGTCGTGTATTAGAGATAATCAAGTATTCCGGTCAAATTTCTTAATTTAAGGCTATGATGTTGCCTGATCAGCTATGGTGTTCTAGTAATTCAATATACACACACGCACACACACACACAAATATATATGTGTGTGTGTGATTGTGTGTGTGTGTGTGCTTGTGTGTTTGTGTGTGTGTGTGTGTGTGTGTGTGTGTGTGTGTGATTTCGATTTTAATCGTAGCTTTAACAGTTTTGCAGTCATATCCAAAATGAAATGAGAGTGAATGGACAGAAACTAGACACAGTGACAAGCTTCAAGTATCTTGGCTATGTAACCTCGGATGAAAGTAAAACCTGACGTTCTTTTCAGGATTGCGCATACAGCAACAGTTCATTTGTAAGGACAGCGCGATAAAGCTTATGAGCTCCCTCGTCTTGTCTATGTTCCTGTATGTTTGTGAGACAAAGTCCCTGACAACAGAACTAGAGAGAAGAATCCATGGCATAGAGGTCAGATGTTAAACTGAAAGGATCTAATGTGATCCGGGAAATGTCATACTTAAACCAGGTCATAATAAGGAGATGCGCAATAGAATCCAATGTACAACTGGATCTTATGAAGATCTGTTCACCACCGTAATGAAATGTAAACTAAGACAGTATGGCCCCATCTCACGCTCATATGGTATGTGAAAAACAAACTTACAGAAAACAGTGAGGAAAGAGAAAACAAGGAGTGGACAGGAATGGACTTTTCAAAGTCCCAAATAGTAGTGGAGGACAGGGCAAAAATAAGATTGTTGGAAAATAATCAGTGGCGCCACTACAAACAGCCATATTATGGGGAAAAATGAAACGAAATTATTATTACTTGTATTAATTTGTATGTGAATCAAGTATGTTTCTGAACATGTAGCTGAAAACGAATGAATCAAAGCATTTTGCTTAAGAACTTTGCACACAACGTTTTGAGAAATAGTCACTAACGAAAATCTCACTGATGGCAGGTGCATATTTCTCAGTAATGAAGGCTAGTCATGTCTGTTAAATGAAAGTTTCGAAATTTAGTCCTAAAATAATAGTTTGACAGTAGGAAAAATCTAATATTACCATTACTCACCCCATATGGACAAAAGTTTCACAGACATGAAACTTACAATAAATTGTTGAATGTTGTCTGTATGGTATTTTGGGGAATTTATACCTAAAAGGAACGTATTAAATATGTTTTGTGTGCATGTCTTTTTTCCTTTCTGTTTATTGGTTCAGGCATAGGTTGTCATTTAGGCTTGAAAAGATTATTGTGAAAAGAGAAAAAATGTATAGGGACTGAGCAACAGAAGGGGGTCATGATAACCCCTGATCAAGGCCCCGTTTTGCACAATAGATGCACAAAAATGCCGTTGTAGCCAAGTAGTGTTGAATAATTAAAATATTCAAAGGCTAATCCAAGGCTTGTATTCATGATGGAGGGGGTCAGACCACACAAAAATTGGCTGTCAGCTTATTTATAGCAAAAATAGCAAAAGTAAGTTCCGGCGACCAGGCTGAATGACGTTGAATATATCTTAAATCTTGGGTAATTGCTATAATTTACTTGATCCATTGCAATCGATGGATAGTTTCAGAGTATTTTTCTTTTTCTATTTTTTCAATTGTGCGTGAACACTTCCCACCCTGGTGAATCGGCAAGTGCGAAACAAAATTTTAGTGATTCAGAGAGCTGTGCAGGCCTAAATTTAGTTTGTTAACTTATGATCAAGCAGGCCATCTCAAATTAACCACGGACACTTTAAAATAAAAGCCCTTTAGAGGCGGGGCGGGGGGGGGGGGGCCGCTAAGTTGCACCTGCTTAGTTATGTGCAGGTTTACAATTAATTACCCATTTAAGATCTTCTCATCTTTTTATATGCGTCGCGGGTTACCCCACTAAAATAGTATATGTCGCAAGCGCTGACCATATGTCTACCGCGTTTTGGATTCGAACCAATGAAGTCCGTTGGAAAGTTTGTGTGTATGCTATTAGCACTTTCGCCACTGTCTCACTTAAGAATATACGATGAATAACTTATATTAGCATACGCTTTCTTAACAGACAGACATTAAACATACACACGTATTTATATCGTATAATTTATTACTCAAGTATTTATGTTTAATATAAAATATATATATTTCTACACAGAGTGTACAATAATTAATTTTACCTGTAAATTTCAGCGAGTTGTAGATCATTCAATCACGTGACCAGGATAATGGATTAATAGTTGGAAATCTCAGCGAGTTAGTACATGCATAGTTATTTTTATCGCAAACACGTAACCGGGGCAATGTCCAAACTGTGAGTATAATTGAGATTGCAGCAATTCATTGTATTTGGAAGACAAATAATCACATTACGTTACTGTAATACAGTAAACCCTTTTGTATCTTCTGATTTCGTGATTGTAATGGAATCGTTATTGTAATAATAAGGAGTGATTTTGTCCAATCTATGGAATCTCATACTGCTAAATTAGCTCGACAACTACTGGATGCAATAAAGAAGTGTCTTTGATTACGTGATTCTGTATAACAACAGCAGCAAAAACGTCAGAAAGTTCATGTGGAATGTACAGAGGGTTCATAACAGTTATTTTAACCAATTGTTGGATCTGCTGATATTCCTTGCAGTCCTTAACCCCCAACCCCATCACTACCAAAAAGTAAAACCATCATGATGAATAAATTTACTGTGGATAGTTCAGAGATATAATTCGTATTGCTGCGTTTGGTTGGCAGGATAAAGAAGAATATGTGGAACCTAAATATCTTAAAATATAAGTCATTCTGATAGGCGTATATATTTATATCGCATTTATTCGGTTGCTCATCAGGTAAGATATAATGCAGATTTTACAAACTTTAACCAGACAGTAGAAATGTATATTTAGCGAGAAAATGAAGGGAGGATACAAACACAAGACGAAATGAGGCTCACAATTAGAAAAAGAGAGAAGAACCACTAAAGACTATGCCTAAAATAACGAAGGAACATAAAACGCTATGTCCTGAATCACCCCCCATGCCAATAAAATTACCTGACACCGAACTAATCCTTCCAGTTAAACTATCCAGCACCGAAGTGTTGTCACCAAGTGTCAGCAAAATAAATCAAACTCCAAATGAGCGGTTGAAAGAATTAGCTGGAGTGACATTTCTGACAAAACAAGCCTCCGGCAAGATAGAATAAAACAAACATAACAAACCTAATGGCGGGAATAGCTCTGGTCTGTCGTCGCTGATTAACCTTATTGATCAATGTTGGAACGTCGTTTTAGATAGCAGCGAATATAATACAAGTGCTCAAAAGTGTATCTGATCAGCAGTTGACATGGACGCACCAGTACTCAAGGATGAGTCTGTACGTGATTATTAATATTATTCTTATGAAGCTCTAAAATCAGACCAACGTGGACTAATCTAACTACAAGTCCATGATACATTTAGGTATTGCTTGCACGTTGATGGATTTATTGAAGTTCAGGATATAATTGTGACAGATAACAATAATCCATACGCTGTAGATGACGAATGTGGATTTGTTAAATATAGTGTTATGGCGTTATTTAAAAGTGCCGTGTATGTGATTGATAGTAGACAAATCGAAGTATGTCACAATAACCTCGACGTTGCTACTATGATATTCGGTCTTGCGAGACATTCCGATGATTATTCAAGATCTGCTTCTGCTGGTCTAACAATGACGTTCACAAAGGATATTGCTGACCACCCTAACCATTCACACTATGACATAAGACGACCAAAGAAACTTAGCCGGTAGACGAAGGCGTCAATCCAAAACTTAACTTGGGAGTTGTGGCACGACGATCTCAAATTGATTCTCAGATATCTTTGTTGCATATCTTTGGATTAAGCAGGCATGTTGGAAACGTTATCTTCGGAGCCAAACATACAGATGAGTTCGTCAGAAAGTCCACTGACAACAATGCAATTTGGCGAGATAATGCTTCAGCTGAAGGTAAAGTAATACTAACTAAATTTGCGTTGTGGATGCCAGCAATGCTTTTATCTCTCACAGAAGACGATCGATTATTATCGTTCATGCATAACAGCGGCAATTCAACGTTGTCGTGGATGACAATGACCACATACTCAGTTACAAGCACAGAAAATTCATTTACGAATGCATGTCAATAGGGAATTTCAGCACCACGAAATGTATGCTTTGCGTTTCAGGTTAACACAGTATTAGATTTGGAAAACAGAAACCCAATGCCGTTTGATAGATTAGATGTTGCCATTCTAGTTTGCAGATTTCTCAACGCTGCATCCAATATAGTATTCATCACTGGAACATCTGGATATGTTCAGACAATATGTCGCTGAATTCATGTGCGATCAACTGTTAATGGTGTAGCTGCTGGTCTTCGGGGTTACAGAGCAATCGAAGTTATACGGTCAAATAAAACAATGTTGCTTGAAGGTGTTGGCGGAAGAATGAGAGTGACTGATGCGCCCGTTGAACGTATGTGAATGTTAATTAGCTCATTCATAATGTCATAATGTCATATCACAACGTCAATGTTACTATAACACCTGGTCAGATTTAAAAACTGCAATCCGCATGGAAGAGGATTCATGGGGCAAAAGAACTCTAAAATCAGAGTCCTTGCAGGGCCCAAAAAGGTATCGTTGACTGAACGCAGCTCAAACACTACAATGACGCCAAAACGTCAAAACCTGATGTGAGACGTGATCTTTCTGCGAATGCGATCAGGGAAACAATTAAAACTGGCGATATATTTTCCTTTCTAGAGGAGTGACCAGCACTAATTTCATGAGCGGCCCAAGCTGTTGCAAAAGCTGTTACACTTGTTGCCGTTGGAGCAGCTGCCGGTATGGCACTGAAAAACGGAACCGGATACAGGATAAACATCTGGAAATAAATCCTCATGTCCAAGTTTGGGATACTTGCTGCAGTTCGGCGACTAAACATAAAAAGCTTCACATGTGTTTTTGTGCGTGATCAATTATCGGAAAAAACAAATGCTGATGAAACAGGTATTATTAAGGTCGATGGAAGTTCTTTTCCAGTTACACATTGGGTGGCATTAGATCCACGTCGAATTGTGTATTTTAACTGGTATGGATTGGCTCCACAAAAAGAACCTTTGGAATCTATCAACATATTGCAAAGCGCTCCAATCTGGTATTCAACAGTACCGACACAGACAATAACTGATCCACCAATATTCAGTCCAGAAGTACTTGCTTTATTTAATGCTGTGTCAAGGTCATCAGCGCGGCCGAATGAAGTTGTTAATGATTATACTAACAGACGGTAAAGCACTCTACCGTCGTTTAAAACAGGGTAATATTTTATAATAGTAGACGTTTACGGAAGATCTGCTATAGGCAAGCCCCAGGGGGGTGGCATTGCTTTATCAAAATATGCGACATGAGATGTACTTTTGCGACTCGTAGACGTTGACCGAAATGAGTTCTTTTGCTTTTCAGGATAAGCAAGGGCGGTTAAAGACGAGCAATATACCGTTGACAGATATTTTTCTACGAGTTTCAGGGGCAACCGAAGATAAATTAGGTGTCTATACTACAACAGGTAAAGTGACAGAATCGAGGGATTCAATTATAACATTAGTGGGGAATGGATTGCTGGACGTATTAGAAGAATTGGAGACAATGTATGGCAATATATGTAGCAGACATACAATTATCAAAGCAAGAGAACAAAAATCAGACGATGACTTGGCAAACACAAATACGTGGACAACAATAATTCCACGATCATAAGGAAAACAGTAAATGCTTTGCTAAAGCAGGTGACACAATGACTGGCTATCTCAACATGAGCGAAAATAGCATTGCTACTTTGAGAAAACGAACATCAAATGATGAAGCTTCTATGAAGAAAACGTACACAACAGCAACATCCCGATGATGACCTCCTTAATGACAATCAATGATGTAATGACTACGTTCATATCTCTGAATATGTTATTCATGTAACCGCGTTTACAATTGTTTTTTTAGAAATTTAAATAGAACAATTAATGATTTACTCGGAAATTCAGCGGTTATCAACATAAAGCTCTCTGAAATTAATACACAGCTTATTAATCTAGTCATAGTTAAATCTACAATCGAAATTATTAACAATGAGCTCACCAACAACAGCTCATGAATCAATTCTATAAACGCCGAACTTGATAAAATCAAAGAGAGTACTTTTGGTGTAATTCACACAACTCTGCTAGTCAACATAGTATACATAGTAGAGTCTGGAACGGAAACATGGACGAAATAAAAAAAACTGACTCAAATATATCGCTGGGGTTACCGGGGTGTATCAGTGCTCCGTGTATGGTTACGCTAAATTGGAGATACATGTAGGAAATTACATTAGTCCTTTCGTTGATAGGTTTTCTGGAACCGCCTAAGTCGTGTTTGATAAAAAGATCGAGAGAACATTCACACTGGTTCCAGAATACAAATCCCTAAGCTCATCGAATTACTGTTGTTTTCTGTAATTGGTCTCGAAAAAATCTTAATTGATTACTTCGTATAACACGTAATGAATCACACAAAATCGTTATCGTATAAAGACTGAAAGACTAGCACATGATAAAACATAAAAAAAATATCGCAGACGAATCATCATCATCGACAATGTTGTATACGCGGTTTCCACGCTGGTCGCTGAAACAACGACGTTAAAATTATTAGCGACGCATGTGACATCGTCCGAAGTAGGAATCTATATATCTGTTGTTGGTAGTGATGCTGGTATACTCATTTTTATCGCGAAAAAATATATAAATTAGCACGCTGAGAAGTGTGAGCCAGTATTAGGAAAGAGAGTGTGTGAGGTGTATGATAAGATTATTTCAGAAGCTTTAGGGATCATGTTAGAATATCCAAACCATTTGACGAGGGAGTTTTTCCTTTGGTGGAGATCACCGTTTCCACTCTGAACACGTTTTGCTTTGATTTCTATGATTCCCGTTTGTAAAAGATCCATGGAAGGGCTCTCCAGATAAATATATAAGCGTGTAGGTGACTGGAACCGGTTTTGAATGGCATCGACGACAAAAATCTAGTAAGTCCTATATGTTGTACATCATTTTCGAAGGTTGTTTTTTTTTTATTCTTACGTGTTCACCTACTTTGAACTGACTTGTTGTTTTTTTGTCCTGAAAATCCTGTTGATTTATTGAGCATGCTTCCGTGGGAGTCATTTTAATGCTGCAGTGCCATTTGTGATTGTATTGCTCAACGATTCGTGGCAAAAACTCAAAGTATCGTCTGCACTTATCGGTGGTAAATATCTTACAAGTGTGATTGATTAGATCGTTCTACGACGGCCGCTTTGATCTGATTGTTTGTGCTGTAAAAGACAACACTATTGTTTGAAGCCAATCTTAGACGGTGTTGTTATAAAATTTGCTACCGTGATCTGCCCTTATTTTATTGGGCTTTAGTGCAAGTACGATTGTTTCAAACACTTCAACGATATAAGTTCTTTTTCTGTTTTTCAAACGAACTACTCATGCACATTTGCTGAAGACATCAATGACCGTCATGGGATATTTGAAATGATCGTTGTATGCGCTCTAATCTCTCATGTCGACGAGATCTGCCGACTATATATAACCTGCTGCGACAGCGACGAATTTTTGTCGTGGATAATACTTGCGTGAAGGTTATGCAGTTCTTCTGCGAGAACTGTTACGTACAAATTGATCGGTCTACACGATCTCTGAAATTTCTAGGTATGAATTCTATTAAATCCCTCAACATGACTTGATCGCATCCCATTTTATCCTCGTAATGATCTCTGTAACATATATCTTGTTGCATCGCAATGGCAAGTACACTGTTGTAGCGTTCTTGACCGGTCAGCGCCTGTTCTTTCTCATCCAGTTGTTGTTCTAACGGATTCCAATGTTCATACGCCACGAGGTCTTGAAAGTTTTCCGATCTGCCCATTGGCATCCATGGAGCCACAAAGAATTTGTATCTCTCCGCAGCATTTACAGTCTCCCACGCACATATTTTATCCAGCTATTGTCGATGTCACAGTGCCTAAAATGATACATTTTTTTATACAGATCAATGATATTAAGTCACCACCGCACATAATTATGTTGTCAACGTCGCCGGCAGCATAGCTTCATACATTTTATTTTGTCTACGTTTTAGTTGTCTCCGCTGCTGACTGCGTGACCTTAAATGTGACTATGTATAATTCTTTGGAACCCGATCCTGCACACATGATAATGAGGCGATTCCGCGTGACCACCACGGTGGGGTCGATATCCACAGCTCTGGTTTTACACTTTAAGACACCACGATTTCAAGTTGGTCATTATATGTTATAGTTTACACTTTTTTGGCATCTACGTTGTTGCTTTGAAAGTTGTAAGATAACTTCGATGGGTGATTTTTCTACGTACTTAATACGGACGTAATTGATGCAGTACTATTCACACATGTTATCGTTAACGTCTTGCATTTGTAACGAGTTGTACACTGCTCCTTTATGCGGCTGTTGAATGCGTGACTTCATCGTGAGGAGGAAAAGCAAACGAACCAAAATACTTTACGTCGCTGTAAAGTTGATCCTTTATCACGGCGACACATAAAGTGTCATGTCCATCGTAATACTTTTGCAGGTTAATCGCGCAACTCTCGTCTGGCATGATTTATCGAGGATGCTCATCATTAGAAAATACACCTCTGAAATTTCCAACGTTATGTGTCAATTCTTTTCGATGTCGATGTTAGACTGCGGAGGAAACGGTGTTGTGGATAAGCTCGTTTGAGTTGTCTCCAGCCAGGCTCCCGCATAAGTTATAAAATCAGGAAACCGCGTTAAAACCTTTTATCTCGTTCCTTTGTTGCAAAGTCCTTTACCCCGAATGGCTCCAGGAAGCTGGAGTCCTTTTCCAATGCCGAGCAATCCTGGCAGTAATATTCCAGTGATGCATGATAACAGGGGTGCTATGAATCCTCCTTGTTTGGATAAATTTGACACCGACAACTTTAGAACAACTCCTTTTCGTCCAGAGACATGTTGAGCTATTGATGTGGCTTGACGATGAATCAGCATGAGCCTGTAAGGTCATGTTTATTCCGTCAACTTACATTTAACCAATATGGGCCTTTTGTGTGTGGCCGACACACCAGTACCTTTCTTTTTCTATGATGACAGCATTAAAGCTACTAGCACGTACGACATTATTATATTGAATGCTATTATTTTTTTTATTTTCTTTCGACGGGTTTATTTCGATAGCCACTTGTCGATTTCACGATCGCACTTTCTTCTACGGGCAACACCATGTATCATCACCGCTTCGTGCGTAGCTCCCGTAATGGTCCCCGTTTCTGGCGAAAGTCGCGACAGAGCAAGAACGGACTCAAACAGCTCCGGCGCCATGGTCTTCACGAATGGAATGGTCGCACAATTCCATTGCCCTCGATGATGCCGCCCTAGAGCGTGGTTCTCCGATGTTTGGACGATTTTGCTTCGACATTGTCTATGCAATGATATTCATTGTTCCATGAATCGGTCCGAGGTCACCAGTGCGTAACAGACATATTCGCCGACTGGATCTCAAATAGTCCATCGGATTTCGATATCGGCTTTTGAATCTTTGAGGCGCTCTGAATGTTTGGAGACATCGAAATGGAAAATAGGATACAAGTTGTTGAATTAGTCTATCGATATCTGTCTGCCTGGGTCCACGTCCTGGTACTTCTGTATGACTTCCATCAACATCATGTACGCGTGATAATAATTTCTTGTGTTGACTCTGGTCTAACTGCAACGGATGATTATATCGCACCGTAGTAGTGACCGCACGTGAAACGAACCGCAGCATGTGATCAGCTGATCACGATGACTGCAATATACGCTTTAAATATACAGATTTTGTTCCGGGGATCGTGTATAAATTTCGAAGGTACTATGGACATTTTATCATGGCAAAACTCAGTCATATTCGCATCAGACAACTGCTCGCTGACGTAAGAACGAAAACCAAATGCATCCCCAAAGATTTTGAAAAGTAAGTGTCATTCTCGATTGGACTTTTCTGATTCATCCATACCGCTCAGTTCATGCCGAAGCCGCTGAAAAACTCGCTGAAAACTGCCCTGCATTCACTCATCTGGAAAAGGAATGCGGCGACAAGGCAAATGTTCTTAAGTAGAATGGAATTTATCCCTAAGAATGCATAGATGAATGGTCACGATGAGATGAAAGATCGCTGACACCCATTACGCATTCTGTTTGCATGTACATCTGTAATGAGTCATCGATGATGAGTAGCAGCGAGCAAACAATATATGGGTCAGGTTGGATGTCATCCGCTTAGAGATTATCATGATATTTATCTCAGAAGGATGTGCCTCTGCTAGCAAAGATGCTAGATAATTTCAGACAGAGGTGCACGGACCATTACTAGCTTATTCCACTCTGGTATTTCTCCTCTTCGGGACTCTCATAGGACGGACTTCTCAAGCAACAATCCGGAATGGTCTTAGAATTATTCACACATCCAGACATGTTCATGTTCACAGACAAGACGGTATGAGGTGGAATCTCCTTCATCAGCAAAAAATAATTCCGTCGCGAACAGCAAATGCATGAAAAACAACGACCCAACAAAGCCGCCCGTGTACATCATTTCTCTCAACATTAACTATCTGTTTAAATGATTTATGTCATAATAGCTTCCCACGGGAGGTTTTCACTGGATCGCTGGATAATAGAGGTCGATCTAGTTTATTCATAACATCTCACTGACGGTCACAACGGTTATCCATTTCGTGCCGAACGAATTCTAGTGACCAAGGAAATGCTGACCGGGAAGAAGCGCGATGAAAAAAGTAAGTTTGTTCTAGGAAACGTAATTTTGAACAAAGCGTGTTCAAAATCTTATGAACAAAACCAAGTACAAACTACATCATCAACTATCAACTGCAGAAAGTGAGTCTCCAGCACGCACTCGGGCTTGACAAAGTTCATCGGACACACAATTTTCAACAATCACCGTTGATGAAACCCTACATCGACTTGAACAGGAAACAACGAAACAAAGCCACCACGGTTTTCGACAAAGACATCTTCAAACTCATAAACAATAACGTGTTCAGAAAAACCATGGAAAACATTCGACATCGCAAGACAATCGAACTCGTTAATAAGTTTAAACGATGGGATACACTTATTGCCGATGCTGCTTTTCTCCTCATGAAAATCTTCGATGAAGATACGGTGGCCATCGGATACAGGAAAACTAATATCAGGCTGTGATCGATCTCGCCAAGATGTTCATGCTCGAGTTTCACTACAACTTCATCAAAAAGAAATACGGAGACAAGGCCACGTTGCTCTTGACTGACACAGACTCGCTCGTGTATGAAATTCACACCGATAATGTCTACCAAGACATGTACGAAAATAAACAATTTTCCGATATCAACAATTATTCCACACATAGCTCAATCCTCTGCGACGAAAACAAAACGTGCGGGGATAGTTCAAACACTAAACTCATGAGATACCAATCAAAGAATTCAGCGGACTTCTATCAAAAATGTACTGCATCTCTCTTGAAGATAGCACCCCCATGAATAATACCAAAGGAGTAAAACAAAAACCGCCATCGACTACTGCAGGCATGCACTGCATGGACACCTACAGTCCTGCGCCATGAGACGATTTCTGTCACAACGACATTGCATCTCCACACTACTCGTTAACAAAAACAACTATGCCCATTCGACGATAAACGATACTCCACCTATATCATACACGCACTCGTCAACGGACATAAAAACACATTTATATAATATGGAAATTCAAGCACGATATTCAGTGGACCATAAGTGAGCCAGAAACCCAATCTCTATGAAACAAAACCCCACTTTTTCTCTGCGTCTGCCAGAACCCTATCTCGATGAGCTTGAACAAATGTGAGCCAGAAACTATAGTTTACTGTGATACTGACTATTTCCAATTAAGTATCCCGCAATGATAACAGTGACCGATTGACATAATAAAATAAATTAAAAGAAATTCCATACATTTTTCTCCACATACTTTCATGCAATGTACAACAATATGGAGTCTAAATGTAGCGAAAATAAATGCCAATGACACTTATAATTAATTAGTCCATTTGGTGGCAAGGAGAAGTGGATTTTTTTAAATAAAACTTGGAGATATTGAACAAAAGCTGTTTTGTACACCTGATGCATGCATATACAATGGACTTTTGTAAGCCTTGAACAATCTTAACAGTAGTTCCAAAAACATCTGTAGAGATTCATGTATCGGCCATAATCAACATCGCATGATGAATGAAATTACACAATTTTACATGTAATTTGGTAATAACAAAACAACACAATTTTCAGTAAAATAATTCATAAAGATCTCTAAATTGAAAAGCGTGGCATATTTTCAGATTCTCTGCTCATATGTCTTTCAGTAAATGTTGTACATCTATATATTTACCTATTCCACCACACTTAGTAATTTAGTTGCCTATACTTTATTTATCAATGTGTCGAGTGTTAATCTCTAACTTCTGTATTGGTATTCTTATAATTAGTTCAGGACAAAATGCAGCTAATAGCAATCTTTGGTCAACATTTGCCCTTTTTGCAGACCACCAACCAAATTAAATCCGAATTTTGCGTCCCCATCAACCCATATTTATACGTGACCTATTCGACACATAGTAGAAAACCACTTGGAGTAGTAGATAATTGGTCATTTTGCCTTTTTTGTACCCATTTGGATCTCTTCCAGTTTGTTCTACCCCCCTCCAATCACTTGCCTGCCCCTAAGCGACCCATGCATGTTTAGCAATTTTAATTATGTACACACGTTATCCGGACATGGAGGGGGAGTCTAAGGCGGATATCACTGCCCAAAAGGTTTCCAAAAAAAGGTCAAACTCCAACTTGATACTACTTGTGCTTCTTATGGACCTCTTGTTTAGATCGATAACCAGGCCTCTGTGTTTATTCGACTTTTCTTTTTGGGCTGTATTTTATTTCTACTCGTAATTGTCTGTGATTTTCTATTTCCGTCAGCACAATTTCAAACTCAGCCGCAGTGATCATTTTATCATCGACTGCAACTGTATGCAGCTTACTGATCGTATTAAGACTGCCCCATGCCGTCTCAAGAAATTTAAAATCAAGGCGTACTCATGAATGCAGTCGCGTTGAAATGAATGTACTTGCACAGCCACAAACACCAGTTATTATCGATATACTTCCGGCAATAACTTCGATTGGTGCACATACGATGATTGATGTAGTCGTGATTCTAGTCACATCAAGACCAGTATTGGTTGCCGAAAATAGCTTATACGACCAAACAAGCTCGTTTGTATTTCACGGTCATCTCGGTTCTTTTGGTATTTTCATCTTGCATCTGTTTTTCGGCTTAGATTATTTTTTTCACTTCGGTATGAATGAGGTTCAATCACAGTACTTCTAATGCAATCTCGTATTTGGATTATATGCCAAGAAAACCATATCCGGTCTCATCGTCATGAAAATTAGCTATAAGCACTTTAAAAAAAATTACTATTTTTTCACTGGCATAATTGTCATTATCATAATACATTAACCTCGAGAATATTTATATCTTCGGCGATTGTGTGTTCTGCTGGTCTGGCACCTCTTTCAGTAAAACACTTCTGATGTTAAACAAAAACAACAAAGGCAGTTACGGGGTTAAATCGTGATATTAGTGGTACATAATTATGGCTAACATAACGCTTGCCATTTATCAACATTCCCATTAATTCCAGTTGTTAGTATATCTGATTTAATATATATTTATTTTAATTTAATTTGTTTGTCTGTCAGTATTTTTTCTTACATGCTATTGTAATGTAAATTAATTCACTGGAGATGATATTTTGTCAGAAAACTGATTATCCTGAATCATTCTTTTCATAAACACCATGTGTTGGCCTGGAAGCTGACCTTGGTTTAAAATTAGTAACCAAAGTTCAATTTTATTTTAAAATGATTGATTGTTGTCAAAGTCATGATAGGACTACGTGGGTTAAGAAGTAAACAGTTTCTTTATTTTTATTCTGGGAATAAAATGATTGGTCTAATCAAGGCCATATTCTGTGTGCGTGATATAAACACGATCACGTGACCCCCTCTCCCTTCTGATTTCGCAACTTGGGGGAATTTCGAAACTGCCTCTTATAATAAAATATAACCTTTATTTTAGAGAGAGAGATCTCAATTTATTTTACTTTTACACTTAGTATCAAGTTTTCTTTGTTGTTGCCAGATATTGAGCTAATTATCTTCAGATCATTTGGATTTCAAAAGGATTTATTTTTATTCTTTGGAAATATTCTGAAGAGTGTTCACGCAGAAATTTTGGAACGACATTGCTTACAAATTTAATTTGGATTTCCAACACCGGATTGCCTTTATTAGTATTTCTACAACGAACTGAAGATAAGTACAGTACTGAGTACAGCATACGTCATCGTCATCCATCTTGGATTTTCCATCAGGATTCGAACTTGAAATTATTATATATATTTGGACAGGTATTAAGATCAAAGGAATGTCAATACCAGAATATATAAACTTAGGCGGATTCATATTTATAGAACTAACATCAGTAAAGTAATGAAAATAATTAAATGTGCACAAAAATATAAGTAATTGTAAAGTATGCGGTTCTCAATGTTTAAGGAATTATCTTTGCTATTAACAATTTAGAACACAACTGTACTTTCAATATGGAACGTTTGATAGCCATCGGTTTACGGGTATGTCTGTAAAATGAATGTCAGTCACGGGACCGGTCTAACTGGAAGAACAAAAATATGGTAGTCCCCATAACATGGCATCGTCCTGTTTGCCATATGCGTAGTATGCATGTCCCAATGTATACGAAAAAATGTGATGCTTGTTGCATCGTGCTTAGTCCTCATGAAACAAGATAATTACATTGCAATTGCTCTGTACTATCTCTATCCCTTGATATGTTGCGCGTAACAAATGCAATATCACATTTCCTAGTTTAGTTTATATTAATACCATTTACTCAGTAATGTTTGCACTTGAATATTCAAATGTTTATCATTTACAGTTAATAACTTAATAAGTACTGTTCGCTATACTTGGTGATAACACACCCACTTATCATGCTAAGCATATTGGTATAAAAATAGATCATAAGTAATGTGTCTGCTAAACAAATGTAAAGTCCTGTATTATATATTAATTCTCATTTTTCCATGTAGGAGAGTTACATAGTATGACATGATGTTACTTATCCCATATTGCCCATGTAATGTTTAATAAGTACTGTTATGAATAAAACACAAATCATAGTTAAAACAATAGTTAAAACAATTCGTATTATTCCCTAAAATAGTTTGATAGTAAAGCACAAATGTGACAAGAGAAGTTGAAACAGCTAAATTTCATTTACATACACATTAAATTAAGACAAAGCTTAATATTTCATACAACTGTTTTTGAAAAGAGACATTAAGTATAATTGGTTCTTGAAGGGAATGAGCTATACCATTAACTAATTGGAAAAAAGTTGGTTATACGTATGATAACACCAACTGAGCAATCCCAGGGACGGAGATTATGCGTATGGAGCAATACAACTAGATGTGATGGTTGCATTCTGTAAGGGCTGTAGTTTCAATCAGACTTAAAATAAATTGAGTATATTTGCAACATGTGAGATGATGTTAATTCGTATCTAAATCATGTTTTGTATTGTTGTGTGATTTTTTTCAACAAATGTTAGACATTATTTAAAATGTATACATTGTGAGAGGGTACCTCTCAACAAAGTCTATCCTTGTGAAATAGACACTCTTACGTCGCTCCCTATGATATTGTGTGACACATGTGTTTAGACGGAATATAAAGTATATTTCTTTCACCAAACGTTAAGACTGAAGTCTATTTAAAAACAATTAGTTGCATGATACCATCGGCCAAACATAGGCATGTACCTTGATCAATGGCAGTAGCTTAAACGCAAACAACGCTTCAATAAAGGAAATCGATTGTCTCTTTTTGGTTAATTTTACCCAACACGCAAATAAAACATTAGTTTAGGCCAGTGCAAACCAGAATATTAACTACTCTATTTTAATATGGGAACGAAAAAAAATTAACAGACATTCTAACATATTAATTGTGAATTGGAGATAACTCATGCCGTTTAGACTCATACAGTGGCGAGTCATTACAGAGTTGTGCCCCTTAATATACACTCCGGCCTGTGTTACTTTTTCATTCGAAAATGACATCAACGTCTTTGTTAAACATTTATTAAAGCATCTAATGATATATTGTATATAATAAAACGGGGTAAACGTTGCTGCAAATACCTTAAAATAGAAGGCCTTCCTTCTTCTCAGATAAATGATATCACAATACAACGAATTGGTGTTTTAGTCCAATTAGTGCAATAAGTGTACGCAATATAATCAATACATGATGAATAAAATAGCGACCGTGATTTACCTTATATCATTCATACACACATGCTTACTTTTTTATTCTCAGTCCTCGCGCTTTCACTTCACACTTCAGGAGTTTTTAAAACCCGACTTCATCATGATGTTTAAAATAACTTGAACGATACATACATACATACATACATACATACATACATATATATATATATATATATATATATATATATATATATATATATATATATATATATATATATATATATATATATATATACACATATATATATATATACACATATATATATATATACACACATATATATATATATATATATATATATATATATATATATATATATATATATATATATATATATATATATATATATATATATATACATGAATTTAATATGGTGAACACTTTCATCGCAATCCATTCTGCTCTCTTTTCCCCCTTCTCATCTCGTGCATAACGAAATAAACTACGCAGAAATCAGGAGTGAGAGAGAATATTTGGGGGTTTGAATGAAAACCTTGAAATTGAACTTACACCAAATAACCTTCAAGAATATGATTCATCGTAACGGTATGTGTGCACTTTCTTTGAGTTTTGTAACCAGTGTTAAAGTAATCAATGATACAATGTTGTAAACCCTTTCGACATAAAAAGGTTAATTTTTCGGGTACGTAGAGGGAGCGAGCGAGCGAGAGAGAGAGAGAGTTTTAAAATCAAACCGACCGAAGGAAAGACAGTTTTATCATCAGTAGACTGTCATTAAAGCAGAATAATGACTTAGATCAACTGTAAATATATTAAAATATTTTTGTTACCTCCTTTTGGTTCGTCAATTGGCTTAGTTTCTATTCCACATTAATTTCCATGCGCCAGAACGTGAATGGATTAGCGTTCATATGAATGGCTTAGCTAACCAGGTGTAGCTAGTGCTCTACTTTATTCATTAAAACCATATTTCATGTTCATATCATAAATGTGTATTACATTGATTTAAACAAAGAAAACAATCAACTTATTAATATGCAAAGGTGATTGTGAATAGCCAAAATAAGGCATAGATCTACACAGCTGCCTTTACTAAATCTTAACTCCGTTTAAAGGGCAAATTATATGTATTTGTATGTGATATAAATAAAATATATGTATGTAGCAGGAGCATATATTTTATAATTTTATATATTCATGTTTTAATTAGGTATATATATATATATATATATATATATATATATATATATATATATATATATATATATATATATATAATTTTGGTGCATTTATATATTAAGTCCATCATATAGCAACCCATTGTAACATTAACTCATATTAATGAAATTGCCTCCATAATTTTGTTGCCATTCAATTTTCTTCTCCTTAGTACATTTTTAGGAAATATGTTATTTTTAAAATTTGTTTCATCTTAAAATATATTTTATACCAGAGTTAGAATACAGGTTGTTCTGGTTCAAATGATTCTTCCAGAACCTATTTTCCCTTCGACTGTATTTTTCCAACGGTACATTATTCATTGACAACACATAAACATTGTTCTTACAGAGTGTTCCTTATTTTTGCGATATTCTTGCTTAACTGGCCCTATATAGATATTGCACAGAAGTTCGTGCATTTCGTCGTTTTGATCGCGCATTATTTTTTAAGTAGATATGGAGTTCAGAGGACGAAGTTCAAAATATAGTAGGGGCCTTTAACGCGCTAAAGGTCAAGCCCAAGACAGACACACCTGAAGATTTAGCAAAGTGGATGGCAGACTTCACGTCTTCGATGGATGCATATCATATTAAGGAAGAGCTGACAGCATCACATGCAATGGCGTCCGTGGCCAGTGGTCCTATATCGATCACACTAGCAGATGAATTAAGCATGTCGGTATTTTCAGGAGAAAAGAGTGAAACATCGTATGAATTATGGAGATACGAAGTTACATGCTTACAACAAGGCACGTATTCACAGGGCCAGGTATATCATGCCATCTGACGTTCCTTGAGAGGAGAAGCTGGACGGATTGCTATGAGACTGGGTCCAACAGCATCCATTAAAGAATTATTATCAAAGCTGGACAGTGTGTATGGCAATGTATATGTGAAAGAGACTTTGTTAGCGGACTTCTGCAGTAATCGCCAGAAAGAGGACGAAGATACTTATACATGGAGTTGTAGGCTGGAAGAGTTGTTAAACAAAGCCGTCCAGAAAGGGTCGGTGAAGACCAGTGAGACAAATGCTATGCTAAGGGCTAAGCTGTGGACAGGACTTAAACAGACACTGATGTCTGGCCATAAGTTTGACTCACTGAAGACACTTGACGAATTGAGAGTAGCTCTTCGTCGTACTGAATCTGAACTCAGGCAACGGGAAGATGAGATAAAACGTACCAAGAGAACTACGAATTTCAATATGGCATCAACTTCAACCACATCACAAAACAAGGAGCTTAGTGAATTGAGAGATCTTGTCCAGCACCTGTCAAACTAAGTGCAGATGCTTAAGGAGCATTCAGCATCCCAAGTAACCAACAACCAGCAATACTATATGAATCGATTTAGGACAAATAATACTGATGTGAGGAGAGACTGAACATGCTGGCGCTGCGGGCAAATCGGACACATTGCTTCTGCTTGTCGTGTTCGACTAGACCATTCAAAACGGGATTTAAACTTCACGAGGCCTATGGCTGTGGGCAAACAGTAGGCTTTTCACGGGGTTGCCCGAAGAAGCATAAAGGAACGGACACGATAGAGCTAGTAGGACAAGCTAACGAGGCTTCTGTTGTCATCAATGGTATTAGAGTAAATTCGCTGATTTATACCGAATTGACCGTATCAACAGTTAGCCAGACATTTTATAACAAGAGTTTGAAGACGACTCCGATTAAGCCCACTACAGATCTTTTGAATGTTGAGAGACGTTACCATATAATGGCTACATAGAAGTTGAAATAGAAAGTAACATTCTGCCAAATGTGGAAAGACAGCGTCGTCTAATGCTAGTCGTGCCAGACAGCAACTATAGAAGGCGCGTTCCTTTGTCACTAGCGACTACTTAATGCATGCTCTAGAGCAATGCAAAAGTTTGCATAGAGCAAGATTTATACTGACAGCTCGATTGCCAACTCCGTGGTATTTGACATTCAGATGTTTGACTTTGCGAGAAAAAGAGTTAGCAAAGAGAAACTTTTGTCTAGGTGTTTTGAAGAGCGCAGAGTCACAATATATTATTGTAGAAAGCAATAGGAATGTGATATTGCGAACCTTCATTGATAAAGAGGTACCTTATCATTCAACGTGTGCTTTGCTTCAGAATTCAATAAATGAAGGCTTAGATATTTATCCAGGCCTACACAATGAATGGTCTGATAGAAGTTCATGTGTCCAACGTGACTGCCAGGACAATTAGAACTATTTTGTGTGAATTGCAACCAGTGCCTGTGGCAGATATCCCAGCAGATGTGGCTGGAATGGAGCGTGTAGATGTCCTTAGCAGTCAGATGGACATTACTTCGGATAAACTGTCCCAATTTCTCGGATTTATTACACTGGTCAACAGTGAAATCATTACTGACTTGAAAAGGCCCTAATCTGTAGTATTTTGGTGTGCCGAACACGAATATAACCGTGAAAAATTTGTATTGGCTCTCGTTTTGAAGATATTCATATACCTCATTTTCTATGTTTCACTGTGTAAATTCCTCCAGTAGGACTGCAGCAACATCCGGAATAATGATGTAACATTGCATAATACCATCATGCTCACATCATCCACAGTTGATTGCATCATTTTCTGATGCAATGCAATACTAATGCCATGCGGCTGCTGAAGTAAGTTGACGTCAGCAGTGTACTATACATGTGTAGGCCTATTATACTAATGCCAGGCGGCTGCTGAAGCTGACGTAAGCAGTGTACTATATAAAGCCCAATCAGATAGGTTCAGCATTTAAAATATTTTAGACGTTGTGCGAGACAGTTCAAGCTACTGTTACATAAAACTTATTATTTTATCCATTTACGTACAATAAAGAACAGTAATGCCTCGAAAGTGTGTTAATACCGCGGACAATTTTTGCTATATTTGTGGGGAAGTGACATTTGCCAACCAGAAGAAAAGTATCAATTCTCAAGTGAAGAAGGCATATCATCTTTACTTCGGATGCAAGGTTGGTGACCAAGACAAGCCTTGGGCTCCGCATATATGCTGTGCTACATGTACAACACAGCTTTCACAGTGGTTGAATTGCCAAAGGTCATCAATGCCGTTTGCAGTCCCAATGGTGTGGAGAGAGCCAAGCAACCACCTAAATGACTGTTACTTCTGCTTGGTTCCTCCTCTTTCCGGCGGAATAACGAAGCGAAAGAAGTCGAGAATAGTCTACCCAAACATTCCGTCTGCATTGAGACCAGTTCCACATGGTGAGGGACTTCCTATTCCAGAACCTCCAGCAGAATATTCTCTTGATTCATCTGACGAAGACAAAGGTGAGTCGACCTGTTCTTCTCCTGGTCCATCAGCATGCAGTGATCCAGATTTTCACTGTGGTGCATCATCAACCCCACACAGAATAACACAGGAAGAACTAAATGACCTGATTCGTGATTTGGACTTATCAAAGAACAAGGCAGAATTGCTAGGATCAAGACTCCAACAATGGAATCTTCTAGAAGAAGATGTCACAATTACTGCATATCGAAAGCGCCACCAGCAATTGGAGCCTTTCTTCAGAAAGGAAAGTAATCCGATATTCTGTTCCGATATTGAGGGCCTCATGAATGCTTTAAAAATCACTCATGACCCACAAGAATGGAGACTATTTGTGGACTCTTCGAAACTGAGTCTCAAGGCTGTGCTTTTGCACAATGGAAACATTCTTCCATCTATTCCAGTAGCGTATGCTGTCCACATGAAAGAGACATACGATAACTTAAGGCAGCTACTGAATTCCATTGAGTATAACAAGTACAGCTGGCACCTCTGTGGTGATTTGAAGGTAGTTGCCCTTTTAATGGGACTGCAGCAAGGATATACAAAATACATGTGTTTCTTATGCGAGTGGGATAGCCGAGCAAGGGAAATGCACTACATGAGGAAGGAATGGACTCACAGGCAGAATGTAGCCATTGGAGAGAAGAATATCCAACACCCAGCTCTGGTTGAGGCTCAGAAAATCTTGCTACCACCCCTTCACATCAAACTAGGTTTGATGAAGAACTTCGTGAAAGCCATTGACCGGACTTTGCCAGCATTCCGATACCTGCATGAAAAATTCCCTCGACTCAGCGAAGCAAAGATTAAAGAGGGAGTTTTTGTGGGTCCTCAGATTCGAGAGCTTTTCAAAGATGACCGGTTCAACAACTTGCTGGAAGGTGACGCGAAACAAGCATGGAATGCTTTTCGCCTAGTTTCTACAAACTTCCTCGGAAATGTTAGGGCAGAAAACTATAAGGAACTAGTAGAAGACATGTTGATGAAGTATAAGAAACTTGGCTGCAATATGTCTCTAAAGATTCACTTCCTTCATTCCCATTTGGATTTCTTTCCTAGCAACTGTGGTATTGTTAGTGATGAACACGGCGAACGTTTTCATCAAGATATCGCAACAATGGAACAAAGATACCAGGGAAAATGGTCCACTACAATGCTGGCTGACTACTGCTGGACACTCCTCAGAGATGCTCCCGAACAGCTGTACAAGAGACAGGCGAAGAAATCTAAGATGTAGTCAATGACTTGATTTTTTATAGGTAGGCTATTACAGTTGACCTTTTACTATTGGAATGCATTTCGTTATGTAAACATTAATTTCTTGCAGATTACAAAAAAACTAGAGCCAATTTTGCAATTTGACTGTCATATTCGTGTTCAGCACATAAAAATTGATAAGAATTGACTAATTTTATTTCAGTAACATGACTTTTGTAAAAATTTGTTGTCCAGTGTTATTTCAGACGTTTCGTTTATTTTTCCAGTTTAAATATTACGTTCGATTTAAGTCATTTTTCATCTGCGTTCACATTATTTATCTTGTCTGCTCTGGGGTAGATCAGTTATTAGCCTGCCGGACAAAAATCAGATACCAGACAGAAACGTGCTTACTGATCAAATAATAAAGTGTTCTAGTACCCCCTGTCTATATATATAGCTGTCTAGACGTATGCCAAACTTTCTAATTGGGGCAGTGACGATAGAAATCCAAAGAAACCGCATTGTGTCAAAGGTTCACCATATCGATGTTCGGCTAGTCGAAAGCCAACCACAATGTCCTATTCAATCACATGATGCATATAACTCACGTAATCAAGATCTACATTAAGTGTCATGAAACTCTGCAATTCTCGAAATCGAAACTCTCACCTCGAGGAATCTAGCTGCATGGTAACTGTTCAGTGTCATAACATGAAACAAATTCGCATTCTCAAAACTCAAATGCACGATCTCGAAGCTGACATAAGCGACGTTGGGACTTGGGAATAACACATTCAAATAGATGTTTGAATTATATGATCCCTTACAAAAGGAATATTCGTTATCGAGGCTCAAATAATCTACCTCAAGAAAGCCAATTAGTCAAGAATGTATTATTGCATGAATTTCTAATGATCGCGTTTTTTGAAAAGGGTAATAAAGTTTTCGTGTATAAAATTCGGAAATATGTGTTCTGAATTCTCTCTATAGAGAAACAATATATGAACGAAATATATTTCCAATTTCCTGTCTCGAAATAACGTAGTTGAGCCTTGAGAATATGCATTACTTACGACACGAATTGTGCGCTACGAACGAATTTTCGGATTGGAGTACTTGACCCATCCAAACGCGCATTCGTGTTGTCTGGAATAGGTAATGATGTGATTGTAGGATGTTTCTGATTAACCCTCCCTGGACTGTGCAATAGCGCGTCGAATACGCAGGTTTGGGTGCCTAAGGTGCGACATTTTCTCACTTCATAGAAAACTACATTGGAATTTTAATAGCTCGAAAATGTCTCGTTCCATTTCATTTCTAGTGTTTACGGACGTGTCTCGAAACAATCTGGATCACTATTCCATTTTCCAAATAGCTACATTTACAATGTTTATTATTTTTTTCAATCCATTTTTAAGAGACCGAGTATCGTATCCGAGGTAAACATTCGAAGACGTATTATTGTGAATTTTATATTGATCGCCAACTCCAGGTAGTGTAATGGCGGCACTCTGCAGATATGATGTAATTGTGCAAGTCAAAGTTGCATGCGTTTGTAGCATGCACGATTATACGAATCTTGACAGACCTCTATGGTACTTTCATGTACGGTACTGAAAGTTCTTTGAATGAATTATACATGATCTATGCATCCGGCTAACAAAATGGCTGGTCACAAGACCGCGAAAATTAACCTGAATAAATGTAACGTACATTATATATAGTAATTATTAAAAAAGAGAAATCGAATTTAGCGAGATTAGACAATAGAAACTTCCCTATATTGTATATATATACATGTCTGCAGCTTTTTTCGTGCTTTAGTTTCCTTGAATTGTGTTCTTTCGTGATCTTCCGACTATTCATTTGATGCAAGTAAAATATCTTGTCATATAATATTTCTAGTTTTTACTGACGAATGTTTCATTACCTTCTTGATCACAACTGCATTTAGAAATAGTCATACGTATTTGTCATATTTGTTGTCACTTGTTATAAGATATAGATACGCGTATTGGAGTGTGTCTTCGATGGCTTATAATTATGACGGTTTTTCAACAAATAAAATTCCACCCAAGCAGCAGCTTTAACATTTCATCAAGTTATCTTCAGACAATTCACTTGATGCAAGGAACATATCACGTCATCTTACTTTTCTAATATAAAATGAAGTTTATTTCAATACATACTGGACCACCATTGCATTTATAAATAGTTATATTTAAATTCACCTGTTTTATTTTGAGTTTTCTTTATTTTTGTAAAATGCTAACACAGACCGTATCGATGATATGTTGCTGATGTTTTAAATTTGTCACAGTTGTGATTCAAAACGCTCCTATTTACTGATCACTGCCGTCTCACCATTATATGCATGGGTTCTAGTCTCGGGTTTGGCCAAGTTGGATATGTGAGAAGCTTGCCAGAAGCAACAATTACACAATTACAACAACAACAACAACAACAACAACAACTCAATCAACATAATTTCTCGTGTTTACGCACGTTTGTCTCAAAACCGTCTTGACTACAATTGCAGTTACAAATATTTTCATCGATTTTTTAAAAAATTTCTCCTCTTTATTTTATGAAACCGAAAAATTTATTTACGACATGTCTTTGATGGCATATAATTCAGCGTTTATTTATCAAAATATATAGTGAACCAGAAAGTGTAATAACCGGCTATTTTGTTTATTGAGGTAGACATCTCCAGTAACTATAATATCTTCTAACTATACATGACTAACCAAGCAGTGCTTAAGTACGGGCCGTGTTTGCTATTTAGGTAGACAAATCCAGGCACTATAACATTGTCTTACAGAACTGTATGCATGTTATCTCCCTTGAATTGTTTTCATTTGTTATCTTGAAACGGAATTTTGTTGTTGTTTGTACGCATGGAAAACATCTCGTCAAATAACATTTCTTATGTTTATTGATGTTTGTGCCTGCACATTATTGATCACAAATGCATTTACAAATATATTTAAATATTTCGTTAATTTTCTTCTCTCCCATTGAAAGACAGACAAACGTATACGCGCTATTTCTACGCTGGCTTGTCATTGTAACAGCTGTTCAACAAAATCTAAGTCCAGCATTGCAGTAAGTTTAACACATGGATATTTTGTTATAGAAGTATCAAGCTCCAGCCACATTTTTGGGGGTGGTGGTGGGAGGATTATAATAATTTAGTAATCATCAACTACTGTCGTTGCTAATAATAATAATAATAATAATAATAATAAGAAGAAGAAGAAGAAGAAGACGAAAATGAAGAGTCATAGCCATACTACTAATCATATGGTTACTACTACTACTACTACTACTACTACAAATGATAATAATAATAATAACAATAATAATAATAAGTGTCGTTTTATCATGGGCATCATCAACAGGTTGTACATTATTTAATCATTAAACTGGAAGTACCCCTATGCACTAATAATAATAATAAGAAGAAGAAGACGAAAAAGAAGAAGACTATTACTAAAGATAGATGACACAATAACATGGAAAAATCAGAGTCAGATGGAGAGAGGAAGGGATTTAAAAGTAACATTACTATGTCCGTTATGAAAAGAAGAGAGAGAGAGAGAGATTCTTGATTAAATGGTTTGTTTCTTCTTCATAACAAAAATAATAATGTCCATTGCCCACCCGCGTTATTAGATCGTAACAGTTCAAAACAATAAGATTTGACAATGAGAGAGAAGAAAAATGATAGTACTGCTATTATTTGGTTATATATTACAGGTATATACTTCTTCCCAATATCAGTTGGAATTATATTTCCCTGGAAACATTCAGGCATTACAAAATTATTAATAACAAAGCACAAGAAAACGATGCAAAGTAAGTGTATATCTTACAGTTTGATAAAATATACGTTCATTACACCCCATTATTAAAAAGAAACACCTCGAAGTATCCCACATACTTGTGTATAAATATTTCAGTATTCCTCATATTATTTTTTGCGTTTTATTTAATTGCAAATTTAGAGGTTTGATTTTCGATGGGATAATGTGTCAGCGAGATACCTACATAAAGAGAGTTAGTGAAAATTAGAAATTTTAAGTTGTAAATGCCATTTCAAATTGTCCCTGCACGTATTAACCCAACTCCACCCCAACCTCCCCAACTCCATGTACGAAGCACTTGTTTTCTTGTCAGTTTGCGACGCGCCTGAGACTAGAAGAAAAGGCTGATAAAGAATATATGTGTACCAGTTATTATTCAGATTAAATTGAACAAACTTTATTACCCAGGTAGTAATCCAGGAAATCTACGCAAATCACATAACAGCCTATGTGATTCGCATACACGTACTTGTTTCGGTGACAAACGAGGAAGGAGATTTTCATTTTTTGTCAATGTGCAATTGATTTACCTCGATTCAGGGTGAATTATCTAATCCAATCAGACAATGTTTACATTTTATTTAAAGTTTTCAATTTGTCTCTCATGAATATTCATGATATAGTTCAAGTATATACACCGTGTATGTATGTATGTATGTATGTATGTATGTATGTATGTATGTATAATAAAACACTGTTTTCATATGTGTAACAGGCCTCTTTCGATATGTCATACAAGTATTATATTAGTTCTGTTCGGTTAAATCTGTTTCACCAACGTAATAACTAGAAGCTGAACGATGAAATCATTGCAAATCCAATACAAAATCAATCAAGTATAAGATAGCACATGTCTGTTACTGACAAGAGGTAGAACGTGTTTACTCCAAGCAAGAATTAATTTAAAATTTTTACTGCAGCTCAAGAAAGTCTTAATATTTGTGTAACACCAGTATCACTTGACAACATTTAATGGGGTCGTTTTGTTACTTACCGGAAGAGGATATTTACAATTTTCATTGTTTTAAAACTCTTTCATTCGGTTCGGGGTGGGGAAACTGAAAGGGCGCAGCACCGCTGTTGTCACTACCATCTCCCCATCCAACAGAGAAAAAAGTCGCACTTAAAAAGTAGTGAATAAAAGATTCAGTTTTATGTGTGTAAAAATTATCACAGGAGTAAAATAACAAAAACAAAAGCACAGGACGAAAAGTCATAAACAGATACCAAAGTTAAAATAACTTAGTCTGTCTGAGGACATGTAAAATAGGCCAGGAGTTAAGTAATCTAATGTTATTATTTCATTATTATTAATTTAGTAATATACTTTTATTATTTGATTTTGAGATATGTTAAATGTAAACAGTAATGCTTTATAACATACTATGATGACTACACAATAAGTGTATACAAAAATTGATTTGATTATAACACTAGTATAAACTAAAAAATTTAATGATGAATAATAACTTATAAAATAACTGCTCCAAAATTTCTCGATAGACATATTTTGTTTTATTAAATTTTGTTATAATTTGTATAATTTCCCGTTTCTTTTTCCTTTGATTTTTTCCATTGACTTTTATTCCTGGACTCTCATCATTACTCTGTCCCAGTCGGTATATGTAGTCCATTTCTCCATTTTCTTTGTTCTCAACCTCTCATTCTTATATTCGACGTATTTTGTTTGTTTCTCCATTAGTAAAGGTAATAAATGCAAAGTGATATCAGAGTAGTAATGTTACCAGCTCCAAAATGGCAAAGCTGTTTTTTAAAAACTTTTTGTATTTTTATTTTACTGATGCAAAAATAAAACTAAAATAATCAAGAAAAGCCAAGTTAAAAATAAGCCATATAATTCGCATATAATTCGAAAAAAATATCGTTGGCAGAATATTAATTGCATGTAAGTGATGATGAATGAATTAGCTCTGAAAGACATTAAATATGCCTTACTGTTATAAGAGCGACTACTCGTGCGGACTTTATATACCTGTGGACAAGGAAGACAGTATAGAAATAGTTAAATATATCAGTGTTGATTCGATAAATATATGTATATGTGTATATATATATGTATATGTGTATATGTATATATATATATATATATATATATATATATATATATATATATATATATATATATATATATATATATATATATATATATATATATATTTATTTATATGTCAGATGAGAAGTGGAGAAGTTGCTTCCATAGTGTTATTATCTAACTGACATGCATTATAGAGAGACACGTTACCATCAATGATCCTGTGCTTAACTGCGAAGATAGTGACTTGGTTTCTACAACAAATTCATTCTAATCATAGGACTGGGGACGTGCATCCTTCCAATTCGTTTTTCATGCAGAATAAGAATCTTTGTGAAGATTTTGGAATGCAAAAGAAGGTAAGGTTTTGTCATCACCTTTGTACCCAAATAATTGTGTATGTAAATGAGCCCATACAAACATTTAAAATACTTCTTCGTGTTATTATATAAATTGACATTTTGACAAATGTGGTACAATATGATGTGAGCAATTTTGTTTTATACGGCATCTAGATTATATGTAAGTCGTATATGTAGTACGTGTGTTAAAACAATATATAAGCAGTATATGTAGAATGTGTGTTAAAATAATTTTTAAGTCGTATATTTAGCTTGTGTGTTAAAATAATTTATACGTCGTATACTTAGTACGTGTGTTAAAATAATTTATAAGTCGTATATTTAGTCTGTGTGTCAAAATGATGTATAAGTCGTATATTTATATGTGTGTTAAAATAATGTATGGTTCCGGTTGTTAACGTTCGCGCGACATTTTATATATAATTGTTCAGTAGGTAATTTATATTTTTCACGGATTATAATGTAATGCACTTGCAAACCTATATAGAACATAACTAAATGTGATAAACTAAAGACGTTGCTCCACATTAATGGATCTCAGCGATTGATTTTGGATGTAGGGTTATTGGAAATGTAAATTGAAAGCAATAATTAGTGTGTGTGTGTGTGTGTGTGATCTGGATTTTTAACGTAGCTTTAACAATTTTTCAGTCATATCGCTACGATGATTGCAGTTGGGCAGTTTAAAGTGATGTCTAGCACTGGGGCATCATGCCGCATACATGAAGCACGATGTCCTACCCAGTCACATTATCCTGACACCAAGACGACCATTCCTAACACTAACCTCTTAATGCTGAGCGCCAAGCGAGGCAGCTGTTAGTACTATTTTTCTAAGTCTTTGACTCGGCCGGGGCGGATTCTCTAACCACTAGGCCACCAACAATTAGTTGTAGAGAACAATATGTTATTCTTTGATGAAACAATGCTGATTCGTAAATATATTTTTTTTCAAAAAACCAATAACAAATTACACGTCTCGCGGTTATCCCTTCGAAGTCGTGCATGCTAGCAGTTTCCATCAAATCGGCGATGACAACAAACACTTTGGAAGCAGACGTGTGAATTATGGCAAAGTACGATAACAACTGTGCAATGTAGGTATGTATGTGTGGATGTATGTATGTGTTATGTGCGGATGTATGTATGTATGTATGTATGTATGTATGTATGTATGTATGTATATATGTAGGTATGAATGTATGTATGCTTTAACGGCACATCAGCACACTCCTAGACATATAGTGATAAATAATATGCAAAGGTAAGCAATTAAAGTAAATATGTTGAAATACTTTAAACATCATATATAATAAAAGAGAAAAGCAACCTGGAGGTAGCTTGTATTATGTGTTCTCCTATAGATTTTCTATTGATTTCCTTTAATTTCTGGTTTTTGTTCGTATCGTAAAACAAAAGGTAATTATTGATTATTTGTCAAGAAAAAAGACGTTATATCTCTCTCTGTCTCTCTGTCTGTATGTCTGTATGTCTGTCTGTTTCTCACTCTCTCTCTCTCTCTCTCTTCTCTCTCTCTCTCTCTCTCTTTCTCTCTCTCGCATGCGCGCTACTGTGTATATATATGTCTGATGTATAAAAGTGGAAATATAATCTAGACTGGCATCCATTTTGTGTATCATTTAAATCAACCTCAGCTTTTTAATCTGCTTTGGAAGATATGACTATACTACTTTTCTCTCAAATGCATATATGTACTTGATACTATGTCCGATAATTACAATAAAAATCCCTTTCGTGTTATGTCATATAGGGTGTGATTTACAAAATTGATTGTAATGTAATCACACATGCAATGACACACACACACACACACACATTCGCTCTGATATTTAGAAATACAAACAACTAAAATACGATTGATTTTTAATTTGATTTGTGTTATAATCCCATCCCCCAATTGAAAAGGAAACGAAAATATCTTGACAAATTCGTACAGACGGAAACTTGGACACGCATAGATGGCTACAACGGAAATGAACACGCCTACGTCTATATGAAGATTATTAACGTTTTTCAACATAATATAAATTCAGAATATTCCGTCGGTCTAGTGATTTTGAAACCAGTCATGCTGATAGTTTAATCCACGGACCTGAATGACTCCGTGTGCCAATTATTTGGAAGAATGAGGACCAGTATAAAATAAATTGCGAAAGATAAAATATGGGCTACATGTGTTTATTTGGCGGGGATTGCTTGATAATGAAAGCTAAGTTTCAGTAAAAAGAATAATATTTTGAGAGCATGCAGATCCACAAAATGCCGGAGCTCACGTGCTTTTTTATGCATATAAACTTTCATGAAGTATGTGTCTATACCGACAAATATCGGTTAGATCATGAGTGTTCAGAAATAAAAAGTTATTGAATTTGTAATACCATGGAGTTTCCATCGGTTTGCTAATTGAACGGAATTTATACCTTTGATATTAAATGTGAATGGCAAATAATAATAATAATAATAATAATCAATGTATTTGTATTTATTCTCGGTTTCTCTATAATGGCGATTGTAAACAAGCAAATAAAAACGAATCTCTCTCGCTTTCTCTATCTCTCTGTCATGCTCAACATATCTCTCTCTCTCTCTCTCTCTCTCTCTCTCTCTCTCTCTCTCTCTCTCTCTCTATATATATATATATATATATATATATATATATATATATATATATATATATATATATATATATGCCACAAAGTCGATGGTATAGGCACTTGTGCGTAACAGAGGCAATCGCATGTCGACCGAGTATTAATTGTCATCGAAGTACACAGTCATTCAGGATTCGTACGTCAGAGGTCAAGGTATGTAGAATTAGTTATAGCGAATTACAAATGTGCCCCAAACAGAACTAATATGTACAGGCAAGGCGATAGGTGACATTTATTCGCTGACCTGGCTTCGAATCTCCGTAGAGTACGAATTAAAACATTCCTTAACCTGTATGAAAATAGCATTTGTATTTCTGTCACATTATGCCTAGTATTACAGAGTGCTCTCATATAGAATCCAGCAATAGCAATTTCAGTTCTACTTTGTTTATATTTGTAATTTTATATCTCCCACTCTCTCTCTCTCTCTCTCTCTCTCTCTCTCACTATATATATATATATATATATATATATATATATATATATATATATAGATTATTTTTTTCTTCAATGTGTTTACCTGTCAGGTAGACAAGTGTACGGTGGCTTTAAAGTTTGATTGAGCTGATAAAAACACAGAAGATCAAACGACATTGTCAGTTACAATTGAACAAAAACATTAGAAACGGGGAATTAACATACTACCTTGTTGTTATTGTCTTCGCGACGTTTATATAAGAATATATTAATTCGTATCAGGATCGAGAGTAGCATACTTGAATTGCATCACACTTTTGTATACCCACAGATATTTAGAAAAATATCTGTATCGCAGAAAAAATTATCATGTGGTCGGCCTACCATGGTAGACAATGAACCCTCTTGACAACGTATATTGTACGATACATTTGACTTAAGGACTAATGTTTCAACGCCTGAAGCGATATAAATGTTTATGTTATATTTTCACTTGCCCTTGTTTCACTTATATTATTCTCTTAAATCTACAATTGTAGGCTGACCACATGGTACTTTTTTCTGCGATACAGATATTTTTTGTAAATATGTGTGGGTATACAGTTGTGTGTTGCAATTGAAGCATGCTACTGCAAACTGTAAATTAAATCCTGATATAGCAAGGCTCACTAATCATTCAATAACCCTTAGTCAAACATAGACAAAAATGAAAGTAAAACTAAATGCCGGCATGAAAGAATGAATAAACCTGATTAGTTGTATGTGCACAAGACATACCGCTTGGGATTGTTCAGATGAACGGAACAATGATATAATTGCATTACAACTACAGGTTCGGTTCCTTTTTATTCACTTAATGTACAAAAGTTGCGGAAACAAGAAGGTAGTATGTTAGTTCCTCGAACAATACACACTGAGTGTAAGTGTCTATCACACAATACCGACTTTGTGAGAACTTTCACAATAACGTGTATTTCATCTCTTATGATCATTCTCAACCGTTTGCCGACGAAATATTCCGAGTACTGCTCTGTAAGTCCTCACAATGTAGTCCAATCCTCAAGATGTGTGTGTGCATTCAAACTCAGGTCCTCGCAAGTATACCAACCCCACCACACACACGCACACACACACACACACACGCACACACACACAGAAACACACACACACACAATAAGCAATTCGAAGAAGGAACGAGTTTTATATTTTGTCGCCATTGATATAGCATATTTATTGATCAGAAAGGTTTAAACTTATTTTACCTGCTAACTAGTAATATTTTCTGTGCTTTTGTGACTTTTCATTTTGAGAAACGAGTTTTAGGAACTTTATCATAAATTACATCTTAATGCTTTGGTCGACTGGAATCAGTTCTCTATTTGCAAATAGGGCCTACCCATTTAGACATTTGATTGAAAGATGCGTACATTCAATCGTAAGCGGTCCAGTGATTTTCAAACCACATCGACGCTATCGCTGAAATGTTCTGATAAATGACACCGGTTGATCATATAATCTAATATCAGTTCTCTCTCATTATCTCTCTCTCTCTCTCTCTCAGTATTTTATCCTAACGATGTCAGCTTATCATCATTACTAAAATAACAGACTACGAGCAAAGTGCCCTGTTCCCTCGCCTTCTCACACCTTCGATAGACCCCTTCCGAAAATGTTGACTTCATTTTCTATTATATACTTGTTAAGCGTTCACCCCTGATAACAGATGATACGGAAATATTAACTTTAATCGTGAGAAATTAAATGTGGATTGACAACAGAAAAAGTATCTATAACACGCAGACACTCACTCTCACACACACACACACACAGATATATATTCTTATTTTTATGTTTGGTGTTAGTTTATTGCCCTATTTACAGTGAATCATATTTACACTGAACCGCTATTGTTCTTAAACCCTTGCCAACATGTATTGTATGATAAATTTGACTTATGGATTATTGTCTCAACGCCTGAAGCGATATAAATGTTTATGGTATATTTCACATGTCATCTTTTCACTTATATTATTCCCATATTATGAACGGAGCAATGATAGAATTGCAATACAACAACAGCTTCGGTTTCTTTGTATTCACTTAATACTTATTTACTCTCGATCCTGATACGAATTAATATATTCTTATATAAAAGTCGCGAAGACAATAACAACAAGGTAGTATGTTAATTTCCCGTTTCTAATGTTTTTGTTCAATTGTAACTGACAATATCGTTTGATCTTCTGTGTTTTGACCAGCTCAATCAAACTTTAAAGTCAAATAGGGCCTACCTATTTATGTATAAGATACAAGGGATGAAGCAGATTTAGATTGAAGAAAGAGAGACAGAGAGAGAAAGAAAGAGAGATCAAGTGGAAGATGGTTACTCAGAAGATGCAGCCGAATACTTCATCATGACACTTACCAAACAAATGTGTTTGTTGTCTTTTATCAAAGTACATGCCTGTCAAATGACATATAAATCAAAATTATTAATTAACGCACGTCAATGAATATATTGGTTAGCTGTCGGTTTTGTAAATTTTACATGTCATTTGACAGGCATGTACTTTGATAAATGACAACAAACACATACGTACATGAAACCTCATGATGAGCACACAGAGCTTGAATTTAGAGACAATTTTCTTTACATTACCTGATTTCAATTTTAATCTACTTCATCCCTTGTATGTTATACATAAAGGCGCTCCTATGATTTGAGCTGCATGCATCCGGTCAAAAATCTTCTCGACATTTATTGCACGAAAGCATGACGTTGTATCATATGCACGTTCCAAAATTATTCATTCATGTCTTTTTCTATGCCTTGGAACTAAATGTGCAGATCATATATACAATGACGCATCTTCTTCACCGCCAATATAAAAGAGTCGCAGTGAATGGGGTGCATAAAAAATGAGCGTGATTTAATCATTTCATAATGGCAACCGCTTCCGATGCTGGGATCGTAGTAGCCTAGATTACGCATTTTTTCCCCAATCAGTAGTGGAGAAAATATTAAACTAGATGGCTTAGATTGAAATGTTTAGGTATTGTGCAAAATAAGAGCCTTCCGTACTGATTTTTATACGGAGGGAGTCCTTGAAACTTTAAATTTATAGGGTAAAATTAAAAAGAACAACCATTTATACCGGGCCGTCTTGCAATTTTCATATCTTAAGTAGAATGACGCTATTACCACGTTACGCACTTAAGTTCGAAAAACAACTTTATCTTGGCGATTCAGGCTAGACAGTATCATCGTTTCGTAAATACTTGTTCTGTTCATCCATATTACTGTGTTGCTATGGATTAAAGCTAAATTTAGAGATGTTACAACGAATCGCATCTCTGTATCACGGATTTACTAAATTCATACTGCATCATAGTGAACCATGTTCTTTTCTTTCATCTTTTTTATTTAATTTTACACTGTGAATCGTATAACCTCTTGAATATGAGAGACACGTCTTCTTTACCTCCCATATAATAGTATGCCAGTGAACGGGGTGCATACAAATGAACCTGTTTTAATTATTTCATAAAATCAACCCATTCTGATGCTTCGGATCGTGGTAACTTTGATGATACAGCGTTTGTACAATGGGTAGTAAAGCAAATATTAAGTCTGAGATGTTTTACATTGAAGGGTTTAATATGATCAAAGAGAAAGGGTTAAAAGTCATGAGAATGAAAACACCCAATCAGCGTAGGAGAAAATTTATTTAAAACCACATCACACATATCAATAGCATATCCCAAGCATTTCTTTTCGCAATGATTTTCTCATCACGGGATTCATTGACACGTATAGACTGATTGTGTAAAATTAATTACAGAAACTTTTTGACTAGACCGTCTGAGAACGTTATTAAAATATAAGGTATTTTCACATAAGCTTCATTAGAAACCAACTGTCGTTCAACATGGACGGTTGAACTATTATAAGATGTAATAACTTTAAACGTGGATGCAGGGTATATATATAGCGCACTGTACTAAGTCTCAAATTCGTGACAAAATGTATTAATATTTGAAGCTAATATTCCGATGGTGTCGTCCAATAAGTACGCTCTCTCCCTCTCTCTCTCTCTCTCTCTCTCCGTGGCCACAACGACTTTGCATTTTCATATCTCTCTACTAGACTAAAGTGTAACAGATTGTGTCTGCGGAAAGTCATGCATACCAATAAGGCTGCTTTAATTATTGGTATAATTGATCGCTTCCGAAAATTCGTATCGTGGTAGCGTAGCTGATATCGCTCATACTCAGCTGGTAAAACCACAGACTGGCAGTGCAAGGTTCCTGGGTTTGATACCCAACAGTTATATAGTTAAAATAGCAAGATCTGAAAATATTGCTAATGACATTGATTTATTGACACATGTGTACTTTGGAATTCATGCAGCCACAGAAAGACATCCCAGCGAGATAAAAACACATATTGATTAATTATTCGTCACATTTCGCATTCGCAATAAGCCCATTGTGATGTTGCTAAAGTATTGTTTTAACTAAACCATGGATGACTTAAATTATTGCCAACTCATGTAAAATACCCCTTTACATTTAACATATGCTCTTTATCCTATTACATATTTAATATATCTATGTCTGGATGTGAATTAATGTTAACATGCATTTGTTTTCTGTGATGATAAGCGTCAACTATCGACTCGAAACTGAACATTACAGCCTCCTCGTGAATCATCTCATGAAAGCAATAGCTATGAATGGCATATTTTGTAACATTAACGTACCTGTCACCAGCCGAAGATTGAAAAGAAACAAAGTTTAGAAGAACTCATTATCACTCTTCTACGTATTCCAATCAAGAACGAGCTTTAAAATCGTTAGTCTTTCTAACTGATATTTAGATTTTTTAATCATTTTCATTGTGTATGTTTCAACATGGACAGTTCAACTATTGTAGGATGTTACATAAATTCAAATATTTTGATACGACTTGTACATTAAGTAAATATATATCTGTATCATAAGTCTCAAAATTAGCACCATCATGCTATAATAATTGAAGCTAGTATTCAGATGTTATCGTTTAATGAGTTTGATTTTTCCTCTCTTTTTTTCTCTCTGTGTTTGTCCCTCTCTCTCTTTCTCTCAACCTGGCCACAGCCCGAATATATAATTTGAACTGTATAGACAACTCTGTACAAAATTTACAAGAGCAATGAAACTTTTCGTTCTACGTATATTCAATTCATACAAAAAGTTGTATTAATTCCAGGGAGAAGCAAACACTACAACTAACCAATATATTCTGCATCCACGTGCGATACTTAATAAGGTTAAATATCTTGTCATTTGAAAAGCATATAATTAGATCATAGGTAAAAACAAAAATACGTAAATGAAATAGCATTATATTCACACTGCCTTTGAGTTTATTTCGAGACAGTTTGCTATACATTGCCTGGTTTTAATTTTCCTCTACTTCAATCATAGTATGCAATACCACCCAATACGACTGGAGTCACTCTCTTCAATAGGAAATACATCTACTGTGTTAGTCTCTTTATCACTTGACACGGTATGCCGTACTCCCGCACGAAGAACTATGAATACCTGACCAAGCCATAAGGATTTTTGGTCTATGGCTACTGCATTTCTCGTGCTTTCAAAAAAAGCCTGACTGAGTGTAAGTGTCTATCACACAATACCGACTTTGTGAGGACTTTCACAATAACGTGTAATTCATCTCTTATGATCATTCTCAACCGTTTGCCGACGAAATATTTCCAGTATGCTGTGTAAATACTCAAAATGTAGTCCAATCAACAAGATGTTTGTGTGCATTCAAACTCAGGTCCTCGCAAGTATATCAACCCCACCACACACACACACACACACACACACACACACACACACAATAAGCAATTCGAAGAAGGTACGAGTTTTATATTTTCTCGCCATTGGTATAGCATATCAATTGATTAGAGAGGTTTGAACTTATTTTACCTGCTAATTAGTAATACTTTCTGTGCTTTTTTGACTTATCATTTTGAGAAACGAGATTTGGGAACTTTATCATAAATTACATCTTAATGCTTTATTCGATTGGAATCAGTTCTCTAATTGCCTTATTGTATATTCATTGTCCCATCATGCAACTGTATTGATAATGAATTCGGGATATCAGGTTTACAAACTATTGTATATTCATTGTCCAATCATGCAACTGTATTGATAATGAATTCGGGATATCAGGTTTACAAACTATTGTAGGGTAATTCATTCAAACATGTCACTTTTTAACAATTTAAAATGACCGATTTTTAAAATTGTTAATCAACGTCATTCTTATATCCTCTTAATATCTCGCTCAGATAGACTGAAGTCTAAAATGCTGACAGCATTCGTTGATGCTTTTAAAAAAAAGCAAGTATACGGAGGATTAATCTACACCAGCGAAAATAAAATGTTTAAAAATTGAGAATAATTAGAAGCTGATCACTTAAGGAGATACGACGTGACCTCACCTTCTTTCGATATTTGCATGAATTATGACAGGCATTTTAGTTTATATCCTTTTCACTACTACGCAAATAACTACAAGGGTGGAGTGAAGATTACGCTAGGGTACATTTAGCTCCAAGCCATATAAAGACGAAACGCACTGATATTTGACACATAGCTATTAATCTTGATGCTTTGGCTATGAATGGGCGAAGTCACTATGATCCGGATTGAAGTGTATCACGTGGTAGTTACTCTATTTAAAAATAGATTAGCATTTAATTTTTTACCACAGCTTTGATGTGTAAAACGGAAAAATTATTAGTCTAAAGGAATCATTCAGACAATTTTGAATTTACTTAAAGTATCATGCGGTTTTGCGTAAATATCGTTATGCTATTTAACGAAAACATATGTTCGAAAGAATGTCAAAATTCCTAATTAAATTGAAAACAAATATTAAGGTTGTTGTTAAAAATATAAAAAACTTGGATGATTCGACATTTTTACTGAACAGTAAAACCTAATGCATCTAATGCTTCTTATATCTCTGGGCTTAGAGTCTATTCTATTTCTAGTGTATGTCTGTCTGTCGGTCCATATTTCAATATCGGGAACTGGTTGTCTCAGCTAGTCTCGCATGCTTTGCAACGCCATTGGTAAATACACAAATGCTCTTGTCGAGAAGTCACATTTTTCCGGGATGTTTTCTTCGATGCACTACTCTTTTATTTTCTAACAGTGTATGATTCAATCTAGTTGAAGTATCTAGTCCCACCTTTACTGATGGAATGCCATAATACCTAACGATCAGTTTCAATTGTTTCAGAAGTTTTAGATTTATTGCCCTTTTTGCCTTTCAGCTTAATGCACTGAATGAAACATTTTGTAAGTGTAAATAAGCCAGCAGTTTTTGATGAATAATCGTAGTACACGCTAATCATCATATCATCATATGCATGTCGACAAAATACTTTTGAATCGTTATCTTTAGTTTTTCACCTTTCTAAAATGTAGCTTAATGTAGTGTACAACACAATCCTGTTGAGGGGCCCCGAATGACCCAATGGTCTAATTCGCCCACCGTTACAGATCACTTCCTTTTCATGACCTCGTGGGTTCGAGTCTCAGGTTCGGCCATTGTGGGTATGTCAGAAAGCTTTCAGGTAGCTTCTCGTAGATCGGGGGTTATTTCCGAGGATTTCGCGGGTTCGTCCTCCATCCTATATACTGGCCGCCATGTACCTTGTGCTGAAAAATGGCGTTAAACCTTACAACAACAATAACTAAAACAACAATCATCTTGGTGCAACGCTTCCACATTTTGTCATTAAGCTTAAGTGATCTCTGTGAACCTTTGTACTTCTACAATCATATCCATGTATATGGCGTTAGACCATACAACAATAATCCTGTGAAACTTCGTACTTGAGTCTTTGTGTTTCTCTTAGTGTATGCAACAGTTATTGACCACTTGAAAAATGCTTATGCAGTGTCTGACAGAAATTGGTGTTATTTTGAATTCAAGAACAATGTGATTTGCTTATAACAATTCTGTCTCGTGCAAATCGGGACCTATGTCGCTATTTGGCGACCTTTTATAAGCGGCACACCTATTTTCTGGCTCTCTCCTCTGGGAATTTCTATAATAAGATCCATCAGTCTTTGACCGCCTTATAAACCTTATAGTTATTTGGCATGTTTCCTTTAGTGATAGGTGATATAAATGGATCATATTTTAATAGTTTGAAAATATAGTGAACTAAAGTGTAATTGTCTAATGGGAATATTTAAAGGGTTTACAGTTATGGCATGTACAACAATTGCTGAATGTACTTTAAACATCTTAATCAACTAAATATTTTAAAAATCTTTTTAAAGCAATCAAAAAGTTAATTACCAAAATCAATGACGAATCTGTCAAATTTCAGTATTCATCTGTAAATTTAAAGCTTGAAGGCAGCATTTAAATATATTTTCAATGTTTAAATAAAAGGGACCATTGGGTAATTCGTATGAGTGTCGGGCACAACGGCTTTGCAGAAGTGAGGACAATTAACTAAGGCCAGCAAGTTACAAGTAGAGTGTCCATTTTCAGTTGCATATATTCTGTTGTAACGCTTCCATCAAATGGGTATATTAAGTGCAATATAACATTATGGCGTATATGTTTTGTTTATATATTATTGTCCCGTTGTACAACTCACGTCCTAAGAGTTTCTGGAAAGAAATACGAATAAGTCTATTGCATAGCATGAGAAATTGCAATGATACATTTTATAGTCGCCTTGCATGCTTATATGTGCTTGTTAGATTGTTTTATGCGTCTTATATTTTATGTCAAGTTAATAAAATAAAAAAGATTATGATTATAGATTTTGTAATGTTAATAACTATTGATATGCAGTTTCAATTCAATAGATATTATGTTTTCTGCTTAATGTACATACAAATAATTTTACTATAGAATCTGTTTGGTATTGGACAAATTTCAAAAATTTACATGCATAAGTTCTATCCCATACCATTGATTTGTTTACATGCATTGTTCATAATGTTCTCTCCTCATTACAGATTATGTATGTGTGTTTAATACTTATACACGAATTGTAAGTAATATGTCCGTTATGGTTGTATTTTTGTCCATAATAGCATTCGCCACTTTTTAGTACTTGCACTAACTTTTGTAGTTCACGTTTGTCCTATGTTAATTCTTGATGCTGCTTGTGTGTAAGCTTATCATATCTATATATATATATATATAGAGGCGGGAGAGCAGATATGTATTTGACATAGCCTAATCTATTTTGGCTTGAAGCCACAGAAACACAACTCAGCTACCAACATGAACTGACATTTGCAAAATAATGATACCCTCTTGATTGAATCTGCTGACTGAATGGCATCCACAATTAAGTGAATTACGTTGTAGGTGCGTCAGTAGGTTAGCTTTAAAGAGTAAAGGAGAAATTGGGTAATGTAATGGAAAATACAGTCAAATATGTTCGACTGTTCTAGTCAGTACTGTGATGGTTTTATACATATTGTCTAATTTATTTGATGACATTAATATTGTAATCAGCGAACAAACAGATAACAAAGAGCATGGTGCAGATTTTATTTTTAATTGTATGTGGTCACTGCATTAAACTGTTACTACTTTAGACGTCACATTATTAAATATATACAACCCGATGAAGTCAGACACGTTGCTAAGCAAATCAAATAGTTCCTTACGCGATAGATTTGGGGCAGTATGGATTGAACTTTACTTCATCGTAAGACGATCATGTTTTCCTTTGCTCTTATGCTGCTACAATTTATTTTAATTTAATGCAATTGATGAAGTCTAAAACGTGAGAGATTGAAACATACAATAAATTAAATTAGGAAATACAATTACCAAGAGGAATAAATAAATATTGAACGTTTGTTCGTAAATAAAAACCTTGGATGATTAACATGGACCGCTTTTACAATTTGTATCTTCTTCAAACTTCTAATGGTTGAAAACTAGACGAATGCTGCCGGTCATGTCATCGTTTATACCAGCCATCATCAAATGATTCATGTAGTAGCCTATTGTTTCGGATGATGTACATTTTACTATCGTAGTTTTGAGGGTTTTTTTGTTTGTTTTGTTACAGAAAATACAGGTATTCTGATATTCACTATTACACAAACAGTAATAAACTGATTATTATTTGTCATATATTTTAATTGGTTTGAGAATTGTTTAAGGAGTCTATCATTCAGTTCATATTAAACTTTCTAAGACAAAATAATGGTCCGCTTGAATATGAGATACATTTTCAATCATAAATACATAGTGTTCTTTCTTTTGTCAATATGTAATGATGTGGCAATAACCATGTAAAATACATGTTTTTCACAACGTTGGTATAAGATTGTGTTTTTGATTACGTGGGCAAATAAAGCTCAGGCAAAGCTTCTAAAACATTCGAAATTAGCATAACTTTAGTAATATTGTGACGTACAATGGCACATATATGCATTGACCATAACAGTAAGTGATTGTGTTGTTTTTTTTACAAAGTTAATATGTAACGTTTTACGTTGTACCAATGTCGTGTTTAACTGTACTCTGGTCGTTTTTTATCGTTTTAATTATTAAACGAATAACTGAAAGAAAACTGCCATTTGTGTTAGAATATAGTGCATTAGTCAGCGTTTATTATTACGAACATACGAACCGAAGTTTTTAGTTCTTCTTGTACTGGCAGTATACAATTTGTTTTTGAGGCCATTAAGTATCTGCTATTGTTTACTGTCAAGGTAAAAAATTGATTAGTTAATATATAATTCGCATTATTGATTACAATAAGTAACATTTATATTGTGATACAGATATTTTATCATGGCCGATTGTTCTGCTGTCGTTGACACAATCGTGCCAATGTAAACTCCATATCGTAAGGCTATTCCATTTCTAACCAAAGAAAGTGTGTTCCATCGACCAACATGTTCAGTCTATACATAGACCGAAACAATGTTTTTCACCTTATTCAGGAAGCGGTTTATGGATATACTAAAGCCGTGGTGTAGAGGTGTGATTGGATATAACATCACGAATTTAAGCTTGAAGAAATGGCAAGGCAGTAAAATGATATTAAGAACAGGTGCTTACAAAACGATGATAATTTTATTGATGAATCGGTAGAAGGAATGTTCTTCATAATTATGAAGATATATTTACAATTACGCCATTATTGGTAACAACCTAAATTTCGATTGCAACGGTGAAGAATACAATTCAATTCGCCCTTTGTTATGAAGAATAGATTCAAATATATTGTAGCTGACCATTCATTATGATTTCGTTATTTTGATTTGTTTACTATATTTACTATATTTGATGTATAGAAAATTATAATAGGCAACCTTAGTGATAACAACATGAAAGTTGCACATTAATTTAGTGTGATACTGTTGCAGATAAGTACTGATCTAGATGAGAGATCTGATAAGTATAAAGAGCTTTTATGACGTCAGGAATATTGCCGGGAAATTTCAATGTCGTCTTATGTGTTATGGATAGTTCCATATGGACTGAAATTCACGCATCATAAGATACACCAATGTTACCAATTATGTCATGTTTTATATCAAATGATTTGTCTGTAGTTTTCAGTGTCCGAGATTTGTGGACGCATAGTTGATATACAAAACAACGATACGTCAACATTAATTGATCTAAAGGCAGTATTATGTTGATTATCACATTTGGGAAAGATACATTCTCGTTAGTTACCAATTATTTTAACTATTTGAAAAATGTTTGTTACCTGGAATGAAAAAGATTAGAGGTATATATTATTTAGATCATAATTTACTTGGTAACAGAAACGTGCGCTGGTTGCTTGTGAGAAACATTAAGAATAAATAATGATTACATCATCGGTTGGATAGGTTACTGTGGTTGCAAGGCTGAAACGTGATCAAAATTGATCGATATATTTTGAATAGGTATGTTTCTTTCAGGTGAAATGTCTTAATAAATGAATATACTTTTTAAATACAGGTATGTGGGCGTTCACATGTTGTGGCTGTGGTGTTAAGACACTATTAATAGATCTTTGACTATATCAATGTCAAATAAATTAGAATGAAATACCTCCTGCGACGGACACACATGGATAAACGACCAGGGTTGCTTTCAAATGCATTGAATCTGCAACACTTGGGTTTCGAGTCCAGACCTTTACGGAAAACACAGTCTAGCAGCTTACTTATTTACTCTAATGCACACAATTCATCTGTTTAACAAGACGTATCCTCTTCACGCGATGATGTATCGGTATACCCAGGCTGATGAGTATAGATGTAATTTAATGTATCATAATATATTAAAGTCCAATGTTTTATTGCAGACTATATGTCGTACTAAATTTTAGTCCATAACATAGTATGTGTGGTTTTATGTATAGCAGATTAAGTTATGTTTACAAAATTAACTGTGAAGAGTAATGTTGAAACCGAGCAGTGTAATTGAAAAATGTATTCATAAATATTTAAATGTATAATTCATTAGAATCAATTCTTTTCAATGTTTTGATGATAATGAGATCATCAAACATTGAGACCACAATAGGGACAGAGTCCTAATAAATACATTGTAAGCAATCACAGCAGTAAATGATTAAAATTTTAGGTAAGTTATCTGATATACACGTAACCTTGCTGAAGTAATGCAGATTGGCAGCCAATGAATATGTTATTATACGTAATAGATATATCTCAAAATCAATCAAATTCACATCATTTTAAGAGGATTCAGATTTATATGTTGATACTTTGAATATGTTTTGAATAGGCACGTGTCTCTCAGGTGAAATGTGTTAATAAGTTAATATAAGTTGTCAACATCTGGCCTTCTTGCAAATTTAAGTACACGTCTGGGGGCTCAATCATATTGTTATAACATTCTTAAGACATTATTAATAGATCATTTACTATGTTATGTCGATAAAATTGAAATAAAATACCTTCCCTGAAGGACACGCCGAAATAAACGAACCAGGGATGTTAGTGGTGAGTATTCAACCGGCAACTCTTGGATTTCCAGTACAGCCATCTAATTGTTAAGAAAACACGGCAGACACAGTCTAGCAGGTGCGGTTCAAGATCTGAAATACCGTATGTATTTACTTTTATGCACGCATTCAATTTCGCTTAACAGCATGCATCATTTCCACCAGGATGATATGCTGATATAGCCAGATTTAGGAGTAGAGATGTAATTTAACATGGCATCTCCAAAATTAGCTCCAAACCACATAACTCAGTCCATAGGATGTGCTGATCATGTAGTTAATAAAAGGTGATGCTTTCTTGCTTGAATCGGCAGACTGTAGGTCAGCAATAGTAAAGGTAACAAAAGAGACCGAGTTGTAAAAAATAAAGTGTAAGTAATCACTGCAGTAAATTATTACTATCTGGTTGTCAAGCAATGAAACTGTTGTGCTAAGTAATATAATTCGGATCATTTTAGGATGACCGCGTTTCCTTTCTAGTCATGTTCCTTGAATCAGTAATTATGATAATGTAAAACGTTTTAGAAATTCAAAATTGAAAACCAGCAACAACTGAAGTATCTAATTACCAAATGGCATGTGTGATTAAGTTCTACGTTATGTCGTAAGAGAAACGTGAGCTGCTTACTGATGAGAAATATTACAAATAAATGATATTTTATTTTGTATATTGCCCAAGAAATGTTTTCCTTCTCTGCACAACAAACCGATATAAACGACCAAGGCTGTTTTGGGTGCGAATCGAACCAGAAACCATTGGGTTTCATTTACAGCCTTCTGCGTTTTAAACTAACACAGCAAACAGAGTCAAGCCGCTGTGGTTCACGATCTGAAATATATTACGTCCATACTTTCATGCACGCATACAATCTGGTTTAACATCATACACTCATATTTACCAGAATGTGTCGATATGGCCAGGCTGAGGCGTAGAGATGTTATTTGTTGTGATGTCTCCTATATTAGCCCTAAGGCATATAACAATGGATGTACTGAACTTGTATTTAGTAAAAGGTGAGGCTTTCTTGCTTGAATCGGCAGACTGTATGTCGTCCTAAATATAATTTCAAAATATAGTAATTGTGAAATTATGTATTGCATGTTAAGGACTGTTTTTAACTTTAAATGTGAAGAGTAATAGTGAAACCGGGCAGTATAGCTGAAAATTGCATTCAAATATATTTAAATTTACTAATCACTAGAATCCGGTCTTTTTTAGCTATTGCTCAAATTTCGGATGACATTAAGATGATAATCATCAGAAGTACAGATAACAAAATGGACCGAGTTGTAACAAAAAAGTGTCAGTAACCACTGTAACCAAAGATTACTATTCTGGTTCAGTAATCTGATACACACGTCACTTGGTGAAGTAAAGCAGGTTGCCAGGCAATGAAACTGTTAGGCTACTTAATATATATATTTCAACATGGATTGAAATTCACATCATTTTAAGATGCTTATGTTTCCGTTGTTGTTATATTTCTTAAATCGGTAAATATGATGACGTCAAACGTTTTAGATATTCAAAATCGAAAACTGGCAACTATTAAAGCATCTAATTATCATATAGAAAGAACAACTATTTGAAAATTTCTTTGCGGATGGGAAAATTGAAAGAATAACAGTGAGCCCCTCAATATTTTGATTTTTCTTCAATGGTCCTGAAATGATTTATATAGTTGCCTACGGTCTCTGGAGTTTGCACGTTTAATCATCCGAGTTTTACGCTGAGGAGATAAGGCAAAATAAATTATGTTATATCCAGCAATGAATATTATACATGCAGCACACAGTTAGATAATATATGTGAGAAAGTTGATGAATTAATAGGTTGGCGACAAAATTGTTTTTATATTGTTCTATTTTGAAGCGTTTATTGTGTCAGGTGTTTTATATATTTTGTCACGCGAATTCTGAGATGAGGACATTTGTGCTAAAAAAATGTCGATTTTGACCTTCATTAAAGATACAGACTGTTATATACCCATGGTCCCTTTGTAAAAATATGTCCTTGGCCAAATAGGAAAATTAACAGTCATCTACTATTTAACGCAAACTATTTTATTTGGTTGTGACAAACTGTATAGCTATACTGATTAAGTGTGTGTGTGGCAATTATCATCTTTGAAATAATTCATGACTGTTGTATTATATTACTAATTGTGACGCAGTATGAAATGAATAGGGGGTGCAATATCATTTCTAAGCATCATTAAAATCCATATTCACTCATTACTTTGTTTCCAATATAATGTGAAGTCGAAATGTACAGCGCAAGATATGTTTTTTCTTTTATATTTGCACTGATACACAAAAGTCAAACTCAGGCAAGTCTATTTTATCACATTCATCATCGGATCTTTACACATTCTTCAGAGATATCAGACATGTACTGATTAGAAGAAATATTTGAACTATAGACTATGTTTCCACCATTCGAAGGAAACATTGTAAGTCAATCAAGCTTACTCTTTCGATAAATTAGAACATTATTGAACATCAATTAATGACTCCTATTTTTGTGTAATATTTGGCGATTGTCTAAATGTATAATTATCCTTCACTTCGATTTGTGGTTCTGAGTTTGGGGATTTTTTAGGGGTGGGAATGTTAGTTTTCTACCATGCTTTTTGAATAATAACTCTTACTCATAGGCTGTTTTAATGCTTGAAGGTAGATATCTAGTCATAGATTAAGTACGTTTAGTAATTGAGAGAAAAAACTGATGCGCAAGTGAATAATACGTTTTCATTCATGCTGATGGATACGGTCATGCACGCGGTCTAATGTTACTAAATAATGGAAGATATTATTTTTAGATGGATCATTACTTTCGTTACGAGTTATTTCTTGTCGTTTGTAAAATAGGATAATTGAAAAAGAGTTATAACTATTTTGAAACATACAACGAATGGTTCACTCCTGGTTTGCTAATACGAAAACATAACTTTATTATTGTGCAAAATAGAAGTACGATACATAATGCTTATGCAGTGCATAGTTGCATACATTCATAAATAGTTGAACAAATAATGTCGGTAAAAAACAGGTGTACAACTATAGCCACGGGGTGAGCGCTAACGTTAGAAGATAGAATGAACAATGTCCTATAATTGTGATGTTAATATATGTTTTATTCTTACAAACCATTAAGCCAAATCATCGTGGTTGGTATTACATTTACCATTATCACGTGAATTCATATAATTACTCGTGAGGTGTAAAAATAAGTGTGTGCACTTCCATGGTGTAAACTATACTGTTAGATACGAACTTGCCAATGAGTGCTATCTTGGCCATCTTGTGACATTCATTTTTTTGTTTATGACTGAACCTTGTTGGATGCATCCGGTGTATTTTGTTTTATTTCGACTTAAAAAGATTAATTTAATCATACATGTTTCAACATCTTGTATATAAAATCTAAGGATAGCGATAGTTACAACTATACCAGTACTTACAGTGGATGTTTTGTAAGGACGTATTTAATTGTATGATTAAACATATTCTGTGTGATTATACTTCACTAAACCACGCAGTGAGTATACAAGCAAAAGCAAACTGCTCTAGACATCACGTGTAAAATAGCAATCTGATACCATTTAATTAAAAATGTATGGAACCAAATCTGTTTAGTTATTTCTTTGTTGTTTTCCATTCCAGCATTACATAACTAGCCATCTAACATGCACACGTAATACGTCACGTACACATCTGAATTGAAAACGTTTGAAACCTTTCAAAGTCGAAACCCACTCCCACCCATATCAATATTTCTTTCTATATTGTACTTTTTTGGATTATTGATATATAATGACACGTCAATATAAGGTTTCTAACAGTGGATACTCCTTTATTAAGATTTCATTCTCATGCATTATTTCGTCAACTTGACACCTCTAAACGAATATAATTACTCAGATGATAATAAATGCAAACAGTAGTAATCGTGTGTATTATTTACGTCACAGAGCACATATCCGTTTTCACTAACTGAGGAATATTAAGACAAAAAGGTTTCCAATCTAATGAAAACGCACATACATAAGACAAACGTAAATTCATTGAAGTTAAAGAAAAAATTATCAATCCTCGTTTGCGTCTATTGTTAATCATTATTAATCATTCACATCACTGAATAATGTTGTTGATGTTTGTTGATGAAAATATCCATCTTTTAGATTACGAAGGCACTATATTATATGTCGTTATCTACCTTTTTTCTCTCCACACGAACTGTTCATTATATCATGAATAGCGCGGAACGCGTAATAACTAATTACCATTTATTTTTACAAATCACTTTCTCCTTAAAAATAATCAGCATATCATTCATGCTTTCCAGATAAAGAATGTTACTTAATACATGCAATCGAAGTACTGATTAGCTATGTATGGCAATTATCCTCTTTGAAATAATAATCTCTGCCTGTTTTTCCATATTGCTAATTGTAACACAGGGGTAGCAATATCAATTCTGAGCAACATTAAAAGCCGTATTCACTCATTACTTTGTTTCGAATATAATGGAACGTCAGAATTTGCAAGGAACATATGTTTATTTGATTTGCACTGATACACAACAACAAATGTCATACTCAGAACTCAGGACAGTGTCTTTTATCCCATTCATCATCCGATCTTTACATATTCTCCGGAGATATTCACACATGCACTGATGCTAAGAAATATATGAAATATGGACTTTGTTATCATTATTAAAATAAAACAACTCCAGGTCAATCCCGCTTACTGTTTTGATAAATTAGAAAATTATTGAACATTCGTTAATAAAACCTAGATTTGTGTAATATTTGACGATTATCTAAATTTATAGATAACCCTCATTTCGATTTGTGGTTCTTTATTTGTTTGGGGATTTTTGCGGGAAGGGAATTTTAGTTTTCATCTCTGCTTTGTGAATTAGGTTGTTTTCAATAATTGAAGGTACATATCTTGCCATAGCTTACGAACGTTTAAAAAAATGAGGGAAAACAACAGACGTTCATTCATACTGACGTATTTGTATTCATACCAACGTATACGATCATGCAAGCGGTCTAATTTTGCAAAATAATGGAAGATATAATTCTAAGATGGATAACTATTTTCGTTACGAGTTAGTTTTTTTTCATTTGTAAAATAGGATAATTTGAAGAGTGCTATAAATCTTTTGAAACATAATATTAATTTTGCAAAAGAGAAGCACGACACATAATGCTCATACAATAAATAGTTGAATACATTAATAAATAGTTGAAAGAATAATGTCGATAGAAAACAGGTGTAGAAATATAAGCTCGGGGTGAGAGAAAACGTTAGAAGAAAGAATGAATAATGTCTTATTATGAGGTTAGTTTTAGGACTGGTAGGCATGGTGTCAGGATAATGTGACTGGGTGGGACATCATGCTACATGTCTGCGGCATGATGCCTCAGTGCTAGGCATCATTATAAACTACCACACTGCAGACATCGTAGTGATATGACTGAAAAATTGTTAAAGCTACGTAAAAAATCCAAATCACACAAACAATCGAACAATATCTTGTAATTGTAATTGTAATATTCACATGGTATTTCTACGTAATAAACGACCCTAGTAATTAACTATACAAACTAAACATAATTACAATGACAATGCCGTATTATTCTGCAAAAATCGAGCACGTAACTTACTGACTTTTACGAAGCTTTGTCTTTTCTTAGAATCTCCTCTCTAAGTTTTACCGCCACATTACGTGTGGCTTCCTCTGCGTAACCATATTTGTTCGGCAATCTTTGTAGGCGAGACTAAACGTTTGCTTGCTAGTAAGAAGCTATAATTCGGATCGATATTGTTATAAAAATTCCGATTGGGTGTCGCTTTAACGAGATCCACTGAACTTAGCGGACAGTGTCCTTCTCGCTCTCAGTCAGCGTGGGGACGGATTTAGAACAGGCCCCGTTCCCTCGAGGGATCCTCTGATCTTAGGACTTAGCTGTAACACATAGGTGGTAAGTCGCGCGATCTAACACCTGTACCTATTTAAGATGTTGTTTCTTCTCTCTGGTAACGGTAACCTTGCGTAAGAGATTAACTCTAGCTTGCGGCAAAGTTTATAAATCAAGCTTATGCTTGTACTAATACCTTAGCTTATACACGATTTACTAACTGGGGCTGAGCAAACGTGACAAAGAATATTAAGAAAAAATGTTTTATCTAACGAAATATGCACACATAACAACCATTTTATTCGTAAACAATATTTCTAAGCTAAATTTTGGATGCATACATCATTTTTAAATCAAGTAAAATACCATATGAACTATTATTAATGCTCTACCTCCCATTTCCTAATGAATATGTTACTGTGTGTGTATCAGTTAGTGCTGGCATAAAATTTGTTTCTGTGCCACAAAACCTCAACTCAAACTTCGGAAACGGAACAGTACAAGCTCCTGAGACAGCAGGCTACTACATGCATGATTTACTGAAAGCCGACTTGGTTACCAAGGAGGGTATCAAACCCACGAACTTTGCAGTCTTGTCTTGCACGTGGTTTAAATGTAACGAATCTGGACGCAAAACTTCATTGAGTCAGAATTATTTCAACAAGGACCGTCAGTTTCGTCCGACGTTACATTAATTCAAATTTCGATGAGACAAATATATAAGGACAAATAGCGCGAGGCATTAAATATAAATATTCGTGCCATCATGTAAAAAGGAGTAGACCCTTGTAGCAAAATATCCGAACTAATCGTTTATTAAAATGGCTATTTCCGTCTTTTACTCTCGGTCTCCTTCTGTATTGGTATTTCTCTCTATCTCTTTGAATTTTACTGTTCACACAAAGAATTAAACCCGAATATCTTAAGTGTATTGGCGCCCCTACTACGGTATGTACTGATTGTATTCCCCTTGCCGATTTGCGGTACCTAATGCTTATACTCCTAATGTTAAATATAAGTGTTTCCATACACATCCTGAAATCTTATATATCATTTGAATAGTGTAGACTACGCCTAACACAATTTACAATAGCAATTAATTGTTTTCCTGCTTGTGCTCTATCCTATATAAAGTTGTATTAATTTGAGGGAGAATCAAAGACTACACTAAAGTAATATATTCTTCATTCAGGTGCGATCATTATTAATTTTGTATGTTCACGTCCTTTAAAAACCATCCAATCATAATAACAAAACAAATACGCATATAAAACCTCATGATACTCACTTTTTATTTCAGCTAATTAGAGGGAGCTTCCTATACATTGCCTGATTACAAGTTTAGTTTAATTCTATCCGAGTATGCTGTGCATAAAGGCACTCCTAGCGTCTGATCTGAAAAATTCGGTCCACATTTTTCTTGACATTTATTTAATTAAAGCATTACATTTTATGATTTAGTTCATAACAAAATTTGTAAGAATACACCTGGATCCTTGTGATTGAGAGATGTGATGAATAATTGCTATGTTTTTCTTCTCTCGCGGGGTTGTTTTGCTATTAGCTCAGGAATTTCATAGTTCAGTTATAACAATAAATCAAGGTCATTTGCAAATATTGTGGTGCCGTAAATACTTAAGAACAGAGATAAGAAGTGAAATATGGTTTCGTGATGTTTAGACGACACTTTGACTATATTATTGTGTATGTATTGAGGGCATAAGCATGACTAATTGCCTTTATCAAAGACATACCCATATAGACTTGCCTGGGTTATCAGGATGGATATCAAACCCACGATCTCTATCAGCCGAGCTGCCATGATCTGAAGTATCTGAAGCGGTTCTCTGGATGCAATAATTAAAGCAGGATAGTTTGCAAGCACCCCGTAAACCCGTTTGCTTTTTATATGGGCGGTAAAGAAAACGTGTAATTGTAGTTATGATCTCAATGCCCTTTGGAAACCGATATGAACTGGATGATTCTGAATGTACATGTGATAAAAGGTCATGATTGCCTGCAATAATTTACAAGAGGAATGTTGACCGACATTATGTAGGTCAGAAAATAAGAGGTCCTTTATGTATTGCATACAAGGAATGAAGTTAAAGAACATATAAACCAGGTAATGTGTAGCAAACTACCTCGAAATAAACTCAAACGCAGTGTGAATATAATGCATTTCATTTACGTATTTTTGTTTTTACCTGTGATCTAAATATATGCTTTTCAAATGACAAGGTATTTAAACTTATTACGTATCGCACGTGGATGCAGAATAAATTGGTTAATTGTAGTGTTTGCTTCTCCCTGAAATTAATACAACCTTTTATATGAATATAATATACGCAGAACGAAAAGCTTCATTGCTCTTGTAAAATTTGTACAGAGCTGTGTATACCATTGAAATCATATATTAAGACTGTGACCAGGTTGAGAGAGAGAGAGAGAGAGAGAGAGAGAGAATGACAGAGAGAGGGACACAGACAGACTGACACAGAGAAAAAGAGAGAGGAAAATCAAACTCATTAAACGATAACATCTGAATACTAGCTTCAATTTTTAATTTTTATAACATGACGGTGTCAATTTGAGACTTATGATACAAATATATATTTACTTAATGTAAAAATCGCATCAAAATATTTGAATTTATGTTACATCCTACAATAGTTGAACTGTCCATGGTGAAACAAACACAATGAAAATGATTAAAAATCTAAATATCAGTTGGAAAGACTAAACATTTTAAAGCTCGTTCTTGATTGGAATACGTAGAAGGGTGACAATGAGTTTTAAACTTTGTTTCTTTTTCAATCTTCGGCTGGTGACAGGTACGTTAATGTTACAAACCATGCCATTCATAGCTATTGCTTTCATGAGATGATTCACGAGGAGGCTGTAATGTTCAGTTTCAAGTCGATAACCGACGCTTATCACCACAGAAAACAAATGTATGTTAAGATTTAATTCACATCCAGACAGAGATATATTAAATATGTAATAGGATCAACAGCATATGTTAAATGTAATTGGCTATTTTACGTGGGCTGCGAATAATCTGAGACATCCATGGTTTAGTTAAAACAATAATTTTGCAACATCACAATGGGCTTATTGGGAATACGAAATGTGATGAATAATTAATAAATATGCTCTTTTTTTTAACCTCGATTGGAGGTCTTGCTGTGGCTACATGATTTGCAAAGTACACATGTGTCAATAAATCAATGTTATTAACAAAATTTTCATATCTTGTGAACTTAACTATATAACTGTTGGTTTGAAATATGATTTCGTTACGTTTTGTCAACACTTTGAATATATTATTTTCTATACCCTGAAGACGAAATGGGTACTGGGTGTCTTTTCCAAGGACACGGGGGCAAACTAACCGGAACTACCAGGGCGGGTATCAAACCCAGGAACCTTGCACTGCCAGTCTGTCGTTATACCAGTTGAGTAAGAGCGGTACCAGTTACAATACCACGATACGAATTTTCGGAAGCGGTCAATTTTATCAATGATTAAAGCAGGCTTATTGGTATGCATGACTTTCCGCAGGCACAATATGTTATACATTAGTCAAGTAGAGAGATGAAAATGTCGCTGTGGCCACATTGAGAGAGAGAGAGAGTACTTATTTGACTAAAACATCGGAATATTATTTTCAAATATTAAAACATTTTGTCACGAATTTGAGACTTAGTACAATGCGCTATATCTTTACGTTGCATCGAAGATTAAAGTTATGACATCTTACAGGTAATGTAAAGGAAATTTTCTCTAAATTCAAGCTCTGTGTGAGTATCATGCGGTTTCATGTACGCATGTGTTTGTTGTCTTTTATCAAAGTACATGCCTGTCAAATGACATATGGATCAAAATTGTTTATTACCTCACGTGAATGAAGAATATATTGGTTAACTGTCGGTTTTATAATTTTGCTCTGAGTTGTCTGTACCAATTTGTTTCTTTATTAGTTTTCCTGGGATCTATGGAAGATGTGGCCATGATGAGAGAGAGAGAGAGAGAGATAGAGAGAGATCAGCCTCAAACAGTAATAACATTTGAGTATTAACTTTACAGATTATAGCTTGATGGCGCAAATTTGAGACTTAGCACACTGCGATATGTATCTATATATATGTGACGTCAAATTGCAATATTTTGACTGTTCATGTTGAAACCGAGCTGTCTTCTAATAAAGCTTTTGTGCAAAAAATATTATATTGAAAGCAAATTGTCAGACAGACTGGGGAAAACATTGTTTTATTTAAGTTTACTTTCTCCATTTAATCGTTTCATATATTCCAGTTTTAACACAATCATCGCGAATGGCAGTAATTATATAAGAAACTTTTGAAATTAAAATATTTCAAGTTTAATATGTCCCCCACAAGCAATCATGTTTACACTATGAATCACTCAAAAGTCTTTCGCATAGCCACATTTTTTTGGTACTACCAAAAGTCGCTTTGTCGCTGAAACATGACCCAAACAACCATGGCAACCTTAATATGTGATATCTTTTAATTATGTGCCGCATTCCTCACTGTATCCTATTTCTTAAGCTAAATCAATCTGTATACTGTTATCCGCTTGCCAATCATGTAGAACCACTCTGATCCAGAATTTGAGTTTACAGTCTCTATGCATTTCTTTCCAATCAAAAAATATATCATTCCAGTTTTATATTTCAAACTCAATTTTTGACAATTTCTGTTTAGTTTGAAATATATTTCCGAAATATTTAGTAGCTTTAAATTTTATTTTACTATCTAGAAATTACGAAGTTATTATCTTGAAGATTTGGATATTAAGAAAGGTTCACATGTTCTTTAAGACTGTTTTAATAATGTGTCTGAAGTGTACTATGTATCCAGAATGAGTTTTACAATTATGATTAAACAAAAGAATTTGAAATTACGCATGGTGTTATGATTTCTGTTCATTGTGTATGATTAGCTACACGCATGCATATATCTTTTCCTAGATATATTTGTACTTTTATAGTAACTTTCGTGACAAAATAAGATTCAAAAATGAGGTTGTAGGAAAAGTGGTACATTTGAATTGTATACTGTTTCAATATTAAAGATTTAGATTTTGTGTCTGGATACAGGATCTATATAATTGGATGCCAAACTGAGGCACGTTGTCAGGCCATTGTAGCCCTAATATGTTCTGGTGTCTTTGCTGTTACCCTCTTAAGCTTTTCGAATTCATCACATTAAAGCGTTTAATGGTTTGCAGTGTAGAAACAAAGCAGTAAGAAGAAATATTTTGAAATTAAAAGTTTAATTGGAGTTTTTAAGTTCAAAGTAAGTTGATTATTGAATTCCTTCTTTCTTCTTTTACGTTGACGGGGAAGTCTCCCAAACAAATCTCTTAAATCTACATTAACGTTGGTAGTGCGAAGTACAGCACACAATTAGTTATTTGCAAGATTGACATCAGGTTCATTTTTTCGATCATCGTAAACGTGATTCTTTATGCATTTAATAAGACAGTGGCGTAGAGATATGATTTGTTGTAACATCGTCAAAGTTAGCTATAATCCTTATCAACATGGTAAACAGGACGATCAGAATAATCTTTTATGAAACGATGATACTCTCATGGCTGAACCTGTAGTACAAATGTTCTACAAAAAATAATTAATAAACGTAAAAGGGAAAGCATTACGTATAAGATGATAGTATTCAATTTTGAATTGCGAACGGTGAAATAAAAAAGAGAAAGAGAGAGAGAGGAGGGGGAAGAAGGGAGACACAGAGAGATGGAAATATAGTTTAAAACGTACATGTTGGCGCGATTTGCTAGACTTAGATAATTGCGTAATATTTGAGTATGCATACGTCGCAGCACAATTTGAAGTTACGAGAAGTTTGACAATAGTTTGATGGTCAACGTGTTGTAAGAGACCTAACTATACATTACGATCAAGTCCAGATTTATATAATATTAATTTTACTTCATGAATATTGAGATTTCAAAGACTCTAAGTCTATAAAATGCTTGTTAAAGTCAGTTTTTATATCATGTAGGCCAACATTTTATATTATTTTTAGTATATCTATCTATCTATCGATCTATCTATCTATCTGTCTATCTATCTGGTACCTCCTTGGGATGTAGTTGAAATTTTAAGTATATCATTGTCTACATGATTAGGAGAAAATGGGTACCAAATGACGTTTCCAAATACACACCGACGAGGAAAAACCGGGCTGGACATAATGAGTATCGAGCATATGACTCTTCGACCACGCTATAATGACTTCGTTCAAAATGTTTTCATATATCCATTGCATTTTGTACCTTCCTTAATCGTCGATTAGGCGCTGAAACACAACTTCAACAGACAATATAACTTTCGTCGTATTACTTCTCTTAAATACTCCTTCCATTTCTTAGAGTGCCAAGCTTATGGATTATGTTCATCCTTAAAATAAAAATATGGTATTTATAGATTTATTTCCAAATGAAAATATTTTACTTTAGATAAACCTAAATATTAATTCCTAAAATATATCAGCTCAAACCTAGATAAATCAACTCGATCTCAGCGTAGATTTCAAGCTTCTGTTTCAACAGCGCTTGGTTGAAAAACAACATATTACGGAAACATCTCGAGCAGTATGGTTTCGAGATAAGAAAAATGAATGCATGTTAGTTAATCATTTCTTGCTTTTGTTTTATTATAAACGTTTCTGAGCTGGGTTCGTTAAATTAAAGCACACGTTCTGAATCTTTTGATGTCTTCTAAATTTACATCAACGGAGATACCATAACCGTGATTGGATATGTCGTCTTCAGATTTAACTATCCACCATGGAAACATAGCGAAATCGACGTTAAATAAAAGTATTTAGATGATGATGACAAATTGTTTCTTAAATGAAAAGGAGAATTGTTCGCCGAAATTTATTGCATGACCTAATAGTTGCTCCATCTTGCATCACATATACGCATGAAATATTTATATGTAAAGAGTAAACTTGAGCTCTTACAGTGTGATATACAATATGTTCAAATATGTTCAAATTGTTCGATCCGTAAAATAATTTGTATTTACTGTCGAAATGTAAGATGACAATTTCGAAATTATAGAAAATATTAGGATTGTTAAACATTCCATTTCTCTGTCTCTCGCAGAAGATAATTATTATTTTAGAAGTTACCAAACTTGTCTAGCAATTCACCTGCTATGGTATGCGTCAGAGACCGTTCAGTACAGACTAACATTCAATGCATCTTCAGATGAGCATGTTGTCCTTTGATGTCTTGGTGCTAAAGTACGAATAAATCGATTCAGTTAAACGTTTAAATATTCCCATTTAAAATTATTGACACATCAAACGTTCTAGTGGAAAGACTGTATATGTTAAAGTTTGTTCTTGAATGAAAGCTTTGGAAGGGTGACATTGATTGCTTCTAATTTATGTTTCTTCTTCAATCTTTTTTGCTTTTGTCAATATGTGACGGAAACGAAAATATAGTAATTATGCATAATATTAATATAAATAAATATTTTTGTAGACGTGGAGACTCTAATGCATAAGTTATACTTCGTGCTCATTCCAATGTTTAAATTTCTGCAATGGAATATTTTTAACTATGTGTATGTTTTTGTTGTGGAGTTAATGTCTCAAGACGATAATTTATAAACTTGCAGAGGTGGGAAAATTGACATACTAGAATGATATATTCTGAATATTGCAAATATTTCATAATTTTGGCGAATAGCTAAATATGTTCAACGCACGGATAGACGGAGATACGTTGCCAGACTATTATAATCCTTGTATTATGTTATTTACATGTCTGATATTGTTTTAAATGGACTTCATCTTACGATGATCGAGGAGTCTCTGCTGCCATCTTGTTATATTGGTATATGCTTTTCCAGTTGATCGTAGATTAAGAAAATTAAAGATTCAAAATGAGAAATGAAGCAGCTAAGAAGAACAAAGGCCATCATTGAGTATCAAAGTGTAATGTAAAAGTCTAATTTCAGAGTATGGTGATGGAAACCTGTATTTGTGTTCATAAATAGGTCCTTTCTAAAGCGCCGCTTGTTAGGAATTAAATTCACTTAACACGCGTGTCATCGCTGACCATGATTCTTGTGAAATCATGTAAGTATCGATTTATTTTCTGAGATTATTTGGTTACCAGAATTTTGATAAAATGCCATTTTGTGCTCACAAAGTAGCGATTTATCACCTTCATAATAAGTTTAGACAGTTATATACCTTTCGTCAAATCCCGTTTATTATTTCACCCAGACATTTTACTTGTTTCATGAAATTATTAAAATGGTAATTTAGTTCATATTTTATCTCTATTGTACAACCTATAAAAATCAGTTTTTAATTGCACTTTGTTGAAACCATTAATAAATATAATTTCATGTGCAGCAATATGGTTTGTAGAAGAGGAAATGTTTTGTTTTTCTTAAATGGAAGTTCCTAAATTAATCTGTTAAATTAAAACTCTCTGTGTGTATATAGTGATGATTTCGAAGCTTCCGGCAACGTTTCTGCTACTATTGGCGTTTTTTGTGTTTGCCTGTCTAACATCAGATATAGTGTTATGCCCATCGATCCCCAAATTGATGACCCGATATAATTAGGTCATGGGGCAATACACGGATACGGTCTACAGATTCAGCTCTAAGCCATAAAAACTTAGCGAAAGTGATACTCAAAACATTTCTTTACAAAACGTTGTTACATGCTTGCGTCAGCATAAGCAATGCTATACAACATTACATGCATAGTCTAATAGATGATCCATTATGCAGATCATATTATGATTTCCTTTTTATATGTGTGGAGTAATATTTTAATCGTGCAGATTAACATAAACTGTCTTCAATATATTTAGTTTACCAATCTGTGACATTTTGTGTCTTACGAATTGTAAAAATTACTGGTTAAAAATAAGATGCTAATCTGCAAAATTAGAAATACTAACTGGTTTGTTGTGCAATAATGTCACGTCGCCCTTGTTAAAGAAAATTTATATTCTAAATGAGATATAATATGCACCTTTAACATTGATGAAGTTAGGCACATTGTCTAGCATTCCAAATGTTTTCTTGTGTAATATGGGTATGCAATTTTGGAATAAAATTCTAACGGTTATCATGTTGTCAATTGTTGTCATGTTGTTTATATGAATAGCAATCGACAAAGACAATCATTTGAAATAGTGACAGTAAAACAATTAAAGACAACTCAGAATATTAGGTGGAAAGACCAACTAATTCAAAGATTTTTCTTCCATGAAATCATTGGACCAGTAACAATGACCATTTTCAAGTTTTGTTTCTTATTCACTTTTTGCACAATGACAAACACACTAGCGTTAGAAATCATGTCATTCAAAATTACTGCTTTCAGGAAATGATATTTAGCACACTGCTGTCTTTAGAGTTTGTACGGTTAAGTTCTTCAGTTTTTAATTGAGGTTGTGTTGCATAAAATCTAATTAATATTATGTCATTATTAATCGGTATACAAACATCAATACATTGATTAGGAAGGTGGCGATAGAGCATTACCAATATGTCATATGGTATTTTACTTGGTTTGAGAATAATTGAATGCATCCACGATTTAGTACATAACTATTTGTAAGAAAAATATGGGTTTATCTCTTATGAGAGATATGTTGGATAATTTAAAAAATGATTGTTTTTCTGTTCGTTGAGTTGACTTGCTGAGGTAGAATTAATGGATGAATAGGATCTAAACTAGGTCGATATATTTTGAAAAGGCAATATTCTCAGGGTATTGTATGACAATAAAACCATGTAATTTGTAAATATTTTGAATCTTACAAATTTAAGTCGATCGTTGTGGTTTGAAAAATGATTTTGTAACTTTTTGTCGACACTTTGAATATAGCATTGGCTACTTCGTGAGGACAAAATGATGACTAATCGCGCTTTCCAAAGACACCCATGCAGACTGTCGGGGGTAACCAAGGAGGGTATTATATCCTCGACCTGTGAGTTACGATTATGTCGTTCTACCGGTTGAGCTAAACATATATGAACTGAGCTACCACGATTTGAGCTATTATGCAATAATTAAAGCAGGTTTATTTGTATGCACTCAGTTTACAACCACGCTTTGATATGGTCGGTAAAGAAGAGGTGATATTGTGTAAATGGTCCCAAAACTAGGCTCTAAGGCATATAAATATATATGAACTGGAGTTTTTAGATCCTGCATGTGATAACGTGGCATGCTTTCCTGCAATAAATGTCAAGAAGAATTTGATCGAAACTATGCAGTTCAGATGATAGGAGCTCCTTTATGCATAACATTATAGGGTCGAAGATGATACAATTGAAATCAAGTGACGTATAGAAAACTACCTCTAAATAAATTTGATGTGGGTATCATGAGGTTTAAGTTACCTATTTGCTATTTTCTTTGACCAAAGCATGTGATTGTTAACGGAAATGCCAATTACAAGTATTGCTTAACGCGCGTTAAGAATACATTGGCTTGGTGTCATGTTTTCTTCTCCCTCAATTTAATACAACTTTTGATATGAATAGTACATACACAGAAAACAACTATTGTTGTACATTTTGTATGGAATTGTCTATACCATTCAAATTATAACTTAGTTTTCGATAAGCATATGGTCAACACTTACATTTAGCATCTGACATGAGTGAAAGCTTTAGGTTATGTTTACATTATTTACGGTAGAGACCAGGAAGCAAGCGAGTGAGAGAGAACGTAAGAGAGGAAGAAACATATATTTTTGACGTTTTGAATCATCCTACAATAGTCTGATTGCCCAGGATGAAAGAGAGTTGACTTTTAATGTAGCGTATGTGAAACTATTTCATATTTAAAGCAGATTGTTAGACAGCCTAAGCAAAACGATTGTTTTATTTAATATCACTTTATCATGTTATAGGTTTATAAGAAAACCATGTTGAATAAATCATTTGGAAAGGCAGCTATTATGTAAGAAACGTAATCCCTTGAACTTAAATATTTTAAGGCTAATATTCCCTCAGCACAATAGCATGATTTGACAGAATATTCAGTCCAAAGACTTTCATCTATCCACCGCACTGTGTTCCTTCCTTAAACGTTGTTGTGCGCTGAAACATAATGTCAACAGCAATGACAACATTTATCTATGATATCTTGTAAATAAGTCTCACATTCCTCCTTGCACGACATGTATGGGTTATATATGATACAAATTTTGAGTTGAGCACACATAACATTAATTTTCTTCTACAAGGGCCACGTACATTTTTTTGGTTGTGGTCTCTAATTTTCAAATTCTCATCTTTCATTCAGACAGTAATTGAAACAATCCATAAAACAAAAATTTATACTGATTGGTAAATTTGAATATATTTGAATGTATTTCTATTACACTGTACGATCACAAGTTTACTCTTCACATATAACTATTCCATCCTTATAGTTTGTGCATAATGTAGTAACTTTTATTTCATGTCATTAATTTTGGAGAACAGTCATCATGTTGATTAAGCAAGAAAATATCATTGTTTGTAAATATTTGCTTAAAACATCGCCTTTTCCACGTTTCCATGGAGACTTCATATCTAATCATATAAATGAACCATGGCCTTAGGATACCATACAACTTCCTCGTGAATGTGGTACTTGAACTAAAACCTAATTTTAGACATGGTTTTGAAAAACTGAGCGCGGTACATTGCATTGGAAGCATTGATTGGAATTTATAAGACATCAGCACATTCAAAAAGTGTTTTCTAAATTAATAAACCCATTTCAGGATTTTGCATTTAAATATGTAACCAAGAAATTATCAACTAATGACGATTTCACATCAAAAGAAACTGATACATACGTTCCCATAATATACTGCATTTTACTCAACCACTGCAAACAAAATTTGAAATTAAATTTAAGTTTGATCTGATATATTTAGGTTTGAAGTTATATCGTTTAGAAATTACGCTTTAATTTTATCTGGAGAAATCATTAGGAAAGAAAGGCACAGCTACCATATATTTAATTTAAGGAGCTAAATCGTTACATGCGATGGGACAGTCCATAGATAGATGCATCTTTAAAACAAAATTACTCTTATCTGAAAACTTATATAAGACATAAACCATGAGCCTGGTACAATAAGGAATACAAGACGTAATTAAAAGATATTATAATATAAATTTCAAATGTATGTTAGAGTTATATTTCAGCATCCAATGGATGAATCGGGAATGACAAACTGTAGTGGATATATGTCATTATTTTGAGGGAATAGTTGAAAGAAATCATTATGGCATGAGGAGGAAACATTAAGTTCCAAATATTTTAACATAAAAGGTTTACGTCTCCTATATAATACTTGCCGTTCGCAATGATATTTCAACTTGGAGTCTCTGACATTTTTAAATTTATAAAGCAAAATTAAATAAACTAATATTATATTATAGACAGTATAATCATTTGCATTATATGTGATGAATCTGAACACAAAATATAAATGAAAGACAGAACTCTTTCGCCATGTGCACTCAAAGCATTGTCGGACTTTTGATAAATTCAAATTCCCGTCAGATGTATATATGTATCAGTACATCCAGCGCAATCTACTAATTCAAAAAATTAGTCGACAATTTAATAAAGACTAGACTTTTGAAGATAAAAGGTACAGATATGATAATTTAAAGTGGTGGATATTTCCTTATATCTCTATTTATATCTCTATCTCTCTCTTTGAATTTTACCTGTTCACAGCATGAAACGAATCTCAATATATTACGTGAAATGGAGCCACTACTACGTAATTTACTTAATTTCGGAAAATATTCATCATTCCGATTCAAGGAAGAAAGTATCATCCTTTTGTATATACCTGTTCTGATCATTCATTTTGCTGTGTTTCCATGGCTTCAAGCTAAATTTAGAAATGCTGCAAAGAATCACATTTTTAACTGTATACAGCATCATGGAAAATAGGGTTCATACAAAAAAAAACATGATGCTGATTTTGCAAATACCCAATTGCATACGGTACCTTGCACTTGAATAAAAAATGTGAACGTAAAGACATCATAATATTTAGAGTGTGAAGTTTGATTTAACCATTCCCGAAGAAAGTGTGATAATTTTGAGAGCCTAAACATTAAAGAAAACAACTACGAATAATTTTGAAAAACCCTTTCCCATTTAAATTATAACTGTCAAAACTAAAGTATATATGTGCAATGTCTTTCTCAATCTTCAAGGTTACATTTTATGTATCAGACACGCTTTCAAAACTTAGAGACGAATGCTTCAACATCGACAGATAATAGCATGAAAGGTAATTACTGCTGTAAATTTAAAAAATATCTTTCATATTAAACAAACCCTGTGAAATATGACAAACGAAATCCAAATCTGAGCTGATATATTGCTTTAATTATGATTAGGTCATATTCGAAATAAACATTTTCTCTTGGAAAGAAATGCATAGCGACCGTATTTTCAATTTCAGATCAACATTGTTCCACACGATAGGACAATGGATTGCAGTCTACAGATAGGTTTAGCTTAATAAATCAAAACAGATCCTCAGCTCAAAACTTGTAAAACAAAATATTTGTTATAAATTTGGAATGTGAGGAATGTGCAACATTTTTAAAAAGATATCATATATTAAGGATGGTATTGCTGTTGGTGGTATGTATCAGCGTCAAACCGACGCTTAAGAATTAAACACAATACAATGATAACTGAACGTCTTTTGAGTTATCTGTGAAGCCATCATAGGGTGTTGAGGAAATTTTAAACTTAAAACATTTTTATTATAATTTTTTACTTTTCTTACATAGTAAATGCCTTTCGCTATGATTTTCTGAACACGGGAATCTTGGAAACGTTTAAATTGATAAAATACAATTGAATACAATACTCGTTTTGCATAGGGTATTTGTTTTAAATGTAATATCTTTTCACATAAGCTTAATTAGAAATCAGCTCTCATTCGAGATGTACAGTCAAACTATTGCATGGTATTTGTTGGATTCGAATTTCCATGCAACGTATACATACGTACATATACCGTACTGTACTAAGTCTCAAATGTGCTCCATCAAGTTATAATCTTTCAAATAAATATTTAAATGTTATCATTTAATGAGATGAATGTTTCTCTCTCTCTCTTACTTTTTCTCTGTCTCATTTTCTTCCGGTCCACACCACCTTTTAGTTTCGTCTCTCTACCGTGACTAATGAAAAAGAGATTGTATCTGCAAAATCTAAAGCTTGCACACCTAATGTTAAATATAACTGTTGTTACTAGAATTATTGAAGACTAATGTACAATTTGTATGGTAGAAACAATTTCTAACAGCATTTACAAAACCAATGCAGTTTTCTGAATGACACGTATTCATGTGTAAAGTTGTTGTTTCTTTTTGAGGGAGAAGCAACATATTTTCCACTCTGGAATAATAGTTAATCATGTTAGTTTGCATTTCCTTTGAAAAGCATACTATTTAATCACAAAAAAAAAAGAAATACGTAAATGAAACCGTGTCATATGCAATTTCAGTTTGAGTCTATTTAGAGACAGATTCCTGATTTCAGTTTTAACCTATGTCAATCCTTGCATATTATACACACAGGTGCTTCTACTATTGCAATTGCATCATGTCGGTATACATTCGTCTTGTCATTTATTGCATTATATCTTTGCCTCCCATGTACAAACGTGCCGTTGAACGGGGTACATGTGAATAAGGCTGCTTTGCGTATCGCATAAAGGCAACCGTTTTCGATACTTCAGATGCTGGTGGCTCTACTTACCTAGCGTTTACTCAACTGGTAAAACATCAGACTAGTAATGCAAACGTCGTGGGTTTGATACCCATTCTGGTAACCCATTTAGGTTTGTATGGGAGTGTCCTTGAGAAAAGTAGTTAGTTCTCATTTTGTCCTAAATATATACTAAAGATATATGCAATACTATATTCAAAGTGTCGTAAAAAAGAAAAGGAATGGAAATATATCATACTTAAACCACCTCCTTTTACCTAAATTTGTAAGATATCAAACTGTTTGCAAATTACTTTGATGTATTCGAATTGTTCACCTTTGAGGAACATGATTTTTCCAAAGATTTTGACCAAGTTTAGGTCTTAAATATGCCTACATGCTACTTCAGCAAGTCATCTTGACATCTCAACATAAATACATATTTATTTAATTTGTCACAATGTATCTCAAGATTTATTCTTAAGACATATCTCCCATTTCTTAATCAATACACTACTGTTTCTATATAAATTAATATGAACATAAAATTAGTCTGTGTACCACAAAACCTCAACTGAAAACACTAAAGCGGAACTGTGCAATGTCAAACAAAATGTAATTATTCACCATACGTCTCATAAGCAATAAACCCATCTTATTCTGACGACATAATTATGAACTAAATCATGGATAGAAAGCCTGATTCACAAACCTAGTAAAATACTATATGACATATAATTAATAATATTTCCCCCATTTCGTAACCAATATATATTTAACTGTTTTTGTATATCAATTACTACTGACACCATATTAGTTTATGTGCCCTGAAACTTCAACTCAAAGCTCGAAAACTGAACAGTGCAACCTCCTGAGACAGCAGGCTTCTACATGTATCATCTCCTGTGGCAGGACTTATGAATGTCATCAATTATAACATAAGCGTATTTGTCACCAGTCGATACTTACAGAAGAAACAAAATTTAGGAACGATCATTGTCATTACTGTAGATCAAACGTTGACATATTAGGTCTTATCATTAGATAATTGGATTTTTTATTTATATTGTATTTTGAATATGTCATTATCATTTTTTTCTTTACGTTGCATTTATCTCAAACAGCTAATCTAGTCCACCCAGTGGTTAGAGTGTCCGGGATGACGAAGATTGCGGGTTCTAACCCCGATCGAGTCACATGAAAGACATAACAATTGTACTTACAGCAGCCTGGCTGGTTGCATAGCATTACGAGGTAAGTGTTAGGATTAGCCGGCCTTGTGTCAGAATAATGTGAATGTGGGGGACATCATGTTAATGTCTGAGGTCTGTTTTCCTAGTGCTAGATAACGCTATACTGCTACACTGCAGACATCGTAGGGATATGACTTAAAAATTGGTAAAACTACGTTAAAAATCAAAATCATACACACAAACAGCTAATATAGAATCGTGTCACCCTTATAAGTGCGTTACAGATACAGTACCCATATATATTTAAATCATCATCTTAGCCTGGTATTATATTTCTTACGTAAAACAAACATTATTAATCGTTTTGCTTGAACATATAGTAACGATTTTGCACTGTGAGCGTATATTTTACTTTAATATCCGCATTGATCCTTACTGACCTATCCTTAATATTACCAGGCGTTTCAAGGCACCACGCATCAACGTGCATTAATCCTACTTTATGTATGAGTTTCACAATGATGGACCCTTCAGTAAAAGAAATATGAATACTCGCCGATAACATATTTTTTGTACCTGTTTACACACAACGGTACAGAAAACATCGTGACTAAATATGAACATTCACCTCCGTTTTAGACATCGGTGAATGCAGGTGTGCTCTTAGTTTGGAGAAGCGAAGTACTAGGGCTGTAGTTATTTTCCAAATGCAATACATCATATGTAAATTAACCTGATACCGTGTGACGGACATATCAGAAGATAACTTTAATATATATCCCGAATAACTGCGCTTTACCATTAAAATCATACTAATAGGACCTTTTCTTGTATCATCAATGATCTTGTGCGATTAGTTTTATTGATTTTCACTGCTACTTATTTAGTCGTTTCTTCATCATGGAAGGCGTGTTAGTCTTTGTCCGTTGTTAGTTTGAATGATTTCGTTGCTGACAATTTCGCTTGGTATATACTTCAACTTTAAGAAGCAGTAACAAATACAGTAGAGTAGTTAAAATATTGGTGGAATGACATACTAATTATTACGTTTTAGTCAAGTACACATTGCTGTAGTGTGTTTTGTGATTAAGAAAGTTGCATGTTTTACAAATTTAGATTTATTCATAAGACTAGCACCTGAAACGCTTTCATTAGTATCAATTTATCTGGTGAAAGCAGTGACGCATACGCAGTTATGTACCCATACAGTTTTAATCTCTTTGATGCAATAATTATTTACATGTGCTTTGTTGAATAGGAAAGAAACAAAGGATAGTACTCCTTGCGAAAATGATGAGTAGTCACGAATTGATAAGTAAACAGTATACAATTTCGTAAAAGATGGATGAGTTTGTATGATGTGTAAAGTGACAATGTATGTAGAAAACGTACTATAATATTTATCTTTGGTATGAAATAAACTCATGTGTTTCAATGTGGTAAAACTTATCCTAAACAGGATTTGTAAAATGGATATAAGTGGAAAATGTTTTCCCAGAAGATGCAGCCGAATAATTCATCAAGACACTTACCAGATAAAAGGTTAGATGAAAATATTCATATATGCATAGTTGTTTCATAATCTTTAATATTAGTTCTTTTGTTTCGCAGGTTTATTATGGTTTCACATGTATAATAAGGTACGTTCATTATGTGAGCCGGTGTTTTAATATATTTTGCAAGTTTGCATATATATATATATACATTTACTGTTAGCTTACACATTCGTCCCATTCTACGGGGAACCATGCATTCTTGTTCTAAGGACGTTTATATGCACATCAAAAAGTATATTCTGACAGCATTTGCATTGTACGACCATTGACCCAAAGAAGGGTTGAATTGGCGTATTTCTTCACAGACAGTTACCATCTTTCATCGCGTGATATTTAAACAGTAAAAGCCTTGCAGTATCTTACATTTTTGTAATAAATGTACCACATTCAATATATATGTAGCATGTTATGCCAACTAGTCAAATGGTACTAGCATATGCGCTCAACATTCAGAGCTAAGTGCTAGGACTGGGCAGCTTGGTGTATGGATACTATTACCTGGTGGGACATTATACTACGTGCATGCGGCATGATAACTCAGTGATACAGGTCACTGTAAATTGCCACACTGCAGACATCGTAACAATAGAATTAAAATTATTAAACCTACGTTCAAAAAAAACAAAACAAACGGAAGCACACACCTATGTGAGTAATTACCTAGTCAGATAAATAAACCCATGGACTTAGGTAACTTTCATGGATGCCAGCACGGAACATTGACGTCATTTTTTAACTAATTGTATTTGTCAGATTGTTTCTGTATATCATTCATGTTTATTGCTCAAGTACGCCTGATGAACAAGATAGCCATGACGTATCTAAAGTGATTTGAATATTTGTTGTAGTATTTGTCTGAACACGCCTATAACTTGCAAGACAAGGTCAACACTTAATACCATAGCTTGTTGTCATGCAATGATTGGTTGGTTTTGTGTATGATAACAACACTTTGCTTGTAGACAAGTACACTTATTACAGAGAACACAGTCTGGGAAAGTTGCATTTGAATGGATTTATTGACATTATGTAAGTACCAGTCTACTATTTCCATTTATGAAACATAAGTTCATATTGAGTTAATGCATGAAAATGGAATAGCTTTGCACTGAATGTGCAGAATCACATGAGTCTGACGTTTTATCAGTAAAGTACGACGAAATCTCTGACGATATGAAATAACTTAACAAAAAGAGGAGTGCTAGCGTGACCATAATCATCCGCTCGAGTCGACTTTTCTCACGCGTATTTAATAGCTTCAGGATCGCAAGAAGACTGAAAAACTACAAATATACATTCAAAACACAGTAACGTACCAACTTATAACTCTCTGACGACGATCGCATGAATCCAATCCGTCAAATTAACATTTAGCTTTACCATTACAGTTACAAACCCTTCCTATCGAGTAGGGTTATGTAGCTTACATCCGTAATAGGAAACAAAATATCTCTGCTCAGAACCACTTAACATATGCGCTTGGAACTAATGGCCATACCTAAACCCCGCGTCGAAGCAATATTGAGTCCGGTAAGTATGATATTATTCCGGATTATACTTATATTATTATTATGATTATTATTATTATTATTATTATTAGTAGTAGTAGTAGTAGTAGTAGTAGTAGTAGTAGTAGTAGCAGTAGTAGTGTAGTTGCTATTCATGGCCACACTGCTGATTAAAGTTAAACAAATTAACATTGCCCAATTATTCATATGGCAAAACTATTGGGAGCATGTTTTTGACGTAGGCCCTTTCATCATATTTAAAGATATCATATTCAACATTTAAGAAAATACCCTTTACCTGCTTATTGATTTGCCTTAAAGAAATTGAAAAAGTCCTGATAAACTTGCATAGAATCGACTGCAATTAGGTCAACATCTATTTAAAACTGACAGAAAGTTTATCCTAATTACCTGATTGGGAAGTGAATATATAATTGAATTCATAATGACGACAACATTGTTGATTTATAATGTTTTCATTTTGCATTACTTTTATCTTAACAATGTGTTTCTTCTTTTTGCTTTTAAACTTGATCTTCAGGACACAATAGTAAAAGCTCTTCAAATTGCTTACCTTTAAATGTAGAAAGAACATTGCATTTTGTTTCACGAGTTGATGTCAAACTAAAAATAAGTATATTATGTTTTGGAGACTAACCATCTGACGCCAACCACCAGTACATTAAAGTTAGTACTATTCCTTATTTTAGAAGAAAACGTTGTCACGAGAGTGTATACAGGATAAAATGTGACCAAAGTCAATTCATCACTTTAAGTTTCCTTATAGCATCCGTATCTGGAACCAACATTACTCGTTGAAAGAAAACTAGAAATAGTACATGTCAGACTCCCATACTCCTATCAGAACAAATGACAAACATCTTTATTGTTACATTGAAATTCATGTCTTACTCCCAATATTGTGCTGCAGTATGTATAATACGGAGATTCACAACATGAATGATAACATCCCCGCTGGGAGCCAAAACATCTTGACGGAAGGTTTATCATACTATTCTTACCATCTTCACTAGGATATTTGAAATCCAGCGAGCTGTATAAATCAACAAATTTCACACCATTCCTTCATTATGTGGTTTACTTGCACGAATGATTGCTGGACCTCTGCTATACAGTACGGTATCACGTTTTAGCATCCGTGCTCAGAACCAACTAAAACATTTCTTTTTTATATAAATGCTACCAGGTTATATATATATATATATATATATATATATATATATATATATATATATATATATATATATATATATATATATATATATATATATAATATGGTTACATTCACATTTGTAGACGTCAAATTATATCTATGTATATTATTTAATATCTCTTAATCCTTAGGAATTGCAATTTATCTCCTTTATACTTAAATCATTGCTCACAAGAGCAGGTTCCTATGTATGCTACCTATACTAGTTTCTTTGAAGAGATTAATCTTCGCTCATATCCACAACCTTCTTACCACTGCCTATTATAACACAAGTTGATGCCAAAATAAAAATAAGCATATTATGATTTTGGCATTAACCATCGGACACTAATAATCATTAAATGAAAGTAAGTAATATTCCTTATTTTAGACGAAAAGGTCATCATTAAAGTATATAGTGTAACAATCTACCAAAGCCTATTCATTGCTGCAAGTTTCATTACAGCATCAGTGCCTGGAACCAACATTCCTTGTTGAAAGAAAATTGCAAATAGTAGAGGTCCGACTCCTATACACAATCAGAACAAATTACAAAGGAAATACAAATATTTTCATTGCCACAGAGAATTTCACAATCATGTTCCGCTAACACGTGGAATAAGAACATTTACATACCCGCTATTAACAGCACAACTTCACAAATGAATTACCATGTCATGATTAATATCTTGACGAAGTGATGTGAAATTGAGTGTGCAGTATATATCATCAATTTTCAAGTTGTTTAAACTGCATCAATGATCCCTGGACACGCGCTGTAAAGTACCGTATCACCTTTGTTATCCGTACTCAAAACCAATTTCTTCTCTTAGATGTCTGAGTAAAATATCTTATCCTTCCCGCACATACCTCGATTGATCATAGACGCTTGTTTTGAAATAACTTTGGAATGGTTTTGACAATTACTAGATAATGCCTTTAATTATTTTGACTCCTGGTGAGAATATTATGATCGCTATTGTAAATGTTTGTATGCCACATATTATGGGTACAGGACTTAAAAAAATAAATAAATAAAAAACAGTATTGAATTTGTATATGGCGATAGGGATCTTTGTCTTTGACATTTCTTCTGAGATCTGTATGCTAGACTTACAAAAAAAAGTTAAAACATTCGGAATCCAGTGGGGTTAGTTCGAGGTGAGGATGGTGTAAGGAAGTCTGCAATACGAAATATAATTACGTATATTGTACTAGGAATTGTTTATTAGATATCAGAGTTTACCCATATTAATCGAGGATTCCAAAATTTCCCTTAATTTCACCTGACTTTTGTGGAGGCGCAATACGCTCTGGCAGGTACGGTAGCTCGTGCGATTATTTAATTCCTATCGAGGATCTGTCTAAATGAGAGAGAGAGAGAGAGAGAGAGAGAGAGAGAGAGAGAGAGAGAGAGAGAGAGAAAGAGAGAAGAGAGAGAGAGAAAGAGAGAGAGAGGGAAAAATGTTTGTGAGATTCACCGTTTCTCTGTGTGTGCCTGCGTGGCATATGTGTGTATGTATGTTTATGTGTGTGTGTGTGTGTGTGTGTGTGTTTGAGAGAGAGAGATAGAGATAGAGAGAGTATGGGCACTGTTGATGTCGTATTTATTGACAGAAAACAAGTTTTTACCTACTAACGGAAAACTTAACATGAACAATGATAGCTTCAAATTGATGTTTAATGTTTTGCAAACACATTTTCTATGTAAATGTAGGAACGTAAAGTAATGGTTCTGTCATGTTGTATTGTAATGTCATATATGAGAGAAAGTGAGTGGGAGAGAGAGAGTGATGTTTTCACATGCCTTCGCTTTAGCCGTGAGAAAAAAAAGAATACAAATCAGTTTACGTTACAGTACACCGTGCAAAAAAAAATATGTTGTCATTTCACTTTACTTGAAAAGAAACGGGTAGCACATTTAGTAGCTATTTTGTTGTTGCTGTTGGTCTTTGTACAATTGTTAATAAAGGGAAATTACTCTTGAATTGGTTCCCAGTGTGGATGTTAATAAATTATAGAAAATAAAATACACTAGTGAGGTCAAAATAGTCCTTGTTTTTAGATACCTAGATATAAAAAAGCGTAACAAATATCCACTTGATAAGAGAAGTCAATGGCAGAAGACGTTTATTCAAGCCAACCGAAATTTATAGCCGCAATTGTCATATATATGAAGGTCATTTTCGACACCATGTAAGGGTCACAGTGCAAAGACAAACCTTTTTTATAGATGCAAATTCTGCAAAACAGTGGGTGCTAAACAGGCTGATGCAATTGAAAATAGTTGACATTCAAGCCGATTTTGAGATATACTACATGCCCCAAACCCTTGCGTTTACAACTATGGGAGTCTTCTTCTTAGCCGATTATTGATATTTCACTAGCAACATACTGCAGAGTAACTCTTGAAGGTGTACATGTCTAAGGTCTCACTGGATAGTTTCGTACTTTGACAACTCCCTATTTTTTAAGGTAGAAGGCATGAACCTAATTATTATACGCCTAGCATTAATAAAATTACACAGAATATATATATATATATATATAATAAGGTTTAGATTTACTTTGAGTTAGGCTTGAAAATGGGTTGGCTCGCTTGGTGACTGCCTGTAAAGCTAGACTAGCACTGGAGATCAAATGCGTAACTTGGGTTTGCAAATGAACGTGTTTACGTATGTCTGCTATAGAAGTAAATATGTAAACATCGAGATGGTTGAAGGGTGATTTTAAATATGTTAATTTGTTTTAGTACTAGTGCACTTTATTCATGCATAAGGCACATACTGACTCTTTTACCTGCCTTGTGACAGGAAATATTGAAAATAGCTCTTTCGGCCAAAAATGAATGTCAAATTGAAGGGTTTGTAGTAGTGTTGGTTCTGTATAAAAGCCACCAAATGTATCAGGAATTATTCTACCACAGTCAAAATATCACGTGCATTTATTCCACTGAAATCATTAGTTTGTTTTTATTTGTATCTTCACTTTAAAATTATTCTCCGTTTTCTACGATAGGACATGGTCGGATGAAAGTTCACCCGATAAACTCTCCAGTGAGACCTGATATCAATTTCAAGAACAGCACAAGCCCGAAACACCTAGTTCACAATCATTTCCATATCTTTAATTAGTAAACAATAATAGCTTAAAACTAACAGCATAGCCTTAAGTTCAGAAAATATGGCAGGGGCCAATATACGAAATTGAACCTTGCCACCTTAATTTGGCAGTCGTTCTGCTAGGTACCAGGAATATCCAGACCATGCTGATTGGGCTCTCAGATAATTTCCAGGCAATAAGTGATGTTCAAAAGATTTCATCATCGACGATGAAGATACAGGAGAAACGGTTGACAGATTCCGGGTCCCTCAGAGAAAAGAACTATATGTTCTTCTGGTACGGAAAGAGCGCCTACGAAGCCAGAGGATGTGGTGTAGGATTCGCCGTCATGAAATGTCTGCTGGGGATGATAAAAATTTATAAACAAGACCATGGAAGACTGCTATCATTCCGCTCCACACCATAATCGGGCCTGTAAAGATGATCAGCGTTTACGCTCAACACACTAAGTGTCATCCCAGATACCAATGATGAGTTCTACGACGAGTTAGACTCGCTCAACGACATAATTCCTAAGGAAGAGAACAATATTATTGGGCATCTTCAAAGCTAGGGTGGATGCCAAACATGACTCTTGGTCTTCCTGTCTTGGCAAGTTTGACATTGGGAAGAGGAATGAGAAGGGGCAGCGTGTCTTAGAGATGTGCTCGTCCAAGACCCTCAGTATCACCATAACCACAGCATAAAGTGTCAAAACAATAGCAATATCTGGACTTGATCGTTACGAGACGTCTGCCATAAAGGGTGTACGTCTTACCCGTACCTGCAACAGCGCCGACTGTGACTACGAGCACTCGCTGTTGTGTTGAGAAATAAAGCATCAGCCGAAGTCAGCTGTATATATCGAAAACATCAGTGGCATGTATGATTGCATTAAGAAAGCAATGGGTCCCACATATAAAGTGCGATCCACGACAATGTCAAGCTGATGAAGTCTTGGTTGGAGTACTACTCTGAACTGTACTCCAGAGAGAACCTCGTGGCCAACGATGCTCTCATTGAAAGCCTCCATCTCATGGCCGAACTGAATGAGAAATCTACTATGTCAGAACTAAAAGAGAAATGCTGAGAACATTACAGACCCCACTTCTTGGTCTTTATAGACCTCAAGAAGGCGTTAGATCTGGTCAACAAAGACGGAATTTTCACTATCCTGGCAAATGGTGGATGCAATCGGAAGCTGCTACTCATGATCCAGTCCTTTCACGATGACATGAAGGGTACAGTGCAGTACGATAGCTAAATGTCAGGCCCCTTCGACATCCGCAGCGGAGTGAAACAGGGTTGAGTGCTTGTCCCCACGCTCTTCGTCATCTTCTGCGCTGACCTGCACCAGCACGCCTTTGGGACGTCCGTAGAAGGGATCTACCTGCACACAGATTAAGACGATATGCTGTTTAACCTGGCACGATTTAAGTAAAAGACCAACTTGCTTGAATCTAACATCGGGGACATGCTCTTTGTAGACGATACTGCTCAAGCCACTTATACAGAATCTGAGCTACAACGCCTGATGAAATGCTTTGCTAAAGCATGCGATGTGTTTGGGCTGACAACAGGAAAAGAAGAAAAACGTGATGACTATGAACGCGTTCCTCCCAAGCATCATCATCAACAACTATGAAATTGAGTCATTCAGTTCACGTGACTCGTTTATACCATCAACCACCAAACACCTCTCGCTCGATGCTGAACTTAAAAAGAGGATTGGAAAGGCATAACACCTGTATCCAGGTTGTCGCAGAGAGTAAGAAACAACAGCATGCTGGCCCTGAACACTAAGATTTCAGTGTAATATGCTAGCGTTCTAACCACTCTTCTGTATGCCAGTGAAACCTGGAATCTGTACAACATAAAAGACTGAGCCTCCTTCACATGCGATGCCTCCAATGTATACTCGGGATCACCTGGCGCGATCTAGTAACAAACAGCGAGGTGCTTGAAAGCCGGCGAGGACACGCTAGGCTTGCTAGCTGATTGAAAGCGATCTCAGAGGAAGAACAGGCAGCTCCAACACACACTAGTATCAACCTTTAAATGCAGCAGATGCAGCAAGGACTGCAATTCCCATGTTGGGCTCCAAGGCCATATCAAACGTTGAACAACCACCAACCGGGACATCTCTCATGGGCGCATTTCCATTGTCCCTCGAGACTAACGGATACCAACCACCAGAACTATCTCTGTATTTATAGTATATCTATAACAGTGTTCTTGCGCAGCTGACACACTCAAGTACTTGCTATAAATGAGGGTTCTTGCTTACTTTTATCACTATGTGATACAAAGAGGGAGCGAGAGTGTCCACATGGTCTATTTACTAGTGTGTTGTGAAGTCTCTGGATCACCTCTTTCCTGAGAGTTCTGACTAGCGCATAACAAAATGGGTGCTTTGTTTCACTCTGGTCTAGAGATGGTTCTGGCTCACAGTTATCACTTGTTGATAAAAGAGTGTCTCCCATGATATACCTACTCTTGAGTTATGAGGTTACTGTGTTATCGAGAGTTCTCCCTTTCTACTGGCTGTCTCCAGCGCAAAACAAATGCGTGCTCTGACATAGATAGGCTCACTTCGTGATAAAACAGTTGCCCCTTTTCTACTGGCTTACTTTGACGTGCGATAATATCCACGTGCGAGTATGCGAATACCATCCGTGGTGTAAAGTTTATCGTCGAAGGAGCAAAGTCCTTTTTGATTGTTGAGCATGGTGGAGATAATATGCCGCAGTTATGATCAAAAATAGTATCACGGAGTTCTCAGCATAGTTGTCCTTGTAATGACTGTCTGTAATGATGAATGGTGGCAATGCGACCGATGATATTTTTTATCATTAGGTCTTTTTCTTCATGGTATCATCACCGAGCGTAAGACAATACATTTTGGACCTTAGTTATATAAATTATGTGAAGGGTATTCCACAAGTTTCATCTTAGAACTTTCCAAGTTTCGTTTTGCTATATTTGCAGAGGAATGGACTTGTGAGGTCTCGATGTTGATATAGATTCAATATTGCGTCGGTGTAATTTTCATAAATGAATCTGCATAGGTCATGAGTAGCGTGGCTATATCAGCTATATCACCGTATTTGTGATAATGTCATAATGAAAATGAAGCATGAGCAATTTTGAGAGGTTGAAAACGGCTGGGCCGACGTAGATTGGTTTATCTAGGATGAGGTGTTTTTTTCTGGATTCAATCGCGACGAGTTCTTCGTCAAACATTTTAATGCTGACAAAACAATGTTGGCTACAAGCTTATCATGTAGGGTGTTGAAGTCAACGTAGGATTTCAACCATGGGGATTATTCAAACTCGTGAGCTCGATGAACCTTTGCCATCTTGAGTCTATGTTGCAGAGTTTATTCCAGAAGTCGATGATGTATCTTACAGCGTGTTTTTTATTGAGATTGGGTACCTTGACATCACCAAATCCGAATTATTTTGTGTCGGAGTTACTGTTGACACAGTATAGATCGTGTGATGATAAGTGGTTCAGTGCAGAATAGAAACTCGATGTGAGCGTCGTAGATATGAGAGCGACAAATGAGATCGACCTCGACGAAATGGCCGTAATCATCGGTATATCCGCTTGTCTGCCCTGTAAAGTGTGTGTGTGTGTGTGTAGTCAATGGTGTGCAAAAACGCAAATTGAAACTATTCTTAAAGCATTTAAATGTCGCTAACATATGCTTAGAATTTTCCAAATCAAAAAAATATTTAATATGCTGCTCTATCAACAACCTCAACTGTGCCGATGTTCTAATGTTACTGACGTACTACGAAATATGTTGTATAAATATGTATAAATATGTTGTATACATGTTAGTTTTATATTATTAATTTAATGAAAAGTGGCAATACAATCATGAAAAGGCGTATTATAGATTTTCTTTGTTGTGCACGTTTTATACATTTGGAAATATTATGCTTTCATGTTATTTTTGTAATAAGCACCATTTCGGTTTTCATTCAGGAACGTAGTTTTATGAAATGAACGCGGGTGAGGCTAATTACAAATTCTCACCGGATCCAGAAGTAGATATGAATGCGGAAGACACACATGGATCTTATTTGCCTGAGAGTAGGCCTTTCGGTATAGACCAAAGACTTATTACAACTGAAAGAGGTATTGTATTGTAGTCCTAATGTTAATGATTTTCTTTATATTGTCGTGTGGATATCTATCACATTTATTTCAATAAATATAGTTCTCTTTTTGTAGTTTTATTTTATTCAGCTTAATTGTACGTCTTTGATGACAAGACCCAGATTACATTACATTCGCTCTCTCGAAACGTAGGTTGGGTTATGTGAAAACGGATCTAATCATGGCTTCCAGAATACAGGTTTTAGTGAGGAACTATACATATTTTTTTCTGGCTTGGTGGAAGCTTAGGCTCTCTTTATCACGATGCTGTCTATTCGTATATGAACAGCATTAGGTAAACTTATTCGACGTATTTTGAAGCTGGATAGTATGTTGTTGTCTTCTCACCCGTCATTTGCTTGAAGTTAAAGTCATAAACCGAGTTCAAAATCGATTTGAAGAATCCACTTAATCATACCCTTTCTAGATTTTTGTCTTTTGGAATTTTAAAATACTATACTTATAGCTGTAATTTCCAAGCCAATGTATATGTTTATTTTCATAGGTATCCCTATCACACCAGAGGACAAACGCACCATAAAATACTACGAATCTTTACAGTATATGCTTTACGAGACCGGATATCCTGAAACTTCCGACAGAACATGTTATCCAAAGTCTACATCAAAGGAAGCTATTTCCATATGTATCCTCTCTTCTCCTGCGGAATGCATGGCAATCCTCCTGGAAGGTTAATTATAAAATTTGGTATTTTGACCAAACGTTTTGTTTCATTACAGCATGATTCTGGCTTATAAATTGATGTATGTCCGCACATTTATGTGGTATCAATATTCATGTTAGCCAGGAAGTTTAGTTTGTTTTCTGCAAGATATGTCTATATAGAGCCGATTAAGTTCTAATTTTAATGTCGCATATAGGTTCCGGCAGCTGCATCAAACAGTAGCTCAAACAGACCTATATTTTCACCGTGAATTCATATTGTTTTGCCTGCGAATTACGTTCACGAGGAGCAAGTAACGAAGAATGAAAACTATACACATATTATCAATATATGCAGGCCTCGGTGACTTGTGGGTATCTTGCCACTGAGCCCACTTTATGTGAGCTAGGGTTTCCTTTCGCATGAATTGTCACACAACTTAGATTTCTTAAGAAAACGAACCAATCAAATCTATGCCGATTTTCATCTCAGTAACGTAGATTAATGTATTGTGCTATTCAGAATTGTTAATCCAGCCATACCGACATTGTGTATTATATTGTTAACAGTGTTCTCCATTCTTTTTGAAAGCAACGAGCATATCTCTTCTTCTGTGCGATCTCTAACATTGCAAAATTATTACCTTGACCTACAACTCGGCAGAAACTTGACATTGTGTTCACTGCCGCTGTGCATGCATTTTAAACTCTCTATTGCAAGAAACGTTGGGAAAATCACATTTTCAGTAAACCGTGTTTCTCCTAGGATACGTAACTGCTCACATTACCATTGTGCGTATAAGACCTACTACCTCCCGGATCCAGGTCTCCCAAAGATGTATATTCGTCTTTTCCGGATAGGAGAAATACTATCTACTACAACACTTGATTTATCTTTCGAATCATTATCCGGATCATATTAACTTTAGGGAGATAGGCAAAAGGCCTAATGAATATTGTGCAACCAACCTGTAACCCAGGTAATCTCAAATTGTGAATATTTTATTCCAAATACAACAATTAACCCATTCACATGATTGCAGATAGAAATGAATGTAGACTGTGTCATATTTGAATATTGGACTAATATTTGAAGGTTAATTGTACATGCCAACTAATGGCCTCTTTTGAGACTGTCAGTGCAATTTTCGCAAAGATTAATGTTATCCCATGAGCAGACATCTTCATATGCAAGTCCTTTCAAGTGATGTCAGAGTATTCCGGCCATACTACCTTCCTCAATCAATATACACTGTACATAGGATTGAGTGGTTATAAACTTGTCCCAGGTTTCCCTGGGGGAAGAAGGAGTTTTTGAGTTCCATTTAACTATTGAGAAAGAAACATACAATCTGAACAACCATACCAGCTCCTACTCGAAAGCACCTTCAGTTATGTCAATGCAAGAGAAAGTCGTGTGATATTTGTTTTAACAAAACCATTCCCACTGACAGCAACCTAATCCCTTATAGTCTCATAAGGACAACCAAACCAGCATCTTGAAACTAAAGGTAGGTTGCGTTAAGTGAGAGTGTAACTCACTGGCTCCGCAAGCTGAAGAGAGCGCTAAAAATACAACTGTTTGGTACTATAAGAGAGTCAGTGAAATCCTGGTTAAAGGCTGGAGATTCAGTGTGTCCCTTGAACACAGCCAAGTAATAATCCAGGTAAGATCTTACTTACTAAAACAATGTGAGTTACTTAGATTTTATGATGTTCTAGTTAAAGATGATTTTGGTTGGATCAAGATCCTACCTATCTTAATAACAGGACATACTTATAAGAGTAATCGGTTCCAAACTTTACTTCACGAATAGACTACAAAATAGGGCATAGAGCAGCCTTGTATGGAACATAAGCACACAAAGCGACGATGTTTGGCTGTGGGTCAGGTCCCCGAAAAGGCACGATATTTGATAATAAGCCTCTAAAACCGACGGATTACTAGCTCTTGTTATTCTGTCATTAAATTTTGGAGAGCTTCTGTTGCAGTGCACCCTAAATAAGATCTAAATGTAATGGAAAAGACTGTCTGGGTTAGGAAGAATTGCGGTAAGAGAACACGGAAACAAGGTTCTCATAGGCAAGAATCAAATTCACCTAACTATGGACAAATCCAGAAATAACGTACCAACTGTATAATAATCCTTAATACATGTGATTATAAATATTTACTTTGTTATTTACTGGACTACAATGTTGGTTCACACAGCGAAAGCCTAAACAAGCGCCATCAGCAGGAGCCATTGTGAACTAACGGACAAACGATGGTGTTGTTTATTATACACATAGACCAATTGTCCTGTTTTAGGAAGGCGGGATTCGGTAAATAGAGCTTATATTTATAACGTTCATGTAATGGGAACATATTCGAAGGATAAACACCATCTGAATATGGACTAGAATCCATGAGAGTAATGATCTAAATCTGAACACGCTAGACAGCTCATGATTCTCGCAGAGTTTGCATAACTTTAACTATTGATATACGTTTTGTTCGCCCCTTTACTCTTTTCTTTCCATCAACGTTAAAAATAGTGTCAATCGACGTGAAATTTGTATAATAATCATTTGAGTCTTTCTATGCAATTATATGAATACCTTAAACTATTTGTCGTTTTTCTAGAGTGAATACAGATTTCGGACATTCCTCTCCCAGCAAATATTCTTAAGTAATGAAAAAGTATTAAGATATACAATTATATTTAACAGCAAAAAGTGCTATGGATGATTTAAATTGTTGGATAATATATTTTTGATTTCCTTGCTTTGAACATTGATATTAACATTAAGGAGATAGAAACACAAAATTACTGCGAATATTACATATATTATATATATATATATATATATATATATATATATATATATATATATATAGATATATATATAGATATATATATATATATATATATAGATATATATATATATATATAGATATATATATATATGTATATATATATATATATGTATATATATATATATATATATATATATATATATATATATATATATATATATATATATATATATATATATATATATATATATATATATATATATATATATATATATATATATATATATATATATATATATATATATATATATATATATATATATATATATATATATATATATATCGCATACATTAGGCGGAATACGATGCCCTGGGGATATGCTCTTGGTCTTGACATCAACCTGGTTGTCCAAGAAGAATTCCAGAAACAATAAAGGACTGTATTCGCTCTATGTCCACAAAGCCATTGCTTTTGGGGTTGCTGGTCAAACGTTTTTGGAGACATATACTCCTCCTCGCAGGGTGACATACTTTATGAATTTCTTCAACAACGCCAGCACATTTGGGCAGATGGAAGGTGGCATAGAAATTGAGGTGGGCTATGTTTATTTATTTCTTGTTTTTAACCAAACCGCGTATGTAGTAATTCGTGAATTGCACGAGGTTGAAATATTATTGATATAGTAGCGTCTGGTGCCACTAAAAATTACTTTTGTATTAACATCGAGTTCATTTATATATGAAAGCTTTGTTAGATTTCAATTCAGTTTACCTGACATTACGTGTTAAAGGAAGATATCCAAAACAGAGTTAAAACATGTACAATTCATAACGTCTGCATGATACCTAGTATTCATATTAATTAATGATATGCTGCTAGTATTCCTTTGCCTAGGCTTATGGTATGGATTTGCGTCCATTGTTTTTCGGATGAGAAGTTCTATGTGACCCACTGTTATGCGTTGGGGTGGGATGCTCCCTATATTTATTTGAATTACTGTGGAATTCTTCCCTGGCTCGTTTGTGTAGGAAGTCAAATTAGTGATAGAGAGAGGTAAAGCTCCGAACCCCCAGTCAGCAATACCGACAGTTAAATTATTAAGAACACAAAGGTGAAATTAAAAAGAATAACAATTTAATACAAATTAAACGATATTAATTTCTAAACCAATCGTCTTCCTCTCGACCATGTAACAACCTATTTCATCACGTGATTATAGTGTGAGATGGCTTTCCCCTGTACTTGGTTTCTACTCGTCTGCGTTTACTCCGCCAATTACTCCGCCAATTCCTTTCCTCCTTCCGGTGTTCTCCATACTATGTTCTTCCTATACGCTTCCCCTTCTTGTTCTTTTTCTCCTCTTCCTTTTCTCTCTCTCTCTCTCTAGCAACTATGCTTGTTCTCTGCCTACTGCCTTGCTCTATCCTGTCTCCCTCTTTGAGACCCGGGACTTAGTTCTGTCCCCAAAAGCTTCCTTTACGAAGCTTTCTGTCCTGTAGAACGTACTAAGTGTTCTCCCGCCAAATCACGAGTGGCTGCCGGAGTGAGTATATTTCTGCTTGACCAGTACGATGGCTTACAATCACTAATTCGTTCCCAGCCCAAATGACTGTTAAATTCTGGTTCGAATTGATTGCCCACCCTTTCTCAGTTCCGATTGGATATCAATTATACCCCAGTCGGTCGAGCTTAACAGACGAGCCTCATGCCATCTGTCAACGCGGGGAGATTTACAACAGCATCGATGGTCCTTTGTTCTAGAACAAAGCTTCTAACGTCTACATGTTAGTTTTGACACCTAACGTAGAGAACTCTTGTACAAACACGAATCACCACAACAGTGGAAGGTCGACATACTCATGGCGCTAACCCATTCCTTTGTTCCTGACTTACGTAATCGCGGGCAGGAAAACGTGACACCCACCCCCACGCTTGAGAATAAAATCGGGATTTTATTCCCCAAAAATTACTTCAAATGCAAATGCGCGTTACTACACGCAATAAAATAACAAAATTATAGCGACACTACACGCTGACTGCGGACACGAATATACACACAACATACGGTTATCTACAGGGCGATCTATGACATTTCAGCGCTCCTACTCATGAAATCAGCGCCTACATTCTCGGTTCCCTTCACGTATCTAATGTGCATCTGGTACTGCTGTAAGAACAGCGACCATCGCATCAAGCGTCCATTCGACAATTTCGCCTGCGCGAGATAGGCGAGAGGTTGGTGGTCAGTTTCCAATATGAATTTACGCCCGTAAAAGTACCACTCGAACCTTGACACCTAACGTAGAGAACTCTTGTACAAACACGAATCGCCAAAACAGTGCAGGGTCGACATACTCATGGCGCTAACCCATTCCTTTGTTCCTGACTTACGTAATCGCGGTCAGGCAAACGTGACATCGGATAACGATTGAAGTTTGAAACACCTTTTCATAAACTTCAAGAAACGTTGCTTTCGTTTTCGTTGCTGTTTTCATTTTAACAGGGTTCAAATTTAAGCATTCAAATAGTTACGTATCATCTTGCACATAATCGTTATTAAAGAATAAGAAAAGATAATATCGATTCTTAATTGTTAAGTTCCTAGCATTAGGGAAGTCTTTCAGAGCTAAATGTAAGAGGCAAGCATATATATGATCTTCATGAATTGACTTTATACAAAACATCAGAAGGATACTCAACCTACGAATGCATAATGTCTTGGATCAATTGGCTAATTTATTCTTCCTCTAATACAGGATAATCTTGACTGTCCAACAAGCAGCACGGTCAACCTAAGAAGGCTGACGGACAACATATTATGGACTCGTCACCTAATGTCCAGGGTTGGACTAGCTTTCCCAGAGACGGTTGGCTTTGTTTTCGACACATACATTGTTTATTCAAACGATGCTTCCGGTATTCGAGTTGTTCATGTCGATAACAAGAAAACGAATTTGGAAAACACCGTTAGGGTTGAAGTCAGTAAATTCCTTGAAAGTTGTGTGCAAAACGAAGTGAAAATGGTAAGAAATCGATTTGGTAGATTCATTAAATATGTAAATGGAAAATAGTTCGAGTACCAATCATTTTATGTATTATCAGTTTTCACAAACATGTTTTTTCCGACATTCCATTGCATATCGAATGAAATTTCGTAACGTATTTAAGGCCTATTCCCTCCATTGCTGATGTTTTGTTTCGACCAAACGTGATGTAACCATAGGGGAAATAAGTTTTTGGCTTAATTTTCTTGATGGAATTTTGGCCATTATTTTTTTATTTCAACAATCTACCAGATTCTTATGTTCAGAGCGGCCTGGAAAAGAATACATGCATTCATTAACACACACACACACACACACACACACACACACACAGAGGCTGGTTAATTGGGCACTCTCAATAACACCCTATCAAGTCACATTCAATCTCATGATTCGTCTATAAACAGAATTACTTCATATTTTTGTGTAAATTATTTTGTCTTTTTTGCCATGATTGCCAAACCTAAAAGGGTATCTTGTATCTCTATTTCTGTACATAGGTTGTAGTCAAAACGTCTGGTGTCATGTGGCAAGACAATAAAAGCCTGACTACGCATTTATGTAATGACCGTGAAGGGATTATCAATAAAGTATTGGAGCTCTTTGTATTGATTAATCAAGGCGACGCTGTGCTGGTGGAAACCTTCATTGAGACAATCAAACCCGAGAAAGTCTCCAACGGTAAGAATGTCATTTTAGAGCAATTTAAGATGAAAACTACTTGATGGTTTAATATGATAAATGTCAACTCATATTTTGTGTGATCCACATACACATCCGATGTGACCAACCCAAAGAATCATCTGTCCCACAAAACCAGTCACTATGGGTAGTAACCGAAAATCATATTCACAAATATGTGTGATTCTCTTACATATCCAAGTGCAAAGTTTCGATTAGAAGATATTCCAAACTGTTATAGTTTAAAAGTTCGTTAAATATGACTTTTGCTCACCTTGAAATGCGCAAGGAAAGCCCAATTCCAGCACGATCTTTATCTTTGCTTAACATATACAAAGCGATGAACTGACATATAGAGATGGAAGGGGAGATAGCCTAAGGATTTCATAATATCCCTATGAAAATGCATGGGGAGATAACGTGGATTGCAAAATCAAAATACAAGGTGTTATTGAATTAGTTTCCATTATTGATAGTATTGCATATCATCGCGCTTTATTTTGGTATCTGTATCATTCGCATTTCTCCTTCAATCCACTGATATCTGTTCTGTCTAGTACTTCGCAAACATAACATGTTAGCCCTTAATGCATGCATTGTCGAAAGCTTATCTATTAACCGCTTCTTTCAAAGTGGGACATGCAGTTGGAACGCTGAAATGTATTAATGAAGGCTTACAAAGTTGACTTTTTATACAGTAATGTTATACACTTAGTACAGAGCTTGTATGTATTCATTACTTCATTATGCATTCCACTTTTAACGTCTCTGTTTCAGTTCCCAGATGGCATTGTACAAAGGACTGTGCTATTCGAATGAGATCAATCGTATGTCGAAATCGTCTGGATATACCTGTGACCACTAATGTTCGTTATTTTCACGTTTTTATATGAATGACATTTTTTAGGCTATATCATATAACGATTCAATGCAAACAAACATTGCAACAAATACAAATATTAAAATGTTTCACATTTCCCTATACCTATACTCCTTAGACTAATCTTCAAAGTAGCCCGTTTACCATATTGTTTATATTCGATCACTGGTTCTTGATAAGACGCACTAAATATGTTTTGACATTGAATGTTAACTGTTTGCTGCAACACAACCTTACCCACGCATCAGACTCTCCGTGAATGCGAATTCCACTCTACTTGTTCGCAGTAAAGTGAAGCTATGTTATATAATTACATCCTCAAAAAAGTTTGCAAGTTCAGATTACTTCAGTTCACCTTTTAGTTCAGTACGTTTTGATTGGGCTTCTATTAGTTGCTTTTCAACAGGAACGATTTTCATCTTTGGAAGATGTCTCAAGTGGGTTATATTAAGTATCCCTTTGAATGGTGTTCGGTGATCGTTACTATTATTCTATGAGTAGATTCTTATCTATAAATGCTCTCCTGCACGTACACTACTGGACAAAGATTTATCAGAACTGTTATCATTTACATACTTTACCAGACAATTTTACGACAACACTCCCTTCAAAAGAAGCCATTATATCTCTAATACAGTGTAACGCAGTTGGTGCGATATATGAAAGTCACTCGCGTCATGCGTCAGCTAGCCTAATATTAACGTATATTCTAAACAGACTGTCAGAACTGTATATGCAAGGCTCCAAGATATACAGTGATGTGAAATAACAACTACAATTCACTCTCATTACCCAAGAACTAATATAAATTGAAATAATTCAAGTAGCAATGGCAAAACATAATCTAAACAAGTTGACTAGGTTCTTAATCATCTTCAGGGTCTATTAAGTGAGGTAGCAATACAGAATGTAACATTTCAACCTTTGAAGTAACATGTGAGATGAAGGTGACGCGCAGCAATAATTCACACTGAAACATGTACATTATTCGAAAGCATATCTGGTTCTACGCTGTATGATTTATTTCATATATACAATATACACCATGCAGTGTAGGTGCGTCGTTTTATAAAGATAGACACAAATGGCGCGTACAGTTTAATTTAATACTAGCAAAAGACACCTGAATATATGAGCATGTTTCTGTGTGTTTGAATTGGGCCGACGTTGTTTGACTTCATCTAAAAATTTATCCCTTATATGACGCTAAGTTAATTGTCAGCAGCACAGGGCCTTTGTTGTTTTGTACTCTTAGAACGCTATTTCGAAGCTAATCTTAATCAGTCATGTTTTGTTTCATATGAACTATGCTGAACCGTATTTGCTAACACGGAATTTCGGAATAGAATCGGAGTCGAAACGTTTTAAGTTCAAATAAACAAAGGCAATATTTATTTACCGTCAGTTTGTTAGACACATATAATGATCTGAACTGTTTGATTAAATCAGACGAGTTGGCAAAGTGTTTGACGTTGATCCATGCTCCCTGTTTTCGGACGTGCAATGTAGAAAATACACCATATACGCGTGATTGTACAAGATATTCGGATCACTACTGGTGGATGCAATATAAAATACGTAGACTCTTGTCTACTGATACATTACGTGAAAACACATCTAGCACAATTCTTCGTGTATATATTTCATGACGTCTATATAAAAATATTCGGACTAATACAAATGATTGGCAATAATACAATATTTATAGGTGGCAGACATTCATTAACAATTCATATGATGTGATCTGTCGCAAAATATATCCATTTTGACTCTAGAATGTCTTAAAGTGCAGACGTATGGTATGCTAGAGCTTAAACAAATTACAATATTCTTATAAACAAGGACAAAAATAAATTATACCGTGTACTGCTAACCACTTAGCGAATGACTTGCGGTCATCTTAGAAGTTATTTGTACTCTGTGTAAACGATAAAGTATTCAGACCTATTCATTATAACATCATAATTATCCATAATAATTTAATTACGGTCCATACCTGTAATGAAATGATTTCAAGTAGTCAGTTCAGCATAAAAGCACCGTGTTTGTTATGGTCAGACGTACATAAGTCATTGACCTTTATGTAAAAAAATATTTATATTTTAAATTACATTTGTACTGGCTTAGACTGAAGTTCTATAAATCAACATATTGAACTGGTCTATATTTCTCCAGATTCTAAATACTGCATCAGTCTTGTATTGTTAATCGTTGGTCTCTTCTAATAATTTCTTTCTCAACTACCGTATTAGATGCTCATCTTTGCAAAGGAAATCCGTTTATAAAAGCTATTTTTTTTAAGTGTCTGTAAAACGAATAATTTCATTTAATTTAGGTGACTTGCGGCATGTCTCTCGTGAAAGGCCCAGTAAAGGAAGACGATACGATTTGCCAGCCACTAAATGTCACTCTGACTGGGCATGGTTTCATTGACGAGAGCGAAATGGAAAGGTTTGAAAAAGATGTCAGGGAAAAGTCCACCTACGTTTTCCAAAGCATCATGTCATATGAGAGTCAACTAAGCACATCGGAAAGAGGAGGCCTTCTTGCTCAAACTGATGTCATTGGTACGTTATACAAACGTCTGAAAAATACAACGGATACGGACGCGTACAGCATATATAAGCATGATAAATAGCATACAGTGGAAGGAACAACTATAAACACTGGAATTCAATTTTCTGTAAAGCAATAAGTAAGATAACTAATATAAACGAAAGCGTGTTTAAAACATTGAAGCGGACTGAATGTTATTCTCCTTGTCGATCAATGTCTTGTTTGTGTTAAGTTTGACATGTGCAATCGAAATGTTTTGTAAGGCTGACATCCATTCGTATTAATACTACAACACAATTTCAATATACAAGACTGACTCAATCATTGGAGTCCATCACACCGTTACGTTCAACGATTGATTGTATACGACTAATACATCAACAGTTGAAATTAAACGAGTTTACTTGGATATCCCGGCCTCTTTTATTTAATCCAAATACGCTTTTAAAGATTAATGAATGTATAGTTTTAACTTACCAATACAATCAACTTGCAGTTTTTATCAAGAGCACAGGCATTATAAATCCATTATTCACTATCTTATGCAAATCAACGAACATAGTTCAGATATGGCTAGAAAGAACAAATATTTAATCTAACGTTTGTGCAAATTCATCTAAATCTGTAGAACCAATGGTGTCAAGATGTGAAATCATTATTCTCCTATAGAGACTTTTTATCATCAATATTACTGTATCGTAAAAAATAAGCCTCACAACGAAGTAATCATAGCGAACGATTATAAATATTTACCGGGACACTAGATGACCCTTGAACCAGAAGGTTAAGGTTACAGAACACACTAGTCAAAAGCTCATCAAAGTGCTCATGTCAGCGTCCTTTTGTATCTACGCCAATACCTAAGCTTTTCCAAATTTGTTTTCTCTTTTCATTTCTTATATATTATGTTCAGGTATTGACTTCGTGATCACCAGAAGAAACGGTACACTTACTCCTGTTGGTATAGCGGCACACAGTCACAACTGCATTGCCAAATGTCAGATGTTCGAGAACTTGTATCCAAAGATGAAAGGCATGTCAGTTGGTCCTCTTGTTGAGACCATGATAACAAGATCTCAGAAATGTATAATGGTCGGAAAGATGGTACTTGTGATAGGAGCTGGTGGCTTTAGCAGACAGTTTATTTGGACAGCAGCAAAAGAAATGGGCATACAGGTAATTATGTTACCGTAGATCTTAAACAATGTAATCTGTTATATATGTAACAAGCAACACATGTCACTGAGTTTTCACAAATCCAGATTTGTCCACTGTTGTACGTAGTTATACTATCTATTGGTGCAAATAAATGTGTACAGGTCAGGTTAAATCACTGCTTGACCGACTATGTATTATTTACTTCAAAGCTGTCCATGTTGTCTATGAAGCACATATGAATAAGCATTTTTACCCACAGTGAAGAAAAATTTAGGCACCGATTTAAAATGTAATGTGATTGTATCGACAACGGGAATGAACGTATTACAGTTGTGATATATTTAGCCACCTTTTAATAGCAAAATTGCTAACATTTAAAATCATAATCTACGAGCGAAGGAATGTAGGAGTAACATAGTGTTATTCTATTCTCTCCGTTCTGCTACGTTTGTATGTGACTCTGGAACAGCAATCGAGTTCTGTAAAAATATTTATGTGTATAGTTCAGACCTATTAAGATGTAATGCAAAGATAGAAACTTGAAATATAGATATAAGGGATGCTTATGATAGGTGAGGCAATTTTGCAAAACAGCTGGCCCTGTGGACCTAACTCAATATAGTATGTGTTCGATAACAGAATTAGCTATTTATATTGTATGCAGAGAGACGGCATCGTTATCATTGTTTAATTTAAAATATATGAAAAACTCACATTCTAGGAGATATTATTATCATAAAGCCATGGTCCTCAGTGCCCTGTGTAGACTTGATACAGACTGGATGATGACGTTCATATGGAACCTTTTGTAATGCGTTTTATAGCATTTGTATAGTCTATCAACATTTTACTTTAACGTGAGCGTGCTTGAGGTCAAGCATGGATATCAAAACAACCAGGGACATAATTGACAAAACAAGTGATTACTCAAGGGTATGTAACTATGACCACGGAAAAAACATGCCATTTCATTCTGATTTAATTCTCGTTTAATTCTCGTTTAAGTATTGCTTACTATCCCGAACATGTCTTTAAGAACAACTTGATGAAACATGTTATGTCTGTTGCATGCTTTGCAGGTGGTGTTGGTTGATTCGGATCCAAATCATAGCGCCAAAGACGAGGTCGCAGAGTTCATCCACGTCGATTTCTCAGATCATACTCAGGATGACCAGCACGCTATGAAGATCTACAAGCATATTAAGGATAGCCAAATTAAGGTGGATGGCTGCCTCACGTTCGTCGAGGATTATGTGCCCCTAGCAGCCGTGTGTTGCGATCTTCTTCAACTACCAGGTTAGGGCCTTATATGATAATATTCAGATCCACGTTATATTAGGTGAACTCTGGTTTAGGTGAAGTAGAACGTCGGTTGTTATTGTTCCTGAAATCATCAAAATTTAGTAATTTATTTTGCTTCACGAACCATGTCATTTTTAATGGTCTTTAGGTATCATTATATTTTTTCATTGATTGCTTAAACACACACGCACATATTCTTTGAATTTAAATCCTAAATATCCCTGCTTAAGTTCCACCGAGGTTGAAACATTATAGACCCTGATCTGCCGTCCTTGAATGAACTTACTGATAAGGGTAGTTGATGTTTATTCTACAAATGATTTCAAGCGAACAGCACATCGCAGTTTGGAATTCCTCATATAGCTAGCATACGAACAGAAATAACGAGAACGTTATGCTGTCACAGTGACCTTGGTCGAAATTGCTGGGAATCCTTACTGAAGGAAGTGAGACCGCTGTGGTGGCCTAGTGGTTAGAGCGTCCGCCTCGTCGCTTCGCTTCCCGGCTGACTCATACCAAAGACTTAGACAAATGGTACTAACAGCTGCCTCGCTTGGCGCTCAGCATTAAGAGGTTAGTGTTAGGACGGGTCGTCCTGGTGTCAGGATAATGTGATTAGGTGGGACATCATGCTTCATGTCTGCAGCTTGATACCCCAGTGCTAGACATTACTATTAGACTCTCACACTGCATACATCGTAGCGATATGACTAAAGCATTGTTAAAGCTACGTTACAAATCAAAATCACACGCACTCAAGGAAGTGATGGCGAAACATACTTGTACATAGTATACTAAACTCAACTGCAGATTTAGCAAAAGTGCCAACTTATGAGACTTTTGTATCCTTGTTCATCTTGTAGAATGAAATATAAATATAATTTGGTTATTTTGTTTTTTTTTAACTTCGTTTTCTTCAATTTAAAACGATAGGTATGCAACAGAGCAATAGGTTAACTCCATAAAAGTATGTCCTTCTTTAAAAAAATATAATTGAAAAAATAGTTCATCTGTATATTGTTTTTTTATTGCTCTAAAACCAGACAGTAAATATTCGCTGCAATATTACATAATAATACAAAATGTGTACCTTTATATTATAATTACATGTGATCACATTTTCGGATAGACTTATAACTTATACATTGAAGATTTAAGCTTTGTTTCTTCCATTCTACTAGGAGCAACAAAGAAGGGAGCCTTGAGGGCTAAAAACAAGAGCGCCACACTGGCGTTCCTGAGGGAAAGGACGGCCCCCATACCAAATTGGCCGAAGACCTGCCTATACACGTCATGGTTCTCTCCACTGAGATCACAGGATGATATTGAAAATGTGAAGAAGGTAGGAAGGTTCCCTCTCATCATGAAGTTGGAGTATGGCTTTTGTGCTGTTGGTGTAACACTGGTGAGAAACGCTGAAGAAATGGAAGATACCTACAACGAAATTCGTGCTATATTACAGGCACCAAAAGACTTCATTGGCATTGGGCTTGGTCATGGCAATACCATGATGGTTATGGAGTATCTTGTAGGTACAGAGCACGACGTTGATGTCATAATACACGAGGGTAAACTTGTCGCTGCTTTCATTTCTGACAATGGTCCAACAAGAGGCAAAACCTTCACTGAGACAACCGCCTGTACGCCAAGCGTCCTACCTTACGAAAAACAACGACAGCTGATAATAGCTGCTTACCAGTGCTGCACAGAGATTGGCCTGAACAATGGTGTCTTTAACGTGGAGTTTATGATGGAGCGCACCGGTCCAAAACTGGTGGAGATTAACGGAAGAATGGGTGGATTATATCTCAGGGACTGGATCAGTAAGATATATGGAATAGACTTGCTACTGTCTGCATTCGAGGTATCTTGTGGTATTAAACCGTATGTTCCCGATCCGATACCCATGGGACAGATGATGGGAATCATGTGCATTCCCTCCCTCCATAGCCATATTCTTAAGGACCCATCATATGCATCCAAATGGAAGGAATTAGAGGCTACAGGTAATTTCACCCTCTTCGAAAAATATGCAGAGGTTGGTGCAGGTGGATTCGAGTTCCCATTTGCAAACATTGCAGTGATGGAGAAGGATCTTCCAACAGCCAGAGAGAAACTTATGGCAATCGCCAAAGATCTGAATATCTTCCATCCTGACTACGATGTTGATAAATTTCTGAGCGATTTCCAGCGTACATAAAGCAGACCTGATCTATTTTCGGCGTATGCAGCGTAGACCAGGGTCATTTTAGGCGCCTAATATATCGATAGGTTCCTGATTAATATCGGGCATTTATAAAGATTTGAAGATTTCAAAACAGCATTCGGCATATGCTATGACATCAAGGCTTGGTATTTAAAAATGAAAAAAAATATATCTACCAAATCAAATAAAATTTACATTATAGTATTTAATGTAGATTAAATCAAAATTCATTACTTAAAGATTGGCATTAGTGATATTAAACACATTTTAAATCTTGGTGTTTACCTGGAATTACCTCACACACTACACTCAGGATATTCTTGATTTCTTGTTCAAGATTTTCTTTCATTAGCTATATTATGGTTTGGGGATTGTTATATTTATACCCTTTATAGATAGGCGTTTTTCGTCTGCGCAGTGGTTTGGGGTTTTTCAATCTCCATGCGCCTTAGTTGAAATTTTGGGTTTGTAACCTTAGCATGCCTTACTTGTACATTTGTTTGTTCCAGTGTTTATTGTGGCTATTTTAAGGGAAAAAGGAAATATGATGATGCATTTTCATTAAACATCTATTTATATTATGCAGCAGGGAAAAAGTTTGTATTTAAACGATGTTAATGCTTACAGTTTGATGCACGTTAGAATCAGATTGCTTAAAATAGAACTTCAGACATGCTTATGGTTTCGATTCTCATTGGTAGAGACATGAATTTGCTCTGCACGGGATGTAAATTACATGGTGTTATTGCATTATATACATTTTTGGGAGTAATTACAGTACGTATTGTGGGCAATTACATTATCTATTTTACAGGTGGGGTGTTAATGCGGAACATACATTATAGGTGTCTATTACATTACGTATATTATGCCAAATCATTCCGTTACATACTTTGTCGGCGCTATCTTCTAAATGGAGAGATATATTAGGCATAGTGATGATCATTCTTACGTCCAATGAAATAGTTAATACTTACGTATAATGAAATAATTAATACCTAGGTCCAATGAAGTAGTTAACACCTACGTCCAATTAAATAGTTAATACTTACGTCCAATGAAATAGTAATTATTTACGTCCTATGAAAAAGTTAATAGCTGCGTCCAGTGAAACAGGTAATACTTACGTCCAATGAAATAGTTAACACCTACGTCCAATGATTTAATTAATAATTACATCCAATGAAATAGTTAATACTTACGTCCAATGAAATAATTAATACCTAGGTCAAATGAAGTAGTTAACACCTACGTCCAATTAAATAGTTAATACTTACGCCCAATGAAATAGTAATTATTTACGTCCTATGAAAAAGTTAATAGCTGCGTCCAGTGAAACAGGTAATACTTACGTCCAATGAAATAGTTAATACCTAGGTCCAATGAAATAGTAACACCTGCGTCCAATGAAATAATTAACACTGACATCCAATGAAATAGTAATTATTTACGTCCTATGGAAAAGGTAATAGCTGCGTCCAGTGAAACAGGTAATACTTACGTCCAATGAAATAGTTAATACTTCGGTCCAATGAAATAGTTCATACATAGGTCCAATGAAATAGCTAATACCTATGTCCAATGAAATAGTTAATACCTACATCAAAAAAATAGTTGATACTGAGGTCCAATGAAATATTTAATACCTAGGTCCAATGAAATATTAATACTTACTTAACATTCACCATTGTATGCTCTAGTTTATAGTGTAATAGTTTTGGAGTACTTGCATTTGGTTATAGCGCCACGTTTTAAGGAATTCTTAGATTTTTGTGATTATTTGTCTGATTATTGGAACTCGGTCCAGTGGAAATATTCCTTAACCCGAAATAATTAGCCAGGAGCAAACGTCACAGTCAAGTGTTAGTGAGGTTCCATTTTTATGTATATTTAATTTAATTGTTTGTCTGTAAGTTTTAAAAAAAAAATTAAATTTCATTGTATGCTATTGGAATGTAACATTGCTGGTGGGCTTGATCTTCTCCAAACCAGAGTTCGCTTGACCTGATTGACTATTTTTTTATTTAATGTATGTAAAAAGCTAATAATAGCTTTATTATTGTCTATGTGTATGAACTTATTAACTTAATTATTATCCAGGTAAAGAAGAAGTGGTAAATATGTTGATCTGGGTTAGCGAGTTTGGACATTTCCATGTGAATTTTATAGGGTATTGTCTTATGTAAACAAGGCTCATTAGATCATTATAGAAGGGTTGTTTTCCCATCTGGTAATGGTTGTTTTTAGAAAATGATAATGTGACCTGAGGTCAAGCAGAGAATTATATCATCTTGTGACTTTAAGGATTGCGCATGTTATGCTTTAACATCTATATATTTAAATTGTATTATATTGTGAAAATTTAGGGCTGAATTGTGTTTTCTTCAGATTATTGAATTCAAGTGATTATTTTCTCAGGAAAACACAAACATGCTCTGATAAAATTCTTAGATGAAGATATTCATTAGCATTTATACTGAATTCAATCCTGGAATAATATTTATGTCATTCAACTAGAGAATGTTGACACATCAGCACTTTGCAGACCATAACAGACAGGTCATCGCCTTCAGTTTTAGATCTCTTCTGGACTTGAACTGAGTTTTTTATTCAGGACTTTTTTATTACTACGACTTGTGTCTTTATTTCCTGGATTAAGTTTGGATTTAATTCGCAATACCGTAAGTTTATCTGGCTAATATTTCACCTTGTGTTCTGAGAAAATAAATTATTTGTAAATTTTACAAAGCTTGTTATCTTCGCGTTTTTCTTTAACTTATTATAAGAGCATACACTCGTAACAATATGCTATACTTGTGAAAGCGTTTTGAATCATTGATGCAGGATTCGACAAAAAAAAAGTCATGACATCGTTTAATCAGAACACAGTGGTTTACTCGTATCTTTTGCGTTGATATCTATATTCTGCCATAATACATATTAAAATCCAGTGATATACTTTGGTTGTGTGACTGCAAGTGCAGAATGTATGGTTGGAATCTGGTAAATTACACAATAAACAAGAAACGTCTCGGCAGATAATATATACGTCGCCATGGCGGCAAATGTGATTAAGTTTTATGGGCAAAATGTGGCTAGAATCCATGATTCGACTGGCCTAAGGTGACATAGTAATCAATGTCCCATGCATTTGGGGAAGTTGTATAGCTTAACATCGTGAACTTCTGACAGCTCGGTAACCATGCAGATGTGCGGTTGATAGACAACTGGAAAGTTTTGCGATGTGTGTTGTTACATTCACTAGAGTACAATTTGAGTAGAGAAAGAACACGTTGGCTTTTCTAATTTTCTAAGATACAACAGAAATCCTATGGAAGCCTTTGTAAATTTGGAGTTGACTTATGGTTTCTATCGTTATCGCGCCAGAACTGTCAAGAAAACACCCTTTGCTTGTAACAATATGTATATATATATATATATATATATATATATATATATATATATATATATATATATATATATATATAGATAGATAGATAGATAGATATATATATATATATATATATAGAGAGAGAGAGAGAGAGAGAGAGAGAGAGAGAGAGAGAGAGATAGATAGATAGATAGAGAGATAGATGTGTAGATATAGCTACTACACAACATTGAGCGTATCAATGTCAGCAGTAACTTGCAAATATGTCCTCAGATATGCTAGCGGTTAACGTCCAGTATCGTCATGGCCTCAATTATTACGGATGTACAATATCGTGAAGTAGGTTATTATAACGTAATGTAACATAACCCAATGCTAAATTCGCATCAAACCCGACCCTAAAGTTAAATTGTTATAGATGTTTATACAAGACTCCAATGTTAATCCTATTTATGCTTGAAACATTTAACTACTATAGGACCCCCCTACCATCCCAGTCCAAAAAGACCATGTTGGCAGCATAGTGAACTTTGCTATAAGACCCAGGCAATTTTTAATTTCTTAATAACTGTTTGTAGAGAATACATCGTATCAGTAGATTTTCATTTAGAAATAAGTAACTCAGTATGATTTCCTCATCCAGACATATTCTTATGTGTTTTCAATTGATCAACAAAACAATCAGTTTATATCCTGTTAAAGATTGGTCATCTTTATCGGTGAGCGATATCAGGCTCACTTGGGCCTCATGTATAATCTTTAATAGCATATCCCCCTCCCCAGATAGACGGTCAAAAGGTAGTATTAAGGCCTAAATTTTCATCAATGAAGTTGCATTTCGTTACCATGTAGATCAAATGAAATAAGCATCAGTATTTGTTAACGGTGAACAACGACGAGAACCTGTGCATGTACATATTCGGATATTCGTTCCGTTTTCTTTATGTAAGGGAACAAATCCAAATGTTTTAATATATTAGACATTAATTATAAAGTAACAAACATATTCCGGAATTTCCCATCCTTAAACTCAATGTGTGGTGTATTAGAGATAATCATAAAACGCATGGTTGTCATCAATATTTAAAGTGGAAGCGGATGGTATAGTCAAGTATTCCGGTCAAATTTCTCAATTTAAGGCTATGATGTTACCTGATCAGCTATGGCGTTCTAGCAATTCAATATATACACACACACACAAATATATATATATATGTGTGTGTGTGATTGGGTGTTTGTGTGTGTGTGTTTGTGTGTTTGTGTGTGTGTGTATATGATTTTGATTTTAATGGTAGCTTTAACAGTTTCGCAGTCATATCCAAAATGAAATGAGAGTGAATGGACAGAAACTAGACACAGTGACAAGCTTCAAGTATCTTGGCTATATAACCTCGGATGAAAGTAAAACCTGACGTTCTTTTCAGGATTGCACATACAGCAACAGTTCATTTGTAAGGAAGCAAGATAAAGCTTATGAGCTCCCTCGTCTTGTCTATGTTCCTGTATGTTTGTGAGACAAAGACCCTGACAACAGAACTAGAGAGAAGAATCCATGACATGGAGATGAGATGTGATCCGGAAAATGTGATATTAAACCAGGTCATAATAGGGAGATGCGTATTAGAATAGAATGCACAATTGGATCTTATTCACCACCGTAATGAAACGCAAACTAAGACAGTATGACCACATCTCACGCTCATATGGTCTGTGAAAAACAAACTTACAGAAAACAGTTAGGAAAGAGAAAACAAGGAGTGGTCAGGAATGGACTTTTCAAAGTCCCAAATAGTAGTGGAGGACAGGGCAAAAATGAGATTGTTGGAAAATAATCAGTGGCGCCACTACAAACAGCCATATTATGGGGAAAAAATGAAACGAAATTATTATTACTTGTATTAATTTGTAAGTGAATCAAGTATGTTTCTGAATATGTAGCTGAAAACGAATGAATCAAAGCATTTTGCTTAAGAACTTTGCACACAACGTTTTGAGAAATAGTCACTAATGAAAATCTCACTGATGGCAGGTGCATGTTTCTCAGTAATGAAGGCTAGTCATGTCTGTTAGATGATGACTGCAAGAAAGTTTCGAAATTTAGTCCTAAAATAATAGTTTGACAGTAGGAAAAATCTAATATTACCATTACTCACCCCATATGGACAAAAGTTTCACAGACATGAAACTTACAACAAATTGTTAAATGTTGTCTGCATGGTATTTTGGGGAATTTAGACCTAAAAGGAACGTATTAAATATGTTTTGTGTGCATGTCTTTTTTCCTTTTTGTTTATTGGTTCAGGCATAGGTTGTCATTTAGGCTTGAAAAGATTATTGTGAATAGAGACAAAATGTATAGGGACTGAGCAACAGAAGGGGGTCATGATAATCGCTGATCAAGGCCCCGTTTTGCACAATAGAGGCACAAAAATGCCGTTGTAGCCAAGTAGTGTTGAATAATTAAAATATTCAACGGCTAATCCAAGGCTTGCATTCATGATGGAGGGGGTCAGACCACACAAAAATTGGCTGTCAGCTTATTTATAGCAAACATAGCAAAAGTAAGTTCCATCGATCAGGGTGAATGACATTGAACATATCTTAAATCTTGGGTAATTGCTATAATTTACTTGATCCATTGCAATCGATGGATAGTTTCAGAGTATTTTTCTTTTTCCATTTTTTCCATTGTGCGTGAACACTTCCCACCCTAGTGAATCGGCAAGTGCGAAACAAAATTTTAGAGATTCAGAAGGCTGTGCAGGCCTAAGTTTAGTTTGTTAACTTATGATCAAGCAGGCCACCTCCAAATTAACCATGGACACTTTAAAATAAAAGCTCTTTTGAGGCGGGAGGGAGGGGACCGCTAAGTTGCATCTGCTTAGTGATGTGCAGGTTTACAATTAATTACCCTTTTAAGAGTATCATCTTTTTATATGCGTCGCGGGTTACCCCAATAAAATAGCATCTGTCGCAAGCGCTGACCATATGTTTACCGCGTTTTGGATTCGAACCAATGAAGTCCGATCGAAAATTTGTGTGTACGCTATTAGCACTTTCGCCACTGTCTCACTTAAGAATATACAATGAATAACTTATGTTAGCATACGCTTTCTGAACAGACAGACATTAAACATACACATGTATTTATATCGTATAATTTATTTCTCAAGTATTTATGTTTAATATAAAAGATATATTTCTACACAGAGTGTACAATAATTAATTTTACCTGTAAATTTCAGCGAGTTGTAGATCATTCAATCACGTGACCAGGATAATGGATTAATAGTTGGAAATCTCAGCGACTTAGTACATGGATAGTTATTTTTATCGCAAACACGTAACCGGGGCAATGTCTAAACTGTGAGTATAATTGAGATTGCCACAATTCATTGTATTTGGAAGACAAATAATCATATTACGTTACTGTAATACAGTAAATCCTTGTATATCTTCTGCTTTAGTGATTTGTAATGGAATTGTTATTGCAATAATAAGGAGTGATTTTGTACAATCTATGGAATCTCATACTGCTAAATTAGCTCGGTAACTACTGGATGCAATTAAGAAGTGTCTTTGATTACGTGCTTCTGTATAACAACAGCAGCAAAAACGTCAGAAAGTTCATGTGGAATGTATAGAGGGTTCATAACAGTTAGTTTAACCAATTGTTGAACCTGCTGATATTCCTTGCAGTCCTTAACCCCCAACCCCACCACTACCAAAAGGTAAAACCATCATGATGAATAAATTTATTGTGGATGGTTCAGACATATAATTCGTATTGCTGCGTTTGGTTGGCAGGATAAAGAAGAATATGTGGAACCTAAACATCCTAAAATATAAGTCATTCTGATAGGCGTAAATATTTATATCGCATTTATTCGGTTGCTCATCAGATAAGATATAATGCAGATTTTACAAACTTTAACCAGATAGTAGAAATGTATATTTAGCGAGAAAATGAAGGGAGGATACAAACACAAGACGAAATGAGGCTTACAATTAGGAAAAGAGAGAAGAACCACTAAAGACTATGCCTAAGATAACGAAGGAACATAAAAAGCTATCTCCAGAATCACACCCATGCCAATAAAATTACCCGGCACCGAACTAATCCTTCCAGATAAACTATCCAGCACCGAAGTGTTGTCACCAAGTGTCAGCAAAATAATAAATCAAACTGCAAAAGAGCGGTTGAAAGAATTAGATTGAGTGACATTTCTGACAAAACAAGCCTCCGGCAAGATAGAATAAAACAAACATAACAAACCTAATGGCGGGAATAGCTCTGGCCTGTCGTCGCTGATTAACCTTATTGATCAATGTTGGAACGTCGTTTAAGACAGCAGCGAATATAATACAAGTGTTAAAAAGTGTATCTGATCAGCAGTTGACATGGACGCACAGTACTCAAGGATGAGTCTGTGCGTGATTATTAATATTATTCTTATGAAGCTCTAAAATCAGACCGACGTGGACTAATCTAACTATAAGTCCATGATACATTTAGGTATTGCTTGCCCGTTGAGGCATTTATTGAAGTTCAGGATATAATTGTGACAGATGACAATAATCCATACGCTGTAGATGACGAATGTGGATTTGTTAAATATAGTGTTATGGCGTTATTTAAAAGTGCTGTGTATGTGACTGATAGCAGACAAATCGAAGTATGTCACAATAACCTCGATGTTGCTACGATGATATTCGGTCTTGCAAGACATTCCGATGATTATTCAAGATCTGCTTCTGTTGGTCTAGCAATGACGTTCACAAAGGATATTGCTGACCACCTTTACAATTCACACTATGACCTAAGACGACCAAGGAAACTTAGCCGACAATGCTGACGCAGACATAAACCCGGTAGACGATGGCGTCAATCCAAAACTTAACTTGGGAGTTGCGGCACGACGATCTCAAATTGATTCTCAGATATCTTTGTTGCATATCTTTGGTTTAAGCAGACATGTTGGAAACGTTATCTTCGGAGCCAAACATACAGTTGAGTTCGTCAGAAAGTTCACTGACAACAATGCAATTTGGCGAGATAATGCTTCAGCTGAAGGTAAAGTAATACTAACCAAACTTGCGTTGTGGATGCCAACAATGCTTTTATCTCTCACAGAAGACGATCGATTATTATCGTTCATGTATAACAGCGACAATTCAACGTTGTCGTGGCTGACAATGACCACATACTCAGTTACAAGCACAGAAAATTCATTTACAAATGCATGTCAATAGGGAATTTCAGCATCACGAAATGTATTCTTTGCGTTTCAGGTTAACACAATATTAGATATTCAAACAGAAACCCAATAGTGTTTGATAGATTAGCTGTGGCCATGATTTAACTAAGGATACATGGACACCAGGAACCATACTATTGCATTTTGAACAAAACAACATAGCACAGACGCATCATAGTTTGATGCGATTTATGTGGTGTGGTCAGAATGTTGATTCTAGTTTGCAGATTTCTCAACGCTGCATCCAATATCGTATTCATCACTGGAACATCTGGATATGTTCAGACAATATGTCGCTGAATTCATGTGCGATCAACTGTTAATGGTATATCTGCTGGTCCTCGTGGTTACAGAGCAATCGAAGTTATACGGTCAAATAAAACAATGTTGCTTGAAGGTGTTGGCTTACGAATAAGAGTGATCGATGCACCCGTTGAAAATATGTGAATGTTAATTAGCTCATTCATAATGTCATAATGTCATATCATCACTATAACACCTGGTCAGATTTAAAATCTGCAATCCGCATGGAAGAGGATTTATGGGGCAAAATAACTCTAAAATCAGAGTCGTTGCAGGGCCCCAAAAAAGTATCGTTGACTGAACGTAGCTCAAACACTACAATGACGCCAAAAAATCAAAACCTGATGTGAGACGTGATCTTTCTGCGAATGCGATCAGAGAAACAATTAAAACCGGCGATATATTTTCCTTTCTAGCGTAGTGACCAGCGCTAATTTCATCAGCGGCCCCAGCTGTTGCAAAAGCTGTTACACTTGTTGCCGTTGGAGCAGCTGCCGGTATGGCACTGAAGAACGCAACCGGACACAGCATAAATACCTCCAAAAAATCCTCATGTCCAAGTCTGGTTTACTTGCTGCAGTTCGGCGATTAAACATAAAAAGCTTCACATGTGTGTTTGTGTGTGATCAATAATCGGAAAAAAACAAATGCTGATGAAACAGGTATTACTAATGTCCATGGAAGTTCTTTTCCAGGTACACATTGGGTGGCATATGATCCACGTCTAATTGTGCATTTTCACTGGTATGGATTGGCTCCACAAAAAGAAGCTTTGGAATCTATCAAAAGATTGCAAAGCGCTCCAGTCTGGTATTCAACAGTACCGACACAGACAATAACTGATCCACCAATATGCAGTCCAGAAGTACTTGCTTTATTTAATGCTGTGTCAAGGTCATCAGCGTCGCCGAATGAAGTTGTTAATGATTATACTAACAGACGGTAAAACACTCTACCGTCGTTTAAAACAGGGTAATATTTTATAATAGTAGACATTTACGGAAGATCTGCTATAGGCAAGCCCCAGTGGGGTGGCATTGCTTTATCAAAATATGCGACATGAGATGAACTTTTGCGACTCGTAGACGTTGACCGAAATGAGTTTTTTTGCTTTTCAGGATAAGCAAGGACGGTTAAAGACGAGCAATATACTGTTGACTGATATTTTTCTACGCGTTTCAGGCGCAACCGAAGATAACTTAGTTGTCTATACTAAAGCAGGTAAAATGACAGATTCGAGGGATTTAATTATAACATTCGTGGGGGATGGATTGCTGGACGTATTAGAAGAATTGGAGACAATGTATGGCAATATATGTAGCAGAAATACATGTATCAAAGCAAGAGAACAAAAATCAGACGATGACTTGGCAAACACATATACGTGGACAACAATAATTCCACGATCATAAGGAGAACAGTAAATGCTTTGCTAAAGACAGTGACACAATGTCTGGCGATCTCATCATGAGCGAAAATAGCATTGTTACTTTGAGAAAACGAACATCACATGATGAAGCTTCTATGAAGAAAACGTACACAACAGCAACATCCCGATGATGACCTCCTTAATGACAATCAATGATGTAATGACTACGTTCATATCTCTAATATGTTATTCATGTAACCGCGTTTACCATTGTTTTTTAGAAATTTAAATAGAACAATTAATGATTTACTCGGAAATTCAGCGGTTATCAACATAAAGCTCTCTGAAATTAACACACAACTTATCAATCTAGTCAAGGTTAAATCTACAATCGAAATTATTAACAATGAGCTCACCAACACCAGTTCATGAATCAGTTCTATAAACGCTGACATTGATAAAACCAAAGAGATTACTTTTGGTGTAATTCACACAACTCTGCTAATCAACATAGTATACATAGTAGAGTGTGGAACGGAAACATGGACAAAACAAAAAAACTGACTCAAATATATCGCTGGGGTTACCGGGGTGTATTAGCGCTCCGTGTATGGTTCCACTAAATTGGAGATACATGTAGGAAATTATATTAGTCCTTTCGTCGATAGGTTTTCTGAAACCGCCTAAGTCGTGTTTGATAAAAATATCGAGAGAACATTCACACTAGTTCTAGAATACAAATCCCTAAGCTCATCGAATTACTGGTGGTTTCTGTAATTCGTCTCGAAAAAATCTTAATTGATTACTTCGTATAACACGTAATGAATCACACAAAATCGTTGTCGTATAAAGACTGAAAGAGTGGCACATGATAAAACATAAAAAAAATATTCCAGACGAATCATCATCATCGACAATGTTGCATACGCGGTTTCCACGCTGGTCGCTGAAACAACGACGTTAATCGGCATATTATTAGCGACGCATGTGACATCGTCCGAGGAAGGAATCGGTAAATCTGTTGTTGGTAGTGATGCTGGTATACTCATTTTTATCGCGAAAAAATATATACATGTACCAATAAAACATTACATGAGCAGAAAGAAATAACGTACGCTGTGACACATATGTGCATACATATATCATCGATACAGTCAGCGGGGTTAAAGGACCGTACAACATCAGAAAATTATTTGCCGAAATTAGGGATATTTATTATCGATATCACAAGAATCATACCGAGGTTGTCAACGCCACATTTAGAATTCGCCATATAGATAATAATGACAGCAGAAATAACCACAAGACTGGAACACATCATAACTAACACAACACCGCCGACGACCACAATGATATCAGGAACGCCAAAACAGCCAGAACTCGATATTTGGTTTCCAACTCCGCTAGAAGCGCCAAATGGTCAGTCACTTGAAATCACACTGGAAAAATTACGACTTTATTATAGTTGGCCAAATATCAGATAAAAATAATTTGGTAGATTTAGACTCTAATAATTCGCTCTTATTCTCGCATAAAACCGCCTATGATGGAGATGGTGGGCAAACACAATCTGAAAAGTCGTTACCATCCTTACAGGATCATATCAGATTTTACAAATCAATGTTGAACTTGAGTGGAGAATTAAATTAATAACAGGAACAGTTTCAAAAATCATTATCAAAGTACACGAGCCAATGCTGAGTGCCTCCATTCAAATATCAGAATCCAATTACTTTGTTGACATATACAGAACCGTGCCAGGATGGCCGCTTGCAGAACCAGCTGTTGTTAAACCACCGCGTCCAGCGCGATCTTGATTGTCATTCTCCGGATTGACGTCCTTAATGTTGTTATTTTCAGGGTATGACGATCTACTCAATAATTTAAAACGTCTGGAAAATAAACTTCTTTAAGTAGACAAAAAAGCCAACGGGGTCAGGAGGTTGTGTGAAAGGGAACAGCGATAATTTAGAGAGATGTTTGAGAAGTATATCCTTGAATATCCTAATGAATTCATGATAAAAACTATGATAACAAATTAAAGAGAAACTAAAGTTAACGCCAACAAAATAACGCAATATCTATAAGAAAAAAAAACCCACATTTTTTGTCGTTAAATTTTTTGGGTATCGATATGCATGATATTTTTTGTTGTTAAATCTATTCTGTTGTTTGGGCTATTACTCCTTGGTGGATTATGCGGGAATCTTAGCGGCGGATTGCAAGCAATCTGATACAAGTTATTCAGCTGTCTCGCACGCGCATTAACAGCCACTCGAGTTTCATATTGTTGAGGTCGCTCTGATCGTATTTTCTCAATGGCGCCTACCAGTGGAATCAAATTAGATATATCACGTTGTTCCTGTAGATACGCCAATGACGATTCCATCTCGCACTGAAGTTATTTGATGAATCTAGTATATGCCGCTAGTGTAAATCTGCCTTCTTCCCTTCGCTGCTATATCATCTCAAAATCATCATGGAATTTTTCAATATCGAGTTTGAACCACAAGACCATCCTGCTGTTATTCTCGATCTCAGAGATAATCTAGTTAGTATTTTCCTGATTCATTATAAAACAAATGAATTTCTTTAATAAAAGATTTCTTCGAGACCAATTCGATAACATTTTTCTGGATCATGTAAACATATCATGATGTATCCATGCGGGTTTTCTGAGGATGTCAGAAGAAGTTTTTAAACTTACTTTTATCCCTGTCGCCGCGACACCATGTCTGATGAATTTTTCGAAGCGTATGTGTATCAACCCCGTTAAAAATAACCAAACAATTACAGTTATCTCTGATCACTTTGATAATCTGAGTATCTCATACGAGTACTTCCAACTCTCAACCAGGCACAACATTTAGAAATTAAACATCTGATTAGACACATCATGGATCCTAATTTTTTCTTACGTGCACTTATAGTACACGTCATGTCTGATTGATACAGATTTACGCAATATAATTTAGATAGGGCTACCATAAATGCTCTTATTTCACAGAGACCACTGTCACGGGAATGTACTACAAAACATACATATGTCGGGTTAAATAAATACCTGCTTGAATCAATTGGTGAAAATTGTGAACCAATCACCTCGAAAGAAATGGTTATTCTGCCAAGACAGCGCCTATAAAAATATTAATGAGCAAAGCATCTTTTAGGTCTTTCATTATCATATACTTTACCTTTGTCTAAGAAGTCTTCGCCAAGTGACAGTGTTGTTATTGAGGGAGTAGTATATGGTTTTGTTAATAATCCTCTCCGTCGTGTGCCTTTTGCATCATTTATGGCTACCATCATTCCATGGTCTTGTTCGTCCTCTATAACTAGTTGTTTACTTGAATTTGAATTCAAGACCGAACCTTGATTATGATCTTGCAAGATTTTGGAAGCGAATCTGTTTATAGTTTGGTATATATTTCCATTAAGATTATTTCGTTCTTTTCATTAAATGCAAGTAAGTATTGATAGTCTGAATTGGTTATTAATAGTGCCTCAGAGAGCCATTGTTATGTTTTTTCAAGCTGCATGACATATTATGCTCCTTTACGCTTTAAACACTATTTTAAACGTAGGACAGGTCTTGAATTGTCTTACAGGATCAAAATAGTATTTGAAATATATTAAGGGTTCATAGTGTTTGTTATTATCATCCCACCTAATCATATGTCACAGTTATGAGGGTTATTTCAACAAAGGGTTTTATCTGAGAAATATCTTAAAGAAAACCTTACAGCTGAGTAAATGTAATGTTATTCAATATGTAATGCACATTATAAAACAAAAAATAGGTGCTGATTTATTAACGTTCATATTTACAGCTTTATAAATAACAAATAAACAATACATTATACATATGATGAATTAATTTTATGTACGCAACTGTTGATCAGTACCGTAAATTGATAACGAAAAGTAAAGCTGATTTAAAATTATGGTATAATACCCGAAGAAAGTGATGTCAACTTTCCACGTTCTTCATATTAATATACATGCACATTGATCTCTCTCTCTCTCTCTCTCTCTCTCTCCACTACCATCACCACAAAACAGAGGGAGCGAATATGATGTTTTTATAGATAATTGAATGCCCATCACAATACAAGCGAAACTGCTAAAACAATATGATAAAACAAACATATCTAACACTATTAAAAATTAGATAACTTGTAATTGTTTACGTTATATAGCTAACAAAACACATCAACAAATAGTAACAACAGGTAATAACTATTTCCCCATTCATATGCTTGGATGAGCCTTGTTAATGAACGTGACTTGTTCATACAAAAACTTTACAGATTTTGTTCAAGCACTCCCTGAGCTAATATTTTGAGAATGACTATTAACAACAATGTATCAACATAACTTCAGCTGTTAGGTCACATATGTTTTACAAACACAAGTTCAAGTCATTTACTGGCATTGCTATATATTTGTGAATTAATTTATCTGTCAACAGAAGTATACAAATAATCAACGTTTTGTATCACTGACAGCGTGATGGGCCATTCCATACATATAAAACAAAATTTGAAGAGATACATATTGTAGAAAGATCAAATATGCTGCAATCCATCTCTCTCAGAAAGGGGCAATATAAAATATTGCAAGTCCACTGGACCAATAACCTGGTCCTGTCCAAAACCAACCAATCCTACATGCAAGAAGACAACATGTAGTCAATGATACAATGCAATGGTACATTCAGATAGACGTAAATATCATAATTTAACACAGGCTATTTATATAATCAAGTATTGACCATTAAGAAAGCATCAAATAATGTATTTATATCATACGTTAAATTTATAAATTTATATTTTTTAAAAATTAGGTATCACTTGGCCACTATTTACTGACAAGGACAATGATGGACGGATGCTTAGTTACCAACTGATCCAGATCCATACATAACCCATCTAGGGGCTGGGCGTCATAATCCAACCATTGATGACTAATCTGAATTATGGTCTGAAATATGATCTGAATCCTCAGACATTGACTTTCATCAACGACAGTACCAGAACTATACCCAGTCTTCAAAGAAAATGTGGTCTCCAACGTTCACGAAATTATTCATGCGGAACGATAAGTTCCATCAGTGGATAGATAGATATATCTGGAATTGAATCAAATGCAGCCACATAATCAGAATACTGTTGCACAGTTATAGTTCGTCCAACTCAACATCAGGAATTATATCCTTTCTGTAGCTAAGTGAATAAGCACCATGAAATGTAGATAAAGCTACTTAAATGAAACATCATCTGTATCGTCTAGTTTTCGTGTGACTAATTATTTCTCTTCAGGTATTTTTGTGATACAATTTATCTAATGAGTAGACAATGTTTGTTTAGCTGTGGCACTCGACGGAACCCATAACCTCTTAGCCCTGTATGAACTATAAACAATTCCTACATGCCAGGGACAACATGGTTTATTAAATGTACACAGGTCAAATGGCGTTCAAAATATTTGTGCACGAAATTACTAACATTTTAAGAGGTTCCCATGAACGTTCACATAATTACAATCTCCGATATACGTAGTATATACAGATGTTAGCAAAACAAAATCCAAATTTTTCCACAAAGGTAAACAACTTTTTTTCACGCACATGGCATGTGTTTGAAATATGTGTCATTGTAAACGAGCACGTGGTATACATAATATTGTCATCGTCGCATACTACTTGCTTGGTGTGAGGCTGGGTTTGTTGTCGTAGTGTGATTCCTCATGTCCCTGCCCCTCCATCTATTCTTCCTTTCCTAGGTCTTCCTTTTCCTTTAAAGCCTAAATTTGTTATGTTAGCTTTCGATACAAGTTATTGGTGATTTTTGCACGAGCTTATTCTTTAGTGCCCACGTCTGACATAGCTTGCACAGAGTTGTGATTAATATATTATTTATTAGTTGTCTTTCAATGGTAATATCTTGGTGTTTTACGATAGAGGTTAATTGATAATTTACATTATTGGTTTTCTGGGTCATTCTTTCGATTTCTCTATCTATCCTCCAGCCTTTTTGAATAGATATCCGAGATATATGAATTCTTTTACATGTTTTAACCTTGTGTTATTAATGTTAATGTTGATTCTTTACATTTCTGCTTATCATCACTGTCTGTTTTTCTTAGGCTGATCCTCATATCATACGTTTGACAGATCTTGCTAAGGCGAGAAATATGAAAATCGAGGTCGTTTTCTGTACTGTAAAGTAAAATTTGGTCTTCGGCGAACTGCTGTTTATATAAGTAGTCTAGCTGAGGATTCGTGATTTGTTCTATATAGATGACAAAAAAGGAAAGTGGGGGTGAGCGGGTGGACATAACACATCATTCTCGCATTTCAGGTGCTACAGAAAACCCATTTGACAGCCACTTGGTGGTTCCCATGGCACTTTTGCTGTCTTTATATATTGTTATTATAATTTATAATAGCTCTGCGGAAACCCCCAAGCACTTTTCCACAACTTGTTTTTGTTTACTATGTCAAATGCATTTTTGGATCTAAAAGCCCATCCTCTCGTCCTTGTCGTGGGAGGTAAAAACATGACAAAGTTGGAGACTGCTGTTTTTGAGTGAGATATTGTGTATTTCAGTGACAATGTAGGTCCGCTTAGCTCGAACCGTTCTGGCTAATGGGGCTATGGTAAAGCTTTGAAAGGCCTAGCTAGCCGATAGCGGATTTTAAAGAGAAATGACGGAGAATGGCATCCTCATGATCTAATATAGTTTCCACCAATCATGAGTGAGTAATAGCATTTTCACGCGTGTCTTGCCATATGTGAACCTGTCTACAGCAGGTGATGCCTCATCCAACACCATGATAAAATAATTTGAAGAAAACATTTGCGAAGTTCTATAATTTTCCAGAACTTTAGGACAAATTCTTTATTCTCCATATTTCTCCAGGTCTGGAAAAGCACTCTTTTCCTCATAGGTTAATTTTCTTCTTGGTTTTCCTTGTACTAACCCTGGATATAATTTGCTTAGCTGAACGAAGTATAACATCAGGTTTATTATTTTAGCATGCATCCTTTCTGTATTCCAAGCGAATGCTTTAACCTACTTATCGTTTTGATATTGTTTTATTCTTTTTTAAATATTTCTTTTTTACTTGGATGTGTTTGGGGTTTTGTTTGAAGCCTCTAGCTTCAAGGCATCCTATCACCTCCACATGTTGCAATTGACGTAAAAATATTCTTTATTTGGAGCTATATACATCTAGTGAACGCAAACTAAACGCAAACTGATTCACAAGTATTCATCAGAAACATGTTGCCATTTTTTTTTCTTTTTCTTTCTAATATTTATTTTAATATTTAAAAAAAATAGAAAATGAGTATATTTAATTTAAAGGATATGCATCAAAATCCAACTCCTCCTGGCCAATCTCTCTAGTAGGCTGCATTAGTGGAGGTGGGGATAGTGTTTCCTTTCCAAAAGCACTCTCATATTGTGCCCAGAAAGACCCTGCTAACTGCAGTGCTGAGATTGATCTGAAAATGTTTACTGACATACAAAAAGTAGATTGATAAACAAACACGTTTTCTTTGAAATCAAATTTAAAAAGTACATAATGTCAGAAGCATTAAAACGTACTTACATCTGGTAATAAGGCATATTCCCTATTGCTGTAGAAACACTTCCATCAAAAGTGTAAAACACGCAGGTATAGGTGTCATGCCAGGACAAGAACAGTCTGTATTGTACTAATAGTTCGTGCTGATATGAATTGTAAGACATATCTCATAAACAAGTGTATAAGCTTGATGTAGTCTTAACAGTTTCACTTTATCATCCTTTACAGGTTTAACTTGTCTTGTTTTATGCTAAATATTTCTGACCATGTAAAACACTTTAAAACGTGATGAATCGGTTGTAATGTATTTGGAGGCTGCGGTAATTTCTCCAGGAAAGTCAATAGTACATTAGTGCAGTTATTAAAATTATTTGAAATAGCATCGGGCCCAAGACCTGGTTTTCTCAGTTAATTATTTATTAGGGTGTGACTTTAAATATCAATTACCTTGCACAGATCGAGGAAGTTACCTGATCAATCATCAATACATTATTAGCACTATCTTGTGGCTTTTTATACATACATTAATGCGTGGTATCTAAACAGTTTTTTAATTATCTTTTTGTTCAAACCAAAATGAATCTGATTAGAAAATATTGTTTCAACATTAGCATCTATAAGAACTTTTCAAAGTTTTGATAATTAGTGTCGAAATTAAAAAGGCATGGATTTTTCAAATATAATTATTATTTTCATATCATATTAATATGTAGCTTTGGAAAAGACATTTTCTTCAAAATTCTCAAGTCCATCTTGCAAATATGTTGGCGTTATTTTCCAATAAAAATGAAATTCTTATTTATGAACATGCTCCATTCAATAAATATATCAAGTTCATATTAAGTCATACATATTATTTAAACACAATACGACATCTGCGTAGAAGACAGTTTTTATATTTTAACAACACAAGCTTTCTTAAAATTCAATACAAACTGTGACGAAAGTGAAGAAAATAAACTACTTACCCTGTGCATTAGCTTTTATAGCTTCGCTAAAGAAATTTTCCATCCTGTGGTCATCAATCAGGAATGTAACATTTATTGATCCTAGTCACCAACTGATTAGTTATTTTATTAATAATATATATGTCCCTAGTTAAAATGAATAAAATAAACTTCGTCAGCATTCTCCATTGTAAACGCAGGCATGCAACTGATGCAAAACATGCCACTCGTCTATTTATATCACTTTGCATGATCAGACCATTTCTCGAGATTCCAAATTGTTTAGATATTCCAAGATGTTACAAAACACAAACTATATACCGACAAAACACAAACTATATCCCGATGTTTATGATATCGTCTTCCAAAGTTTCTTCACTATAATACGTCTAATATATGGAATCAGGTCAGAATTAGTACTTCCAGTTCCGTATCGACGAACGTAGTTCTTGTATATTTTTAGAACATCTTTTCCTCTCTCATTTTGGTGGTTATAGAAGGGTTATATTAAACATTTTGGTATGGATTTAAAGGTAATTGTTTATTCTCGGCCACAGTGCACAGTGAGCAATAATGAGCTGTTCATGATCCGGAAGTGAAATCTCAGTTCTGTTTACAAGCTGCTCTGTTGACAGTCCGGCCTCTCAAAAACATGCAGGTCAACCTTTGATAAGAACTTCAACGTGAAGTCATCGTTGAAGGTATTTTAGATTAACATATGATTTGTATTGATTGTCATACACTGGAAAGTTCAGTTTTGAGACAGAAATGTAGAGAACATATATTATAAGTAATGGTGTTATATGTCCTGTCAGTGCCATATTGGAATAAAGTTTAAATTGAAATAAAATCTTTATTTTTAATGACAGACAAGTGAAATTTGAATATGGTGTGTATATTGACTTTAAAAATAAAAGAAAATTAAATATTAAAAAAATAATTTTCATTTTAAACCTCTAAATGAGTATTTATTTTAAAAATACCAACACATTTTTTTAAAAATTCCCCCCCCAAATGCACATATATAATATTTTTGGAATGATATTCAATGATATCAGCATGTATATCTTTCTACACCATATACAGACTCCAATATTGGATATTTGTCACATTTTGTCAGAGAAAATATCTTTGTAATTCAAAATGAGACCTTCATTTAAAATACACGAAGACAAAATTATATTTTGTATTGGTCATTCAAACTATTTATTATGGGTCGAAGCAGTTAATTTGTGTTTATGATGGGGTCACTTCCTGAGTAACACATGACTGCTTGTATAGCCTTCAGTAATTGTTTATAAACATAGTTATATGGTATTTAGTGAGAGGACAGAGATAAAAACTGTATACTAGAACCTATTCAAGTTCTCTACTAAATCATTTTAAACTGTCTGAGAATGAAATATAGGTTAAATTAATAAAATATACTTTCCCCAGGTATATTTACGCTTGTATGTAAGCAAACAGCAAAATGATGTAAGGTGAACACAAAATGCATTCTATTTTATTGTTCAGTTTGGTTAAGATATTGACTGGTGTATTGTGGAATTGTGGCCTATATGATTGTAACAAGATAACCGGGTGGGATTTTCGGATTCACAGCAGAACACTTTTGACAATGATATAAATACAATGTTTAATAATGGATGACTTGAATAATAAATTAATTATGACTATGTGCTTGTATATATAATACAAATATTGGATTTAATTAACATAAAAACACACAGACTTGATGAAAAATACAAATAAATTAATTTAGCAGGTAGGAAGACAAGGGATGAATGGTTCACAACGATTTGAAATGAAACGATGGATATAGTTTACTCAGGTAGTAAACGATGTAAAATGTTACTCATGTAGTAAAATGCATTCGTTCACGTAGCAAAATTATGGTGATAAAAAGGGACAGATATACAACTTATCTTTACACTCCCGATAGATATAATGGGTTTTACGAACCCCAAAATTAGCCGACGGCTAAGAAATTACATGTACGGAGATACATTAAGTCATCAGTACACTGTTTCAGCTCCACGGCTGATACAGTTCGGTTTCACAGCTGCTACAGACTCTGGAAATTCGTAACACTTCGAAACACTCCGAACACTCCGAATATTATACCCTCCGGACACTCCGGACATTAGACACTCTGGACACCCAGGACATTAGACACTCCGGACACCCAGGACATTAGACACTCCGGACACAGACACACTGGTCACTCCAGACACAAACACAGACGGTGACAGCTGAAAATATATTCAATACCGTGTACTATACATGACAAGGGCATGATAACGTAATGACGTTATACACGGTAAGTTATATAGATTACATTATCAGCACAATAATTACAAAATGACAGGTTGAAAAAAAACCTAATCCTGCTCGATAAGAATGCTACTATATTAAACAGGTCTAAAAAATTATAGCTTTACATTACTAATATAAATCCCTTGCTAAGTCGCAAACAAGAATATAAATATATGCATTATTCTGCGTAAACCAAGGCTACATAACAAACATTCAAAAATAAACGTGGTAATACAATAATTATAACTTATAGACTAGAAATTAATAAACCTACATACCTCTGCATCTGAAGATGTGCAAGTCCTTGAAGCAGACTGTCGGCTGACAAGACTATTCCATATTGTAAAGAAATGTACGTAATGTGAAGTATTTATACACAGGCATGGTTTGTGCATTGTAGGCATTCGGTTCGTCCGATCGAGAGCACTTCGCACGTGAGGCATGGGATGAACCGAACTCACTATTTCGAAATAAGACACACTATACATAAATCACCCTCGGGCATCATTGTACACAAAAAACGAAACCCGAGTACATGTATTAAATAAAGAAAAGAGTTTAATTTCTTGACGATACCTCACCCCTAAAAAAAGTGGTAACACTTTTAAAGAAATCATAGAATGTGAACATAAACAATTGCTAAAACTTTCAAATTGAATACTGAGCGTAATGATTTGCTAATTACACCCTACTTAAGAAATCAGTACCCACCCTTTCCGATCCTCGAATCTCCTCGATCCGGAAACTATACGGTTGCAAAGACAACACCCAGCGCATCAATCTTGCAATGGTGGCCTTTGCTTTGTTCAAGTATAAGAGCGACTGATGGTCCGTTTGTAAGGTAAACTCCCTCCTGAAAGGGTACGTATGAAATATTCCTATCCCCCATACTAAGCACTCCTTCTCAATCATGGAGTAGTTTTGCTCCTTAGCGAACAATTTCCTACTTGCATAAACAATTGGCAATTTCATCCCCTCTTGCTCCTGTAGCAAAACAGCCCCAATATCCGTATCAGACGCATCAGTCCTCAGCACAAACGTTTTGTTCAATTATGGCAACTTTAAGATTGGTGCACTTACCAGTTTCTGTTTTAAAGCGTTAAATGCTTTTTCCTGACATACACCCCTGTGAATTTGTTCGGTTGCCATTTCCTAGTCAAGTCTGTTAATGGGCTGGCAATAGCCGCAAAATTGGAGACAACTTTCCTGTAAAACCCAATCAAACCTAGGAGAGATCTTAATTATTTTTTCAGTTTCTGGTCTAGATGCATCTCTGATTGCTTCCATTTTATCTGGGTGGGGTTTCAGCTGACCTAGTCCACGTACGAAATGTCCCAAACACTCTAGGTTAAATACCCTATACAACATTTGGTGGGCTAAACTGTAAGATTTGCAGAGTGAAGTCTATCGAACAGATCCCGTAATACCTTAACATGTTCATCCCATGTATTTGTATACACAAATATATCATCTACAATACAGTTGACGTTTTCCATACCGTTTAACAGTTTACGCGTGAGACGAACGCACGACGTACCGGCATTGATTAAACCGAAAGACATAACTTTAAATTTAAAAAGACCTTTGTGAGTCGCGAATGCCGTTAACTCGCGGGAAATACCAGCAATTTGTATCTGCCAATATCCCTTAGTAAGGTCTAATTTGGAAATGGATTTATGACATGTCAACTTCGAAAATAAACTTTCCATGTCTGACATTAGTTCTGCGTCGAACACGGTGATTTTGTTCAGTTGCCGAAAGTCAATGCAAAAACGGTTCGTCAAGGTCTTTCTTTCTAACACAACGGGGGATGAGCATGGAGAACTGGAAGGTTCGATCACATCATGGTCTAACATTTTCAACACTTCTTCGTTGATTGTCTCCCTCGCATTAAAATGTGTTGGATATCCTTTAATTCAACTTGATCTCGTGCTGAAATAATCCAGTACGGCCTGGTTTGTCCTTAAACACGTCAGGGTATTGGGACAATACCTCCAAGATCTCTGTACACTGACGAACTGATAAATCCGGGCATATATTGATCTGGTCAATACCTTCTTTCCCTACGTCAATGGGGTATTCAAGGTGCATTTCCAATTCGTCACACGACCTATCTATCACCGTTACGCATATTACATTCAAGACTCCTTTATCAAAGGTTTGTCAAGGTCTTTCTACGCAGAGTTTAAGCATGTTGGCGTGAAATATCTTAGACTTACCCTCCACGTCAACGTTATAGTCCATTTTCCCTTTCACCTGTTTCACTTCGTGTGGCCCTTTCCATTGGACTAGCAGTCTGTTTTTATTCGTGGTAAGAAGCACCAACACATGATTGCCTACAACAAACGTTTTCCTCCGCGTTCCTTGGTTGTAGTACTTCGCGTACGTACGACTAGATTTCGCGAGTTCGTCTTTCGCCATTCAACATGTACTCTCTTATCTTTCGCGTAAATATACCACGTATTGGTAAGTAGTCTTAACTTATTCGTCCGCGACTTCGTCTGACCACGGTTCGCGTAGAATGCGCATAGGACCACGAACTGTCCTACCGTACAATAGTTCAAATGGGGTGAAGCATAAGAATAAGCTTTCATGTGGAACCTCACTATACGCGAACAGAATTTCGTTCAGATACCTATCCCAATCCTTAGGTCTTTCCGCACACATCAGTCGTAACATTTGCGTCAACGTCCAGTTGAATTTCTCGACCAACCCATTCCACATAGGGTGGTAGGGTGTCGTGCGCAACTGTTTATGGGACAACAACCTACTAATTTCTGCTGAGATCTGAGGTGAATTGCACTTCACAATCCGTAAGAACCTCTTTGGGCACTCCGACCCTGCTGAACATGTCTACGATGGCTTCGGCTACACGTTCAGTTTCAATCGGTTGCAAAGCTATGGCTTCTGGATATCTGGTAGCGTAATCTATCAGCGTCAAGATGTATCGGTTTTTCCGATCTGCTTGTGGAAATATAGGTACCACAATGTCAACGGCCACTCGTTTTAACGCAGTATCTATCAAGGGCATATGACCTAACGGTACTCTAGTTACCCTGCCCTTAGAGACTACGTCGCTATTGACACCAGGCCAAAAATTATCTTAATAACCTATCTACCTGTTTTATTCATTCCTAAATGACCCGCCAAACTCGACTCGTGCGCGACCTTGAGTAAATGCGACCTGACTTTCTGGGGAACCACTAGTTCAAAGAACTTCCTATCAAGTCTAATGTATTCCCTACTAATTAAACCTTTTCGATTAAGGAATTTATAGGAATCCCGTTCTTACACTTCCTCACGGTACCCTATAAAGCTTTCTCCGTGGTTGCACGTAGACACACGTCACGTTTTTGCTCATTCTGAAATTTTCGCTAGAGATATCAGTAATGGCTTACGGTACTTTTAATTTACGTAAAGGTTTGTTATCTTCCTTTATCTGAGCCCTAGTTTGTACTGCTTGGATGATCGGGAAACGGAAGTCTGACATGGTCGGGAGTCTATATCCTAGTACATTGCTAACACTGGACAACAAATTTTTACAAAAGTCATGTTACTGAAATAAAATTAGTCAATTCTTATCAATTTTTATGTGCTGAACACGAATATGACAGTCAAATTGCAAAATTGGCTCTAGTTTTTTTTGTAATTTGCACGAAATTAATGTTTACATAACGAAATGCATTCCAATAGTAAAAGGTCAACTGTAATAGCCTACCTATAAAAAATCAAGTCATTGACTACATCTTAGATTTCTTCGCCTGTCTCTTGTACAGCTGTTCGGGAGCATCTCTGAGGAGTGTCCAGCAGTAGTCAGCCAGCATTGTAGTGGACCATTTTCCCTGGTATCTTTGTTCCATTGTTGCGATATCTTGATGAAAACGTTCGCCGTGTTCATCACTAACAATACCACAGTTGCTAGGAAAGAAATCCAAATGGGAATGAAGGAAGTGAATCTTTAGAGACATATTGCAGCCAAGTTTCTTATACTTCATCAACATGTCTTCTACTAGTTCCTTATAGTTTTCTGCCCTAACGTTTCCGAGGAAGTTTGTAGAAACTAGGCGAAAAGCATTCCATGCTTGTTTCGCGTCACCTTCCAGCAAGTTGTTGAACCGGTCATCTTTGAAAAGCTCTCGAATCTGAGGACCCACAAAAACTCCCTCTTTAATCTTTGCTTCGCTGAGTCGAGGGAATTTTTCATGCAGGTATCGGAATGCTGGCAAAGTCCGGTCAATGGCTTTCACGAAGTTCTTCATCAAACCTAGTTTGATGTGAAGGGGTGGTAGCAAGATTTTCTGAGCCTCAACCAGAGCTGGGTGTTGGATATTCTTCTCTCCAATGGCTACATTCTGCCTGTGAGTCCATTCCTTCCTCATGTAGTGCATTTCCCTTGCTCGGCTATCCCACTCGCATAAGAAACACATGTATTTTGTATATCCTTGCTGCAGTCCCATTAAAAGGGCAACTACCTTCAAATCACCACAGAGGTGCCAGCTGTACTTGTTATACTCAATGGAATTCAGTAGCTGCCTTAAGTTATCGTATGTCTCTTTCATGTGGACAGCATACGCTACTGGAATAGATAGAAGAATGTTTCCATTGTGCAAAAGCACAGCCTTGAGACTCAGTTTCGAAGAGTCCATAAATAGTCTCCATTCTTGTGGGTCATGAGTGATTTTTAAAGCATTCATGAGGCCCTCAATATCGGAACAGAATATCAGATTACTTTCCTTTCTGAAGAAAGGCTCCAATTGCTGGTGGCGCTTTCGATATGCAGTAATTGTGACATCTTCTTCTAGAAGATTCCATTGTTGGAGTCTTGATCCTAGCAATTCTGCCTTGTTCTTTGATAAGTCCAAATCACGAATCAGGTCATTTAGTTCTTCCTGTGTTATTCTGTGTGGGGTTGATGATGCACCACAGTGAAAATCTGGATCACTGCATGCTGATGGACCAGGAGAAGAACAGGTCGACTCACCTTTGTCTTCGTCAGATGAATCAAGAGAATATTCTGCTGGAGGTTCTGGAATAGGAAGTCCCTCACCATGTGGAACTGGTCTCAATGCAGACAGAATGTTTGGGTAGACTATTCTCGACTTCTTTCGCTTCGTTATTCCGCCGGAAAGAGGAGGAACCAAGCAGAAGTAACAGTCATTTAGGTGGTTGCTTGGCTCTCTCCACACCATTGGGACTGCAAACGGCATTGATGACCTTTTGCAATTCAACCACTGTGAAAGCTGTGTTGTACATGTAGCACAGCATATATGCGGAGCCCAAGGCTTGTCTTGGTCACCAACCTTGCATCCGAAGTAAAGATGATATGCCTTCTTCACTTGAGAATTGATACTTTTCTTCTGGTTGGCAAATGTCACTTCCCCACAAATATAGCAAAAATTGTCCGCGGTATTAACACACTTTCGAGGCATTACTGTTCTTTATTGTACGTAAATGGATAAAATAATAAGTTTTATGTAACAGTAGCTTGAACTGTCTCGCACAACGTCTAAAATATTTTAAATGCTGAACCTATCTGATTGGGCTTTATATAGTACACTGCTTACGTCAGCTTCAGCAGCCGCCTGGCATTAGTATAATAGGCCTACACATGTATAGTACACTGCTGACGTCAACTTACTTCAGCAGCCGCATGGCATTAGTATTGCATTGCATCAGAAAATGATGCAATCAACTGTGGATGATGTGAGCATGATGGTATTATGCAATGTTACATCATTATTCCGGATGTTGCTGCAGTCCTACTGGAGAAATTTACACAGTGAAACATAGAAAATGAGGTATATGAATATCTTCAAAACGAGAGCCAATACAAATTTTTCACGGTTATATTCGTGTTCGGCACACCAAAATACTACAGATTAGGGCCTTTTCAAGTCAGTAATGATTTCACTGTTGACCAGTGTAATCGTAAGTTCATAGATCGGGTTGGCTATGCACAACGCTTCCACGGTTACGGTCAAGAATGATGTTTCGATAAATATTCCTGCAACATAAACGTGGTCAATTGTCTGGTCTAGTAGGATACAAGGCGATTTAAACCCAAGCAATTGAACATCGCGGACTAGGCTCCGTTTCACGACTACAGTAGTGCACCCTGTGTCTCGTAAAACAGTCACTTCCTGTTTGTTGACAGTGCCATTTGCCGTCGGTACCCGTGCCTCGGGGAAAATACACGTGCCGATCGATTGGATCGCATCGCGACCGATTACTGCACACACCACTGGCTCGTACACCGCTTCCCGCTTAACTTTCTGGGAAACATCGAGTTCTCTATCTACCGACATTCTGCGTTCAATGGCTACTGCAATTCTTATGACTGGTTCCTTCCGCTTAGGACAATTGGGGGAGATATGACCCCACTCCTTGCAAGTGAAACACTGCTTGTCCTTATGCTTTCAATGGTTATCCCTACCAGGTTGTCCAGGTTCCCGGGGTTTCTGTGTTCTGTTTACATGCTGCTTTGTTGACAGTCCAGCCTCTCACAAAAAATCTTCACCTCAACCTTTGACAAGAACTTCACCGTGAAGTCATCTGTGAAGGTATTTTAGATTAGCATATGATTTGTATTGATTGGCACACAGTGGAAAGGTCAGTTTCGATACACAAATGCAGAGAACATATAGTGAAATGAATTGTGTTATATGTCCATATAGGTAAATATGTGGTGAAAGCAGACCACACTCTTCACGAACCTAAGCGGCTAGAGATTTGGGAAGCTTGAAAGAGTTTCTTCCCCTGACATTTCATGCTTGTTGCGGTTTTTGGTTGGAAGGAGGCGGGAGGGACGCTGTGATCTCCCATATTCGTTGACATATCGTCTTATTAATTATTGCATGAATTGTATTCACTACTCAGAGGAGGGAGGATTTATATGTATATTACAAAGAGGATAGGTAAGCTGACCTTTTTGCAATGACTGGGGGTTAGTGTCCTCATGTAAAGCAGCACAAGTATTGTATGAGCATTCACACATCTTAAATTAAATATGAATTGTTGTTTTAAATATAATACTAATTTTGTTTTTGTTTAAATCTCCAATGCCGCTTTACGTGGAAAAAAGTCGTATATTCGAAATCATTTGAATGATATTGAATCTTGAGAGTTATTGATCATTAAAACCAGATAATATGGATGTTAATTGATACTATGAATCAGGTAATTTTCCCTCGAACTGAGAAATCCGGCCAATTTTCGCGTGAGCGAATTAATCCTATACTGATTGGCGACATCCTTGGGTCAACTGATTTCAGTCGATGTTGGAATCACGAGCGACTTCGGTGACTGAATTAAGTGATGGCACCTCTTAATGCTAAGTTGAATATCTGAAAGTCGTTTAAACCTAACATCTTTAATTATTCAAAAAATGATGTATGTCAGATAGCTTTTTTAACAAATTATTCCCTTTCTTCTTAACTTTAGATTGTTTGGAATAATGGTGACAAATATGAAAAACGGTGGCACTGGGGCTTTAAATGTCTTCAAGAAATTTCGAGACGAAAATGATCGATCATTATGGATATTTGAAAATTTGGCAAGGTACTAAACTAGGTCAAGAAACGAGCACGTCGAGTCTAATCGTCACAATAAAGGGTAACGCAAATTTGTTTATGAACATCTGTAGCTTTCACTGGAACATCAGAAAGCACGACTTTAAATCCGAATTGTACTTGATCACACCTTTAAGTTGATCTCGTCCAAAAATGTTACGTAATTTAATACAGAGTTTGCCGTATTTACTTCTCGGGGCGTGTAAATAATGGCATTCTAAAGGAATATCGATGTATGAGGTTCCAAATAAAGTGAATAAATGCTATTTAAGGGTATGTAATATGAAATTCTAAAATAATATATATTCGTTACTGAAATAATTTGCGTTGAAAACCTACATGACCTGTACTACTTTAGCTATAGTAAATGTCATATAGGTCATGTATGCGTTAAGTACCGATTATTGCACATGGACACCCGCATATAAAGGCAAAGGAGGTGGCTGACTACTAGATTTTTGACACCACCCATCACCACCCGAAAATAATTCTACGGGCGCCCATGCTTTTGCAGTAGTTAACGGGAGTCGTTTCTAATATAATTTGATTGCACATAACATGAAATGGTGACTAATCACTTCATTTATATCTCAATAAATCCATTTTCTTTTGGAAGGTGATTATTTACATTTCCAAGCTAACAAAAACGACAAAAACTAATAAAAACGTACTTGGACATTATTGGAACCAGTCAGCATGAAAGTGTGTTCCAGACTGAATGTCACGCGCTGTGAGGTCACAATAAAATCTACGCATAGAAAGCCGCACTACCGTATATTGTGGCGACTAGGCCCGGAGGGCCCTTGTCTTGACTTATTTAGTAACTGGCCAATATTGTAAAAGTCCATAGCGATTAAAATTTATGTCAAATAATTTCTTGGTGACAATTAAGGTGCAAAACATTCAATAATCAGGGGTGAACAGACTTTAGTTTAACTTTAACTAATGTTAATAATACATTTCAGAACAACAATTAACATTTAATTTGAAATGTATACATACGCCTATATGACCACATCAATATGCACTTTAGAAAGTGTGGAAAGAGTATACTTTACAACCCTTCGTGCATGTAGTTGATTCATGCAACGTGTTTCTCGCGACCTCTCGGGCTTGTTTTGAGATTCTGAAATTATCAGCTGGGTCAATAGCGTTCGCTGATAGTGACAGTAAGTTCCGGTTAAGAAATTTTCAATGAAATGAAATTTAAATAAGTACTGCAATTCAAATCACGGCAAAAACAATGAAAATGTGCAATTTTAATTAATGCCATATTTGTGGCTCTGGAGTCAGCGCTAGCTCTTCTGTTCAGGGCAGCTGTTTGAATGTTGGTTCTTTTCTGTTGTGGGTTTCAGCACAAATAGGTTATACATGACGGACGTTATACCTGTTGGAGGAAGGGCCCTGGATAACCTCTGTAAAACTACCTGACTCACAGGAAGCTACAGGCAAGCTTTCTCACAAACCCACAAATGTTCGAGCCCGAGACTCTAATTCACGCGGACAGAGGTGAGATGGCAGTGATTGGTAAAGGCGAGCGCTTTATACTATGTTACTTTTATTTAACTTTGTATTATGTATCAGCGAGAAACCCACAACAGATATTTCTGAGACTCAGTATAAACTCTCGGTTATTTTAACTTACACCACTAATATCATGTTAAAAAGATAAATCCAGTGGAAATCTATACAGTACGTAACCTTTACTTGAAATTGTTTTAATAGTCTATGAGGAAAAGCAGAATCGTTATTATGAAATAGCATGAAAAGAAATATTTTAAACATTCACTGCATCTTTAAACATGGCACTTTTATCCCAAAACTTGAAGAAACAAAATTTAAAAAATGCATCATACTTGTGCAAATAATTTGTCATCCTTATTCATAATTATTCTGTTGCAGTTAATAGTGGTTTGAAAGAAATGAAATATATTACAAAACCGAACATGAATAATAAAGGGAGATCATGAACAATCGCTGTCTGCACTTTGACCCAATTTTCACGTTCCAATATTACTTCACATGACATTTATTTCAGGGGCACGTGCCATGTAGGTACTTACTATCCGAAACAAAAAAAATATTTTGACACGCTCGGAAAAGCGATACGTTGCAAGTAATGTTGAGAATGCATAAATATGTCAACGATGAATCTATTAAGACGATATAGTCACTATAGTGATTTCTCTTAATATTATAATGTAAGCGTTACAAATCGCATTGGGTGCAAGAAAGATTGGAAGGTCGAGGATACTAAGACTGGGCCTTGTACATCTGTCTCTGATGCTAAGAACCATTAGTAATTCACAATTCAGTACAGGCTGGTGCAAGCTAGTACTCTACGTGTGAAGAAATGGCTAAAAGGTAAGGTAATAGTGATGTCAATAGTACAGTATATTGGGGGTTCTGGCTCACCTTTTTCAAGCTCATGTCTTATATAGATGAGGTTTCTGGGTCATTTAAGGTCCACTGAAAATCGTGCTTGGTTTTCCTGCGCGTCGTATTAGATATATGCATGTAGTATAGCGAAGATGGATCTGCCATGTTGGCTTTGGATGAGTGACATATTTCGTTTTAGTGATGATGTTCGCAATAGTATTCCAATAGTGAAATTAAGTGAAGAGGAGCTTGCTGCTGTGGTGAAGCGTGCGGATGAGGCTATGAAGCTATAAGGACCTGAGCTACGTTCTGAGATAATTTATTATGAGGAGAGCGATGACGATTAGGAGAAAAAGGAGTGGATGATGATATTGTATTATAGTCATCAGCCGGTGCAACGGTATAATCAGCAATAGGCTGAAGCATTTAAATTTGTCAGCGCTAGAGCGAAATCGAATTTATCAACTGCTTAATAGGGTGACTCGGCATTCAAGTCCGGATTTAGAAATTTAGAAAATTTGACTATTTGTTTAAGCGCATAGTTGAACTTATTTCATTTCATGAGCGCGCTGCGAAGTGTGAGCCAGCATTAGGAAAGAGAGTGTGTGAGGTGTATGATAAGATTATTTTAGAAGCTTTAGGGATCTTGTTAGAATATCCAAACCATTTGACGAGGGAGTTTTTCCTTTAGTGGAGATCACCTTTTCGACTCTGAACACGTTTTGCTTTGTTTTCTATGATTCCCGTTTGTAAAAGATCCATAGAAGGGCTCTCCAGATAAATCTATAAGCGTGTAGGTGACTGGAACCGGTTTTGAGTGGCATCGAAGACAAAACTCTATTAAGTCCTATATGTTGTGCATCTTTTTTCGAAGGTGTTATGTTTTATTCTTCTTACGTGGTCACCTACTTTGAACTGACTTGTTGTTTTTTGTCCTGAAAATCCTGTTGATTTATTGAGTATGCTTCCGTGGGAGTCATTTTAATGCTGCGGTGCCATTTGTGATTGTATTGCTCAACGATTCCTGGCAAAAACTCTAAGTATCGTCTGCTCTTATCGGTGGCAAATCTCTTATACGTGTGATTGATTAGATCGTTCTACGACGGCCGCTTTGATCTGATTGTGTGTACTGTACAAGACAACACTATTGTTTGAAGCCAATCTGAGACGGTCTTGTTATAAAATTCGCTACCGTGATCTGCCCTTATTTTATTGGGCTTTAGTGCAGCTACGATTGTTTCAAACACTTCAACGATATAAGTTCTTTTTCTGTTTTTCAAACGAACTACTCATGCACATTTGCTGAACACATCAATGACCGTCATGGGATATTTGAAATGATCGTTGTACGCGCTCTAATCTCTCATATCGGCGAGATCTGCCGACTATATATAACCTGCTGCGACAGCTACGAATCTTTGTCATGGATAATACTTGCGTGAAGGTTATGCAGTTCTTCTGCGAGAACTGTTACGTACAAATTGATCGGTCTACACGATCTCTGAAATTTCTAGGTATGAATTCTTTTAAATCCCTCAACATGACTTGATCGCATCCCATTTTGTCCTCGTAATGATCTCTGTAACATATCTCTTGTTGCATCGCAGTGGCAAGTACACTGTTGTAGGGTTCTTGACCAAGCAGCGCCTGTTCTTTCTCATCCAGTTGTTGTTCTAACGGATTCCAATGTCCTGCTTATTTATATACTGGCAACGTCCATACGCCACGAGGTCTTGAAAGTTTTCCGATCTGCTCACTGACATCCATGGAGCCACAAAGAATGTGTCTCTCTCCACAGCATTTACAGTCTCCCACGCATATATTGTTTCCACGCGAAGATCTTCGCAGCTATTGTCGATGTCACAGTGCCTAAAATGATACATTTTTTTATACAGATCAATGATATTAAGTCACCACCGCACATAATTATGTTGTCAACGTCGCCGGCAGTATAGCTGCATACATTTTTTTTGTCTACATTTTAGTTGTCTCCGATGCTGACTGTGTGACCTTAAATGTGACAATGTATACTTCTTTGGAACCCGATCCTGCACACCTCGATTTGATAATGAGGCGATTCCTCGTGACTACCACGGTGGTGTCGATATTCACGGTTCTGGTTTTGCACTTTAAGACACCACGATCTCATGTTCGTCATTATATGTTATAGTTTACACTTTTTTGGCATCTACGTTGTTGCTTTGAAAGTTGTAAGATAACTTCGATGGGTGATATTTCTACGTACTTACGACGGATGTAATTGATGCAGTACTATCCACACGTGTTATCGTTAACGTCTTGAGTTTGTAACGAGTTGTACACTGCTCCTTTATGCGGCTGTTGAATGTATTGCGTGACTTTGTCGTGAGGAGGAAAAGCCAACGAACCAAAATACTTTACGTCGCTGTAAAGTGGATCCTTTACCACGGCGACCCAAATGAGTGTCATGTCCATCGTAATACTTTTGCAGGTTAATCGCGCAACTCTCGTCTGGCATGATTTATCGAGGATACTCATCATTAGAAAATACACCTCTGAAATTTCCAACGTTATGTGTCAATTCTGTTTCGATGTCGATGTTAGACTGCGGAGGAAACGGTGTTGTGGATAAGTTCGTTCGAGTTGTCTCCAGCCAGGCTCCCGCATGAGTCATAAAATCAGGAAACCGCGTTAAAACCTTTTATATCGTTCCTTTGTTGCAAAGTCCTTTACCCCGAATGGTTCCAGGAAGTTGGAGTCCTTTTCCGATGCCGAGCAATCCTGGCAGTAACATTCCAGTGATGCATGCTAACAGGGGAGCGATGAATCCTCCTTGTTTGGATAAATATGACACCGACAACTTAAGAACAACTCCTTTTCGTGCAGCGGCATGTTGAGCTACTGATGTGGTTTGACGATGAATCAGCATGAGCCTGTAAGTACGTCTGATCGATATGGGTCTTTTGTGTGTGGCCGACACACCAATACTTTTCTTTTTCTGTAATGACAGCATTAAAGCTACTAGCACGTACGAGATTATTATATTAAATGCTATTATTTTTTTATTTTTCTTTCGACGGGTTTATTTCGATAGCCACTTGTCGATTTCACGATCGCAATTTCTTCTACGGGCAACACCATGTATCATCACCGCTTCGTGCGTAGCTCCCGTAATGGTCCCCGTTTCTGGCGAAAGTCGAGCAAGAACGGACTCAAACAGCTCCGGCGCCATGGTCTTCACGAATAGAATGATCGCACAATTCCATTGCCCTCGATTATGCCACCCTAGAGCGTGGTTCACCGGTGTTTGGACGATTTTGCTTCGACATTGTCTATACAATGATATTCATTGTTCCATTAAGCATGTCCGGCGTCATGAATCGGTCCGAGGTCACCAGTGCGTAACAAACGTAATCGCCGCCTGGATCGCAAATAGTCCATCGGATTTCGATATCGGCTTTTGAATCTTTGAGGCGCTCTGAATGTTTGGAGACATCGAAATGGAAAATAGGATACAAGTTGTTGAATTAGTCTATCGATATCTGCGTGCCCGTGTCCACGTCCTGGTACTTCTGTATGGCTTCCATCAACATCATGTACGCGTGATAATAATTTCTTGTGTTGACTCTGGTCTAACTGCAACGGATGATTATATCGCACCGTAGCAGTGACCGCATGTGAAACGAACAACAGCGTGCTATCGGTGAGAGCCATTATTCAAGTGCACAGTGATCAGCTGATCACGATGACTGCAATATACGCTTTAAATATACAAATATTGTTCCGGGGATCGCGTATAAATTACGAAGGTACTATGGACATTTTATCATGCCAACACTCAGTCATCTTCGCATCAGACAACTGGTCACTGACGTAAGAACGAAAACCAAATGCATCCCCAAAGATTTTGAAAAGTGTGCATCATTCTCGATTGATCTTTCCGATTCATCCATACCGCTCAGTTCATGCCGAAACCGCTGAAAAGCTCGCTGAAAACTGCCCTGCATTCACTCATCTGGAAAAGGAATTCGGCGACAAGGCAAATTGTCTTAAGTAGAATGGAATTTATCCCTATGAATGCACAGATGCATGGTCACCATTAGATGAAACATCGCTGACACCCATTACGCATTCTGTTTGCATGTACATCTGTAATGAGTCATCGATGATGAGTAGCAGCGAGCAAACAATATATGGATCACGTTGGATGTCATCCGCTTAGAGATTATCATGATATTTATCTCAGAATGATGTGACTCTGCTAGCAAAGATGCTAGATAATTTCAGACAGAGGTGCACGGACCATTACTAGCTTATTCCGCTCTGGTATTTCTCCTCTTCGGGACTCTCATAGGACGGACTTCTCAAGCAACAATCCGGAATTGTCTTAGAATTATTTACACATCCAGACATGTTCATGTTCATAGACAAGACGGTATGAGGTGCAGTCTCCTTCATCATTTATCTCAACATTAACTATCTATTTGAATGGGCTATGTCATAATAGCTTCCCACGGAAGGTTTTCACTGGATCGCTGTATAATTGTTTTGTACAAGAACGATAGGCTGGTTATAGCGACGGTGTTGGATATTTTGTCGAGGTCGATCTAGTTTATTCATAACATCTCCACGACGGTCACAACGGTTATCCATTTCGTGCCGAACGAATTATAGTGACCAAGGAAATGCTGACCGGGGAGAAGCCCGAGAAAAAAATGTAAGCTTGTTCTAGGAGACGTCACTTTGAACAAATCGTGTTCCAAATCTCATGAACAAAACCAAGTACAAACTACATCATCAACTATCAGCTGCACAAACTGACTCTCCAGCATGCACTCGGGCTTGACAAAGTTCATCGGACGCACAATTTTCAACAATCACCTTTGATGAAACCCTACATCGACTTTAACGGGAAACAACGCACCAAAGCCACTTTCAAACTCATGAACAATAACTTGTTCAGAAAAAACATGGAAAACATTCGACACCGCAAGACAATCGAACTCGATAACAATGTTAAACGACGGGAAACACTTATCGCCGATGATGCTTTTCTCCGCATGAAAATATTCCATAAAGATCTGGTGGCCATCGGATACAGGAAAACTAATATCAGGCTCTGCTCGATCTCGCCAAGATACGCATGCTCGAGTTTCACCACGACTTCATCAAAAAGAAATACGGAGACAAAGCCACGTTGCTCTTGACCGACACAGACTCGCTCCTGTATGAAATTCACACCGATGATGTCTACCAAGACATGTACGAAAATAAACAACTTTCCGATATCAGCAATTATTCCACACACAGCGCAATCCTCTGCGACGAGAACAAAAAGTGCTGGGACAGTTCAAACACTGAACTCATGAGATACCAATCAGGGAGTTCATCGGACTTCTATCTAAAATGTACTGCATCTCTCTTGAAGATAGCACCGTCATAAAAAAGCCAAAGGAGTAAAACAAAAACCGTCGTCAGAAGCATCACCGTCATCGACTACTGCGGACATGCACTGCATGGACACCTACAGTCCTGCGCCATGAGACGATTTCTGTCACTACGACATTGCATCTCCACACTACTCGTTAACAAAAACAGCTATGCCCATTCGACGATAAACGATACTCCACCTATATCATACACGCACTCGTCAACGACATAAAAACACATTTACATAATATGGAAATTCAAGCACGATATTCAGTGGACCATAAGCGAGCCAGAACCCCAATCTCTATGAGACAAAACCCCATTTTTCTCTGGGTGAGCCAGAACCCTATCTCGATGAGCTTGAACAAATGTGAGCCAGAAACTATAGTTTACTGTGATACTGATTATTTTCAATTAAGTATCTCGCAATGTTTACCAGTGACCGATTGACATAAATAAATTAAATTAAAAGAAATTCCATACATTTTTTCCACATGCTTTTATGCAGTGTACAACAATATGGAGTCTAAATGTAGCGAAAATAAAAGCCACTGACACTTATAATTAATTAGTCCATTTGGTGGCAAGGAGAAGTGGATTTTTTATAAAACTTGGAGATAATGAACAAAAGCTGTTTTTGTACACCTGATGAATGCATATAAAATGGACTTTTGTAAGCCTAGAACAATCTTAACAGCAGTTCCAAAAACATCTATAGAGATTCATGTATTGGCCATTATCAACATCTTATCATGAATGAAATTACACAATTTTACATGTAATTTGGTAATAACAAAACAACACAATTTTCAGTAAAAATAATTCATAAAGATCTCTAAATTGAACAGCGTACCATATTTTCATGTTCTCTGCTCATATGTCTTTCAGTAAATGTTGTACATCTATATATTTACCTATTCCACCACACTTAGTAATTTAGTTGCCTATATTTTATTTATCAATGTGTCGAGTGTAAACCTCTAACCGCTGTATTGTTATCCTTATAATTGGGTCAGGACAAAATGCAGCTAATAGCAATCTTTGGTCAACATTTGCCCTTTTTGTAGACCACCAGCCAAATTAAATCCGACTTTTGCATCCCCATCAACCCATATTTTTGCAAGTGACTAAACTGTACAACGATTAAAGCTAATTTACCAAGTGTTCAAATCCCACATACAAAAACAATATTCATCACTCTCCAAGATACCTAAAATGTCACCAAAATCACTATTAATATGTGTATAACTAATGATACAAATAAGCGTCAAATCTTTCCCCATACGTGACCTATTCGACACATAGTAGAAAACAACTTGGAGTAGTAGGTAAATAGGCATTTTAACTTTCTTGTACCAATTTGGATCTCTTCCAGTTTGCTCTAACTTCTATCCCTCTACAATCACTTGCCTGCCCCTAAGCGACCCATGCATGTTTAGCAATTTTAATTATGTACACACGTTATCCCGACATGGAGGGGGAGTCTAAGACGGATATCACTGCCCAAAAGGGTTTCCCAAAGAAAGGTCAAACTCCAACTTGATACTACTTGTACTTCTTATGGACCTCCTGTTTAGATCGATAACCAGGCCTCTGTGTTTATTCGACTTTTCTTTTTGGGCTGTTTTGTACTTCTACTCGTAACTGTCAGTGATTTTCTTTTTCCGTCAGCACAATTTCAAACTCAGCCGCACTGATCATTTTATCATCGACTGCAACTGTATGCAGCTTACTGACCGTATTAAGATTGCACCATGCCGTCTCAAGAAATTTAAAATCAAGGCACACTCATGAATGCAGTTGAAATTAATTTACTTGCATAACCACAAACACCAGTTATTATCGATATACTTCCGGCAATAATTTCGATTGGTGCACATGTGGTGATTGATGTGGTCGTGATTCTAGTCACACCAAGACCAGTAGTCGTTGCCGAAAATAGCTTATACGACCAAACAAGCGCGCTTGTATTTCACGATTAGCTCGGTTCTTTTGGCAATTTCATCTTGCAGCTGTTTTTCGGTTTAGATTTTTTTTTCACTTCGGTATGACTGAGGTTCAATTACAGTACTTCTAATGCAATCCCGTATTTCGATTATATGGCAAGAAAACCATATCCGGTCTCATCGTCATGAAAATTAGCTATAAGCGCTTTTTAAAAAATTACTCTTTTTTCAATGGCATAATTGTTATTATGATAATACGTTAACCTCGGTAATACTTAAATCTCCGGCGATTATGTGTTCTGGTGGTCTGGCACCTCTTTCAGTAAAAAACACACCGATTGCTCCAGTAGATTTTACATTGTCTTTGTCAAATAACTGTTACATGAACATGTGCATCCCTGTTGAATAAAAGTCGAGACCTTTCTTTTCTCAGCTGAGTCAATGCTGATTTGGAATATTCATTGCCAAAATTATACTGGGGTGGATACATTGGTGAATGCCACTTTGCCATTGTAGAAACATTATGTTGAGGTATTGCATATGCTGGTGAAGTCAATGATTAAGCGTTTTTACTTGTAAATGCGATGATTCCAAGCTGGCCTCGACTTGGTATTGGTACATCATGCTGGTTCCAAATGGTATTTTCCAATTGACCCTTAACAAAGATATGTGACAGACCATACGAGGGTTTGGGAAGACCCTTTCACGCAGATATTCCTCTATTTGTTATCGACTTTAACATTCGCAGCCGGCTGATAAAACACCCCCGTCGGTAAATTCCGCGGTCAGATCGGTTACGCATATAAAAATGATAACATCTGATACTAAACAAAAACAACAAAGGCAGTTAACTGGTCAAATCGTGATATTAGTGGTACATAATTATGACTAACATAACGCTTGCCATTTATCAACATTCCCATTACTTCCAGTTGTTAGTATATCTGATTTAATATATATTTATTTTAATTTAATTTGTTTGTTTGTCAGTTCTTTTTTCTTACATGCTATTGTAATGTACATTTATTCACTGGAGATGATATTGTTTCAGAAAACTGGTTGACCTGAATCATTCTTGTCATAAACACCAGGTGTTGGCCTGGAAGCTGTCCTTGATTTAAAATTAGTAAACAAAGTTCTATTTTATTTTAAAATGATTGGTTGTTGTCAAGGTCATGATGAGACTACGTGGGTTAAGAAGTAAACAGATTTTTTTTTATTTTTATTCTGGGAATAAAATCATTGGTCTAATCAAGACCATATTCTGTGTGCGTGATATAAACACGATCACGTGACCCCCTCGCCCTTCTGATTTCGCAACTTGGGGGAATTTCGAAACTGCGTCTTATAATAAAATATAACCTTTGTTTTAGAGAGAGATCGATCTCAGTTTTTTTTGCTTTTACACTTAGTATCAAGTTGTTTTCTTTGTTGTTGCCAGATATTGAGCTAATTATCTTCAGATCATTTGGATTTCAAAAGGATTTATTCTTTATTCTCTGGAAATATTTTGAGGAGTGCTCACGCAGAAATTTTGGAACGACATTGCTTACAAATTTATTTTGGATTTCCAACACCGGATTGCCTTTATTTGTATTTCTACAACGAATTGAAGATAAGTACAGTACTGAGTATATCATACGTCATTGTCAGCCATCTTGGATTTTCCATCAGGATTCGAACTTGAAATTATTATTATTATTATTATTATTATTATTATTATATATCTATCTATCTATCTATCTATCTATCTATCTATATATATATATATATATATATATATATATATATATATATATATATATATATATATATATATATTAGGAGAATTAGCTGATGTAAGGAACTTTTCTCTATCTTTGGACAGGTATTAAGATGAAAGGAATGTTAATACCAGAATATATAGAATATATAAACTTAGGCGGATTCATATTTATAGACCTAACATCAGTAAAGTGATGAAAAAAATTAAATGTACACAAAAATATAAGTAATTGTAAAGTATGAGGTTCTCAGTGTTTAAGGAACCATCTTTGCTATTAACGATTTAGAACACAACTGTACTTTCAATATGGAACGTTTGATAGCCATCGGTTTACGGGTATGTCTGTAAAATGAATGTCAGTCACGGGACCGGGCTAACTGGAAGAACACCAATATGGCAGTCCCCATAACATGGCATCGTCCTGTTTGTCATATGCGTAGTATGCATGTCCCAATATATATGAAAACATGTGTTGCTTGTTGCATCGTGCTTAGTCTTCATGAAACAAGATAATTACATTGCAATTGCTCTGTACTGTCTCTATCCCTTGATATGTTGCGCGTAAAAAAATGCAATATCACATTTCCTAGTTTAGCTTATATTAATGCCATTTACTCAGTAATGTTTGCACCTGAATATTCAAATGTTTATCATTTATAGTTAATAACTTAAAACGTTTCACTTTATACGTACTGTTCGCTATATTTGGTGATAACACACCCACTTATCATGCTAAGCATATTGGTATAAAAGCAAATCATAAGTAATGTGTCTGCCAAACAAATGTAAAGTCCTGTATTATATATTGATTCTCATTTTCCATGTAGAAGAGTTACATAGTATGACATGATGTTACTTATCCCATATTGCCCATGTAATGTTTAATAAGTGCTGTTATGAATAAAACACAAATCATAGTTAAAACAATAGTTAAAACATTCGTATTATTCCCTACAATAGTTTGAGAGTCAAGCACAAATATGACAAGAGAAGTTGAAACAGCTAAATTACATTTACATACACATTAAATTAAGCAAAGCTTAGTACTTCATACAACTGTTTTTGAAAAGAGACATTAAGTATAATTGGTACTTGAAGGGAACGAGCTATGCCATTAACTAATTGGAAAAAAGTTGGTTATACGTATGAAAACACCAACTGAGCAATCCCAGGGACGGAGATTATGCGTATGGAGCAATACAACTAGATGTGTTTGTTGCATTATGTAAGGGCTGTAGCTTCAATCAGACTTAAAAGAAATTGAGTATATTTGCAACATGTGAGATGATGTTAATTCGTATCTAAATCATATTTTGTATTGTTGTGTGATTTTTTTCAAGAAATGTTAGACATTATTTAAAATGTATATATTGTGACTGGGTACCTCTCACCAAAGTCTATCCTTGTGAAATGGACACTCTTACGTTGCTCCCTATGATATTGTGTGACACACGTGCTTAGACGGAATATAAAGTATATTTCTTTCACCAAACGTTAACACTGAAGTCTATGGAAAAACAATTAGTTGCATGATACCATCGGCCAAACGTAGGTATGCACCTTGATCAATGGCAGTAGCTTAAACGCAAACAACGCTTCAATAAAGGAAATCGATTTTCTCTTTTTGGTTAATTTTACCCAACACGCAAATGAAACATTATATTAGGCCAGTGCAAACAAAAAAATTAACTACTCTCTATTTTAACATGGGGACGAAAAAAAAAATTCAAAGACATTCTAACAAATTAATTGTGAAATGGAGATAACTCAAGCCGTTTAGACTCATACAGTGGCGAGTCATTACAGAGTTGTGCCCCTTAAAAATGTACACTCGGGCCTGTGTTGGTTTTTCATTCGAAAATGACATCAACGTCTTTGTTAAACATTTATTAAAGCATCTAATGATATATTGTATATAATAAAACGGGATAAACATTGCCGCAAATACCTTAAAATAGAAGGCCTTCCTTCCTCTCAGATAAATGATATCACAATACAACGAATTGGTGTTTTAGACCAATTAGTGCAATAAATGTATGCAATATAATCAATACATGATGAATAAAATAGCAACCGTGATTTAACTTATATCATTCATACACACATGATGCTTACTTTTTATTTTCAGTCCTCGCGCTTTCACATGAGACTTTATGAGTGCTTAAAACTCGACTTCATCATGATGTTTAAAATAACTTGAACGATATATATATATATATATATATATATATATATATATATATATATATATATATATATATATATATATATATATATATTAAAGATGACATGGCATTTATATCAAATTGTGATATAAGCATTCTCTCGACCGTGTGCTACTGATTCTAAAACAATGATCAATATCCACAGAATGATTAGTGACGTATGAAAATAACGATATAAAAGTGTTAAGAATCCCCGTTTTCTAAATTAATTTAATATGGTGCACACTTTCATCGCAATCCTTTCTGCTCTATTTTCTCCCTTCTCCTCTCGTGCATAACGAAATAAACTACGCAGAAATCAGGAGTGAGAGAGAATTTTTGGGGGGTTGGATGAAAACCTTGAAATTGAACTTACACCAAATAACCTTCAAGAATTTGATTCGTCGTAACAGTATGTGTGCACTTTCTTTGAGATTTGTCTACAGTGTTTAAGTAATCAATGATACAATGTTGTAAACCCTGTCGACATAAAAAGGTTAATTTTTCGGGTACGTAGAGAGAGCAAGCGAGAGAGAGAGTGAGAGAGAGAGAGTTTTAAAATCAAACCGACCGAAGGAAAGACAGTTTTATGATCGGTAGGACTGTCATTAAAGCAGAATAATGACTTAGATCAACTGTAAATATATTAAAATATTTATGTTACCTCTTTTTGGTTCGTTAATTGGCTTAGTTTCTATTCTACATTAATTTAAATGCGCCAGAAGAACGTGAATGGATTAGCGTTCATATGAATGGCTTATCTAACCAAGTGTAGCTAGTGCTCTATTTTATTCATTAAAACCATCTTTCATGTTTATATCATAAATGTGCATTACATTGATTTAAAAAAAAAAACAAACAATCAACTTATTTGTATGAAGGGTGATTGTGAATAGCCAAAAAAGTTGTTGTTGTTGAGTTGAATTAAAGTGGTGTGCGCTGGCATTGAGCATGTACCACTGGTTTGTGATGCCACAGGCATCTTTTTGATTACTCCTGGGGGAAGAAATGGAGCCACTTCCTTCCAGGCATTTATGTGTTCACAGAATACTTATTGATTGGGCCGAGCCAAAAAAAGCATAGATCTACACAGCTGCCTGTACTAAATCTTAACACCGTTCAAAGGGCAAATTATATGTATTTGTATGTGATATAAATAAAATATATGTATGTGGGAAGATCATATATCTTATAATTTTATATATCCTTGTTTTAATTAGGTAGAAGTAGATATTTTATTATTTTATGTAGTTAATGTGTATTACTCAGTGAAATAAAGTCATCAGTTGCAATTATTGTTTTATTTTCATTTTACACATATTTAGCCACTTAGGTAACCTTGAACCAGGATTACCTGAAAGAGTTTTGTTCAATGAGTAATGAAGCTACCCTGACTACTGTTCATGCTGGGTTGTTCTATTGTATGACAAGTGGTAAACAACTTTCTGATTGGTTAGTTTGCTACTTGTCTGTATAAACAACATACTATGAGCAACATATTATTGGTGGTCATCCCATTGGAGCTTCTGAATGGTGCTGGTCACGGCATTGCATTAAGAAAATGCTTGATGATTCGTTTGCTTGAAGGAAAATATGAATTGGCTTTGGTTCCATGTGGTAAGGTAAATAGATTTATAAGATGGTTAATGTAACATTTTATTTTATATGTACTCTGCATATTTCTCTGGAATGCATGTTAATGTATTTTAATACATTTTAATAGGTTATCAACCTGTATATTATATTATGAGCCTATCGTTCTGCCCATACGCTTGTCTGTCTGTCTGCTCTCTACTTTTAAACACTGATTGTTGTTTAGGTTTAGGTGATCCACTATCTCACTAGATGGATAATTAATAAATATATGGTGTTGTAAGTTATTCGTATTGAATGTACTGTAAAGATAATCAATGTACACATACGGAACAATAATGCACTGATGACGATATTATTTATTGTTGCAGTAAATGTATTCATTTTTCGTATTTGTAGGGTGTATGTAACAAAGCAGGAGAAATGTATCAATCTCCACTTATCAACCTCAATGCACAATAAACCCAATAATGAACAAATACTGGACTTGTATCGTCTATTCAGTGAGTAGAAGGCAAGTGCTGTAACATTTGGCGCCCACCGGGAGACTTATTGTGCTGAAGCCGAGGTTGTGCATTTGTGTACGATGAAAGGAGGACTGGACCAAGTGGACTAAACAAGATTAGATGGAGATACGATTCCTTTCAGTATCACGCTGCCAGTGGATGAGAACATGTGGATACTCCAGCCATATAGATTTATAAACACATAGAAGAATATAGATGGAGCTCCGGCTGTGTTTATTTTCTGCTTCATTCATGGAATTCAAGAAATGCTTGCATTTTCATTGAGACTCTGTGGATGATCTGAACATTGTGATTGACAGTGATATTCAACCTATGCTTATACAGATTGATAGTTATGTGTTTTGACTCATTAGGACACTGTATAATTTGTTTGTTCATTTAACCTGGACCAAATTCTTATGAGATGAAGTTGTAAGAATGGTTATCATCAATGCAAATTGAATTAATTTGTATTTATTACAGAAACATCTATGAATATCTGAACTTGCTATATATATACTAAATCTTAATTCCGTTCAAAGGGCAAATTATATGCATTTGTATGTGATATAAATAAAATATATGTATGTAGCAGGAGCATATATTTTTTAATTTTATATATTCATGTTTTAATTAGGTAGATATATAATTTTGGTGCATTTATATATTAAGTCCATCATATAGCAACCCATTGTAACAGATGCTCATATTAATGGAATTTCCTCCCTAATTTTGCTGCCATTCAATTTTTTTCTCCTTAATACATCTTTAGGAATATGTTATTTTGGAAATTTGTTTCATCTTAAAATCTATTTTATACCCGAGTTAGAATACAGGTAGCTCAGGTTCAAATGATTCTTGTAGAACCTATTTTTCCTTCGGCTGTATTTTTCCAACTGTACACTATTCATTGACAACACAGAAACATTGTTCTTACAGAGTGTTCCTTATTTTTGCAATATTCTTGCTTAACTGGCCCTATATAGATATTGCAAAGAAGTTCGCGCATTTCGTCGTTTTCATCGCGCATTATTTTTTAAGTAGATATGGAGCTCAGACGACGAAGTTCAAAATATAGTAGGGGCCTTTAACGCGTTAAAGGTCAAGCCCAAGACAGACACACCTGAAGATTTCGCAAAGTGGATGGCAGACTTCACATCTTCGATGGGTGCATATCATATTAAGGAAGAGCTGACAGCATCACATGCAATGGCGTCCGTGGCCAGTGGTCCTATATCGGTCACACTACCAGATGAATTAAGGATGTCGGTATTTTCAGGAGAAAAGAGGGAAACATCGTATGAATTATGGAGATACGAAGTTACAAGGCACGTATTCACAGGGCCAGGTATATCATGAAATCTGACGTTCCTTGAGAGGAGAAGCTGGACGGATTGCTATGAGATTGGGTCCAACAGCATCCATTAAAGAATTATTATCAAAGCTGGACAGTGTGTATGGCAATGTATATGTGAAAGAGACTTTGTTAGCGGACTTCTGCAGTAATTACCAGAAAGAGGACGAAGATATTTATACCTGGATTTGTAGGCTGGAAGAGTTGTTAAACAAAGCCGTCCAAAAAGGGTTAGTGAAGACCAGTGAGACAAATGTTATGCTAAGGGCTAAGCTGTGGACAGGACTTAAACAGACACTTAAGGATGTGTCTGGCCATAAGTTTGACTCACTCAAGACACTTGACGAATTGAGAGTAGCTCTTCGTCGTATTGAATCTGAACACAGGCAACGGGAAGATGAGCTAATACGTACCAAGAGAACTACGAATTTCAATATGGCATCAACTTCAAAAACATCACAAAACAAGGAGCTTAGTGAATTGAGAGATCTTGTCCAGCACCTGTCAAATGAAGTGATGATGCTTAAGGAGCATTCAGCATCCCAAGTATCCAACAACCAGCAACACTATATGAATCGATTTAGGACAAATAATACTGATGAGAGGAGAGACTGAATATGCTGGCGCTGCGGGCAAATCGGACACATTGCTTCTGCTTGTCGTTTTCGACTAGACCATTCAAAACAGGATTTAAACTTCACGAGGTCTATGGCTGTGGGCAAACAGTAGGCTTTTCAAGGGGTTGCCCCCAGAAGCATAAAGGAACCGACACGATAGAGGTAGTAGGACAAGCTAACGAGGTTTCTGTTGGCATCAATGGTATTAGAGTAAATTCACTGATTGACACCGAATCGACCGTATCAACAGTTAGCCAGACATTTTATAACGTGTTTGAAGACGACTCCGATGGAGCCCATTACAGACCTTTTGAATGTTGAATGTGGCAATGGAGAGAAGTTACCATATAGTGGCTACATAGAAGTTGAAATAGAAAGTAACATTCTGCCAAATGTGGAAAGACAGCGTCGTCTAATGCTAGTCGTGCCAGACAGCAACTATAGAAGGCGCATTCCTGTGTTACTAGCGACAAACTACTTAATGCATCCTCTAGAGCAATGCAAAAGTTTGCATAGAGCAAGATTTATACAGACAGCTCGATTGCCAATTCCGTAGTATTTGACATGCAGATGTTTGACTCTGCGAGAAAAGGAGTTAGCAAAGAGAAACTTGTCTGGGTGTTTTGAAGAGCGCATAGTCACAAGATATTATTGTAGAAAGCAATAGCAATGTGATATTGCGAACCTTCGTTGATAAAGAGGTACCTTATCATTCAACGTGTGCTTTTCTTCAGAATTCAGTAAATGAAGGTTTAGATATTTATCCAGGCCTACACAATGAATGGTCTGATAGAAGTTCATGTGCCAGGACAATTAGTATTCCGCCAAGAGCTATTTTGTGTGAGTTGCAACCAGTGTCTGTGGCTGATATCCCAGCAGATGTGGTTGGAATGGAGCGAGTAGATGACCTTCGCAGTCAGATGGACATTACTTCGGATAAATTGTCCCAAAGATGAGCAACAAAAAGGAATAGATCTTATAAAGAAATTCGAAGACATCTTTTCCAGAAGTGAAACAGATTTTAGACTTACGGCAGCTGTAAAGCATCGTATCAATCTGATCGACGAAACACCTTTTAAACAGAGATACCGTCGGATACCTCCTTCCATGTATAGTGAGGTGAAAGATCACCTTCACCAGTTACTTGCTAGCGGTGTGATTCGTAAATCACACAGTCCATAGGCCAGCAATGATGTTTTAGTGAGGAAGAAGGATGGAAAACTTCGCCTGTGCGTTGATTTTCGGCAGTTGAATAAGATGTCAATCAAGGATTCCGAAGCCTTGCCAAGGATTGAATATATCTTGGACTGTTTGGCTGGATCTAAACATTTTACAGTGCTGGATATGAAGTCGGGGGTATCATAAAATTGAATTAGATGAATCTCATAAGGAGAGGACAGCCTTTACAGTGGGTCCACTAGGTTTCTACGAGTTTGAGAAACTACCCATGGGGCTTTGCAATGCACTAGCTACATACATACATACATACATACATGCATACATACATACATACATACATACATACATACATACATACACTTCTGATAGGAAAATATATCAGCATATGTTGTTGCCTCTTGTAAACCTTCATCTTATCGTGATAATTCATCACCTTTGAAATCTACTGAAATTCAAGTTAAGAGAAATATCTGATATCGCACCAACACATAACCTGCATACGAGAAAATGATGGTTGAACAATGATTTACATGAGATGAATGTGCTTTTTTTCTTTTATCGCACTGTATATATTTAATTCGAGTGTATGCCTATATCAAACCAGAGATGACGATTACATTAAAGCATGTAATGTAATGAGAATCAGAAATAACTCCACATGATACTTTTAACATTTTGAGAAGCGTTTTGGTAGAGTTGTGCCCCTTATCAGATGACCACCTCAGGTTCTCAGTGTCAATTAATTTCGATATATATCTTCAAACTTCATCTTGTTTCGTTTTTGCATAAACACTCGACCAATCAGCATTCAAATCCAGCATCTCGCTTTAATTCCTCCATGATTATTTTTCATTTATGTACACGTGTGTAAGCCGCATTAGCCTCCATTCGAAACCGTGTCGGATTGACTGTTATGTTACTACTCTTGTCTCTGATATACGCGCACAGACACAATCAAATCAATGTTCACTATCCACTGACTATAATTATTGAAATTATATACGAAAACCGACCGGACCGTGAGCTGCAGGTCTCAACACTGTGACGTAATTGGTTCACCGACCGGTCCGTAATCTGGCGCAGTATCGTTTAACGTCATTTAACTATTCTTCTGTTAACCCTTTGCCTCCTTTGGACCATCGTTGTTCCAAGAAATGGTTTAAGAGGTTTATAGTTAAACATCTGGCTACCGCTGCAAGTATTGCAATTGTTAGGAGCTTATGTAATGGTATCATAATATTTTCTTCGGTTGCTATCATTGTTTGATCCAGCGATGCTATGTTCTCTTCCACTTATCAAATGCTGCCACTGTTATATGGAGACCATACATAATGGGTTTTAAATTGATTGTCAGTGTCAATTTTTTTAAATAAAAATTATCCTAATATTGTTAACTATTGGCTGTGTACTTTTCTGATTGACACTATATGTGTTTAGAACTAGGGAATAGGTCATATTTAATGTTATTTCGTTCGGCTGATTCTACATATTTATTGGACATAATTTGAAGAAACGGAACCATGCAGGCGTTGCATTTCTACAATATTTTGCTTTTGGAGGTCTGCTGATTTCTTGTCCTTGATATATTGTATGTTTCAAAAGTAAATTACTCTGCTGAGGAAACGGAACATTTCGTGGACGTTTTACCAGATAACTATCTTCGCGCTGAGACGTCTATGGTTTTCCATTTCAACCAGCGCCATCTCGAACGCCGCCATGCTAACCCTATCACATGTTATGACCATCGAGTACAGCGCAGCAATTATGTTGAGTTTGCTTTGTGCCGGCGAAATCAAATAATAATGACTGTTGGAGCATTGTTTTGCGTGAGATCGATTTAACAAGGGCAAAATGCAACTGATATACAACAGTTTCTATGCCTCTTAAGTGTGTGCAACCATCATAGCTGTCGAATAAATATTTAGCTCGAAACATTTTCAGTTAGAAAGTGTACGTGTATTACATAATATCTGCATTTTTCAATGCTTTTTGAAACTTAGATACCTTTAAATATTAACTTGTCGAATTGAAATGAAACAAATAATTGTGCTGGAAAGGCTGATCGTTTGTTTTATAATTGCTTTATCTTAAAGTTATCGACTTTGAGACTCAGATTTATTTCAACATAGACTGTCAAACTATAGCCAGATGTTTAATAATGTCTTATTTAGATGAATAAAACGATAAATCTATCGCCCTGTATTTAATTTCATATAGCTTTAGTTCCGCATTATCTAGTAATACAGAGTAGACTTGTTCAGTATTTAGGGCAGGGTATTTCACAGCAGAACTCCGCCAAGGACGGTCTCAAGTCCGACTGAAAAAGGAGGGTTGGGCTTGGGGCTAGCAACCCCACCCCGTTAAAACAACTCTTGCTACGGAAACGACAGCAAGGGAACAAACGACATCCGGCGCTGGGAAAGAAGCAGACCAAGCAACTGGCTCTATGACGGATGGAGAACAAAACTGTAAGGACGTCCCCATCCCGATAGCGGAACTCCTGACGCCAAAAGCATGGATCGGAGTTGGATGCTGTAACGTGCGAACGCTCAACCAGACTGGAAAACTGGCACAAGCAGTGAGAGAGTTGAATCACTACAATTTGACCCTCATGGGTGTAACAGAAGCACGATGGACTGGTGCCGGCAAGCAGAAGTTGAACACCGGAGAAGTCATTATCTGGTCCGGAAGGAAGGACAATGACCACCGGGAGGGGGTCGCCATCATTATCAGCAAGAACAAGACCAATAACGTTCTACAGTGGAAGCCAGTGAACGAGCGCCTGCTGTACGTCAGGATGAACTCCAAGTACGACAAGCTGTCTGTTGTTGCGGCCTATGCACCAATAGACAACGCGGAAGAAGAGGACAAAGACACCTTCTACGAAGCTCTTCAAGCCGTTTTAGAGGATGTCCGTCGACATGACATGCTGTTGCTACTTGGCGACTTCAACGCTAGGGTCGGCTGCGACAATAAAGACAGAGAGAGGACCATGGGGCGCCATGGAGTAGGTGTGATGACCGACAACGGGGAAAGACTGGTCAACTTTTGTGAAGAGAATGATGTCATGTTTACCCCGACCCAGAGTAGCCCAGTCGAAACATGTATAATCAAAGTAATTCTGACAGGCCATTGTCTGATGTCAAACATTGCCGAAGGCTAGCACTAATCCGTTACGTAAGATTGTTGTGCCTAGAATTGAACAGCCAGACATAGTTGCGAGGCCGCCCGATAGCCAATTATCACCTAGGTGTCGAAATGTTTTCCAAGATCAAAAGAAGTTGCCTGAAGAAGTGGGAGTGTCTTAACTTCTTTTCCCTGCAAACAGACAGACAGGTTGAACTGGCCGCTAAGACGATTGGACAGGGGCACAGCGCCACCCAATCAGAGTCGAGATAGGGGAGATACCTTGATTTGGGTAGAATGATATCCCCGCGTCTTCCGGCAAGAGTTAGTTCGCTGAAAGAAATTACCCAGAGGAGAGGTTAGCGTAACTCCGAATAGCCATTCGTTATTGGCGGGAAAATCTTAGAGCGGGAAATTCTAAGTACAGAGAGCTTCAAATAAGGTCAGTTTGATATTTGTTCGGTCTTTGTGGAATGCGACTGCATTTTAATTGTAGGTCGTATGTATACTTTATTATTACTAGAATTGTAGTACGAAGAATTACTTTGTTTTGTTAATATGTTTACTTATTTTGAAGAAATGAGTTGATATTTGTAAAGAATTATATAGTTTGCTAGCCGTCGTAAGAGTTAATATTGTAATTCGCTATGTGGGTATTTTATAGTAGACTAACCCATGTGTTCATATGATTATAGATTTTGCCATTGTTGAATATTTGTAATGTACAGACATGCGTCTGATTGTTGTCAGATTGTAGTACGATGAGATTAAATATATATGTGTATATACTGACGTGACGCAATGTATTGATGTCTGTATAACAATTCGCTGATAACGTGTTATTACGCCATTGTTTACCCTGCAAGAAGTGTGTGGGAATTTCGATGTGTATGCATGCGTGACCGAAACAGTGATAGCTATCTGATGATTAATTGTCGATATAGTGTGAGGTGAGATTCGATAAAACATATGTTAACGCCTTGTGGTTTTTCACAGGAAGCTTTGAGGGACAGACCAGTTATAGTTTCGTCCCGTAGTCTCAGATAGAGAGACGGAGGAAAGGAGAAGAAAGGAGAGAAGTCAGGAGAAATTGAAGTCTGGGAGCGAAAATGGAGGAGGAGATAGTAGAGAGGGAAAGGAGAAGAAAGGAGAAGTTGAAGTCTGGGAGCGAAATTGGAGGAGGAGATAGTAGAGAGGGAAACGGAGACAAAGGAGGAGTTAGAGGAACGGAAAGAAGGAAGGAATCAGCGGTAATGAAATAGATGAGTAGATGCAAGGACAGGGGTAAAATCGAACTCACACTGTAAATCGCGTAATGAATTAGGCTGTCACTTGGTCGAGGGAAAGACGAGTGATTGGAAGTTATTGTTTTAAATTAATCACATTTATTAAATTGTTATTGATTGAATTTCATCTTAGTGTTCTCTATAATTTAACCGTCGGCATTGCTGACTGGGGGCTCAGAGCTGTAAAACTACCTCGTCACTAATTTAACTTTCTAACCTCACGAGCCAGGGTGGAACTTTCATCATAATTTAATAAAATTATATTGGAAGAACCCCACCCCAATACGTGCAAACGCCACAGATGACTTGGTCATAGGAGGGTCCCTGTTCAAGCACAAGGACATCCACAAGCTCACATGGACGTCACCAGATGGCAGAACTCAGAACCAGATCGAACACATCATCAACGGCCGATGGAAATACTTCCTGCAGGACGTGCGGGTGATGCGGTACGCTGATATCGGCAGCGACCATAGTCTTCTGGTGGCCAAGGTGACTTTGAAGCTTAAGAAAGTTAGGATAGAGGTCTCCAGGAATCAGCGCTTCGATGTGGCCATGCTGAAAGATCCAAAAGTGAAGGAAGAGTTTAGGCTGGCCCTAAGGAATAGGTTTAGTGTTCTAGAAGATGAGACAGCGCTGACCATCGACAATTTCAACAGAGTAATGAAGGAAGCAGGAGAAGTAGTTTTAGGTTATAGGAATAGTAAGAAGACAATGGATATCAGGAGAGACGTGGACTCGCATAGACGAGAGAAGACAGATTAAGAAGAGACTTTTGGACTCCAAGTCACCAAGACTGAAAGAAAATTTCGAAGGAGTATAGAGGAAAAGACAAGGAGGTGAAGAAATCAGCAAGAAGAGACATGAGAGAATACACAGAGAGACTGGCAAAGGAGGCGGAGGCAGCAGCAGAGCAGAAAGACATGAAGACGGTGTACCAGAACACCAAGAAGCTGAAGGGTGACTAAGGCCAGCACCACAAACTTCAGTGAGAGATGAGGATGGAACTCATGTCACAGTGGAGGAGGAGAATCTGAAGAAATGAAAGCAACACTTTGAGTCTATACTGAATCGCCCAGAGCCACCTTGACATCAACTGCGACGACATCACTGATGAGGAGGTCAAGCAGGTCATCCACAAGCTGAAGAACGGGAAGGCACCTGGCGATGATGGAGTATGTCCCGAGATGCTGAAGGTAGAAGACACAATGACACCACAGCTTCTTTGCCAGAGTATCCAAAAGATCCGGGATAGTGATAGCATCGAATGACTGAAAAACAGGAATCATCGTCAAACTTCCCAAGAAAGGAGACCTGGGGAACTGCAACAACTGGCGAGGAATCACCTTACTATCCATCTCCAGTAAGATTTTCAGTCGCATCATTCTCCAACGCATCACAACAGCTGTGGACGGCATCCTACGCCAGGAACATGCAGGCTTTAGGAAGGGCAAATCCTGCATCGACCACATCTTCGTTCTGAGACAGATCCTTCAGCAGTCCCATGAGTGGAATGGATCCCTTTATGTGGTCTTTGTGGACTTTGAGAAGGCCTTCGACATCCTGCACCGAGCCTCTCTGTGGAAGATCCTACGACACTACAGCATCCCCCAGAAACTTGTCAACGTCATCAGGTCCCTGTACGAGAACTTTGAGTGCAGAGTCATCCACAACAACCTACTCACTGAACCATTCAAGGTGGAAACCGGAGTGAAGCAAGGATGCATTCTCTCGCCGATCCTCTTCTCACTGGCCATTGACTGGATCATGCGCCGCACCACAGAGGGCAGGAAGCGAGGAATACAGTGGATGCTGACCTCAATGCTGGATGAGCTGGATTATGCCGACGACATAGGGTTGCTGGCACGCTGACACCAGGATATTCAACAGAAGACACAACAATTGGTACAGACAGCAAGCACCATAGGTCTTCGAGTCAACGTAGGGAAGACACAAGTCTTGAGGAAGAACACTAGAGTGGGCGACCCAATCACCATCAACGACCAGCCTCTGCAAGAAGTAGACGAATTCACATACCTGGGCAGCAAGGTCGCCACGGATGGAGATTGCACAAGGCAAGTCACCACAAGAATCAGCAAGGCCAACCAGGCCTTCACAATGCTGAAGCCCATCTGGAGGACAACAAACCTCAGCGCCCACACGAAGATCCGTATTTTCTCAAAGCAACGTGCTGAGCGTCCTTTTGCACGGGCCAGAGTGTTGGAAGACCACTGCTAACATGGAACTCAAACTCGAAGTCTTCCAGACCAAGTGCCTGCGACGGATCATGAGGATCTTCTGGCCAAACATGATCTCGAACGAGGAACTCCGGCACAGAGCGGGCGCAAGCACCATCGCTGAGACCATTGCAAATCGTCGATGGAGATGGCTCGGCCACGTCCGCAGTATGCCCCCTGACTCACTACCAAGGGTGGCACTGAGATGGACTCCACAGGGGAAAAGGAACCGTGGCAGACCCAAAGAGACCTGGCGCCGAACCGTGGAGAGAGAACTCAAGACCAGAGGCCTCACACTGCAGACCGAACAATAACAGCAGCCTACATACCAAAGTGGTGCTCCCTTGCTGTCGCCTCAAGCACCAGACGGCACAGAGAGGATTTATTGATTGATTGATTTCACAGCAGATACTATATTTGTATTATATACATTAATTTGTAAATATTTAAGAAAGCGTAGGGGTAGATTATATGCACTATTTATTGACTATGGAAAAGCCATTGAAATGATAGAGAGACGTTTACTGTAATAATAGCTAGTTAGTTGAAACCTGTTAAGAATCATTAAGGCAGTTTATGTTGATGCAAATGCATGTGCTCAGTCCAACGGTTCTTAATACCGATGTCTTTAATTGCCCTTTGGGTGTGCGCCAATGTTGTGTGCTATCTCCTTTACTATTTTGTTTATTTTTGAATGATTTGAAAGCCCTTTTTAGCTGAAGGCAACACGGGAGTTTTCTGTAGAAACCGTATAAATATTTTCACTGTTGAATGCAGACGATTTAATTGCATTTGCAGAAATATGCTCAGTAGGTTGCATACGTTTTGTATTTCGCGGAGGTGGCTATCTCAGAAGTTACTAAAAGTGGATCTATGGCCAATTTCAGATGTAAAGATTGAATCATATATAACATTATTTAGGATGCACGTTTTCGTCAACGAATTATTGGCACATGTGCCAGAAAAATCTATCATTGCAATCGCTGAAGGCTGTGCATACATTACAAAACAAATAAGTTCAAAATTTAACACATTACTCGTAACTGGATTGCTTCATCAATTTGACGCAAAGATCGATCCCTTACTTAATTAATGAGCTGAGGTTTGCCGGTTTTATGATGCCAATGATGTAGAAGAATCTCATGTGTCATTTTGTAAATATCTCCTTGGTACATATAAGTCTACTCCAGATGCATTCGTATGTAACGAATTAGGAAGATTTCGTATGCAGCTTATAATATATAAACGTATTTTGAAATATTGGCTAAGAATTCTAAAAATGCCAGAAGGTAGATATCCTAAAAAATGATACAATTTACTGTTAAGATGGGTGGGGGGACAATGTGAATGCCGGAATAACTGTTACAAAGCCTCTATTTACATTTGGATTTGGAAATCTTTGGTGTTCTCTGGGCGTAGGAGATGTACAGATATTTTTCAGGCAAAAGCTTCAGGATGAGATTAAGTTGATGTATAGTCTACGTTTCTACAGGTCTATGGAATGGGAATTTACTTGTAAAAAATATCTAGCACTATTGGAAGATAACACTCTTTGTTATATAATCACTATCCTTAGAGTGTGTTACTTACCAATAAGAGGTAATACGGGAAGACACGAAAGAATCTGCTATGAGGGAAGATTGTGTCTAATTTTGTAATGTTAACATTAAATATGAATTCCATTATATTACTGCTTGCCCGGTATGTGGAAAAATGCGAAGAAAATACTTATTTTTGTATATAAAAATCCAACTTTAGAAGAATATAGGTCCTTTATAAGCAAACTTTATTTTTACTTTTACTTTTATAAAATAAAAGCATAAAAACATATAAATAACATAACCAGTGATTAAACTATCTTCAAGTCTTAAGGCACATAATTGTGCAATGTTTCTAGGATTTTTGGTACAAACTTTGTTGTTGTCGGTTGTTGTTATTGTTATAGGGTTTAACGCCATTTTTCAGTACAAGATAGACAACACATGGCGGCCAGTTTAACTGGTGGAGGAAGAGCCTGAGACTCAATCCCATGCAGACAGGTGAGATGGTACTGATCTGTAACGGTGAGTGCTTTAGACACTAGGGGCCGAAGGTTAAGTCGGTATAACCTCTGGTACGCTACATTATGTAATTTGGTTAATGGTCTCTATTCTACGGAAACTCTTTAAAATACAGGGGAAAATTATTATAAAGTTAATAATCTTATGAATGGTGGGAAAGGTCTGGTTTGGGTAAGACTAAGTGTTTTCAATCACAAGTACAAATAATATTTTTATCATATACAGATACAAGTATTATAACCTATGCTATAAGTTTCGAGCTTGCCGTATTTATGAAATTCACTCTGTATTATTAACATACTGGTATCTTTATTAAGGACAAAATTGCGTTGGGGGAAAACGCATGCATTTACTGTCAAATAGAGTGATAACGACATTTGCGATTTTCGGTTTGATTAGATTACATAATCTATATTTGATAAGCAGTTAGTGCTGGTTAACGACATAGTTATTGTTGTTATATAAAGCATTTACAGCCAAAGAAATAATTGCTGCAGGCCACTTTTAGTGACTTCAGTATAGACTAGATATAGAAATAAAACATAACTCAAGCCAAATGGTATATAAATGCATATCAGTGTTACTGCTATAACGACATAGCTTCTCTATGCACTCTTCATACATTAATTAGCGTTACTTTATATACATAATGAACCTCAAGTGCTTGAAATTTTAGGCTCCGACCGCCCAGGACATAGAGAAACCATTCATGACCACAATATAAATATCAGAATGAAAGTTCACTAATTAAATACACAATGAAGAAGAACGATTGAATATTCAGCCAGGAGATTACTTTAATCGACAGTAACAAAAGTCAGCATTGTTCACTAAATATGATGCATTAACTCAATAAGTAGTTGTTTGAAGGCTTATATTGTTCTATATAACTCTGTCCGTACTCTTGTACTTACTACATATTTGTGGGTGACACCTTATTCCAGTCGCATCCACTTTTAATCATATCATAAACATCTACCACTTAATAAGCCATGTGTTTTGTTCTTAAGATATCAATTCTTACATGATATAAACTGTTTGTCTCGAAGTAATATCATTCGTTGACCATATATGGGAGTTAAGGTTGCATCTATTTTGTTCATTTTGTATTATTTCTAAAATATTGAGATATTTTCTTTCGTTCTAGATGGATTGAATTTTTTCGCGTGTGAACAAAGAGCCGTTGTGGCATGTGTAATGTTATTATTCTGCATCCCTTCCTTGTGAATGAAATATGATACCATTATGTATATAAATTTGATAACAAACAATAAACATCCCCATGGACCCATATTTTGAATTTGCTTTGGCAAAAAGGCTTTGTTTGAACCATCATATTATAACCACAAGAGTGACTTTTTCTATATAATGGTGAAAATTAAACTCTTAGTAAACCATTATTCAGATCAAGGACTAATTTGATTTTCATATGAATGATATAGACTGTGCCGTGCTTTCAATGTTATTTTTGCATTAAATATTCAAATAAATGAAAGCCGACATCATGATATATTTCGTCCAAGGAAGATATTCTTGAACCTGCTTATTCACTCGTATTTTCGAAGCAACATATGGTCGTACAACCTTGACAAAGTGGTTGCTATTTGAAATGCCAAATATAGTGGTCATAATATTCTAATTAATCTTCTGTTTATACATGTTGTAGGAATTTCGTTATATGAGACAAAATAACTGTTTTATATAGTTAAGAGTCCATGAGAACTTCTACTATTTAGTGTACATGTTGTTGTTGTTGTAGGGTTTAACGCCATTTTTCAGCACACGATAGGCTATACATGGCGGCCAGTATCAATGGTGGAGGAAGAACCCGGGAAAACCCCGGAAAGAACCACCGACCCACGAGAAGCTACTGGCAAGCTTTCTCACATACCCACATTGGCCGAATCCGAGACTCGAACCTACGCAGACAGAGGTGAGATGGCAGTGATCCGTAACGGAGAACGCTTTAGACCACTCGGCCACTCGGGGCCCCATTTAGTGTACATGCAATCCCATATATTTACATCATAATGATCAGGAGCCGCATGTGATCCAAATAAAAAACAGTTCCAGTGCCGAAAACAAATGTCACTGTTATGACGAAATGAGCGAAGTCCTTCCATTTAAGATTATAAATACAAGTTTGATTATACATCACGCATATAAACAGCACACTCCTTTCATATGGATTCCATGTGATTTTTTGAGGCGTAACCACACATATGTCAATCATATGTGAAATGAACATTTCGTGTTACACACGACATACAGGAAGTACATTTAAGGTGTGATAATTCAACCTAGCAATACCATATGTTGCCAAAAGTGAATATATTTCCTGTGCGTTAGAAGCAATGCTGAGGTATACATCTGATACTGGTAATAACCAGACAAGGTAAGTGATTAAGACTTGATGATTTTATCACAATATGTATAATCAGGTCAAAAGCTATACGTTGTACATATCCAAATAATATACCGATGACTGTTAAATTTATATCGTATTCATTATTCGTTATCATGAAACAAACAAGCACATCTGGGTCGCTAGATGAATATGGGCACTTGAAACAAAATCCAATATTCGGCTAGTTTATGTAATATTCTCTCATAGGATTAGGGAATTAATGCTATAACTGTTTTTCGTAATTTATAATGTAAATATTATATAAGATGTGACGGAAATACTATGGTCAAAATATAAATAGTTTTGGTTTACATCGTTGACAAAGATTGAATTTTTTCTATTATTTCAGGAAGGAGTGTTGTCAACGTAGGAATCACATGTATATTTCTACTAAATGTAAGTTTGTTGTTTCATTATTGTTTCTAGTAGTAATGTTTCAAACACTTAAACGATTAAAATCATGTCATCTATCTTTTCAGTTCCAAAATGTGCATCATATAAATGTGTGGCTATACATTTTTTACCCTCTGATCATATAGTATAAAATCTAACATTTGACATACGCCATGGGGAAAAAATCTAAAGTTATAATAAACCCTTGGTATCAGAAAGTCAAATTGTGTGTGTGTGAAAATATATTTTTAAATACAAAACCAGTACATAACTCATTTCAGGCTACTATTCTTCTACAACAACATCATGCATGTAAACATATTTTCAGCATTAGGGAAAAATATTTTCTTTCCACCGAATTTATTTGTCTCGAACTTATGATTGATCTTTAAAGGGACAGTGGTCTAATTATTACGGATGCAAATTATATAATCATTCGAAGGACTTTACACTATTCTCATGAATGATAAATGGGTCGAAAATGGAAATACTCCAGTTGCATAATCATTATTAAACCTAGCGGTTTACAATGATCCTTAAGTTTGAAACTGAGCCACTAAGATTCTACTAGGTCAAACGTAGGTACATATACTCAATTCTGAGCTTCCCCACTGTCGCTACTAGCACAATGGAATTTGAAACGCTAAGAAATCAGCAATCTCCAACACAAGCTTGAGCTGAAAAAGACGCAAGGACTACTCTCTATAAAACACTAACGGTATTTAAATGCTATTGGAGGCATTGACGTCGCTATTATACAGCCAGAATGAATGTGGTAGTCTGTTATAGGCCTTCCCTTTGCCATTATTATGCGACTTCATACATTCTGACTGGCTGTAATTGTTTAAGATGGTTCATGCGGACATTTTGTATGTGTAAGTTAAACTATATTCGATGCTTCACTTTTGCAATAAAATATTTTTATGTTAATAAATATGTTTTCCTTACTAAACGCAAAACGATGTTTCTTCAAGTTATCTCAGAATGTTTACTCAGACGCAAAGTCTTTGCTATCGCCTGGTAGTTTTCAATACATGTTTCTTTGAGAAATTATTTAACGAGTGTACATGTGTTCATCGATGTGGTTTTCACGTGACTGTATGTCTTTTATGTGTGCCAGCTCCTGGCCATCCATCATTTTGTGGAAAGATATTAAACGTCTAGTTAGCTTTCTCAAGTAGAACGGATTGCATGTCAGAAAATATAAATTGATGGTTTTTCCAGTTTTTTTGTAGAAAGCTATATATGGTGCGTGCCCAAAAAAGATAAGATTCAGTCAAACCCTATACTCATTCGTATGGATGGAAGACTGTTTTGTTATCTGCTTGCCTGGATACTGAATAACAATGTTTGCAATGCTATAAGTTGGCTGTTACTAAATTAAAAAGGGAAATAGTGATCAATGTTCTTTGGAAAGCAAATCCTGGTTTCAAATAAACTATTACTCGCATTTACTTCAGAAAAACGCATCCTAGTAGCTCTTTTAATATGCAGCCACTCTAAAACATGATGCATGAGCTTTGTTCGCGAATAAATGTTTGTTCACGATATAACAGAGTCGGCTGAAAGGTATAAACAATACAGCAGCCGTGAGATGTTTAAATAGGTAATGTTGTTTAACATTTTCTAAGGATTAATATATGCATTAGTGGTTACGTTCAATATTTACGTAAGTGATAAAAGTAAGATAATTCTTTGAAAGAACTTGTAAAAAACGAGACTTTTTATAGTATGATAAAACATTAAATACTAATATAAATCTAATAATCCCTTGTTTTCATCGCTATACTAGCAGTTGTGTGAATTTTAGAAAGTATTAGAAGTAGGAGAATAAGATATTAGCAAAGGCTGTATCTAGAACAATTACTCACTAATTATGTATTTATATGAAGCTTACTCACCACTTGCAGTGTTTAGTTAAAACAAAACAAAGCATAACCATTCTTATCAATATACTTAATTGCTTCAAAATTATGATAGGTAATGAGCATAAGCAAACAGGCCAGAAAATATCCACTACTTTAAGACGGCGACAGAATAGCAATGTAAGTTCAGGCATGGTAGAGGGTATACTACTTAAGAGATATACGGTCTTAGTTTAATGAATGTATCACACATGGATGAAATTATCACAAAACCACAGCAAAAATTAACTTTTCTTTTCTATTTTTCTCTTTTCAAGCAAAACTAATTTTGATGACTGTCTTTTTTTCCGTATATGCTGTGATAATTTTGACTTCTGCACCGTGGATTATGTATTCAGCTTTCACGGAACGAACAAGACCTGCCAATCATGCAAAGAATGTCTTGCAGAGTTTGAAGCACACGAACTACAATATTTCGAGAGAATGGAAACCTTCGACCTCTAAACAAATAAAACATAAGCTGGTGGATATGCGTCCACAGTTTGGCGAATTTGCACCAGTCTATAATACATCTGAACACTATCCAACTAGGGCAATATTGAAGATTCTCTGGTACAATAGACCTTCTTGGTTTGGACAAGAAGAAGAGGAGTGCAATACAAACATAAATAGATGTTTTCATGGCAACTGCGTTATTACATATAACAGATCCCTTCTAGAGGAGGCTGATGCTCTAGTATTCGACGCAACTGCGTCTACTTTCCCACAAAATCCACCGCTTATGCCACAAAAAGGACGTAGTCCTAATCAGATATGGATTTTTTATGGTCTTGAAAGTCCTGTTCATTACCACAATAACTATTTCAAAAGACCACAGTGGAGATCAATGTTCAACTGGACCATGACCTACCGACTAGACTCTGATATTCCTCATCCATATGGCATTTTGTTTACAAATCCTAACCCTCCAGACCGAAACTATAGGACTATCTTTCGCTCTAAGACAAAGTTCGCAGCATGGGTAGTAAGCCATTGTAATGCAGCCAGCAAACGAGATAACTTTGTTCGTCGTTTGCAAGCATATGTTCCTGTAGACATTTTCGGAAATTGTGGCACAAGCAGTTGCTCTAGAAATGGTACTGAATGTAGAGATACTATAGGCAAAGCTTATAAGTTTTATCTGAGCTTCGAAAATTCTTTATGCAAGGATTACATAACTGAAAAATTCTTTTGGTACTTCCCATTAGATTTGATTACTATCCAGCGTGGATATTCTGACTACGAATCTCTCCTACCGAAGGACAGTTATATTAACAGCGCTAATTTCTCTACAGTCCAGGAGCTAGCCAATTTTATGAAACAACTTGCTGAAGACGAGGACAAATTTGTTCTTTACCTGAAATCTAAAGATCGATATGTGTCGAAGAGCCACAATTGGACATATTGTAATGCTCTATGTAACATTTGTAAAAAACTAAATAATCTAGAAAAGTACAAAAGGTCATACAATGATATTGTTACCTGGCTTGACAATAATACGTGTAGTTCAGCATCTGACATTAGATGATCGCATTTGGTCAAGACATATGCATTGGCTTTTTCCAATATGAACAAATCTAAAAAAAGAATTGTAAACACATTTTTAAATCATTTTGAAAAATATAAAATGTCATGAGGTCCGTATTTCTGTGACGTCAAGCTATCGCGTTTTCTACAGAACAAAGGATCCAAACTATCCATATAAATGTTGAATATTTATACCGTAACGTATGTAACCTGTCAACAGAAGTATCGATCATAATGAACAATGGAACAAGTTTTTGTTAAAATCTAAACAATGTTTTTCGTAGCAGTGTGACTTTATTGATTTAGTATCCCAAAACACAAGCGGTTCTTTTCTCCAAGGAGATGTGATTCTACTGATGACCGTAGATGGTAATTATTTTGTCCGTTAAGGTACTATACATTACAAACAAAATATGTACAAACAAAATATTTGAGGTAAGACTTGGAAGGTATCAATGATTCAATATGAGATTATATAGTTAAACATATGCAATTAATGATTTCAACTAAATGAGGGTATAAATAGAAGATGATTTAGAGACGGGTTGAAATCGTCTTGCATGAAAAAGTCATCTACACAATAATATGGATAGACAGATGGATTGATAAACTTGCTTGCTTTATATTTTCAACATTATACCTCCCAATTTACTTTTTATTGTTTCGACAAGAGTAAAAGTATTATTTTACGTCAGATATCTCATTAAAGATACATTCGTCTACTCTCTGCGTACACAATAAATCGTTTTCATGTAGCTCCCTTAAACATGTCATAAAATCTTAATAGTACAAACATTTTGTTGCGTCTGAATGTTTTTGTTGATTCTGTCCAAATGTATAATATAATTAAGAAAATTATTCTTTGAATATAAATAATGTTGTGATTTCCAGTGTTAATACCACTAAATTAATTGTTATTTTAATGTGTCAACCATAATGTTGAAAATATAAAATAGTTATATTCTAATAGAGTTGATATATTCTTGATTTGCTTAATGTGCATGTTGCCTCCATTGTTTTAGACAATACGATTAGGAATATGTATTTTCATATTTCTCTGTCGATACCACCTACTCTACTTCACAATCATATTGATAAAGTGTATGTGGAATAATGGTGTACTCTCAGGTACAACTCCTGCACTGAACTTTAACGATGACTATGTCGATGGTGATGTCGGTGCTGATTATAAAATCTAATGATGAAACGTAATCTTTATTGTATCCCTTTTTAGTTATGGCCAGTTTGCATCGCGATCCAACAGTGAAACAGTTACGTGTTTAGGCTCTCATAAATAGTAACAAGAAAAAGTGAAGACAATAAGCTTCGTACAATTTAACATATAATTTATTTTCCTAGAAACACATTGTAAAAATGAGGAAAGAAACTTACGGTTTTAAGAATCAAATCCAAAAATAATCAAAGAATAATCAAAGAATTAAAAACTAGTAATAAAATGTTCTAATTGATTTGTGTTAGAGTCCCGACGAAAATCCAAAATGGAAGTCATTGACGTATACTGTAGTTAGTATAGTACTGAAGTGTCAATACGTCTATGTTGAACCACATAAAATAGTATCCTGGTGTTTGAGTTCCGAATAAAATTGCAATAATTGTCATTGTCCACGAATTATGAATGAGCACTTAATTATACTCAGGGAAAATAATTGATCTCTTAGAATCCAAATAATCTGAAGAAAAATTAAAAACTGAGTCTATGTATTTTAAAAGCTCAACTAAAACTATTTCCAAATATCACTATTAAATCTGGCTACTGCGCAATTCCGGTACAAACAGCATCTCGAAATAACAACATAGAAGCTATTTACATGTCTAAAGTTCCTTACTCCCAGTAGAACCTCGATCTCACTCTAGAAATCCCATACTAAGAATGACTAAAAAAAATCAAAAGTTGCTTAAGCAGCAGAGGGGGCGAATCCGACATTTTGTCCAATCGTCATTTGGCTTAATTAATACTTTCTGCACTCAGCGGATCCGGTGTCGTCAGCGCCCGGTAAAAAAAAAACGACGTTGTTGTCGGGGGATCGTCCAATCGTCATTTGGTTTAATTAATGTCGATCCCCAGCGTCGTAAACACATCGACGACCGCGTCGATGTCATCGCCCCCCCCCCCCCCGCTGCTATGATCTTACAAACAGAGTGATCACTAACTCCTCCTCTTGCAGATCAATTAGGTTATTTGACTGATCGGTAAGTCTGAAATTAATTCTCGTTAAAAACCGATTATGGCATCGCATATAGACCGGATTAATCGGGCTCTCAACGATTAAAAATCCCGGAGGGGCTGTTGGTGAAAACGAATAAAGGATGTACCCCTGTTGAGCTTGATTTGATTGCTTGGTATCCACCTGGTAACTTCCTTCGATAGCATCACACACTAGATTGATTGCTATCACCGATGCGATATTTACGTTGTATGGAGCAATATGCCTACCACCATCTTCGTTATCGTGTCTGAGGATATAAGTTGATGGACTGAAAAAATCATCAAGAGCCTTTCTTAGTTCTGGAGCGTAGTATCCTGGAAACTTGAAATCGGGTAAATCGGCTTCTGTGATATTATACTCGGTTAGAAATTTTTGTTTTTCCTCGCTGCTAGCGGATATTATCCCGACGATTCGTTCATTGATATATTCCATGTCTGATATAAGTTGATTTAACACCTCGATGTGTTTTTGTGCTTTTGTTTTCCGTAGTTGTTCTATTTGTGATTGGTAAATACGAATAATCTCGGCAAACGCATTAATGATATCATCTAAACTAACTGCGAGCTGGACGTGTGATTCAGGAGTGTCATCATACAAAAAATACCATTGCATGGTATTCCTGTTTTGAAATGCAAACCAACTGAGTAATAACGTGCCTTTCATAACAGACAAATTATCTCGATAACTGGGATTAATCTCATGATACGATTGCGCATTCGTGTAAGATTCCGGCGGACTTTCATGAGGTGGATTCTTAGGCCATCCTAGTATGGTTCTTATTGAACTGTTATAGATATCAACCATATACCCCGGTGTGCTTATTTCAATCGTCGACGATAACGTCGGTTTATGAACCGTAATAGCGATTTTTGATTCTTTTCCTGTGATCGATTTTATCCTGCGTTGAAATTCGTTATTGATTTGTTCTATTTGGTATGACCCAGTTGGTATTGTAACCTCCTTCCAGTCTGGGGTCCCATCGGGTTTATTTGTCCATGCAAAAACCAGCGAGTTATTAGGTTGTTGTCCGTTAAATGCTTCCGCTCGGATATTAGGCCAACTGTGATATACTCGCAATTTCGCCAGCGCTATTTCCTTTACTGGAACCGGTGATGGAAAGTTCACACTAAATTCGGGTTTCGTTGACGTTATCGATATCATACTTGTTTGTACCGGAGTGGTGTTCTCCGCGATTCGCTGAAGTAATTGAAACCCTTCCGGGTTCAGCGACATTATTATTATTCGTTGTGTCTAATTTCAACAACCAGAGTCTATTGAAGTGGTTCCGGCTTCCAGTTGAAAATCCTCGATTTTTGACATCGCGGAGTTATGCAACTGGACCATCGTGGAGAATTCAACATCGGATATAAACGAGTTATCAATCGACAACGAGATCAACCCGGATAATTTCGAGTACGCGTCGGATACTATTTGATGTTTTACTGTATACTCGTTGAGTTTTTTCTGAAAACACGATGATATCTCCCTAGTGATTGCGTTGGCGACTTCAGCAATTGTTGTCATCGCGGAGACAGCGATTGGAACAGCGATCGGGGCTATCGTGGTCACCGTGGATAAAACGACGCCGGTACCGGCTACTATACCCGATACCGAGTACACAACCGCGTCGATGGCGGTTATTTTTCGGCGGTATTTTTTTATTTTTACGCGGTATTGTTCGGAAAGCGTTTTCAAGTTCGCGGAGAATTCTTTTGCGGTATCGAATCGATATTGATGTGACGTCGGTGATACCTCTGATTCAATTACCCTGGTGGTCATTTTTATTCTAAAAGAGCTAGTGTTTTTAATTACTCACTTAGATTCGCTACAAATTCCGCATACCATGTAATGTTTGCCTCGGTTAAATTTCTATCAACGGCATAAATTGTAAACAGTTCAGTTGCGTCCTTGTCTATAATTGTTGATATTGTATTGTCAAACCCGGATGAACTCGACGATAATATGTTAAACTGCATCATTGAAACCAGTGTCAATCGATAAATACCCTTAACAGTTGCGGTAATATTTACTGTATTCTGTGTAGGAGTCCAAGCGAATGATCCATGCCGAATTGTGTATACTGTGTTGATGGTGTTCTCGTGAGGGATTTTTATTTTTTCGAGTTGCTCTGTCATTTTAGGTAGTCTGTCTTTAATCGCCGCAACATCAGTTTTAATCGTTCCTATTTCCTGTATATGCGTGTCCACATCTTTTTTGTTCGCTGCAACCCTAGTAATGAGTGCATTTATTTCCTGTATATGCGTGTCTATACTTTTTTTGTTCGCTATAACATTAATTTTGAGTACTTCTATTTCCCCTTCATGCACGTCTATACTTTTTTTGCTCGCTATAGCATTAATGTTGATTGTTTCTATTCTCTGTCCATGCGCGTCCACATTATTTATGATCGTTGTAACATTAGTAATGAGTGTATTTATTTCCCGTTCATGCACGTCTATACTCCTTTTGTTCGTTGCAACATTAGTGTTGATTGTTTTTATTTCCTGTCCATACGCAGTGATATCATTTATAGTTATTGTAATCTCATCCGGTTTGACATTTTTTTTACCAAAGAATTTATCAACGGCGTTATCAATCCTGTTAAAATTTTTTCGTACCGAGGTAAATTGGCCCGACAGCGTCGTAAACTCTGAAATAGTATTCTTTATTGTTGCAATATTCGGTTCGGTTACCGGCGGGGTCCCAAAAAAACCAGCGGTAGTGAGTTGTACATTGGTTACCAATCTATCCAACCTTATAAAACCGTCTTGGATTAATGTTACCCTATCCGTCACCGTCGATATATGTTCACCCGGTTTGAGTCGTCCGTCGTTGGTATACAACGCGATAGTGTTCTCGGCGGCATTACGCTGTCGTATTAAAACGTCATCCAGCGACACATTACTGGATTTCAATTTACCCTGGCGGTCTTGAAATACAACTATTTCGCCCGGGTCAACACTGGTTAAATTTAACATATCAGCGATTTCATTCTCAATTAGTTTTTTTATGTCACCGGTGGCGGGCGTTTCCGTGGGTTTTTTCAGCGCCGAAACCGGTCGTCCCCAGATATCAATCATCGTTATTGTAAAAAAAACAGCGTTTCTAATTAACCCGCCGGGCCTCCACGACCCCACTAGTGTATTCGTTTACAACCACATGGGGTGGTTTTCGCGATGATGAAATCGCCGCGAGTACGTTCAATACCTCACGGCCGCATATCGGTGGGTCACTTAATTGTTGTGTTGGCAGAGTGGAATAAAAAACCCGGGCTGAACACGGGTTAATTAGAAACGCTGTTTTTTTTACAATAACGATGATTGATATCTGGGGACGACCGGTTTCGGCGCTGAAAAAACCCACGGAAACGCCCGCCACCGGTGACATAAAAAAACTAATTGAGAATGAAATCGCTGATACGTTAAATTTAACCAGTGTTGACCCGGGCGAAATAGTTGTATTTCAAGACCGCCAGGGTAAATTGAAATCCAGTAATGTGTCGCTGGATGACGTTTTAATACGACAGCGTAATGCCGCCGAGAACACTATCGCGTTGTATACCAACGACGGACGACTCAAACCGGGTGAACATATATCGACGGTGACGGATAGGGTAACATTAATCCAAGACGGTTTTATAAGGTTGGATAGATTGGTAACCAATGTACAACTCACTACCGCTGGTTTTTTTGGGACCCCGCCGGTAACCGAACCGAATATTGCAACAATAAAGAATACTATTTCAGAGTTTACGACGCTGTCGGGCCAATTTACCTCGGTACGAAAAAATTTTAACAGGATTGATAACGCCGTTGATAAATTCTTTGGTAAAAAAAATGTCAAACCGGATGAGATTACAATAACTATAAATGATATCACTGCGTATGGACAGGAAATAAAAACAATCAACACTAATGTTGCAACGAACAAAAGGAGTATAGACGTGCATGAACGGGAAATAAATACACTCATTACTAATGTTACAACGATCATAAATAATGTGGACGCGCATGGACAGAGAATAGAAACAATCAACATTAATGCTATAGCGAGCAAAAAAAGTATAGACGTGCATGAAGGGGAAATAGAAGTACTCAAAATTAATGTTATAGCGAACAAAAAAAGTATAGACACGCATATACAGGAAATAAATGCACTCATTACTAGGGTTGCAGCGAACAAAAAAGATGTGGACACGCATATACAGGAAATAGGAACGATTAAAACTGATGTTGCGGCGATTAAAGACAGACTACCTAAAATGACAGAGCAACTCGAAAAAATAAAAATCCCTCACGAGAACACCATCAACACAGTATACACAATTCGGCATGGATCATTCGCTTGGACTCCTACACAGAATACAGTAAATATTACCGCAACTGTTAAGGGTATTTATCGATTGACACTGGTTTCAATGATGCAGTTTAACATATTATCGTCGAGTTCATCCGGGTTTGACAATACAATATCAACAATTATAGACAAGGACGCAACTGAACTGTTTACAATTTATGCCGTTGATAGAAATTTAACCGAGGCAAACATTACATGGTATGCGGAATTTGTAGCGAATCTAAGTGAGTAATTAAAAACACTAGCTCTTTTAGAATAAAAATGACCACCAGGGTAATTGAATCAGAGGTATCACCGACGTCACATCAATATCGATTCGATACCGCAAAAGAATTCTCCGCGAACTTGAAAACGCTTTCCGAACAATACCGCGTAAAAATAAAAAAATACCGCCGAAAAATAACCGCCATCGACGCGGTCGTGTACTCGGTATCGGGTATAGTAGCCGGTACCGGCGTCGTTTTATCCACGGTGACCACGATAGCCCCGATCGCTGTTCCAATCGCTGTCTCCGCGATGACAACAATTGCTGGAGTCGCCAACGCAATCACTAGGAAGATATCATCGTGTTTTCAGAAAAAACTCAACGAGTATACAGTAAAACATCAAATAGTATCCGACGCGTACTCGAAATTATCCGGGTTGATCTCGTTGTCGATTGATAACTCGTTTATATCCGATGTTGAATTCTCCACGATGGTCCAGTTGCATAACTCCGCGATGTCAAAAATCGAGGATTTTCAACTGGAAGCCGGAACCACTTCAATAGACTCTGGTTGTTGAAATTAGACACAACGAATAATAATAATGTCGCTGAACCCGGAAGGGTTTCAATTACTTCAGCGAATCGCGGAGAACACCACTCCGGTACAAACAAGTATGATATCGATAACGTCAACGAAACCCGAATTTAGTGTGAACTTTCCATCACCGGTTCCAGTAAAGGAAATAGCGCTGGCGAAATTGCGAGTATATCACAGTTGGCCTAATATCCGAGCGGAAGCATTTAACGGACAACAACCTAATAACTCGCTGGTTTTTGCATGGACAAATAAACCCGATGGGACCCCAGACTGGAAGGAGGTTACAATACCAACTGGGTCATACCAAATAGAACAAATCAATAACGAATTTCAACGCAGGATAAAATCGATCACAGGAAAAGAATCAAAAATCGCTATTACGGTTCATGAACCGACGTTATCGTCGACGATTGAAATAAGCACACCGGGGTATATGGTTGATATCTATAACAGTTCAATAAGAACCATACTAGGATGGCCTAAGAATCCACCTCATGAAAGTCCGCCGGAATCTTACACGAATGCGCAATCGTATCATGAGATTAATCCCAGTTATCGAGATAATTTGTCTGTTATGAAAGGCACGTTATTACTCAGTTGGTTTGCATTTCAAAACAGGAATACCATGCAATGGTATTTTTTGTATGAGGACACTCCTGAATCACACGTCCAGCTCGCAGTTAGTTTAGATGATATCATTAATGCGTTTGCCGAGATTATTCGTATTTACCAATCACAAATAGAACAACTACGGAAAACAAAAGCACAAAAACACATCGAGGTGTTAAATCAACTTATATCAGACATGGAATATATCAATGAACGAATCGTCGGGATAATATCCGCTAGCAGCGAGGAAAAACAAAATTTCTAACCGAGTATAATATCACAGAAGCCGATTTACCCGATTTCAAGTTTCCAGGATACTACGCTCCAGAACTAAGAAAGGCTCTTGATGATTTTTTCAGTCCATCAACTTATATCCTCAGACACGATAACGAAGATGGTGGTAGGCATATTGCTCCATACAACGTAAATATCGCATCGGTGATAGCAATCAATCTAGTGTGTGATGCTATCGAAGGGAGTTACCAGGTGGATACCAAGCAATCAAATCAAGCTCAACAGGGGTACATCCTTTATTCGTTTTCACCAACAGCCCCTCCGGGATTTTTAATCGTTGAGAGCCCGATTAATCCGGTCTATATGCGATGCCATAATCGGTTTTTAACGAGAATTAATTTCAGACTTACCGATCAGTCAAATAACCTAATTGATCTGCAAGAGGAGGAGTTAGTGATCACTCTGTTTGTAAGATCATAGCAGCGGGGGGGGGGGGGCGATGACATCGACGCGGTCGTCGATGTGTTTACGACGCTGGGGATCGACATTAATTAAACCAAATGACGATTGGACGATCCCCCGACAACAACGTCGTTTTTTTTTTACCGGGCGCTGACGACACCGGATCCGCTGAGTGCAGAAAGTATTAATTAAGCCAAATGACGATTGGACAAAATGTCGGATTCGCCCCCTCTGCTGCTGCTTACATTCAATTATGAAATAAGTTCTAAAACTTGATCAGCATATCATACAAAGTTCTAAAATTAGGTTTTTGAAAAACTGAACCGAATTTCTAGAAAATATCAAATCCATTAAATAAAATGACATTATATTAGCATGCAATGGAATAAAAAAATCAAAACTAACAAACAAACCATTAAGTTAAATAAAAGATAAATTAAATCGAATATACATAACAAAACAAAGACAACGTATTTCATTGTTTAAGAAGACCCCATATATCATCAATAGTGATCATCTTAATAACGCTTTCCTTCGTTTGCATGTCTTTTTCAATAGCATACGAAATAAATATATGATACCGACATTTGTCACAGCATTTTAACACAAAGGTTGACAGTTCATGTATCGGTGTAAACAAAGAAGAACATTTAGCTAACCTTTGGAATGATGACCATTGATACCCCGTACTCTTTGTGCTAAGAACAATATAAATACAACGTACTTGTTGATATCGTCATCCAATTTGAAAATGATTTTTGCGACAGAAAGGTCATAGCATAAACATCGCAGACTTTCCCTAACAGAGGAAAGAAGCATCAGCCAGAATTTTATATAACAAAACGACACAATTCCATTGCATCTAGTTTGTGCTGTTACATTGATATAACTGCCTATAAACAACAGCGTATTCTAACGTATTGCTTATATATGACACACGAACGAATGGTGGTAATTAATTGATAATCTGGTTTTTGGAAACACTATTGCTTATTAAACCTACCTACTTACCGATTAAATGTATTGTTTTGCTATTGACAGATGTGTTCTTTGTATCTTTCTTACATAATGTTTAAAACAAGCTCGAATGCTTATGTAGTTTATATTACCTTATGCATATTATTAACACGATCAAGCATGGATGTCATTGAAAATGGAAATTTTATTACATATGTGCTATCGAACGCTATATTCAACATGGAGGTTACTCTCAAAGGAAACACAATCTTTTCCATATATTCAATACCACGCTTCCGTATAACGATAATTGCACAATACAATCAGTTATGTGAATTTTTCATGTGTCATATGTGGCTGACTACATTGTAATGGTCGTTTGGGCACCATTTGCAGAGTTAAAGCTTTGCAAATGTATTTCAAAGATAATTATACGTACATTTTTGAGATTATCCTTAAATTAATTCTTTAATTCAATAGGTTACAATTTATTTTGCCTCACTATTGTTGATATCTAACTATAACGGTATCATTTCGTCATGTCATAATCATATTGTCAAAAATCTGCAACATTTTCAGATCATAAAAAGAAAATGTAATCACAATCTGAGCGAAATGTAGGTGCCAGGACATTTAGATTATAAATGCATTTACACATGAAATTTACGAACAAAATATAACTTTTCTTATCATAATCAGTTATTTGTTCGGTAATCATCAAGGTGGTTAAAACAGGTCTCATTTCACATGAACTATTTGCTAATTCATTGTATGGCTTTGACCTCATCAATCACGATATTATAATCAATATAGCATTTAAAATGACTGTATGTAAGTGTTAAGACAGTTTAAAATATAGTAAACCTTGTTTTCATCATTTGTTTTACATCCAATACATTAAACTAATCTTGTGTTGTTATTAGAGCCAGAGACGTTTTACAGATTGAAAATGTAACCCTTTGGGATCAGTACATTCTGACCAAATTTGTCTCAACATATATTTATTGATGAATATTTTTCTTTTAAACAAAATATATTCTACTTTTGTTGTTTTCATTTTCACATATATAATTGTTTTAATGATTCCGAAAACATCCATAGAATGGGTTGTTTAATTCAGACACAAATTTTTAAAATGTATCGCACCTCACATTCAGATAATACAGGTCTGTCTAGTAGATAGTTGTCTTAATTAGGGTTAGCTATTTCATTTAAAGTAAAATTTCGAGTCATAAACAATTTTGTTGCTATGTCACTTTACTCCCCATTTTTATGCTTTCGAGATATACTCTTAATGTATATACTGAGTAATAATAAAACATCTAATAATTGAAGAGTATCTAATATTTGTATTTATATTAAAATGATATCTTTCAAAAAACCTTTATAATTGGTAATGATCTATTCTTGTTTTATTAATACAAATGGGCGAATTCACCTTGTTCATTTCGTTGCTATTGGTACAAACACTGTTTGTTTTAGATAAATATATTAAACCCTTAGTCGTATCTCTGCAACATATTTTAAATTATGTTTACCAAAGGTAGTAATGCTTCTTAGACTTCAAAACAAATATGTGGGCTTGCATTTGTGGAAGCATTACCGATGAGGTGAATTTACAATTTTGTCTACAACTTCGAATGATATTTTAAATGAACTATTCACATATAATTCATTATCACATATTATTATTGGGAGAATCATTTATGCATGGACCATTTTTTTCACCAAAAAAACTCTATCGATGTATCTGCTAACATTTTAGTCCGTGGCATATCCAATTATTACGATATTAGGAAAGGAGGCAAATTTTAGTATACACGGTTGAAAAAGTATGCTCGTTTTGTTTGCAGTTTCCTGAATCGATATATCATCTTTTTTGTGGAGGTTTACCATACATGAGAGATTTTGAGCAAACTCAGGGTAGCTTGTTAATATTTGTTTCTAAAGCAAAAGGTATTATCTGTTATATATATATATATATATATATATATATATATATATATATATATATATATATATATATATATATATATATATATATATATAGATCTTACTGTAAATTAAGTTTGCTTAAAATTCCTCAGCGAAAATGAGAGCAATTATTAAATTATATTTTACTAAATGTGGTTGATTGATATTACAATTTTTATAGGAGAGACTAGTATCGAATGGCAATAACGATATGAAGGGTATTATTATTTAGCTTGGGGAAAAATCTGGTAGATGGAATTTAATATATCCTCATTTTTGTCTCCGTTAACTTTACATTGTGAGAATCGTGCAGTATTTAATTAATCTCATCACCTTCATATTGCTCACACGTGCATAAAACGTGTGCCCTTAATAGCACAGCGTTTTAGGAACTACTTTGCAAACAAACCATGTACACTCATATAGTAGGCACTTTCGGTTTTAGTTTATTAGATTTGTTTGTGGATGAACTAAAACAGCTGTTTCATCTTTTATTAAGTTGTGCTCCCTGGTGTATACAATACTAGAATATAAAACAGCATATTTATCAGAGATGTGAACATCAGCTGCTTTGCAATACTGCAATTTAATTCTTTTGGTAACTTTTTCGGAATTAGCTAGTGGTAGACGCCATACAGCTCATAACATAGCAATGATCCATGCAAATAACAACCAAGTGGCAAAATATAGGTATGACGTTTTTAGCTGGTAATAAGGACGACAATAATATATTTACATTTTTCAATCTTTAATTCCCACAGAATATATTTTGTTAGTTCTGCAAATCCGAATTACATTATATATATCATGGGTTCTAAAACTTGATTACACACCTCTAAATTATACTGCAATTGCGACTACATTTCCTTTTGCAATAATATTCCCCTTATTGCACTTAAAAAAGAAATGAACGTGATGTTCCATTGCGTCCTTTTGATAATTTCAATTGCAATATTTTATACATATTTCGTCATTGGATCAAATGGATGCATACTTTTTATATCTAAATCACTGTAGACATGATCGTAGTGAAACAATAGTACATACAACATAGCGTCATGGCGATTCAGTGGATTGGGATAGTTGTCATATAGGGACAGAAGATTTGGATAATAATTCTTAATAAAATATTTCATCAAATGGTCGCTCCAAAACATATACTGCCATGAAGGATCATTTTTATAAACGTTTATAAATGGTTCCCAAATTACAAAGGAAAGTTACTGTTATTCCATGATTGGTGTATGATTCTCTCTATTATATCAGTTCCCGAAGTTGGTAAAGATTCTAGTTGTTTTGTTTCCTCTGGCTGAACATGTTATGAAGAGAAGCATGGAAAACAGTTATAGCATGACAATCAAAGAGATCTGTTTTTTCATCGACTTCTAAAGATTGATAATCAGTACAGATAACAATGTCACAGAATATTCTTCTTTTATTGTTTTCGTTAATATCTATGCCATCTTATCCACGGAAGGCATACATTAATGTCATTGCAAATAAGAAGGCCGGTAAACTAATTAAACCAACGTTTTACAATTTACCTCTTTTCAAGCATGACCTCAGAGAGTGAATGGCCTTTAACTTTGAATAGAAAATGTACAGTATAGGCTAAACTTGTATTGAAGAGCATATCATTCAAGGTTGCTAGGAAAGAACACAAAACGATTAAGTTGTATAACGATCTCCTTCTTAAGAATAAGCATGCGCAAAGCGTACCAAGAATTCTTATGTCCTACTAGAGTGACGTGGATAAGCCATTAAAAGTGCAACATTTCTAAGAATTCTTTATACTCTCCACTTTGTATTCTTGGTTTTAGAGTCTTGTTGCATCATTTATTTACTTGACGTTTCACATTTCTTCTAATTTGCTATCTTAACTGTCTTTAATCATATCCGCTAAAATAAAGTGAAACAACTTGATATCTAGTAATTTTAAGCTCTGCTGAATATTTAGACATTGTATTTTATATTACCCATAGATGCGGCAATTATTTTCAGAATGTATTCTTTCCGACCAAATAGCGGAGTGATACTTTTAAGGACTTGTTATGCTGACTTTGCATTTGAGATTCAAGCAAGTATGAACATTGTTATGTCATGAATACATTACAGTAATACATTTTGGGTATCATCACTATTTATACATTTACCTTTGATATTGCTTTTCAGAGTAATAGTATTTGTTTACAGACATAACTTAGGCAAGAAATGTAGATGCAGGATCCCTACAACCGACACATTCATCGGAAAAAAGAACACATAAAACAAATTATATCGACGAAACGGTCACTGAAGCAAGTATCAACTATGATCATTTGTTTGTTTTTTTTCTCAAGAAAACGTCATCAACAAGTAATTGCATTTTTTCTTTGGTCTCGAAGCTGAGTGTTTTCCTTTAATATTGTAAATTATTATATATTATAAAAGTGATTCACAACACAGACGGTACGGTTGAACGATGCTTGATGTTAACACCACTGGATACAAACAAAACTTCAAACAATCTATATATCATGTTTATACTTGTGTGTTCATTAGTACGTTCAAGACTGGACTATTGTAACTTATTTATGTCTGGTTCATCTCAATATCTGCTCCAGAAACTTCAAAAAGTTCCAAACATTGCTGATCGGATCATACTTAGAGTACCACGATCAGAGCACACCTCCCCGCTGCTCTGTACCCTACACTGGCTATCCATTCGATCCAGAATCAAACACAAAATTTGTTCTCTGTGCTAAGTTTCACTGTTGGACTCTAGTCTAACATACCTATCCGACCTCACCCATGTGTATACACCAGCAAGATACTTACGCTCCTCTTTTGACAATCGTATACTCATTATTCCCACTATGAAAACAAAGTGATATGGACAGAGTTCTTTCGCATATCAAGGCCCAGCAACGTAGAATGAATTGCCCACTGAACTTAGACACAAAGACGCAGTGATCCTATTCAAGAGTGCTCTCAAAACTCACGTATTTAGACTGCAACAACAAACTTAAAGACCTAATAATGTTTCCTACCTTAAATATTCTCAGCGTGTTTTTTATGTTCTCTAATTTCATGGTGTTTGTTTTTGTAATCATATCATTATATGCTTTTTATCCTATAGGTGTTGTCTAATGTTGTAAAACGCTTAGAGCTTCTAAAGATTAGGCGTTATACAACGTCTTCATTATTGTTATTATTATTATTATAAAAGCAATACATTGATTACACCTTCCGATCGACCAAACGATTTAACATTTATAGTCTACAAACGCTGCTCTTGAAATGTAATCAAAGAAACACACGTATTTTTTATATGTTACTTTATATGCTATATTATTATCGATCCGTTTTTTGATTCAAGTGCTCTGCCTGAGGCAAGAAGAAAAAAGTGATCACTTGATGGGTTATAAATCATGATTACTATCGCGAGATGTCACATGAAATCGCTATGACTGAGTACGTATATCGTGTGCACAAAATGGCACCTTCAAGTTGTTTACATGCAAATTCCAAATGTTAATGGCAATATATATATATATATATATATATATATATATATATATATATATATATATATATATATATATATATATATATATATATATATATTCTTGCACATGTAGAAGACGAATGCAAGTTATTGTCAGAAAGAAAGTGAATGAAAACACAGGGTTCTGTATTATTAACTTGTTTTATGAGATTGTAAATTTAGATGTGCATACACAAGCCTACTCTTTCCGTCATCGACAGAGTCGAGAGGAAGAAGATAGAGTGAAACGACAGAATTTCCAAGGTCAGTCGTGCAAATATTACAAAGTCAAAGTGTATGGATATATAATTAAAACCAAGACAAACGTGGTGTTTGATGCTGGCCACTTTCGTGACTTTGTATCGAACATAGTAGATATTAGTGAACCAAACATTTGCTATGTATTTACAGCATAACCTAACTATTTGGACAAAGTCAATAAAGAAAGAGTGCTAAGAAATTGAACAACGAGACATAGTTTATGATACGGAAATTGTTTGAGGCTGCAACCACCATAAAATTAAATATAGCAACTAGAGCTTGCTACATTTGTGTCAGTCACAAAAAGATGGGTGGGGAAAAGAACAAAATTGTCCAGCAACAATGAAAAGAAAATATCAATGTTGATCAAAATTAAATCAATGGATTCGGTAGTTCAATGGATTCGATAGTTCCGAGGCAGTAGAGCACCCTCATACTCCCCGGTAATTAGCATATATCCAGCATGTATGGAGGACTGGGAAGTAACATTACAACAGATGCGCGTACTTCCAGAATGCGCTGTTGGTCTTCAGGAGCTGTTAGATTACCCTCATACGCTACTGGCGGTAAAAAATGCAGGTTAGTCCGGGTCGAATGAATGACATCTCCACAAAGCACAGTCAATGAGCATGGGTCTAGGTCTGTGCAGTCCACGAGACCTGAAAGAAAAAGTAGCACACACGACAGAATGGCGATCTTAGAAAAAGTGATTGACGTGTTACAATGCTGAGACCCTTTTGCCTAACCTTAAGTATTTCTTAAATGCATTGAATCTTCAGCGGCCTAATTACCGTAGTTGGTTTTCATTGACACCTTGTCTGGAAGCCTCAGTGGCGGCCCCAATTCTGTCACTATGAGACATGAAATGGTTAAATTTTAAAGCCACAAAAGCAATGAGCTGTTCTATGTTCTGTACTAAATTCTACTCTGGAAACTGGTTGCACATTGTGGTTCATAAAAAGCGGTCCTGGAGTATTACCCGTAAGGATTAGGTATGCTTGTAAATGTCACATGATTTTGTTGGACAGCAACATGCAATGTATATATAGTTGTCCCGAGCCGTGTTTGAAGTGTCGAAAAGTGATTGTAAGAACGAAAATGAAAAACCGAACAAAGTTTGAACATTATGAAAATTATGGGTCATTGTTTTGAGGTACGGAATGCAACATAAAACCAGTAGCAACATAACAATTACAGGTCAGTGGGCCTAAACGAACTGGGCAACACATAGTCCATTAACCTGGAGGAAATGGTGGAAGCAGAAAGCATAAATGACTAATCAAGTGTCAGGTAGTGAGGTGCGATTCCAAAGTACATCAAGCATGAAAATCGTAGCAAACGTAAAACATAAGGAACCAACTGGTGAACATACATGCCACTGACACGAAATCAACTGGTAATAATATAATCCAGTGGTACGGAACCAACTGGTAAACAAACAGGCCAGTGATCCGGAATCAACTGGTAATCATAAATTCCAGTGGCACGGAACCAAATGGGAAACAGAGGGCTAACCTAAAATCTAGTGATACAGAAACAGCTGGCTAAAAACACAATCCAGTGGTACGGAACCAATTGAAAGAAAACAAACACGAATCGTTTGCAAATCCTGCTCGAAAGTATTTCAACAGTGAATCAAGAACAATATAATGATAAAGCGCTCTTAGGCACATATGTTGATGAAATGAATTTATGCAAGAGACAATGGGAAGTATATCTACATATAGCTTTATCGTCATCTGGTTTAATTTTGTGTACCAGAGAGATATCGAGCTTGATAACTGTGTGGAATATTCCGCCCCCAACCCCATGCATATAAATTCTAGAATAGCACCGATTATTAAAACCGGGACGTAATCGATCGTCTATTTATGATTTCGAATTACGCTGCAAACCTTTACAGATAAAAGGAATCAGTATGAGAGTGACGTAAATATTTAACTTTCAGGAAACGAGGAAACTCTAACAACGTGAACCGATAACAAGGGGGAGAAACTTTCTACCATAAAAGAAAACACGTCTGCACCCCAGAAGGAAATTGGCTCAACTGACGCCAAAGTCCCTAGCAGAGAGAATCCCTCAGAGCACAGCCAGTGCGAAAGCATTGCGATTGGTAGGGCAGAACAAGCGATTACAAACTTTAAATATATTGGCCTTTGACAGCGCGGTACACGAAAAATTTGGCGGAAAATTGTAAACCCAATCACACCTCACATAAATGTCGTTAAATAGACGGATGACAGAGACTATACATATACTAACTTACTTACATACCTGAATTTAAGACTTTAAGATTTGAAAACATGTTTTAAAATTGCAATAAAAGTTATAATACTATTGTTTTTTAATGCTACTAATGATATATTTATATATATATAGATAGATAGATACCTATATATATGTGTATATATATATATATATATATATATATATATATATATAGAGAGAGAGAGAGAGAGAGAGAGAGAGAGAGAGAGATGAGAGAGACAGACAGACAGAGTATGTAATCTGTATCAATGATATGCCACTTGATGAATACATTTTTCATTTAAAGAACACGAGGCTTTCTGGGACCACTCCCATTTCTTATTCTAATAAAATGTTTCTTTTATATCCCCGGTTGCCGCCCTCTCCCCTTATTGGCCTTGCATATTTTATTTTATTTATATCACAAACAGGTATATATATATTTGCCCTTTGAACGTATTTTAAGATTGACTACAGGCAACTATACGAATGAACTCCTCACATCCCTTGTTTATGTGCCTTTTGTTTATATTTACAGTCACCTTTGCATTTTGATAAGTTGATTGTTTTATTTTTTAAGTTTATATTTTTAATCACATTGATTAAATCAATATAAGACACAATTAATAGATAATAATCGAATTTTAGAACATTGAAATATGTTTAGGAAACAACAATAATAATAAAGCATTAAATACACTTCAGTATGTGTGTGTGTTGTAACTAAAAATGTTACCGTATAATGTCGACAGTCTATTGCAACTTTGTATTCTTGATTATATAAACATTGTAGATAAATCCCATACTTTTACGAAGAACCATATTCAGTTTCAATGTTTACATCCAGCCCAAATTATTTTTCTCTCACCCCATATTTCTGCGAATTTGGTCCCTTATGCACGAATGCATGAGATAAGAGAGGGAACGGAAAGCAGACAAGGTTGCGATGAAATTGTGTACTTTATTAAATTAATTTAGGAAATGGGGATTATTAAGACTTGTATCCTTTATTTTCATCGGTCACTAATAAATAATGGGCCAAAAGTCATCATTGATATAGTATCATCAGCATACAGTTGCAATAATGTTTATATATGCATATTATTGCGCTTTTGGCGGATCACAATTTGGTACACCAATAGTATTGGTTTTTCAAATTGCTTTATACCAACATTTTTTAAAAACCATGTTATTTTTAATGTATGTGGTATATATAAGCCATTTATATTTGTACATAATAGGCTGGAATGTTGTTTTTTTTTCTTCAAAATATACATTTCATCGGGAAGAATATCGCTCATTGTTTCCTAACTAGTAGCAAGTACGATGTAGATAGCTGATATATATATATATATATATATATATATATATATATATATATATATATATATATATATATATATATATATATATATCCCATTTCCTTTGGTGGGTTTGTAGGTCAATTTTACCACCTATTCAGAGGTCTATAGAAATGGCACAATACGACATCCACTGCACTCCTTGTTTCATGGGTTGTATCCTTGTCTTGCTACGATTGTCCAGAAAGAGAGAAAGAGAGAGAGGCACATAAAGAGAGAGAGAGAGATAGAATAAGAGGGGCGGTAGCTTTGTTGGTAATGGGAAATTTGCTAACAAATAGTATTGTATTGACCACCCCTATGTTTCCGTGTGGTAGATTAGTCTCTTTGCATCATTGGCATGGCGATTACTGTAGATAAATGATATGGGACGTGTGCCCAAACCATTACGATGACCAATGTTATTGTTGCTATTTGAAAGGTTTCATCAATCCCAAATTGTTTTTCTATCACACTCTCTATCTCCTTAAATTTGCATGTATTTTTTCTTTGCGCATGTAAGGATGGGGTGGGAGGTGGGAGTGGGAACAGCAGATGTGTTTGAAAAGAAATTGTGTTGCATGTTTAATCCAAATAAAAAGCAGTGATTGTAATATTGTTTTCTCATTATTTTATGTCTTTAGTGATTAACAAGTGAAAACTGATCACTGATATAGAGTGTATATAATCAATAGCCTACTGGTAAAGCAATATTTTTGTATGCTTATTAATGCGCCATAGACGGAATAGAAGTTGATAAACAAATATTATTTATGCATCAAATGCATTTAACCCCACCCACCCACCACCCTCTTTAAAAATCTTGCTGAAAATGAGCAGAGAGTTTACTGCAGAGTGCGGTAACCTGTAAGGTGAATGATATTGATCAGAGTCACTACTTTATGAGACAATCAACACAAGTTGATTGGAATTAGTAGACACACATTTGTGCATTAATATACACTGAATTGGATGAGACATACAAACTATCATAACTAGAATGATACTAGTGTTTGTTAGTGTTTCAAATGATATAGCATTCCTGCAAATCATCCACAGCTTCAAGCATGTTGAAAAAGAAACAAAAACGGATATGTTAAACGTGCCTACAATAAATTTATAATTCAAATTAAATGTTTCATTAGTTCAATGGAATATTGAGAGGTTGGTTTGATTATACATTTTATAAACCCCAGAAGATGCACATGTGATTTGCATAACTTAGCTGCTAATGATTCTAAAGAGTGCTACAACTAAAAATCAGAATATAGGATATAGTGAACCTTTTGTTTAATTGGTGAGAGGCTCCATTACTGTGGTTTGTTAAACCTTCTTAATTTTGTATCTTAGAAACGTAAAACAAGAACTTGTTCTTAAGACCCTGTGTTTTATGTTGTACCAACACAAAATCATATTAATCATTAAATGTTGTTCCCTGTCATACTTGCCACCAAGATGATTGTAAAGTTAAAAATGAGTGGATTAACGGGCAACTCCCAGTTTAATATTGCATGTTAAGTACAACATAGTGATTTTTCAAACGTGCAGCTATCCCCACACATATTCTAGTGCAAAGGCATCAGGTTAATCAGGTGGAAGTTCACTTTCTTGCACATTTGTCAACATGCTGACTGCCACAACGGATCAAGGTTGGTCATTTGTTTAAAAACACCCATGTGTTTCCTTCTCTTTTTAAATTACAAACTTTGTTCTATTTCTTAACCTTCCATATGGATTTATTGTGATATTTGATAATAACAATTACTTTTACACACATTTTGAAAGTAAAATGTTTGATGAAATGTTTCATCTGTGTTCAACTTGTTTTTTGGATCAGATGCATTCAAATTGCAAGCGGTTTATGAAATTGTTAAATTTAGTATCAATCACATATTGGTTTCTCAGTAAAGGACATTGTCTAATATACTAAAATTAATTTGCGATTCAATATTCGTACATAATTGTAATATATGTAATTTTGTGTAACGTCTTGCATATCTATTCGATTGATCCAGTCAGTTGGAACAATTGTAATCCATTTCTCCTATTTCATTTATATGTTTGCTTTCATTCATACAACGCTTCCAACTATATTCACGGATTAACTGATTATAGAGTTCGACTACATTTGCAAGCAAGTTAACTACGACTGTTCAGATTTCCTTTTATCCAAACATTTGTTGGAAATGAAAACCTAAATATTCTGTATATTCAGTGTTTTTCTTGATGTGTTGATATATCGTATTGCCTAGTACAGTGTCAATACAATATTGTTTTATTAGGTGGTTATCAATGCTTCTAGCCTACATGTTGGTTGTTTCATATCTTCTACGATCTCTCTTTAATTCGTTTTGACAATATTAAAAACGTTCTTGCTTCACGACTCCTTCACTTACCTACTTGTATTTACACGTCTTTGTGTTTGTCAACTAATACCGTCTAGACTTATGTTTCATCAAATATAATTCCCTTTTTTTATTTTACTCTGTAGAATGCATCCTGTCTCTCTGTCACATGACTTAGCGTTTTCATTTATCTAACTCCGGCGAGTAATAACTGAACATTCGGCACCAACCCATGCCTGGAATGCACATTACGTAATAGGTTTGATTGCGTCGTTGCAGTCTTTTAATTCTAAATGGAAACTATAGGGAAACGTTCATGAACACGCGTATACCTGTATAGCTAAATATTTTAATTGAATTAGCACATTAATCCTACAAGGTGATATTTACATAATATTTTAAAAGCAAAGTGATAAATAATATAGTAACAAATAACGGTTTATTACGAACGGTACACAAGTCAATTAATTAATTCACTACGTTCTACCTAAATACGGGAATAAAACATTTGACACTGACATAATTTTAAGGGAAACGGCTTTAAACATATATTAAAGACTTAAATACAGATACATGTCTTGAAAAATGTTTTCATCTGAAATCAAAAAGATATCACATAGTTAACATTAAGAAAATAAGAAACGTTCTTTGCCAAATTTCACTTAGTTGCATGGACAATATTACAAAGAACATACATGACGAGATTCCTTACCAATAATCACCAAATGGTGAAGGAACATTAGTAAAGAACAGACAATACGATTTAAAAGAATGACGAAATGAAAGAAATATTACAAAAGTAAACACCAAAGTAGATCATGTGTACACTAACTTCGAATGTATATCCTATATGATTTCATATAATCATTCTTCTGTTTGTAAAAAATCTCTTCTACTGAGTTAAGAAAATGTATTTAACCTAATATATATATATATATATATATATATATATATATATATATATATATATATATATATATATATATATATATATATATATATATATATATATATATATATATATATTTATATATTTATATATATTCGAAGGAATATGAAATGTCGCACACGCTTACGCAAAGAATATGTACAATCCCTACAAACTAAGGAGACACGTAATTATTGACTACAATATGGAAACTGTAGATCATGTGTTACGAGTCTATGCTCTTAATGTAACAGAAAAAAGTAACAAGAGTTGTTAAAATTAAACAAAAAGGTTATTTCCCTAGAATACTAATTGACAAATGATGGAAAAGAACTCACTACATAAACCAATAATTAAAGACACAAGTCCTAGTAATACAAAGTACTGAATAAAACTTAGTTCAAGTCCCGAAGAAATTTGAAATTGCAAGCCTGACGTGCCTGTTATGGTCTGCGAAGTACGGATGAGTCGATAGTATCTAGTTGAATCACATGAATATTATTCCAGGTTTGAATTCAGTATACATTCCAATGAATATCTTTATCCAATAATTTTGTCAGAGCACTTTGGCATTTCCATAGAAAATAATCATTTGAATAAAATAATTTAAATAATATATAATTCAGCCCAAACTGGTCACAACATAAAAGTGCTAGATGTTAAAGCACGCTAGGTTACATCCTCACTGTAGCGAGAAAATATAATTCTGTGCTTGATCCTAGGTCACAAATTAGCACTGCTTTATAAAACAACTATTACCTAATGGAAAATTACCTTTCAGAATGATGTAATGAGCCATGTTTGCTTACAACAAAATAGCCTAAACAATTCACTTTGGAATCTCCAAAACCCTTACCCAAATCAACATGTTTACGCCATCTTCGTTTACCTGAGTAACAATTCAGTTAATAGGCTCAATCATACACACAGAGAATACTGAAGTTATTGTTAGTTGTTTACATAACTGAATTAACAAAAGTCAATCATGTCAAACAGAAATGAACTCAATTTCGGACAAGGTCAAGTGCAGCAAACAATATCACATTACAATAATATGTAATAAAAAATAAATTTAAACTAACAGGCAAACAATCAAGTTAAATAATCATAACACTTCCCCTCATAAAGATAAAGAAAGATTTATACAATAAAGTTTTATTTTGACTTTAAACCAAATATATATGTGATAAACAAATAACATCAGATAAAGTCGTATGTATGACCCAATGTATACATGAAACAATACATTTCTATATAAGTAAAATTGCATCTGCTATTAAATTGTTTTTTCTTTGACGTGCTTGATGCCAATAATATATTCTGCAACAAAAAACTCCACCTTAATATTCTCAGATGTTTATTTTTGATCTTGCCGAAGAACGAAAGTGTGTTGTGATAACAAATCACAATAATCGGAGAAGAGCTGAACTAATGTAAACTTCAAAGTGTTGTAATGCAGATATCAAAGCCAGACATTCTTTCTCGATTGCGGAATAATTTATCGCGAGCTTATTTAATTTCTTAAAATAATGGCACACTGTATGATCAACACCATTTTTATCTTCTTGAATCGGTACTGCTCCAACCCCAACATCACTTGCATCCACAGACATCTTACATGATTGGCTGAAATTTGGAAGTCTAAGAACTGGTGCACTCTTAAGTATAACATTTAATTTATCAAAAGCCTCCTGACGTCTTTCAAACAAATTAAGTTTGGTGTTCTTGCTTAATATATTTGTCAAGGGTTTAGCAATTATGAAAAAATTGGGAAAAACATTTCCGATAGTATTCAGACATACCACAAACAAAACCCAGCATTAGTTGCTTTTTACTGATAGGCACAGGGAATAGAGAGATAGCCTTGACTTTAGCATATATATGTTTAACTCGTCCATGTCCCACGAGATGTCCTACAAATGTTACACAATCACGGCAAAGCTCACTTTTGGATAAATTAATTGCCAAACTTGCATCAGTGAGTCTGTCAAAGAATATCTTAATTGTCGCTAAATGTTCTTTCCAGGTGTTTTGTAGATGATGACATCATCGACGTAAGCAGTACAGTTATATAGACCAGATGCAATCATGTTTATTAAACGTTGAAAAGTACTTAGCGAACATTTTATTTCAAACGGCCTCACTTTATATTGATAAGTGGATCACGAATGCCGAAATTTCTTTTGCCCTTTCCGCCAGTGGAATATGCCAAAGGCCTTTCAGAAGGTCACATTTGATGACATACTTAGCATTTCCAATTTTATCCATGCAGGCATCCAGTCATGGTAATGGAAAAGATATGTTTTCTTCAGAGTCTTCATCTTTATATAATCAGTGCACATGCAGAAAGTATTAACTGGTTTCGGAACAAGTATAAATGGTGAACTCCAATTACTTTTACTCGGCTCCATGAAATCATTCTCCAGCAAATACTGAATATCTTTTTTCAAGCATTCCTGTTTGAGAGGGTTCATCCTTTACGGGTGTTGTTTCACATGTGTGGAATTTACAATTTCAAGGTCATAGAAAATTCTGTTTGATTTTGTAGGAACATCCGGAAATAAGTGCTTGTATTCAAGCAATGGCTGTTTAAGTTTATTCCTTTCCTGTTTTTGCAAATGTGAAATATTATTGTCCAGATTATTCCTAATTTCAGAATTCTGAAGAGTTGTTGCTCCAAAATCAATAAAGTCCGAATGCATTCCTTCGCTTAAATCCTCACCGAGTGTGACAGGTACAACTAAACCTGGCTATCTCCTCAGTATACTGGTACTCCTTTCAATTATTGACATCCGAGGAGTACTATTATTATAATTTAACTCACTTATTTTCTTCTGAACCTTGTATTGGTAGTAATACCCAATCTGAGGAAAAGTTTGAAGAATTAGCAAGAAATACAGAACTCTATCTCTAGACTCAAAAGTACTCTCCATTGAAATTCTGTGAAACCATAATTTTACTTTTGACTTGAACTGATGAATGCCGAATACAAGGATAACTTGCTTGAAAATTAAACTTTGACCCTTGATCAGATTTGATAAATTGGGGATGGTCAAATTGAGTAAAAGACTTTATCACAGCTTTTACTATTGCTTTTATTTTAATATTCCTCAAAGGATGTGCCACTGAAAATTGTGTTGATGCACACAATATCGTCCACAAATATAGGCAACCTGACTTGGTCTTAGGTAAGGGACCGATACAATCTACCATTATTCGGCTAAATGGTTCGTCAAATGCAGGAATAGGTCGAAAATGAACCATATGTATCTTCTGATCTGGTTTTCATACCATTTGACAAGTATGACATTATCTGCAGTATCTCCAAACCTCACGTTTCATATTTGGCCAACAGAAGTGATTAAATATCGTGTGATATGTCTTATTAATCTCTAAATGACCAGGCAAAGGAGTTTCGTGGGCCAGACTAATAATTTCCTGTATGTACGATTTTGGAGCTATAATTTGAAAGTTCACTCACCACTCGTCACCAGCATGTACCTCGGAAGGTCTCCATTTTCTCATAAGAATCCCATTTATAATGAAATGTTGTTGTTGTTGTTGTTGTTGTGGGGTTTAACGCCATTTATCAGCACACAATAGGCTATATATGGCGGCCAGTATTAATGGTGGAGGAAGAACCCGGGAAAACCCCAGAAAGAACCACCGACCCACGAGAAGCTACTGGCATGCTTTCTCACATACCTACATTGGCTGAATCTGAGACTCGAACCGGCGCAGACAGAGGTGAGATGGCAGTGATCCGTAACGGAGAACGCTTTAGACCACTCGGCCACTCGGGGCCCCCTATAATGAAATAACAAACAGGTACTTAGGTGGCTTTAATTTTACTAATGGCCTTTTGAAACAATCAGATCTCAAATATTGGTGGTAATAAACCGAATAGGTCATAAATATGGCTTCAAGAGTGACCACAAGTGAAATCTGATTAAAAAATTCACTTTTGCGTGGATCTTATTTTAAAACTACTTCAGATCTTGACAAATAAACCCATTATTCTAATTCCGGGGAAATTAATAGGATCCAGAATGATAACAATTTTTGCCAATCACATACAAGACTGCCTTATAAATATTCATGGCTCTCGCTTATTACTTGTACAGTTGATGCATTTCATAATTCATGATTTTATTCCATGGCTGCTCAAACCAGGTCACAAATACGACGTCCCGCGTGCCAATAATTTTAATCAATCAGATCAAGGATTATGTCATTAATATGTATGGATCTTAATCGTTAGCCAACTCATCCAACATCTGCATGATATAAGTTGAAATTTCAAGTTTGTTCAAAATAAGATCAGAAATATGGTTAAAGAGTAGCACGATACCTGGTTAATCAGATGAAAGATGTCATCTAAGTAATATGTATTGATCTTACTGAACTTGTCCGAAATCTTAGTAATATAATTTTATCTTCAAAGACTGACACGAAAGGGATCAGAAATCTGGCCTCCGTCGTGGCAACAAGGTTAGCCAATCACTTGCAATGTCATCTCATTAACACGCATGCTACTCACTCATTATGAATCCCATCAAAAATCTCTATGATATAAAACCATTTGCCAAGTTTGATCAAGGTTAGATAAGAAATATGGTTTCCACAGGTGCAACTAGCTTCGCAAACAAGATGCTAGATCACTTAATTAACATGATATGATTTCGCTCATCATCAATCTCATCTGAGTTCCTGATGATATCAGTGCCTTTTCTAAGTTTCATTAAAATCAGATGAGAAATGTGGCTTGAAGAGTTGTAACAATCTTAGCCAATCAAACTCATGATTACCTCATTCATACAAACGGATCTCACACGTTATAAAATTCGCTTGAGACATCAATGATACAAGCATATTCCAAGTCTAACTAAATTTGCAATCAGGTTTACGGAGTGGTAACACTGAGCTCACCAATCAACTACATGATCAACTCATTAAAATACGTCGATGCTTATTATTGTCATCAAAGACAGATCTTCTAAAAAGACTTCTATCAGATCCGACATACAAACTACAGATTAGTAACAAGCAAACACTGATGAGCCGATTCAAAATTCACGATGCGTAAATGAACTATCCTCACATTACTGGTAATATTAACATATCAAACATTGTCAATAGATGTTTCTTCAAGCAAACTCAGTAATATCGTTCCGGTTCAAGTGTATGTTTTGATCCCAAACTATGCTTTCACGGCTGAAAACAAAATTAAAATTGTTTAGTGTTTTCCTGTACTTTTTGACATTTCAGAATAAAGCTGGTAAACAAATGTTGCACTGCAATTATGTCGCATTTTTTGTTTCTAATATGCATTGTTAAAAAATAAATGTGGCTATGCAAGTTTCTGATACAAGGATATATCCATATAGGTATTTCATCCACCGTACTAAGTAATCTCAAATCTAAGGTTATCAGGAGGATGGGTTTGTGGTCAGATACAATTATAAACTACTTTCACAACACAAAGTATGTGATAAAATGATGGCAGTCACGTGGTGATTATTTGGTTTGTTGGTTCAACATCACGTTTTTCGCAATATGACATAGTGCTGAGGAAACTGAAAAAAGTGATGTACCCAAGTTTGACTAGACAGAAAAAAAAACACATTAACCAGTTACCGGTACCAGGTTTCTATTTAACAATTTGAAGGGGAGAATTTGTAGAAGTTTGTGGGATTTCGTAAGCTATGATAAATTTGTGAATGGATCACCATCATGACAAATGTAGGTAATTGGGTCAGATATAATGAAGTTGCTCATTGGGGTACATGTTCTGTAATTCTTTTATTTGTTGTTGTTGTTGTTGTTGTAGGATTTAACACCCTTTTTCAGCACAAGATAGGTTATACATGGCGGCCTGTATAAATGGTGGAGGAATAACACGGGAAAACACCGGAAAGAACCACCCACCCACGAGAAGCTGCTGGCAAGCTTTCTCACATACATACATTGCCCAAACCCGAGACTCGAACCCACGCAGACAGAGGTGAAATGGCAATGATCCGTAACGGTGAGTGCCTTATACCACATTGGGCCACCGTTCTTTTAGTAAGGGTTAACCAATCATATTCTGTATGTAGGTCAATAATATATAAATAATATGTGTGTGTGTGTGTGTGTGTGTGTGTGTGTGTGTGTGTGTGTGTGTCTGTGTGTGTGTGTGTCTGTGTGTTTGTGTGTGTGTGTGTGTGTGTGGATGCCCGAAAGAGAAGAGTCAGATTTGAGACAGAAAAAATAATAACTTCATGAAATAACTTTCTTACAAGATACTGAAATATACAAGCTGTGGACTTAATAGAAGAGACATAATACCCAATAGGTATAAAGTAGATATAGATATGAAACTGGACAACTGTATCAAGAACCCATGCAGCTAAACTGTAGTTTAGAACTTGGAGAGGTGGACAGAGCTTTAGTTTGTGTACATTTGGAAATAAGCAGTTGTTTGTTAGAATGACGTAGTGTTTTACATATTACACTACTGAACACTCCTCACACTGAATCCAGAAGATAACCCTCCAGTCAGTAGTAGAATATAACCGAGGTCAGAGAACAAGACCCAATGGATCAGACATGTATAAACACAAGCAATATAACACAAAATAATCCAACTGAAACAGCTTGCTATGTATGCTGACAACATATATGAAATCATGTTGTGAAGGGAAATGTGAATATTATATTTAATCGTACTAATAATTTAAATAGCCAATCAAATTCTTATTCAATTAATGCTACAAGCAGCCTTGTATTGTTGAAAATATGAATATCATTCGAAAACTACCTTGACTGGACTTTAAATCAAAAGGGCCCAAGTCAATGTCTTAATCCAGTTCATTATCTGAAAAAAAGGAAATGCCAATCTCATTATCACGGACTAAAACGGTACCTCCATTGTAAAGTGCTCATGATCTTTCAACATATTAACATGACATTTTTATGAAATTCACAATGTTGTGTTTAAGAATTCATATAGATGAGAAAGAATGCAAATTTGTCATTAGGTCTCAAGATTATAAACCATCATCATGCTCATAATCTTGCTCATTTCAAAGCTAACATCTGATTGGTCAGTTGCTTGGAGTCAGTAAATTAGACTACCCACATTTCAAGATTGAAAGTATTGTCTTGGGGCCCAAATAAGACATTCTTAATGTGCATAAACAGTCCTTCCAGCAACCCTTAGCAAAATAAAAGGGATAAAATGGGGCTGTTTTAAAACGAAATAGAGGAAAGGTAGAAAATAATGATATCTTCACTTGAACCATGTTCATAACTTTCAACCAGACCAGGCTCTTAACAGTCAAATTAATCATGATTTCCATTCTTTTTAGACTTCCATCTTTTCTTTTGCAAAGACAGCACGAACAGTGAAAAAAGAGAAACAGAGGCGAAATATTAGCATCTTGCAAAACAGCGCTTTGTTACATATCAAAAAATTGAAAATACAATTGCGATGGAAGGGTCATTAAAAAGTATGCATCTGGCAAAAAAGTTGGAAAACTAACCAACTTAAAGACTATGTAAAACATTACATTTCACAATTGGCATTTTATGAGAGCTTTCAATAATCATACAAGTCTTGTGGAAGAGCATGGAGGAAATTACATCACCTTATTTCTGCCATTCTGCTTGAACCGACCTTATAACCTTGCCAAAAATGACATTGTAGGTCACATCGGTCTAGAAAATAATTTCAGTTAGAAACATGCACGCTATAATCTAATTGAATCTTTCATAAGCAAAAGCTTAGCAACAAATTAAATTAACTCAGAAAGTAAATTGGCAATCTTTGCTTGCTTATAAACGCATTAAGTACAAAACAGAAACAAACAAAACCCCTCAAAGGCGTCTATATAACGATTGTTTCTGGAGATGCTCTGTGTTTAGTTCTGTGATGAAAAGTGTAATTCAATAGGTAGAAAAGGACTTAGAGTTTACACATTTGTTTGTATCAGTCCTTAAGACATGTCACTGTGATTACTTGGGATGTAGATAAATCTCAAATACGGGTTTTGATTCACCAGCGTCATCTGAAGGGGCAGAGGATTTGCAGATGACGGTAACTTTTTCAGAATCTGTTTTCATGCAGATAAGCTATAAATGATTGTTTAGGGTTCCAACGTGTTGCATGTGACAGGGGTTTATTTATTCTTCTTCCCAGATGTAGAAAAAGGTAAATATGAAACTTGATAGTACTAAATCAAATATTAGAAAAATTCAAGAATTTAAACAAATGAGATGTGAATGCAAATTTAAGGTTTTGTACTTCACATATTCAAGAGGTTTTCATGTCCAAACATCAAAATCAAGAGTGTTTCATAACCTGCGTAAAGCATATCTCTTAATTAGTACTATTATTTTCTTCACGAGTTAACACTATAGTCATTTGAATGGTTTATATTGTATGTTATTAATAGTGCAGTGATGAAAACTCACATAAGAAGTTGAAAGTGACAACATCAGATAGTATCTGTTCATTGTAGCATATCATTCACATATGTTGTTACCAATTTAATATATTTATGTTGTGGGTGAATTATGATTTTGGTATCTGTTTTGGACAATATTGATCTTGTTTCCGGACACGTTAATTCTGTCTTCTTTTTACCCGGGTACATATGCAGAGATGCTTTCAAGATTTCATTATAAAGGGTTCCCAAAACAAGGAGAAATGTGGGAGGGAGGACAGACATAGTTCAATATTTCTCTAACACGTAAATATTCGCCTCTCATTCTTTCTCCACTCTGTTAAGGCAGTATCAAAATCAAAATCTTCAAACGATGTCCCCTCTAGTTCAATAAGCATCAATGTGTTTGTTGTTTCTGAGCTGTCATTTATCTCTGCATGATCTAATATTGGAATATAGTCCTCCATTTCGTGAGAAACTACAGTACATTCGTCATTCTGTCACTCACTTTCCACATTCCCGCCACCATTGACTTGATGTCCACTTTCCACATTCAAGCCTCCATAAAGCTGACGTTCAAAATAATCAGTGATTTTATGTCCCGCCATGGCTGATATCACTTTCCGGAAATGGATCAAACTTTTGCTGTTGCACACTTGGAAGGATGTGTAATCAGCTGCAGAACCTCTCACGGGCACGTGTTTAGGTTATACATAATTAGAAGAATTTCCACATATTCTTTTGTATTAAAATAAATCTGCAAGCTTTGGAATGGAAGAGGTAGGGTGATAAAAATTTTCCGTACCTTTGAATTTATATTTAGATTCGTTTTTGTAAATTTATAATAAAAGAGTAACATTTTGTATATTGTCACTCAGTGTACATTTGTTTATGAGCAACTTTTAACTTATTTGCTGGAGTTCTAGTGCATCAACTGTTTCAAAGTGTACGAAATTGTACGAATTTTTTGGGAATCACGCGATTGCGTTCCATGGAAGCTTCTCTGCAAACGTATTCCAAAACTACCTAAAGTCTAATAAGAACCATCAAATTTACAACTTATGTATTAATACACTGCCAATGTTCAATTTTCAACAGAATTTTGAAGGCAATGACCCTCAAACTTATATAAGGTATTGCGGTTATAAACCTGAATACAAATCGTTAGTAAAATACCATAACTGTATCAAGAGAGTATAGAGAGACATCAATTGGTTAAGAAGTTATATAATATATATTTCTCAATGATTCTATGGAATGGCGATAAATAAAATATGAATGGCATACCTTATTCTGCAAGTACAAGTTCTTTCCATCTCAAAAGTCTTATAATCTCCGCACAACTGTCAACATTTATGGCTGCATAGAGACAAATCCTTGGGTTTGAAATTTACTCGTCCAATTTCATTCGTGCGTTGCACGATTTTATGCAGTCTGCAGCATCATTCACAAATTATCACAAGTTTCCTCTTCTAGATGTTGCATTTATACTAGAGTAAAATAAAATGCAACTTATATAAAGCAACATCTTCAAATCCTATAAATAGATCAACAAACATAGCAAAAATCTGTCCAAGCTACCTAATAAAGCAAAGTCATCAAGTCTCATTAACCTAGAACCAAGAGCTGAATGTGCGATTAAAAGAATACCAGCCACCCCAAGAACACACCGATATAAACGACCAGTGCAACCGTGGGTGGATATCGAAACCGCGACTCTTGGATTTTGTGTCCAGCCAATTACGTTTAGAGGATCACCGGCCAACCAGATTCTACCAGCTGTAGCAAAACGGTCTGAAGTACTGGATGTATGTGCTTTATACAAGTTTTAAATCCGTTTTATATGTATGCACCATTTTAACCAGGTTGTATGGGTATACTGAGACATATGAGTAGATATGTGATTTTAGATACAGCTCCAGATTTATCTTTAAGCAATATAAATTTGATCCAATGGATGTACAGAACACTTATTTACAAAACACTTATTTACAAAACGTTGGTGCTTTCTTGCATGAATCGGCTGGCGGTGTATAGTCCGAAACTGAAGTCCATAACGTAGTAGTTGCGCATTAGACATGACATAGTATAAGCTCAGTTTTTAACGTTTACCTATGGAGTGAAACATTGAATCTGCTCGGTGGAATGAAATATTGTAGTCAGATAAATTGGATTTAATGAATCACTCACTATCACTCTTTTAGAGATAGGTAAATTCGGATTTAAATTCACAGCATCATAACATCCTTACTTGTTATTTTGTTTTAGTCGATAACTATTGATGAATGCAGATGTTTGAGATATTGAAATTTAAAATCAAAATGAATGAAGAATATAACTTTTATGTGGGAAGACCAACATATTTCAAAGTTTGCTGATGAAAGCCTTGGAAGAATGACAATGACCGGCTTACATTTTGATTTTTTCAAGCATCCACTACCGGCAAATTACCTAATTTTGCCAGTTATGCCATGCATCACTTTTGCTTTCATCATATGACTCATGCAGTTTTACGTTAAGGTGTTTTGGAACAGAAATCATTTTGAGTACACGTTAACTGATATGCAAGCAGTATTATACTGATTATGAAATGGGGGATGGAGCCTACTTTTTTCACAAGATATGTGTTTATTGATTGAGAACAATATGAGATTAAAAATTGCCCTGCTTGAGACTGAGAATGATGAATCACTACGAAATATAGTTGTTTGTCTTCCTGCTGGAGACAGTTTCTGTAATATTATATATATCAGATAAAAACATAATCAAAATTGGTTGATAAGTTTTAGGAATGCGTGATACTGATAGGTAAAATGCGAAAATAAATAAATAGAATTTGCACTTATTTTAATATATGGCAACGTTAAGTACATATCTATATTATAAGGTCTATTTTCAATAATTCTTAACGACATTTTATATATATTGTTGGATATATGATTATGAGATATGGGATCTAATTGTCTTTCCCATGGACACACCATGAAGTAGGACCCTGGGGTGACTAGGGTTGTTATCGAACCCATGACCGTTGGGTTACGGGTCTATATCAGATAGTTGGGGCGTCTTTTCTGTGTAACATGATAAGAGGAAAGATTGGAATGCTAGCGGTGTGCAGTAAAATTGAAATCATGCAATGTATATTGGAAACTGTATTTAAACAATTAAATTGTACACATTGATTGTAATGCTGTTTTATCATTAGTATGTGCTTTGCAGTCGTTTGTTTTGATGAAGGTATATAGTTTGCAATGGACATGTACATTAAAATCATTAAGTATCGTAGATGGATGAAGAATGCATTAACTAATTATGGTATTTGCATCCCGGTCAAATGAATGCCACTGTATATAGGAACAGATCAAATGCAGCCAACACTTCATTTCATTTTCAATGTATGTATGGAGTTGGCCATATCTTCGCAAATACTTAATAGTTTTCATGAACGGTATGTATAAAATTATATATGTAACATTCGATGCATGATTTTTAATGTAAACATCCACATTCATAATCGATGTTACAAAAATTAAGTTACAGAGAAAAACAGAGATTAAAAGTGGTCCTGAAGGAAGAGAGAGAGAGGAACAGTCATCGCATTAAACGGGAAAATCTGAACGTTAGCTTAAAATGTCTGATCTTATAACACGATGCCGCGAATCTGAAACCTAATTCAGGGTGGTATATTTACTTATTTACGTGTCACATCGAAATTTGAATTTATGAAACGTCCAGCAATAATTTCATGGCCTTGGTTGAAAAGATTTGACTCTTAATGACGTTTACGCTGAGATACATTAGTTTCAAAGAAAATGAGTATCGAGTTGATGAGATACGATTGTTTATTTGTATTGAACTATATAATCTTAAAGGTTTCAAAGACTCCAAGTTAACAAAATAATTGCTAAAGGAAGTTATTGTGTATGGAATGTAAGCCTATTAAATTAAAATATTTCGAGCTGTTAATTTGTATACAACTCTAACCTGTTTTCCAGATTTATTCATTCTCAACATTGTAATATTTCAATTGCATTTTGATGATGTATGGATTTAAAAAGGCAGCAAATCGGAGACGTGTTTCTATATAAAATCTCCAACTTTAGCTCTAATATAGGTAAAGATCAAAAGGGATTTTCAGAGCAAGTATTTACAGTGCGATGATACTTTAGTTCCTGAATCTGCATGACGAATGTTCTCCCAAATGAAATACATAAGTAGTAGCTGTGCCATTATGCAGATTAAAATCCTTTTAAGCTGTGAACATTAAAAGTACAATCGGACAGTGTATTGAAAAAGACATTAATACATCTTCAAATGTATCAAACAGTATCATTTTGTCTTTTACGTACTGATTAATTTATTGTATGAAAACTAGCAAACGTAGTAATAACAGCAGAGTTGTTGCATGATATGAGGTTCATGTTGCCGAAGTTAATATTCTGGATGAGACACCATATCAACACATAATAGTGATGACATCAGGGACGTTGCTAGGCATTTCCAAATCTTTGTTACTAATATATTTTAATATGGATTGAAATTGTCTGCAACTTATGGTGCGCATGTCTTTTTCCTGTTATGACATTTAAATGGGTACCAATAGCTGAAGTCACATGGTTGAAAGATTGTCAAGCTGATATACTAAATACTTCATAGTTTATTTATAAACGAAAACCTTCAGAGTATCACAATGACCATGTTTACATTGTGATTCCACTTAGCATGGATAGGTGACAGATACATTAACAGTGCCAATCGTATCATCGTTCATAGCTGTTTTTGTCGAATGATACATGTAGTAGCCCATTGTCTCATGAGGTTTATATTTTAGTATAAGAGTTAGAAAGACCAGAATAATGGTTGGCCGAATTTATTTGATATAGTAGGAGGATGTTTCCCGAAATTTATACATAACCTATTCGGTGCGTCATTATACATTCGTATTAGGATGTCATTTTTATCTGTGAAGATTTAATTGAACCAGTACTGTTTTATGGAAAATACATTCAAATTTATTCAAATTTAACATTTTATCTTGGCGGGAATGAAGATTTGCAGTTTTATATATGATCGCCAAATATAGATCTATGACATAGAAACTCACATGAACTATAACTTTTACATCGTGCATGTGATACCAATATCATGCTTGCATCCAATAAATGTCAAGTAGAGTGTTGACATAAATTATGCAAATCAGGTAAGTGTCTTTGTGTATACTATGTATATTATGTTAAAGTATCACCTAGTAGAGTAAAGTCAGGCAATGTAGGGAAAGTCAGCGTAAATAATGTCAAATTCAAGGTAACTATTGTGAGGTCTGACTAATGTATTTGTTTGTGTTTTGTTTCCTTAAAACAAGAATGATTAACATCTGAATATTAACTTTATCTAGTTTGAGACTACATCATATGTACTTATGCATACTTCACATCAAACTTTGAAATTATGTAACATCCTACAATATTTTAACTATCAATGTTGAAAGAGTTATGCCTTCTAATGAAGCTTATGTGAAAATATATTATATTTTAAGCTAATCGTCAGACAGGCTAGGAGAAAGGGTTCTTTGTTTTAACATTACGTTTGCAATATAAACGAGGCGAAGATTATTATGTTGAGAAAGTCATTGCGAGAGGGTCCTATGATATAAGAAAATTGAAATTAAAATATTTAAAGCTTAATTTTACCTCTACACCTTATGATGATTTCACATATTAATTGCTGTAAAGACTTTCACATGTCCAGTGGAATTTGTTTTTGCCGTAAGAGTCTCTTTGGCGTTGAAACTTATCTCCAACAGGGTCGAAAATGGAGATACTCCAGTTGCATAATCATTATTGACCCTAACGGTTTAGATTATTCCCTACGTTTGAAAATGAGGCCTTAAGATACTACTAACATAGGTACATATATTAAATTATGAGCTTCCACGCTGTAGCTACTAGAACAACGATAATTGGAATTTGAAACTCTAGGAAATCAAAGATCTCCAACACAAGCTTGTGCTGGAAAAGACGGAAGGGCTACTCTCTTTAAAACACTAACGGTATTTAAATGTCATTGGATTCATTGAATTCGCTATTATGTAGCCAGAATGGATGTGGTAGTATGTTAGAGGCCTTCTCTTTGCCATTATTATGCGACTTCATACATTCTGACTGGCTGGAATTTTTAAGATGGTTCAGGGCAGACATTTTGTATAAGTAAGTTAAACTATATTTGATATTTCACTTACCAATGAAATATTTTTATGTTATTAAAAATACGATTTCCTTACTAAACGCTGTTTCTTCAAGTTATCTCAGAATGTTTACTCAGAGGTAAAGTCTTTGACATCGCCTTGTAGTTTTCAACAAATGTAAATTTGAGAAGTTATTTAACGAGTGTACTTGCGTTTATCGCTGAGGTTTTGACGTGATTGCATGTCGATTATGTGTACCTGTTCCTGGTTATCCAGCATTTTGTGGAAAGATATTAAAGGTCTAGTTAGTTTTCTCAAGCAGAGAAACAAATTGATTGTTTTCTCCGGTTTTGATGTGTAAAGTTATACATGGTGCTTGCCCAGAAAATAAATTTCAGTCTAGCCCTATACTCATTCGTAGGGATTGAAGACTGTTTTGTTAGACTAATAGGCCGTACTCTTTGTACTAAGAACAACATTAATACATTGTACATTTGGATATCATTATCCCATTTGGATCTGATTTTTATAAAAGAAAGGCCATGCCATAAACAGCGCAGACGTTCCCTAACAGAAGAAAGGAGCAACGGAAAGACTCTTATATAACCAAAGTATACAATTAAATTACATTTAGTTGTGCTGTTAGACTGATATGACTGCCTATAAACAGCGCATTCCTGTTCCTATTGCTGATCTATGCTACACGAACGAATGGTGGTCGTTAATTGAAAATCTGTTGTTTTTTTTTAAACACTGATGCTTTTTAAAGATACCTACGTACCTATTAAATTTATTGTTTTGCTATTGACATATGTGTTCTTTCTTCTTCAGTGGTTTATAATATCTAATGCATATTATCAACACGCTCAAGCATGGATAGGGGCATGACATTAATAAAAGAAATGTTATTAAATATTAGCCATCTAACGCGATATTCTGATCAACATGGTGGTTACTCTCAGACGAAACCCCATCTCTTGCATATATTCTGTACCGCTCTTCCTTATAACGACAATTGCACAACAAAATCAAATATGTGCATTTCGACACGTGTCATTTGTGGCTGATTACATTGTAATGGGTACTTAGGCAGAGCTAGAGCGTTACAAATTTATTTCAAAGATGATTATACATACATGTTTGATATGTCCTTTAAATTAATTATTTAATTCACTTGATTAAGATTTATTTCGTCTCAGTTTCGTAGATATCTAGCTGTACCATTTAGTCATATATTCATATTGTCGAAATTTGGGCAAACGGCACACATCGCCTTGCCTGCGTACCATAATTGAGTAACATCATTTTTTGGTGATGTGTGCTTAGTCGTGAGGGAATATGGGCTCGAGTGTGCAGGCAAGGCGATGGGTGCCGTTTACCCGTGGACTTGGGTTCAATTCTCCGTAGAGTACGAATTAAATGATAGTATTATTTGTATTAAAATATTCATTCTGGCTACTATTATCAAGCATTCTTCCATAGGAATCAAGGCATACTACTTTCCGATCTGTCTATTGTATATTTTTAAACAAGAAACTCTCTCTCTTTCTCTCCCCCTCTCGCTCCGCTTCCCCTCTCCCTATATATATATATATATATATATATATATATATATATATATATATATATATATATATATATATATAAAGAGAAAGTGAGAGAGAGAGAGATACAAACATAGAACCATCCGCTCTATTTGAAGATAAATTATTCCTTACTTGTGTTAGTGAGGTATACATACCTATGCATAACATTACTTCTATTGAAATATAAAGATATTACAGAATTTTGCAGACATTTTACTTGGTATGACAAAAGGTTTTGACTCGCTAAATATTTGCCATAATATATATAAATTATGGGTAAAACATAATAATGATATTTAGGAAAAGTGGAATAATACTTTTAAATATATTAAAATGATGCTTGTTGTCGTGACAAGGAGGACACTACGAGGACATGGACATAACAGAATTTGCTTGCAACGTTGTTATTGATTCTGATGACTACTTCTCAATAGCTCAATGCCTTCCTTTGATCAGGCCCAAAAAGCATTTTATGCATGAAGTAAATACCTGACGAAATTATCAAAAATGTATGTTAGTCACATTAGGGATCCATTTGATAAAATAGAAACTCATATATTCAACTACAGAGCGTTTGCAAAGCTAATGGTACAGTTACTACGTATTAAGAAAATATTAGGCAAAAACTGATTATACGAAATGGATGTATAAAACAAAGTTGGCAGAATGTGATGAATTACAGGATTATATATTTTACTATACCTTAAGCTTGCTTAAAATTCCTCAGCAAAAATGAGAGCAGTTAATAAAAGGTTTACTAGATGCGGTTGACTGATATAATTTTGATAGGAACGACTAATATTGAATTGCAATAACATGAAGAGTTTGATCATATAGCTTGGAAAAAATCTCGTAGATGGAATTTATTATATACTCATTTTTGTTTCTGTTAACTTTACATTGTGAGAACCATTCAGCGTCTTATGATTCTGGTCACCTCGATATTGCACGCTCGTGCATGTAATGTGTGCCCTAAATAGCACATTGTGTTAGGAACTACTTTGCAAAGAAAAACATGTTCACCCATGTAGTAGGCGCTTTCGGTTTTAGTTTATTATATTTGTTTGGGGATGAACTAAAATAATTGTTTCACCTTTTAATTAGTAGAGGTGATAAAGTGAACAATGTGGACGAATTTATTGGCTAACACATGAAACTTTCAAGGGAGTAAACATATGATCGTAGTGTTCGCAATGTCTAGATCAAACTTGAGAAAGATATGCAGCACTGAAAATTCCATCCTGATCATTTAAGCAGTTATTTGCGAGATATATTCGAAACTTGTCGTAAATTGAAGGGTTCAGACTATGACCAGTGCTCTCTCGGTTATACACAAAAAGCATAAAAAACATATTGAGGTGAAGGGCTATTGTATGTGTAACAAGATAACCTGGGAGGATTTTCGGATTTACAACATAACACTTTTGATGGTGATATGAATACAAAGTTCAATAACGAACGACTTGAAAGATCAATTAATAATTATTAATATGTGCGTGTATATGATCCAAATATTGGACCAATTAACATAATACGCACGGATTTAATGATAAAAATACAAATAAATGATTTTTACACAGAACAGGGACAAGGGGTGAATGATTCACAATGATTTTCCAACGAAAGAACAATGTGTTTTACTCAAATAGTAAAAGGAAATGTAGTATTTACTCATATAGTAACATGTATACACTCAAATAGTGAAATTATGTAAACACAAGGGACAGATATACAAATTATCTTTACAGTCCCAAAAACACACTGGGTTTTATAAACCCCAACAATTAGGCCACGGCTAAGAGATTACATTTATGGAGTTACACAATCCATCACCAGCACACTCTGCTACCAGTCAGTATTCCAGGTTGGTCAATCAAGCAGTCGGCGCCCACGAATGTCAGTCAGCAATGCCCGAGCACCTGCTACTCGACCAGAAACACCGTTTATTCAGCTTTAAGGCTGCTATGGTTCACATTCACAGCTGCTATGGTCGACTTATATGGTTAGCTCTGCAGCTGGCACCACGTCGACTCCGATCACTCCGATAACTCGGATCGCTCCGATAACTCGGGTCAGCTGAAATACATCCAACACCGTATAATATGCATGACACGGGCATATTCGATAAAGCGTAATGACGTTCTATATAGTAAGTTATACAGATTACATTATCAGCACAATTACAAAACAATACAATGTAGGTATGTGAGAAAGCTTGTCAGTAGCTTCTCGAGGGTCGGTGGTTCTTTCCGGGGATTTCCCGGGTTCTTCCTCCACCATTAATACTGGCCGCCTTGTATAGCCTATCGTGTGCTGAAAAATGGCGTTAAAACCTACAACAACAACAACCACAACAAAACAACAAACAGGTTCAGAAGTAAAGTTAACCGTGCCCGACAAGAATCATGCGGTACTAAACGTTTCTTAAAAATGCAGCTTTATATTACTAATATAAATCCTTTGCTAAGTCACAAACAAGAATAGAAAGTATTTGCATTATACTTTGTAAACCGAAACTACATGGCAAACTTACAAAAAAAAATGAAGTAGTACAATAGTTATAAGTTATAAACAATACATTAATAATTCATATACCTCTACATATAAAGATGTGCAAGTCCTTAAAGTAGACCGCTCACTGACAAGGCATTCCATAATGTGACGATTTAATCTTACGGTGAAGCATTTATACACAGACGAAGTCGTCATACATTGTCCGTGCGCTGGAGGCATTGTTTATTCCCATTGAAAACACTTCGCACGTGGAGCGTTGGTGGATGAACCGAACTCACTATTTCCATATATTGTACAATATACATAAATGACCCTAGGGTAACTTTGTACACAAATACGAAAAAGAGTACATATATTTAATATTTAATATTTAAAGGATTTATACCATTCCGTCACAGTATATTTATCAGAGACGCGCTATTTTATAAGTCAAATTCTTGAATTCGAGGAAAACATGCAATGTATAGCTTTGGTAGAGAAATAAGGGCCTCAGAACCATTTAGCCAAGACGACGATGATTTCTTATTTATGCTAGCTGAATGGACTATCAAGCAGCATCTGCTTTGCAATATTCCAAGTGAACTCTTTTGATACCTTGTTTCGGAATTTGGCTAGCAATAGATGTCATACAGATGATAAGATAGCTCTGGTCCCTACAAAAAACAACCAAGTGACAAAGCATAAACATGACTTCTTTCGCTGGCGTTAAGAAGGCAAAAATATATTTACATTTTTCCATCTTAAATTTCCACAGAATGTACTTTCTTAGGTCTGCAAATCCGAATAAAATGATATATATCATGGATCCTAAAACTTGATTACACATCTCCAAATTGTACTTCACTTTCGACTATATTTCCAATTGCAATAACATTCTCCTTATTGCACACTCTAAATGAAATGAACGTGACATTCCATAGCATTGTTTTGATAATTTCATGTGCAAGAGTTTATACTTACTCAGCATTACAATACCAAATATTTAGAGACAGAATAGACACATGCAGCTGAGTCACGACTCTTTCCTCCCGGCTCAATTCACATATGCTTCGTGAGGAATTGACACCAATATATCAATTCCATAATCATCAAAATTAAATAGAATTTACAAATAGAACCAAAATACATCCAGACCAACTTGTAATCTTTTCCGAAACGCAATCATTAACAATATGATTCTAAATTTTAATTTTACATAACAATAATTATTTTTAAACTACTGTTGAGCGCGCGACGAAGTTCAAATGTCGTTAGACTTACTACATTTATATCGGACAATATGAACTAGTTTTTTGTTCCGATGAATAATTAACCCACTATCAAGGTCGCGTAGTATTAATCCAAAAAATTTCGTTCATGTTTCTCCATACAAATGCGGTAACTTATGAATACCAAACTGGATTCATTGTATTTGATTGGCATTATTCCCTCAGTCTCGTAACCTATATGAATAATATTGTGTTGAGTTTGGGACAATCCTAAACATGTTCATATTTTGTACTGATCACGAGTATAAATTATCATATGCTGTATGGGCGCAAACATGGTTCGTGAAAGAAAATGAATATGGTTTCAAGCCACGTTGCTTCCACTGACACCGACGCAGTACAGAGAGACATGAAAATCCTGTTAGATATGTTCGTTTGTCATTCATTTCAGGATCGACAGTTGGCAAGCAATAGTCTGGTGGAGCCATGTACACGTAATTATCGTCAGATATTACTAGAGTATGGTTTATTCTAATAAATTCACTTAAGGAAAATGTAAGAAATATATGTCCCGTGGAGTCAAGAACATCTGAAATGTAATAAAAATGAACAATATTGTTAATTACGTTCTTAACAAACAGGTGATGTTTCCGGCATGACAGAAACGCGTTACAAGCCCGCTCATACAAACTGGAATAAACTATAGAATGAGCATGTGGTTCTTTTTCCAGAAAGCAGGGATATTTCTTTCGTCATTGGATCCAATAGATGCAGACTTTGTATATCTAAATCACTGCAGCCACCTTCGTACTAAAACAATAGTACATACAACATAACGTCTGGGCGGTTCAGTAGATGGGGATAGATTTCATATACGGATAGAAGATTTGGAAAATGATTCACATGGTCGCTCCCAAACGTATACTGTCATGAAGGATGACTTTTATAAACGGTTCTATGTAATTCCTAAATGACATTTTAACCTCGTTAATTTTCCATGATTGGTGTATGATTCTCTCCATTATCACAGTTCCTGACGTTGGTAATGATTCTAGTTGTTCTGTTTTCTCTGGCCGAATTTTTTGTGAAGAAAAGCTTGGAAAGCAATGATAGCATTACAATCAAAGAGATATCTTACTTCATTACTTCTAAAAATTTACAAGCAGTACAGATTGCAATGCCACATAATATTTTTCTTTCATTCTTTTCTTTAGTATATATGCCATCTTGTCAACGGCTGGCAAACATTACTGTCATTGAGAACACACGAAAAATAACGTCTGCTCTAGCAGTATGACGGAGAGTAAATGGACATTAACTGAGAAGAGAAAATGTACACTATAAGCTCTGCTTGTATTCCAGAGCATGGTTATTCAATGCTACTAGGAACGAACACAACACGAATCAGTTACATAACGATCTCCTTCTTAAGAGTAAAGCCGCGCCAAGCTCACCAAGAATTGTTCAGGCCTACGAGGGTGACGTAGATAAGCCATTGAAATGCAAAATGCTTAAGAATTCTATATACTCTTCACTTTGTATCCTCGGTTTTAGAGTCTTGTTGCATTATTTATTTACTTGACGTCTCACATTTCTTCCAATTTACTTTCCTATCTATCATTTTTCATATCCGCTAAAAAAAAACGTGAAACGCCTTGACATTGGTAATGTTAAGCTGTGCTGAATATATAGACATTGTATATTATGTTACCCATCAAAGCGGCAATTCTTGTGAGAATGTATTCTTTCTAACAAAATTCTGGAGTGATAGTTTTAAGGACACGCTATGCGGACTTTGCAGATGAGATACAACCATAAACGAACAATGTTGTTTCATGAATTCGGTATCATCAATATTTAAACATTAACTTTGGATCATGCTTTCTAGCGCAGTCGTAAAGGTTTATAGACATATCTGGGTAGTACATATAGATGCAGGAACCTTTTTAGTATCATAATGAAAACCCATTTCTGAAAAATATCCGTGGTCTACAACTGAGACTGTCTTATATGTTATATGTTAGTGAACTAATGCATCATTATAAAGAAGATACTTTATGAAGCCATTTTAGTGAAGCGATCAAACGCCTTTTTTAAACCTCAAAAGGATACAAAGTTCAAGTGATATCTTCTCGTTTTGTATAGAGCAAAATATAGTATAGTATTGTTCTTCATTCCAACTATAGTTTAATAACTATGCATAATTCAAGACTTTGATCAAGCGATGGCTAATATATTTTGTCTAATGTACTTCAGGTCAAGAAAAGAATCTTTCCCAAGTGCATTTAGTTTGGATAATCCTACATGATACAACTTTTCGACATGAAAACGATTAGAAAAATGCAATTTGTGTTGTTAACAATAACCATACACTTTACATAATTACCCATCCTGTACATAATAACAATGAAATGTTAGACTTACATACTGATACAAATATACAGATGTTTTCAAAATGTATTTATCTTTAAAAGTTCTTCTTCAGCTAAATATTAACCAACTATCCTGGGCATTACATATCAATATGTTGATATATTTACGACCAATACATTCATCAGAAAAAGGACACATAAAACAAATTCAAACGACGAAAGAAACGGTTTCTGAAGCAGGTATCACCAATTAGCATTTGTTTTTTTTTTTTTTTTTCTCAAGGAAATGTCATTAACAAGTAATTGTATTTTTCCTTTGGTCTCGAAGGTGAGCGTTTCACTTTGATATTGTAATCCTTTTATGAATTATTTACATCTCATATACTGAAAAGGTGATTCTCAACACAGACGTTATGGTTGAATGATGCTTCATGTCAACCACTTTATCCAAAATATTCAAACAATCTATTTACCATGTTTATACCAGCAAAACATTGATTACCAAACCATTTAACATTTATCATCTACAAACGCTGCTCTTGAAAGGTAACTAACGTAGTAAACATATTTTATGTATACGTTCCTTTATGTGCTATATTATTATCGATCTATTATTTGCTTCAACTGCTCTGCCTGAGGCAGGAAGAAACAAATGATCACTTGATGGGTTATACATCACGAAAATTGCAAGGTTTTATGTGAGTTAGCGAATAATATCAATGCATTTTTCAAGTTTCCTCAACGTCGGGTTAGAAATGTGGCTTCATGAGTGATAACAAGCTTAGCCAATCAAACGTGTGATGACTTCATTCAAACAAACAGATCTCAGTCATTATCAAATTCGTTTGAGACATCAATGATACAAGCATATTCCATGTCTAATTATAACTAAATTTGAAATTAGGTTTACAGAGTGGTAACATTTAGTTCACCAATCAACTACATGATCACCTCATTAAAATATGTGGATATTTCTCATTGTCATCCAAGATAGATATTCCAAAATAGACTTCTGTCAGATCCGGAATACAAACTACAGATTGGTAACAAGCAATCATTGATTCGTTGATTCACAATTTACGATGCGTAAATGAACTTTCCTCACATTACTGGTAATATTAACATGTCAACCATAGTTAATAGATGTTTTTTTTTCAAGCAAATTCATAATATAGTCCCGTTTCAAGTTTGCAAACAAATTTAAAATTATTAAGTCTGTTTTCCTATAACTTCTTGACATTTCAGAATGAAGTTGGAAAACAAATCTTGCACTGCAATTATGTTGCATTTTTGTCTTCCAAATGCATTATTGCAAACTAAATGTGACTATGCACGTTTCTGAAACAAGGTCATGTCCAAATAGGTATCATCCACCATACTAAATAATCTCAGATCTAAAGTTACCAGCAGAATGGGTTTGTGGCCAAAACATTGATATTGGCAGGATGCTTTCCATTTCCATTTCAATCAATGCTGCTGACTGCATTTGTTATGTAAACTTGCAGTTCTTCATAAGCTGCTTAAAATATTTCTAGTCAGATTTTGCCAATGATAGCCATATGGGATGGAATATTTGCAGCTTGTAAAATTGAAGGCCTTAAAGTCAGGATACTTTGCAATTTTTCTAATATTTCTGTTGAGTAGTGTTTGTGAAGAAATCATGCAAAGGTTCACTCATTCTATTAACAATTGCTCTATTTGATCGTGGATTAGTATAAGCTGTATAAAAGTGAAATCTATTTACAATGTTTTGTCAAATTTGGTGAAAATGTGCTTAGCAGAGTTTTAAAAGTTATTAAAACGTTGATTTCATTTTTGTAATATTCGATGGCAGAAAGGTATAATTCTTATACAATTGAAGCATGCTTACTATTCAGATTGGACAAGTTCTATTTAGCATTTTTTGAGAAGCAGTTACAACATTTTTGTTTCTTTTTATTATTGGAGGCCATATCAGCTGGCAGATCAGCATCATTTGCACAAAGAATGGATAGTTTAAACGAACATTAATTATGAATATTCAACAAATATTACAAAGACATTTTTGGTTCAAACTGCATTAATTTGGAATGTTTAGAATGTAATGAAATGTGAAAAGTTCTGTATTATACCTGCACTACCTTTTTATGATTCATATTATTCATTCACTGTATTTTTGTACCGTTTATGTTAATTTTACTGAATATAGCTGATGGTATCTTGTATGTGCTATTTGTTATATTTCCTTTGCGATATTCCATGTCAGAACCATGCACCTGAGGCAACTACATCTATTGAGAAAAACATTTATTTTATATTGCACTTGCTGTTGATGACTTTATGTTTCCAAATTAAAATTAGGATAAGGTATGATTTGAAATTTGTATAGCATGAATGAATTAAATAAACCTCAGCTAGACTGTAACTGTGCCTTGCCAAATACGTTTAAAGACAAGATATGGGGTATGTATCATAATGGACCGAAGGCAAACGCATGTAAAACTAAAAAGAAACAATACATTTGTTATGTGTGTGCATGTGTGAAAACTAGGCACAATTGCCATTTTCATATTTCCAGACAAATAATCACTTTCTTGTGCCAGTAACATCAGACCTTTTTGTTTATTGTTGCCCTTTGTATCTGATAGTGAACAAAGTCCTTAACATTTCGCCATGATCTTCATCCAAGGCAGGGTTCTTTCACAAGAACGTTAAGTACATCTTCTTGCCTCGGCACTTTGAGCATGCTGATGAAATCACCCACGTTATGGACCAAGGTCTTCGCTGAGTTTTATATTTGGTGCAGGTATGTATCTGTGCTGATATTTCAACTGGTATAGTGCTGGTACAGATCTTTCTAGATTCAAGAACTGAGAAAAAAAGGTTGATATCTGAAAAAACAAAGAATTTATGTTGAAACGTTAAAGAAAAGTTCACCAAGATGATTGATGCTCTACAAAACAGAAACATACAACAATTAAGATCCATTTTCTGTGCAACAGCTGTCACAAAATAAACCATAATCAATTTAGATATGCCACAAAAATATCTGTCGGAATATGACTTACAGAGTGTAGTAAGTCATTTAATCAGATGGAAGATCACCTTATTAATATGCATGGATCTCGCTGAGTATTGGACTTATAGTAGACTCCGATAAAATAAACCCATATACCATATCTGACAGAAATCTGACAGAATATGGACTCCAAGAAAATAATAAGCAATAGTTTACAGATGAACATTTACAGTACGACAGTCAAAACAGACAGTGCAACACTATGAACCCACTTTGCTTATATTCAGAACAACCAAACATTTACCTATTTTCCAATTCCTTTAAAACTTTTTGAGAGCTGGCCGTCAGTAGAACTTGCGCCACGTTGCAACAATGACAAGGGCAATCAGTGAAAGTCTATATGATAGCGTATATCATGGCCCAGAAATCCAGCAAGCTAGTCTTGCAAACAATCAGTAATTTCCATAACTTGGGCAATGGTTGATACATGCTTTCTAAGACATGTCCCTGTTTGTGCATCTGGATACTCAAGGTTACTGATTTTACACCGTTCTCATAATACATCCGGACCTTTGTAAGGATGTTGGGCATTACCTGGCCCTGCAAACAAGCACTCACAATTTTCAAAAAATCTATTCGAGATGAGTTCTTATATTATGAATCATGTTTTGTGTCAGAAGGATGGCAATTCTTTTTCCAAATGTACCCCTCACTTCAACTCTTACCAGACTAACGCAAAGTGTTTGTTTTGTGTCGGATAATAATATCATGACCTCTTCATCGAGTAATGTACATGATACTTTACCTGCTCTTTCAACTTTGACACTTTCATTCGCTGCAATTCTCCACCCCTTTTTTCTGTTTAAAATATTAATTACACATAGGGTTACTTTGGCTAAATTAGCATAAACATCTATATTGCTCTTGATTTCCTCTCTGAGGTATGCACTAGTTTCCTTTACATGATCATAAAGTTCCTTCGCATCTCCACAAAATGGGATGATTAAAGGACTAATAAATTTTTTGCTTTCCGACTTTGACGAGCAGTACATAAAACAAGATATCCCCAATCACTTTCATACAACATGATAAATGTATATCCTTTTACCACTTTTAGCTGATATTTTTCTTTCAGCCCCTAACTTCGAATTGCTTTGGGCACATTTCTTCAGAGAATCTCCAAGCTTCAATGCAACACAAAGGGTTCCATATGCATTAGTTTTTCACTATATTCAGTATTTTCTTCACACTCTTTGTGACTGATTCAAACTGACTCGAGTCAAAACATACTTAAATTCTAAGACCTACCATTTAGTTCACTTCTTTCAAAACTCGACCAAGTTCCCGCATTTTGTTTGAAACAAATTTGGCTGTGTGCTAAATATAATATTTTTATTTCAAATGTGCTGGCCATAATTAATTATGAGAAGGTCACTTTTTACTATTTTCGAAATTTCATCATTTTCGTACAGTTTACCACATTAGAGTAAAACGTTTCCGTCATATTTTACGTATATGAAGCAATACTTTCCCTTCCTTCACATCACAACTTCTTTTCTTTTTTAAATTCTGTGAAGATTTGGTAATGCAATACTGTTTCCGATTTACTGCAGTTCCTTTTTGCAATATAAACCTTTGCAAGAAGAACCAGCAACAAGCTCAGATGCATTTCGTTTCGAGCAAACCAACATTTGATTTTCTATATTTATGAACCAACACTCCTTTACCATTTCTGATATATCTACGTTATATAGAAAGTCACCTTCATTACACAGCACTATCCAACTTTGTCTACGCTCCTGTAAATTCTTTGCAACAGAAAGTGTTCTTACAACATCCTGTTCATCTCAATGACATGCTTCACAATGATGTGCTAATTTCCTTACTAATTAACAACAGAAACTGGAAGCAGGATTTGTGTCCCATTTCTGCTTTTTGGATTTATCAGTATTTGTGGTCTGAATTACGATTCCAGGTTAGTTAGAGATTCCTATGCTATTGATTATGATACTACAGTCACATGATATCGTTCTTCACTGTTTTTAGGAAATCCCGCTCCTCACTTTTTTGTGCATTCCTGCAAAGAGATAAACTAACTTCAATATCAGAATGTATTTTAATGTTGTTATAACATGGAAGTTCGTGGGCACAATTCTGACATAACCAACTTTTAAAATAGTATGCTGTTTTATTGAGATTTCAGTGTGCCATATTGTGATTCTAATTTTTTATTTTGATTGGAGATTATTGAAACTAACTTGCCTTGATATATTTGCACAACAAGAATAGAGACAAAGTCGATGTGTTGCCCGCTTAGAAGCCGACATGAACCATTAGACCTTTCAATCGTAACACTTTAAACCACACACTTAACAAAAATTATAAATGATATTAGCCCTGTATCATGAATGCATGTACAAACTCACCACACACCTATCAAATGTATACATGTATATAGTTCAACAACGGGAATCAATAATAATTGCAAGCAATAACTCAGGGGGTTGGTCCTTTACACCAGGAACCATTGAAAGGTCTCAGTGTGAAGTCAACTCATATCCATAAATGTGCATATGGTTGCAGGGGTGAGGTTATTAACAGCTTTTAAATTTTGATCCAGGAGTCGATACCCTACCATAACCGTTAGGCCCACTTTGTGTTGGAATCTGAATGGTTACAATGGTTACAATCTAATGATGATAGAGTCACAGAAAAAAGCGATCCCTCAAAGGGTTTCGTCATTATGACAACCAGGAAAATGTAACTGAAAAACTAGCAACCTTTCCAAGTGATCTTATTCTTTTTCCCAGCAAAATAATCCGTACATGGGTCACCATATAAATGCCAATTGACGCTCGAATCTAAGGCTCAAACAATCGCTTGATGAGCTTGGGAACTATGACAAATGAACTATCGTTAACCTAAAAACCTAACCATGTGCTCACACGCATATGGATGGTAACTTAACAGAATGATAAACATTTGTCTCCACTCCGAGAAACCATAAAATAGTTTTCATAAACATTCCTGACTAGTTGTCTGGAATAAGGAGATGAACTGATAACAGCTGTATATTATTACTTATCAAGTTGTATTTAATACAGTGTTAGTCACCTTTCAGAGCTAGAATACTATTTGAAAAAAACTTGCAAGGGCTGGTCGACTTATGTGGGTTACTAATGTACAAGAATAGTTCCCGTCTAATACAGGAATTGCAATTTAGGTGCGTTCTATACCATTCATATCTGTACGCACAGTTGTCACTTGACCCAACTCTGGAAAAGAAAATTCACATCCAATGAAGTATTAGATCCTGATATCGGGGTACAAAAGTTTAACAATGAAATCAGTTTCAACAAAAACTAATATAATTAACTAATTAATGCACAAGTTTAACACTAAACGGTCACTTTACAGTACACGGACGGCTGCGGTGACACGCGAAATGTTGTATGAATCATTGTATAATATTGCTGAATAGACATACTTGTGCATGATAGAAATGAAATGATGCCTATATCACCCCCATGTGAACTTCAATTCAGGTGCTCAAAAGCATTACTTGCCATTTATATCAGTAGACACCTAGCCTGCCATATGTTGACCATTTATATTCTACCCCCCTGTGTTCAGTATATGCTGAAAGTAATAGCTGTGTCTGTTTCTCACTGCTTCTAGCAGTTTCGTTCTGGGTTTGTAACGCTAGAAAATGAGAACAAGAAAATCATATGCAAAAAAAAGTATTAAATCGTGATATTGTGATACTTTACAAAAAATCTAATGTAAACAAAATGAAAGGAATAATGTAAAAGTCAGCATTACATACACACACCATATACACATCCACAAAACATTTACACAAACAAAAGAACATTTTACAAAAACTGGATAATCCAACTTACATACCTGTTATGGACATATAAGCAGTTCGTTCGACATAACATTTAATTTGATGGAATTATAGAAGCACAAGACTCAAGTCCTCTCCTGGGTTAAGTAAGCAGGACAATTTTTCATTTGTCCTACGTGCTCAAAACTGATATGTTTATATTAAATCTGCAAAAAAATTTAGGATCATCAAGTTACTAACAAATAAGTGTCATTTCCATTTTCAACTATAACCAATTATGTCAACATCTGGTTGGTATTTCACCAGCATTCTAAGTATGTGCACTTTAATGTCAAGAAGTTGTCATGTTTGCTTTTTGGACTGTTCCTCTTTTGTCCATCATTAGTAGGATTAACAAGTCCAATAATGTCACCACCATCACCTTGTACTTCAATTAATGTGCTTGTGGCTCCTGCTTAGGCTATGTCAGACATAAAATGGCTGCCTTGCTCAGAGTTCCACTAACTTTTCAGATACATTGTTCGAAGAGCGATAGCAGCTAAGACAGCATTACTACACAAAATTTACATGGAAATGTAGCCATGAGTACCAACATATTGCAAAGTTTATTGATAAAAGCCGTAAAAGAATGACAATGACAGGCATTTTGATTTTTTCAAGCATCGGTTAGCGGCAAATTAGCTAATTTTGCCAGTTATGTCACCACCACGTCTCCTTTCATCATAGGACTCATGCAGTAAGTTGTTATTTATTATCACGTTATTACGTTAAGGTGTTTTGCACAGAAATTAATGTATGTGCACTTTAACTGATATGCAGGCGGTATTATACTGATTATGAAATAGGGCGCAGATTATACAGTAATTTTCACAAGATATGTTGTTGTTTTTTATTGTTTGAGGACAATCTGAGGTATTAACATTATTTCTTGAGATTAAAACAAATTGTCCTGCTTGAGTATGAGAATCATGAATCACTATGAAATATATTTCTTTTTGTTTCCTGCTGGAGACGTCTTGCTGTAATAGCATGAACGTGTGAAAAAACATAATCAAAATGGGTTGATAAGTTTCGGGAATGCAAAATAATGAGAGGAATAGTGTGGCAATAAATAGATATAATTTGCACATATTTTAATATCTTGCAAATTTAAGTATAAGTCTGTAATATAAGGTCTATTTGCATGACGTTTACCGATATTACATATATTGACAAATCGAGTAGTATGACCCTGGGGTGACCAGGATTGCTACAGAACCCATGACAATAGGGTTCGGAGTCTACATCAATAGTACTTCTTTATATGTAACATGATAGGCTGAAAGATTGGAATGCTAGCCGTGTGGAGTAAAATTGAAATAGACAAAGTATACTGGAAAATGTATTTAAACAATTCAATTATACGCATTGATTTTAATGCTGTCGTATTATTAGTATGTGCTTTAGATTTGTTTTTTCTGATGAGGGTATATATTTTGTAATGGACATGTACATAATAATCATTAAGTATCGCAGATGGATGAAGAGTACATTAATTAATTGTGGTATTTGCATCCCAGTCAAATGAATGCGTCTGTATATAGGAACAGAGCAAAAGCAGCCAACACTTCATTGCGTTTTGAATTTATGTATGGAGTTGTCCATAATGTTCCAAATGCTTATTCGTTTTGATGAACGGTATGCATAAACAATATATATTACATTCGAAGCGTGATCTTTAAGGTCCACATTCATAATTGATGTTACAAAAAATAAGTTACAGAGAACAAAAGATAGAGGTAAAAAGTTGTCCTGAAGGAAGAGAGATAGACAAAACGTTAAACGATAAAATCTGAACGTTAGCTTAAAATGTCTAGTTATATTACACGATGCCGCGAATCTGAAACATAATTCAGGGTGATATATTTACTTATTTACGTGTCGCATCGAACTTTGATTTTATGAAACGTCCGACATTACTTTCATGGTTTTGGTTAAAAAGATCTTACTCTCAATGAAGTTTACGCTGAGACGCATTATTCTTAACTATTATGTTCGTCATTATACATTCACATTAGGGTGTAATTTTTATATGTGAAGAGTAAATTGAAATAATACAATTTTATGGAAAATACATTCAAATGTATTCAAATTTAATATGTTATCTGGGCGAGAATGAAGATGTGCATTTGCATAAATGATCCCCAAATATAGCTCTATGACATAGAAACTCACATGAACTAGATAGTTTGGATCATGTTTGTGATACCAATGTCATGATTACATGCAATAAATATAAAGAAGAGTGTTGACATATATTATGCAGATCAGGTAATTGGAGTGCCTTTATGTGTAGCGAACTAGGTTTTCAATTATATCCTAGAAGAGTAAAACTGAAATCAGGCAATGTAGCGAAACTCAGTGTAAATAATGTAAACTTCAAAGCAATTATTGTGAGTGCGGACCTACTTTTTACGGATTTTGTTTCCTTTAATCAAAATGTCTGCTTTGGATATGGGAGGTACAGAAAGTATTAAGTATCCCTTGTGAATGAAGAATATATTGGTCAATTGTCGTGTTTGCGTCTCGTTCAAACGGACCACAACCTTATATATATACATATGCTTAAAAGACCGTGTTTGTAAGACGTTGAATATGCCTTTCAGGTTATATACTACTGTTAGCAACACGTATGGGTGCTGTTGTAAGGTTTAACGCCATTTATCAGTAGAGTTGCTTTGGCGCTGTAACGTAACGCTAATAATGGCGCACAGTATAAATTATGGATTAAGAACCCTCGAAAACCCAGGAAAGAACCACCTACCAACGAGGAACTACTGGCAAGTTTTCTCACATACCCACATTGGCCGAACCCGAGACTCGAACCACGCAGACAGAGGTGGGATGGCAGTGATCCAAAACGGTGAGCGCTTTGGACCACCCGGCCACACGGGGCCCCAACATGGAAAATATGCAAAAAGAAGTTAACTATGCCTTTGAGGTTATATATTAGTTTTGTTAACATGTATGGAAAATATATATATTTAGCATACACATTGTAAGCTTACGATAACGCAGATACAATCAATGTTACAGTAGTGACGGCTAAGAGACGAAAATATAAAGTTGAAGAGGCCACAAAAGATAGAAAGAAAGAAACAGCCATTTCATTAAATGATAAATCCAAAACTTTTCATCAGCTGTTTACTCTTTATAACATGATGGCACAAACTTTTAGTTATGCATCTCATCGAAAGGGTGAATTTAAAAAATGTCCGACAACTGTTTGACGGTCCATGTAGAAAGAGATCTGACTTTCAATGTCGTTCAAGGTATCATTCATTAAAGTAAAATCAAATGATCAGACAAACTATACTATACGATTGTCTAGATTAATTATACTCTTTCAATGTAATGTTTCAAAGACGCTAAGTATTTCGAAATACAGTTATTATATACGAGTTATTATATACGAAATGTAAACATTTTAAATTAACTTATTTCAAGTTTAGTATTTCCTCCACACGCAACAATGATTTCACAAAATTCGTCACTCTTAAGCTTGTCTTGTATCCATTGTATTTTGTTCTTTCCTCAAGATTTGGCGATGTAACGTAACGCCAACTTCCATGCCATATTTCATCTATGATATATTTTACTTACGTCTTACATTCCTTATTGTATAAGAGTTAAGGATTATCATGTAATGTTTGTTTTGAGATGCAAATGATTTGTTTTATTCCTTAGATTTTTATGCACTTCCCATGCGGTGTTTATACATTTTTTCCCAATCGAAAATGTTTTCTTTCAGATACGACTGAATCTTGTTTACTACAAAATAACAGCTTAAGCTTGGATTTCAATCTTCATCTTGGAGAGTGTTTGCTTAAAATGAAAGATTTTATTGAAACTTCGGATAGTTAATACTCTTTTCATTTAAAGAAAATAATGCACTTTCTCAGATTTGATAATCAACATAATACCGAAAGCTGATCAACTAATGTTAGATTACCATTTTGTGCGTGCCAGAATGGCCCTACCTCCACAAATCTTTTATACTAGAAGGTACAAACAATTCATTGAATGAATGAAGCTTTGAAAGATGACACGATTGGTGAAATTAGAATGCCTATCACCTATCGATGCTTGAAGAAGACAAAGTCTGAACGTGGTCATTTTGACATTCCCTTTCATGAATAACTTTGAATTATTTGGTCTTTCCGATTGATAAGTATCTTTCAGTCATGTTTCGTTGTGAATCATTAAAATCATTGATTTCGACGTTGGAAACCTTTTATTTTACATAGTATGAGAACAATTAGAGGTATATGCGATTCAGTTGGTAGAATCTCTTACAAAAGTGATTGATAAATTTTGTAAATGAACGTGCCTTATGAAATGTGTCAATCTATGAATATTATTTGCAAATCTTCGGACGTCTTTCAAATTTAACTCAACATTAAGTGTTATACAAGCAGTAATATATTCATTATCAATTGGGAGAAAGAACATTAAGTATTTTTCATAAGCTATTTAACTACTTTGAGAACAGACTGAAGTACACTTGAGTTAGATATTTCGTTATTTCCTACGAGTAACATGAATTTCTTGCTTGAAAGAAATATTAGGAATAATTAATAATACATTTTGGGGAATGTCTCACCGTGGCAATATGAATGGCAGAACTATATATAGTATATTTGAAACTGTATGTTCTTAACATGTAAAATATATTTTAAAAAATACAAATCATGTGCACATATTTGCGTGTCGTTGCACATTTAAGTGAACGGCTGTGGAGTTTAAATCTGGGCTTAATACCTGTTGACGACACTTTTAATAAATCTTGCCAAGAAAATGGCACTAAGCACCTTGCCCATGGACACACACACACAGATATATATATATATATATATATATATATATATATATATATATATATATATATATCGAACCCGACACTCCTGCATTTCGAGTTTAACTTCAATATTCTTAGTAAACGTGGCAAACTCATTCTACCAAGCAGCAGAGTTTCCACGATCAAAGTATCGGAATCGATTGCTATTAGGCAAGAATGAAATCTAGTTAATAAGCTCTTCCTTCGACGATGGCGCGACATCAATGTCGATTAAATCAAGTGAATGTCGATCATTTTATGTATTTATGCGTCGATTATAAATTTGAATTATGAAACTTTCCACAATAAATTGATCTTCTATGTAGAAGCTAATATAATTCTCGTGGTACAAATTGTTACGATAAATTGAAGATAACGTTAAAGAACAAATGGTTCGATACGATTAAATTGATTGCAAAATTCACAGAAAATACAATAATATCTATCCTAGTGTTTATGCACTCTTTGTTCCTTTTCTGCTTTATAACAACAACTTTATACTGGCATTTATATTGGCTTCTAATGTCATAAGAAAACGCGTGCAGGGTTGTAAACGATCCAAATTATCGCTCAGGTAAAACTGACTTGCAGACATACATGCATACCTACCTACATACATACACGCATACGTACGTATATCTCACTCTCTCCCTCCCTCCCTCTCTCTCTCTCTCTCTCTCTCTCTCTCTCTCTCTCTGTATATAAGCCACAGAACTCTAACTACATGAAGCAACTTTAACTGTGTTACTTGATACACTTTTATCAATGAGAATGGAAAAGTAATGCATCATCGTAATTGCTAATATCGTTCTCAATGAACATCACCGTTCTAATTACGCTGAATGTTAAATTCCTGTTTGTTATTCCACGTTGATTCTCTTTTAGGTCCATAGAGCACAAGAAAAAACAAACATGTTACAGTCAAAATAACGTAATGTAGAATTCATACATAATTTTGTTATTTCCCTACATATAAATTAACACGTTTTTATGGTCTGAAATCTTATCATTGGATGACACCCTCTATAATGTTTTGCATCATGTAGAATACAAGCTGTGCTGTTCCTTTTTGCTCAATAAAATCTTATCAAAGAAACCTATTTGATAAAAAGATGAGTCACTCTGAGCACTTCTCCAGTACCGTAACCTGTTATTATATCACATCAGCACGATGTAGATAAATTCACCAGTAGGATGAACTCTTCTCTGTTTTTGCAACATAAGCTATGATTATGTCATAAAATCAAACAGCTGTATGCTCCCATTTCAGCTTAACGTTTGTCGACAACATATGATCTAATACACAAGTGACGTATATATAAACACCCAGATTTATCTTTCGTTCTTTATTTCTTTTTCCTTTGTTTCTTTCTTTATTTTCTTCTTTCGTTCGTTATTTCTTTCTCTCTTTTTCTGTGTTTCCCGCTTCTCAAACAAAAAGTCGCGAGTTCGAAGATAATCCCCAATTTGTTGTAGTTGCTTGTTATTTTAGGTTCAACCTTTCTTTTAAGCTCATTTATCCCAATTGTTTTCTTATACTTCTAACTACTCCCGCCCTCATTTGTCGTTCTGTGTCCCTGGTTACGCACAGTAGATCTGAAGATTAACAATGAAAATGACTTTAAAAATATTACTATCAAGTGGAAAGACTAAACATGTTCAAGTTTGCTCTTGACTGAGATCCTTGGATGAGTGCTAATGAGTGCTTATATATTGCGTTTCTTCTTCTATCTTTGACTGGTGACATGTACGCTAATGAGACAAATGTCATCCATCACTATTGCTTTCATGAGATGATTCACGTATTATATCGCTGAATCAGGAGGCTGTACTATTCAGAGTCCGAGTCTTGATCTGAGGCTTTTTATCACAGAAAATAATTTTATATCAACAATAATTCATATACAAGCAGTAATATATTGATTTTGAAACAAAAGAAAGAGCATACGCTATTTCTCATTAGTTATTTCAAGTGGGTTGAGAATAATTTGAGGCAGCTATGTCAGAGTTAAATGTGTCAATAAATAAGAGTCATTTCCAAATATTTTGAGATCATAAAAATTTATGTACATGGATGTGATGTGAAATATGATTTATTTACGTTTTGACGAAACTTTGAATATATATCGTTGTTTATATCTTGGAGAAAGAACGGGGATTAAGTGTTTGTCCCATCGACACGGAGGCAGGCTAGCCGGGAATAGCAAGGTCGGTATCAAACTCATGAACCCTGCATTAGCTGTCGACTTTTCTACCAGCTGAGGTAAATACATATCAGCTTTACTACAACGATCTGATATATCGGCAAAAGTTGCCTTTCTTAATAATCAAAGCAGTCGTATTTGTATGCACCCCGTTCCGTAGATACAATCTGTTTTACATTAGTCACGGTAGAGAGACAAAAATACAAAGGTGATATGGTCTGGTTGAGAGAGACTGAGGGCGAGAGAGAGATAGAACATTAATAGTGATTGAAACATCCATCATTATTAAAACATAATATCTGAATATCAGTTTCAAATATTATAACATGATAAAGCGAATTTGAGACTTATTACACTGCTGTATATGTACTTATGTGTACGTCGCATCCAAATTTCAATTTATTTTACAATTTACAATAGTGTGACTATCCATGTTGAAAGACAGCAGATTTCTAATGAAACTTATGTGAAAATACGTTATAGTGTGAAAACATTGACAGACTCCTAGGCAAAACGATTGTTTTATTAATTTTACCCTATCATTTTAATCGTTTCAATCACTCCCATGTGAGAAAATCATTGCGAAAGTCTCTTATTATGTACAATAATTTAAACCTTCAATCGAAAATACCTCAAGCTTAATAGTTTCTCCACTGCCGGTTGTGCAAACTCTATTTAAAAAGGGCTACCACGATCCGATGCATCGGAAGCAGTTGCCTATATGCAATAATCAAATCATCCTCATTTTTATATACCCAGTTCCCGGCACGCGTTAATATGGGCGGTAAGGAAAATGTATCAATGTATATATGGTCTCCAAATTTAGTTCGAAGCCATAAAAACACACATGAACTAGAATTTCCGGAATGTGCATTTGATAAAATGCCATGCGTTCTTGCAATAAGTGTCCAGAAGATTTTTAACCTGAAGTATGCAGTTCTGATGTCAGGAGCGCCTTCAGGTATAGCATGCTAGGATTGAAGTAGATTAAAATTGAAATCAGGTAATGTATATGAAACTGCCTCTAAATACATTCTAAGTGATACTTTACTTATTTATTTCTTGTCTTTGATAAACGTTCATGCCTGTCAAGCGACACCTAATATACAGTTATTAATTACCACGCTTGAATGAATACTATATTGGTTGACTGTCATCTTTGCCTCTGCTTCAAAAAGGCAGAAACCACTTCATTGTTTTGAAACGTTTATACTGAGTTGTCTGTAACATTTTGTTTGTATATCAGTTGTTAAGAAGTGTATGGAAAACACTTATATTTAACACTAGGAGTAGAGGCTTGTGGCTCCGCAAATACAATCTTTTTTACATCAGTCACGGTAGAGAGACGAAATACACAAATAGGTGTGGTCAGGAAGAGAGAGAGAGAGAGAAACATCCATCCCATCAAAGATTAACATCTGAATATTAACATTATCGAGTTTAGCATGATATCACGCGTTTGAGACTGCAGCATATGCACTTATGTATACGTCACATCAAACTTTGAAATTATGAAACATCCTACAATATTTTAACTATCAATCTTGAAAGAGTTATGCGTTCTAATGAAACTTATGTGAAAATATATTATATTTTAAGCTAATTGTCAGACAGGCTAGGCGAAACGGTTCTTTGTCTTAATTTTACGTTTTCAAATTAAACGAGGCACAGATTAATTTGTTGAGAACGTCATTGTGAGAGGGAGCTATTATACAAGAAACGTGAGCAATTGAAATTAAAATATTTCAAGATTAATTTGTCCTCCACACCCTATGATGATTTCACATATTAATTGCTCTAAAGACTTTCACATGTCCAATGGAATTTGTTTCTGCCGTAAGAATCTCTTTGGCGCTGAAACTTATCTCCAACAGGCATGACAACCTTCATTTACGATATCTCTTAATAAAGTCTTATATTCCACATTCTATCAGATTTATTAAGATATATCCATCTATATTACGTTATTCACACTCCCCTCGTATAGAACCATTTTGATCCTGACATTGCAAATACAGCCTCTATGCATTTCTTTTAAAGAGAAAATGTGTTATTTCATGATAAGACTGAATCAGAAGAAGTACAAAAATGTATCAGCTCCTATTTGGATTAAAAATTATTTATTTCACAGTGTTAGTTTAATAAGAAAGATATTTTGGAAACATTTAGTTGCTATTACTTGTTTATTTTACAATCTAGAAATGGTGAAATTATTATCTTGAAGGTTTGGATATTAAGAAACGTTCAAACATTGTTCGATACTTTTAGAATAGAATGTGTCTGATGTGAACTATGTATCCAGAATAAGTTTTACAATTGTGATTAAACAAACGATTTTGAAATTACGCATGGGGTATGACTTCTATTCTTTGTGTATGATTAATTTTATCCATGCATATATCTTTGCCATGATATATTTGGGGGTTTTTTTGGTAATAAATATCTCGAAAGGATGAGATAAAAAATGAGGCTGTAGGTAAAGTGTTACAGTTGAATTGCTAATTTTATGTATTTACAATAGCGATGGATTTAGTTTCTTTACTAGATAACGTATTTATATAAGAGGATGATAAACGGAGGCACGTTGCCAGGCAATTTGGAATGCTTTTCTAGTTATATCGATATGTCGGATATGGCTTTCAAAAACAGAATCCTAAGATGTTAGAGTGTCTTTGTTGTTATCTTCTTTTAAGCTTTGCAAATGGATCATGTGAAAACGTGTAATGGATTTGCATAGTACAAACAAAGATATAAGACGAAAACATTAATTATTTTTTATAATCAAATATTAATCGAATAGTCTAAGTTCAAAGTAAGTAGATGAATGTTTTCCATCGTGTAATGGCAACCACTATAATTATATATAGTTCATGGTTGATAGTTTATGATTTTACGTTTAAAGTGAAATAGATATTATGAATTTCTTACATTTACATCAATGCATCTAGCCCAAAGTACCCAACACAATGGTAATTTGCAAGAATAAAACCAGGTTCTTATGTATGATCCTCGATCCATGATTCGTTATGAGGTCGCGGCGTAGAGGTGTGATTCGTACTAACATCCTCATCTTTGGCTATAAGCCATAGCAACACAGTAACATGGATGATCAGAACAATTATTTACAAAATGATGATATTTTCATAGTTGAATGGACAGGCTAAATATACTCCGATAGCTGCTGCATAACGCAGTAGGGGCAGCATTACACATACAATATTAATATTCCATTTTATACTGTGAACCATACAACTCAAAGAGACAGAGAGAGCGCGTGAGAGAGACAGATATAGATGGTATTTTAGCTTAAAACGGTTATATGATGGCTTGAATGTTTGACTGAGTACATTTCGCGATATGTACCTATGTATATATCGCATCCAAATTTGAAGTTATGACAAGTATGACAATGGTTTTGCTAGTCAATGTTGAAAGAGACCTGATTAAATAAATAAGTAAATGATAAATTTGTTTGATCCTCGAGATGTAGATGAAATGTTAAGTACGTCGTTGGTTATACGATTAGTAGAAAATGGGCAAGGAGTGCCTTTCCCAAGGACAGACAGAGCAGGACTATACGGGGTGGCCAGGGTGGGAATCGAAAATATAACTCTTCGATTACGAATCTGACGTTCTAACAGTCGTACAAATCCGGCGAACTCGCCTTTCCAGTGAACTACCAGGTTATGAAGAATTCGAGTGGCTGCATTTTTGTAAAGAAATATTTCAGGTTTATGTGCATGTGCCCCGTACATTTGATATCGTTTTAATAGTTGTGTGATTGTATATATTACCTGCAAATTTAGTTCAACGACAAAAGAGTAACCAAGGGTGTTGTCCGATGCTCTGTACATCAAGTAATATTAATGTATTTGTTTCTAACAAAATAGGAAGGACGTTTTAAAAGGTAGAGGTGTAGAATAAAATTGAGATGAGGCAAATGTCATTGGAAACGCTCTTTTAAAGTTCAAATTTACACATGTATGTTAATGCCGTTTTGTTTAAATATAAAGTATATTTATTGCTATCAAAATATGTATTTGTAATGGACATGCAACTTAAGCTCATTTCGATTCACATATGAATTACATTATGTTAATTTTCTGGTCGCATTCGCTTCTTGCTCAAAGAAACTCCTCTTTACATACGGATAAACACATGCAGAAAACATATCATTGTCTGTTCAATGCATGTACTGCGTTTTCCATATCATTCCAATCGTATATCAGTTTGTATCAATGGCATGTACAGAACATGTATAGCGCAAAGTTGAAAGGAGGCCTGAAGAGTAAAGTACCAGGTTATTAAATGATAAATTCTGAACGTTGGCTTCAAAAATCTGCTCTTTGTTTCATGATCACGCAAATTTTAGACTATGTTCATTGCTATGCGTTTACTTATTTATACGTCACATCAAAAGTTAATTTCACAGCAGCAATCGATTTAAAGACTGTCATTTCTCCTCCAATGCATCTTGCTCTTTCTTAAGAGTTGAAATTTAACTTCAAAAGCCATTACAAGTTTCACGTATGTTATTTAGTAAATATGTCTGACATTCCTTATTTCACCATGGTTATAGAAAATATTGTAATGCTGGTTTTGAGATTAGTAAAATAACTAAATCTTTAGATAAATATATCTATAAACTTTATTCATATTCCGATTGTGTTCAATATTTTGGAAATACGGTATTAATGCATTCCTTTCCATGATAAATACTTTCTTTAAGATCAGGTTGGATCATAATTATTACAATATATCAGCTCTCACATGCATTTCTACCTTCATGTTTGTCAGTGGTTGATTAAAATGAAATATATTTCTAAAACTTTTAATAATTACTATCTTTTTATATCAATATCTGGAAAGTGTGAAACATTCGTCGATAATTCTTGAATTGTGCCTGATGAATACAACGTAAACATGAAGATTTACAATGACATTGTACTTAGACAATTCTGCACTTTTGACAGTTTTATTTTGCAATGAAATGGGTATTTAATATCATCATTACTTGTCATCTGTGTGATTTCAATGTTTAGAAATGTTCACACATTCCCAAAGACAACCTCAAGATGAATATGAAATGGACAGACCTCCAACCCCGCCAACTCGAGCTCGCTGCCTTAGACAGAAGCCATTGGCGAGCGCTGACCAGAAAAACCTGTTCCACCTTTGAGGATGACAGCCGCCAGCGTCTTGCTGCAACTCGGGAGAGACGTCACAGAACTGTATCACACACACCACCAACCACCGGTGTCCCATGCCCCACCTGCAACCGCCTGTGTGCATCGGAATTTGGACTCAGGAGCCACATGCGCGTCCACCGTTGAATGAGATCGCACAACTTGTCTTCCTCGACTCGAGAGACTACCATTACACATTCCTCGGTACATTGTAAAATTTGCTTAACGTATAGAAAGCATTGAACGAGATTGAGAAAGACATTTAATGGAAAAGATGATCACTAGTTACTGATATATAGATGACGTGACTGAAAATTTACAAAAATATAAATAGTTCCGTATTTTATATTAGAAAAAATAGTCTGACCATAAGCATGATGTTATGAGGTTGATCTGTCGACGAAGAATCTTTACTGCAGAATTTAATTGTATTCCTCTTTTTCTTTCTGTTTCATTAAATGTGAGGATGTGCATATCTTTACCTTGATATAGTTTCTGAATATTCGTTTGTTTGGAAATAAATTCGTTTTACGAATGGTTTGTTTCAGATAAAACTATTTTGAATAACCGAAAAAAATACACTTGTTTCTGAATACATTATCCCGAAATTAATTTGGATCTCAAAATTCATTGTTGACAGTATTTGGTTAAAATGCAAAATAGGATGGGAAATTCTAATAGTTATAATTGTTTTCATTTCATGTCTAAAAATTTTCTTTCCCAGATTTGATAATGAATATACTGCCCATTGATCAATTAATGTTGTCTTGCAATTAGTTTGTGTGCCAATATTGACCACCCACAGATCTCAGATACGTGACGGTACTACAATATCATTTGATGAAATCAGCTGTGGACTAGCATAAGATTGTTAACATTAATATTTATCTCACTAACCGATGTTTGAAGAAGAAATAAAAATGTTAACGTGGTTATTTTGATAATATCATTTTTGAATCATCACTGAACTGTTTGGCCTTTCTAATTGGTAATTGTTTCCAATAATTTTCGTTTTTGAATCGTTCAAAACTTTGATTGTATCCACTGATACCGATTCAAACATAGTAACAATTATTTTATATACATATGAGAAACATTAAAGGTATATATCTCTAAATTCTTTATTTTGTAAATATATCTTTCCACGTGGCAGTATGGTGTGGAGAAGAACAAATGTTCTCATGATTAGTTGGTAATTTCTTGCTTTAGGTTTAAAATGAGAATTCATGAAATGGGTCTGCTAAATTAAAACAAAATCCCTGAATATTATGATGTCTGCTGTATTTCCATCAGGGATTTCGGTGAAAAATACCGCACACAGTTTTTCATTTAAAAGATTGAAATCAGTTGACTGGATATGCAAAGGCCGAGGGGCAGAGATGTGATTGAATATAACGTCTCCAAAGTTAGCTCTAATTCATAGAAACATAGACAAAGTGAGAGTCATGGTATAATTCTCTGTTGTTAATGTTGTAAAAATGTAATACTCTTGACGCGATCACTAATTATATTCAAGACACCGATAAATCGAGCAAGGTTTCAAGGCAATTCCAGTCCTTGTCTTATGTTATTTACATATCCGATATGGTTTAAATACACTTATTATTACAATTATCGCGTATGTCTCTGATGTCATCTCTTTATAAAAGTTTCTAATCGATCATATATTAAAACTTTTAAAAGATAAATAAAGCGGAAATAAGAAAACAAATAAAGCATTGAAATTCAAAGTGTAATCGGAAAGTCTAATTCAGACCATGTTGATAAACGACATTCTTTATTTCATACATAGTTCCTTTCTGAAGCGTCACTTGTTCTGACATAAATTCGCTCAAACCTCATGTCATCGGTGTCCGATGCCATTGTAAGATCAAATATGCCATGGCTTTATTTTGTTAAGTGATTTGTATAATGTGTTACCCAAGTTTTGATAAGACCACATTTGTGCCCGAAATATAGGGATGTATCATCTTCATTAGCGATTCAGGTAGTTATGTTACTTTTTTCAAATTTTGGAACAATATTGATTGTGAAATTGGAGAACGAAAACGTCGAGATATGGTGAATGATTAAATAAAAGTTTTTTTCTCATATGGACACGTCTTGCTGAAGCAGAATGAATATGTGATTAGGAACAAAGCTTGATCGATATATTTTGACAAATAGGTACCTCAGATGTAAAATTTGCCAATAAATCAAAGTCATTTGCAAATAATTTTATAGTTTGCAATTTTAAGTACATGTTGTGATGTAAAATATTGCTTCGTTACGTTTGGACGACACTTTGAGTATATTATTTTGTATATCTGGAGGACAAACTTAGGGCTATATGCCCTTCCAAAAGACACGCTAGTACAGACTAGCCGGGTTTGCCTAGGGGTATCAAACCCAGTCTGATGTTCTACCTGTTGATGAGAAGTTATATCAGATGAGCTACTACGATTTGTAGTATCAGAAGCGTTTTGCCTTTATGCAACAACTACAGGCGGTTTATTTGAACGTAACCAATTCACCAGCACGCTTTTATATGGGCTTTGAATAATATGTGTAATTGTATATAGGATCCCCAAATTTAGCTCTAAGACGTAGAAACACATATGAACTGGAGCTATCGGAATGTGCATATTATAAAACTGTATGCTCTCCTGCAATAAATGTCAAAAAGAATGTTGACCGAAATTGTGCACATCAGATAATAGGAGTGCTTTTATATATAGCATAATATGCTTGAAGTAGAATAACCCTGAAACCAGGCAATATATAACAAACTGCCTCGACATAGTATCAGTCTCAATGTGAGTATCACGCAGTTTAATTCACGCATTTATTTTCCTTCGTTGACCATAGTATATGCTTTCAAAGGACATTACTAAGTATCGCGCGCGGATGAAGAAGTAGACTTCTAATGAAGTTTATGTGAAAATATAGTACATTTACGCAAACAGTCTAGGCAAAGTGATTGTTTTCTTTTATATTACTATATCAATTTAAACGTTTCAAAGACTCTGATGCTGAGAAAACCATTTAGAAAGACAATTATTATGTAAGAAACGTAAACCTTTCAAATTCACATAGCTTAAAAGGTTGATATTTGCACCAGACGCTATGATTATTTCACAGAGTAGTCACTCTAACGACTTTGAAATATATACTGCATTTTCTTCCCTCCTTAGGCATCTGTTTGACCCTAAAACAAAACTCCAACAGCAATGAGAACCTTCATCTATGATATCTTTGATTAAGTCTTGCAATCCTTTGGCATTAGTTTTATGGATTTTGTCTTGTAAAACGTTTGAGTTGAGTATCGGTTTTTATTTCTTAAGCTTAACCCATCTTTTGACTGTAATCAACTGTCCCATCGTTGGGATAAATTTGAACTTGCAATTGAAGATACGGTCACTATGTATTTCTTCCCAAGATAACATGCTTTATTTCTAATACGACTGAATCATAACTATAGCAATAGCTCAGCTCATGTTTGGAATTTAAACCTCATGTTTCACAGTGTTTCTCTAATATGAAAGGTTTATTTGAAGCGTATAGTAGTTATCACTGTTTCATGCAATTATCTGTAAATGATGAAGAATTAGCAGATACGATATTTAACTTAAGCATGATGTAACAATTCCTTTTTATGTTTGATCAATTGCAAGCGTGTCTATATCTTTAACTGGATGTATTTGCGTTTTTCATGATGTACATGTCACGAGAGTATAAGAACAGAAAGGCGTGGTAGGTTTTATAGTAGAATTTTATCTTGTTACTAAGATTAATATTTAATATTCTTGGTAGATGTCTTTTTTTGTAAATGGATTATAAACTAAGGCAAGTTGATAGGCAAGAGAATGCTTGGATTATGAAATTCACGCGTTTGATAAGGTTTTGAATAAACTAAATCCTAGAATGTTTGGTTGTTTTCGTTGTCTTCTTTTCCAATTGACAATATTAAGACGTATAAGCGAATTTCATGGTAAATGCAAAGAAATAAGCAGAAATTAATGTTTCAAAATCAAAGCTTAATCAAAGTTCTCCTTAGTTGACTGTGGACCACTATATTAATATCTAGATCCTAGTTCATAATTCCTTATTTCAGTCTAAACGGAGGAACCTAAAATGAAACTTAAATTCAAACTCACTCTGAATATTTTGATTACTTTTAGGTCTGCATCAGCGCTTCTGGTGGAAAGTACCCGATGCAATTGGTTATTTGGTTGCAAAATGGATAATATGAACAAGTATTTACGAAAGGATGACACTCTCTTGCCTGAATCGGCAGGAGGATATTTTCCTAAAATAAGTAAATAATATAGTAGGGGCAATACTATAATTATGACATTATGATCTCATTTCATCAAGTGAATGGGGAAAATTGAAAAAGAGAGAAATATATCTCAGTCAACGATAAGATCGGAATATTAGCTTCAAAAATGTCCATTGTATTATATGATTGCACAACTTTTTCATTTCGTACATTGCACTATAGAAAGAGAAAAGTCGCACAAAAATTTGAATTTATGAACAACCTGAAAAGTCTTTCACTGTTCATGTTGAAGTTCTATGAAGATTTGCATTCAGATTAATCTCATTAAGTGCAAAAGTGACAATGACTCCAAGTTGTGAAATCATTGAGAAAGGCAGTTAGTATATAAGAAACGTCAACCATATAAATTAAACTATTTCGAGTTTAACATTTTCTTCTCATGCTATATAGATTACACACAATTATTGTCATATATTAACTGCATTGTGTTCCTTCCTGAAGAGTTTATTGGGCGCTGAAACATATATATATATATATATATATATATATATATATATATATATATATATATATATATCAGCTGGAGCCTATCTTGGATTTTATACTTCAATTTTGACATTGTTTGGTTAAAATGCAGGTTATTATGGAAAATTATGTAGCAGTACGGTTTGAAGAAGAAGGAGAGCAATTATCCATTCCTGATAACATGATGATTTCGTTTTTATATGAGAAATCATAACATGGGTCCGTTAAATTCAAACACAATTTCTGAATCGTATGATGTCTTTGAACTTTACTTCAACGCTTATGATGCAATGTGCCACACAACTTTTTTTTATTTGCAAGATTGAAATCAGGTTTTATTGCACTCACAACGTTCAAGAGGACGTTGCATGGATATCATAAGGCCGTACTTGCGAGATGTGATTAAATATAACGCCTGCAGATTTATCTACAAACCATGGCAACAGCAAAAGCAATGTTCAAAACAAGGATTTGCAAAACGATGATGCTTTCTTGCTTGAAAAAGCAGGACTGTTGTCCGCCGAAATACAATACATGATGTAATAGTTACTCCATTATGCATAGCATATACAGATGAAACTTTTAGATGTGAAGAGTAAACTAAAGTTGTAAATATGACTAAGACATACATCCAAATACATTCCAATTTACTAATTAGCATCAATTGTTCGTTAACTACTGTTTTTTATTTACTGTCTGAATGTACGATAGCAGTTTGAAACTTAGAGACAATAACAGGTTTGTTGTACACAAAATGTATGTGCCACTCGTAGAAGAAAGATAATATTCTGGATGAGATATCATATACATCTATAACATTAATGAAGTTACGTACTTTATCTAAGAATTAAATGTTTTGGTACGCGATAGAGATAGTTCAATATAGACTAGCATTTGTTGCATCTTCAAATAATCAAGTTGTCCTTTGTTGATGTGTTGTTTAAATTGGTATCAATCGATGAAGTCAAACGTCTGAAGATCAGCAATTAACATGATTAAAAAATCTATCAAGTCGAAAGACTAAATATTTTAAAGTTTGCGCTTGATTGAGATTATTGTAAAAGTACCAATTAGATACTCTAAATGTTGCTTCTTTTTATATCTTCGACTGGTGACAAGACAAAAATAAAATTAGCCTTTCCAATGACACACCGACGAGAACGACACCGGCTGGCCATATTGGGTATCGAACACATGACTCTCAGACTACACTTTGACGTTTTAACATTAGAACAAATCCGGTAACTTCGCCTTTCCAGCAGAACTAACACGATTATTAATTCAGTTTTATGTGGATGTAACCGCATCGTTTAAAAAGATGTGTGAGTGTATATACTACCTGCACATTTAGATCCGCTCCAAACATGTAAAGTATGGGGGGTTGGCCCATGTTATTTACATCAAAATAGGAAAGTGTTTTTATATTCATCATTAGTTGTTATCTTTTACATTTCGAGAGTTAGAAATGCTCACACATTCCTTGATACATCGTAAAATGCGAATGAATGCATCGAACAAGATTCAGAAATATATTATATCGAGAAGAAAAACTCGGGATGCTTATATACAACTAAGGTGATTGCAAATTAACAAATTGTTCCATATTCTTAATTGAAATAAAACGTGGATTATCAGACCAATTATACACCAAACGACATACCGTCTTCCTTCAGCGAGCAGGAGGAATGTTCTCAGAAATGTATTACACAACGTAGTAGAAGCGCTTTTATAATGATGATATTAGGATTTGATTTTATTTTGTGATAAAATACAGAAAGTAAAAAAGAGCGAGAGTGAGAAATATGCATATTATTAAACGATTAGATCTAAACTTTAGATTCAAAAGATTATTTTTTGTACATGGAAGCGCGAATGTTTTGTTTACAGCATTGCACGATATATACTAATATATACGTGATATCGAAGTTCGAATCCCTAAAAAATAAACGTCAACCGTTTAAATTAACATATTTCGAGCTTAATATTTCATCCGCACGCTATAATGATTTTATTCAAAAGGCTGTCATATATCCTCATAATTTTGTACCTTCTTTAAGCGTCGCTTGGGCGCTAGAACACAACTCCAACAACCATTATAACTTTCTTTTTAAGATATCTTTTTAAATACGTCTTCCATTTATTAGAGTGCCAGGATTGTGGATTATGTTGCTCCTTAAATTGAAAACATTTTCCTTTAGATAAAACAAACGCCTAATTAATAAAATATATCTCCTCAAACCTAGATATATCAACTCGAACTTAACAGATATGTCAAAGTTCATCTTCGACAGTGTTTGGTTGAAATGAAGCATATTACGGAAACTACTGCAACATGGGTTGGAGAAAAAGAAATGGAATCCACATTGGTTAATCATTTCTTGCCTTCGTTTAGAAAGGAAAGTTCCTGAATGGGTCTGTTTGATCAATGTTTCTGATGTAATGTACTGCTCTCAAGTTTTCATTTGCATGATTAAAATCAGGTTTACCACATTCACGAGGAAGCTGTATGGATATAATAAGACAGTGGGGATGAGATGTGATTGGATATGACATCTCCAAATTTAGCTTTTCGCCATGGAAACATGGCAAAAGCAAAGTGAATAGCAAGCGTTTACAAAACGATGACACTTTCTTGCTTGAATAAGCAGGAGGACTGCTCGCCGAGATTAAAGATATGATCTAATAGTTGTTCCATTATGTATGCCATATAGGGATGAAATATTGATAAGCGAACAGTAAAATTGAGATCGCACAGTATAATAGAAACTAGATTCAAATATATTCAAATTTACCAATCAGTATCATATTTTGTTTTTAGTATTGTTTCGTTTACTGTCTGATAGTAAAATGACAAACTTTGAGACAATAATACGGTTGTTGCACAATAAATGTACGTGGACCTTTAGAAGAAAATTAATATTCTGGATACTTATCTTGAACCGTGTATACAAAAATAATCCATACATATCTTGCAATGAGTAATAGGAGACTTCTTTGTAATATATCATTGAGGAATGTTGTCATTCCCGTTGAAATTATGTTTCATCGCCAAAGGACGTTTAACCAAGAAACAAAATGCAGTGGATAGTTGAAAGTCATTAGAGCGATTAATCTGTGAAATAACCACAGTGTGTGGAGGGATTAGTAACCTTACGTTATTTAATTTCAATTGTTTACGTTTCTTATATATTATCTGCCTTTCGCAGTGATTTTCTCAAATTGGTGATCTTAGAAACGTTTAACTTGATAATGTGAAATTAAATAAACAATCGTTTTGATTATTTTGTCTGTCAATTTGCTTTAAATATAATAAAGTTTCACATAAGCTTCATTAAAAGTCAACTCTCTTCCAACATGGACAGTCAAACTATTGTAGGATGTTTCATAAAATCAAAATTTGACGTGGCGTATACGTTTGTAAGTATACTGCAGTCTCAAATGCGCGCTATCATGTTATAATCTTTAAAATTTATATTCGGATGGTATAGTTTAATGAGATGTATGTATCTTTCCCTCTCCTTCTTTCTGGTCAAATCCCCTTTTATTTTCCTCACTCTACTATGACTAATGTAAAACAGATTTTATCTGTGAAACCAAACGCTCAAACTCTTTATGTTAAATAAAATTATTTTCCATAAACATCTTGAAAGCTAAGGTATAATTTGAATGGTATAGACAACTCCATACAAAATTTACACAAAATGAAGATTTTTTTCTGCATATGTTCTATTCATATATAAAGTTGTAATAATCTGAGGAAGAAGAAAACACGAAAACAAACCAATGGTTTCTTCATTCACGCGCGCGCGATACTTAATAATTGTAATGTGCATATACTTAGAAAAGCATATAATTTGTTTAAAAATAAAACAAATACGTACATAAAACCGCATGATACTCACATGAGTTCTATATAGAGGCATTTTGCTATATACAGCGCCTGATTTCAACTGTATCTACTTCAAGCCTAGTATGCTAGAGATAAAGGTGCTCATATCATCTGAACTGCATAGCTTTTGTCAACATTCTTCTTGACATTTATTGCAGGAAAGCAAGCCATATTATTACATGTGGTCCGAGAACTCAAGTTCTTAATTGCCTATGTGCCTTAGAGCCCAATTTGCAGATCGTATATACACTTATGCATTTCTGTACCGCCCACTGATTTGTTTTGATTTGTTTTGCAAGATTAAAAATCATGTTTTATTGCACGCAAAAAGAGTGGTTGTGAACGGGGTACAAACAAATAAACCTGCCTTAATCATTGCAGAAAGGCAGCCGCTTCCAATACTTCAAATCATAGTAACTCAGTTCATATACATTTTGCTAAATCGGTAATACGAAAGAATAGTAATACAAATGCCGTGGGTTTCATACCCAGTTTCGTAACACCGGCTCGTCTGCATTGGTGTCGTTTAGGTAAAGTAATTAGTCCTCATTTTTTCTTCAAGACATACACAATAATACACTCAAAGTATCGGGAAAACGTAAAGAAGGCACGTTTGGAAGATATCAAACTATTTACAAATGATTTTGCTGTAGTGGCAAATATTACCTCTGAGGATCTTGATGGTTCAAAATATATCAATCAAGCTTAGATCCTATTCAGCATATCATGCTGCCACAACAAGACATATCCACGGGAGAAAAACACGTATTGTTTAACATTATTCACCATATCTTTCATAAGCCGCATTTTATTATTAAACAATATTTCTAAACTAAATCGTGGATACATACAATTATTTTCAAACCAAGTAAGATACCATATGACATTAATGCTCTTTCTCCCATTTCATAACGAATATGTTACTGTTTATGTATCAGTTAATGCTGACATAAAATTAGTTTCTGTGCCACAAAACCTTAACTCAAAATTCGGAAACTGAACAGTAGAAGCTTCTGAGACAGCAGGTTACTACATGCATCATTTTCTGAAAGCAGTCTGAGTTACCAAGGAGGGTATCAAACCCATTACCGTTACAGCATTCTCATTTGGTTCAAATGTAAAGAATATGAATGGAAAGCTTCATTGAGTCAGGATGCCTTCAACATGGACCGTCAGTGTAGTCGGACGTTTCATAAATTTAACTTCGATGAGACGAATATATAATTATAAATAGAGCAAGGTACTAAATAAAAAATATCGCGAGATCATATAAACAAAACTAGTAATTCGTAGCAAACGTTCCGATCTGATCATTTATTAAGATGGATATTTTATCTTTTTCACTCTCTTTCTCCCTCCCTCCCTCCCGCTCTCTCTCTCTCTCTCTCTCTCTCTCTCTCTCTCCCACCTCAATCTCTTTGAATTTTACCTTTCACACAATCAAATGAAATCCAGATATCTTGAGCATACTGGTGCCCTACTACCGTGTGTACTGACAGCATTTCATCAGCTGATTTGCGGAACCTAATGCTTGCACTCCGTATAGTAAATATAAGTGTATCCGTACACATCCTAAAAACTAATGTATAATTTGAATGGCATAGACCACTTCTAACAAAATTTACAATAGCATTGAAGTGTTTTTCTGCATATGCTCTATTAAAAAATAAAGTTGTATAAAATTGAGGGAGAAGCAAAGACGACAATAATACAATATATTCTTTATTCAAGTGGGATACTTAATAATGGGTCTGTTAAATTAAGACATTTTGGATCGTTCGATTTCTTATAAATTTACATCAACTCTTCTGATGCAATGTACTAAACAGTTTTTTATTTGCTTATTGAAATCAGGTTCTTTTGCACGCAGCACTTTGGCGAGAAATTTGTATGGATATACTAAGGCCGTGTGGCCTATTGAAATCGTACAGAGAAGTGGAAAATATATCCAAATGTATTCAATTATACTAATTAGCATCAATTTTTGTTTTAGCTATTGTTTTATTTACTGTCTGAATGCATGTTGACACTTTGAAAGTTAGAGACAGTAACAAGTTATGAAATTTGTCTAGGATTTCAACTGTTTTGGTACGCGATACAGACAGAACAACGTATTAACATTTAGTGCATCGTAAGATGATCGTGTTGTCCTTTGTTGATGTATTGTTTAAATCGGTATCAATCTATGAAGTCAAACTTTTAAAGATTAACAATGAAAATGGTCAAACAATCTAGTTATCAAGTGGAAAGAGTAAATATTTTGAAGTTTGCTCTTCACTGAAATCCTTGGAAGAGGAATTATAAATTGTGTTTCTTCTTCTGGTGAAAATAACGATAATATGACAAATCATTTCATCATTAACTATTGCCATCATGAATGAGATGATTCACGCAGTATCTTGCTGTATCAGGAGGATGTACTATTTAGTGTCCGAATCTTGAGCTGATATTTTTTATCACAGAAAATAATTTTCTATCAACAATAATTCATATACAAGCAGTAATATGTTGATTGTGAAATGGAAGAAAGAGCATCTGACATTTGTCTTTTGGTATTTGACGTGGGTTCAGAATAATTTCAAGCATCCATGACTTAGTTCAAAAATAATTTCGTAACAATACACTAGGCTTTTGTGTATGGGAGATGTGATGTATAATTAATAAATATGGTTTGCATCTCTTCGTGGTGTGTTTTGCTGTAACTGCATGGGTAGCACAGTTTAATGCGTCAATAAATAAGAGTCATTTATAAATATTTTGATATCTTACAAATGTAATGTGAAATATATTTTCTTTACGTTTTGACAACGCTTTGAATATAATATTGTCTATACCTTTAAGACAAAATTGGGGCTAAGTTCCTTTCCCAATTAGCAGAATAGCCGGGACTAACAGAGTGAGTATCAAATCCAGGGCCCTTGCATTAGCAGTCATTAGCAGTCAGTTTTTTTTTTTTGGTACCAGTTGAGGAAAATATATATCAGCTGTACTATAATGATCTGAATTTATCTGACACGGTTGCTTGTATCAATGATTAAAGTAGCTTTACTTGTATCCACCCTATTTCGCAGATACAATCTGTTTTATATTAATCACGGTAGAGAGAGGAAAATACAAAGGTGTTGTGGCCAGATTGATAGAGAGAGAGAGATATATAGTGAGAGAAACGGAGATACAAACTAATAGTGATTGAAACATCCAACTCATTAAAACATAACAGCTGAATATTAGCTTCAACTGTTAAAACATGATAGCGCGAATTGAGACTTATTACAATGCGGTTTATGTACTTATGCATAAGCCGCATCATCATCCAAATTCATGATACATCCTACAATAGTTTGACTGTACATGTTGAAAAGTAGCTAAATGTTAATAAAACGTATGTGATAATATATTATATTACAAGCAAATTGTCAAACAGTCTAGACGAAACGATTCTTCTTTTTTTAAAATCTTGCCCTATAAAATTAAACGTTTTAAGGACTCCAATCGTGTGAAAAACATTGCGAAAGGCTGTTATTGTGATGAAACCTTTGAATCTAAAACATACCAAGCTTAATATTTTCTCCACTCCCGCTTGTGCAAACACTAGATCATTTGGGTTACCACAGTCCGAATCGTCGGAAGCGGTTGCCTTTATGCAGTAATTCAGTCAGCCTCATATATAGGATATTGCCTCTAAATAATTTCAAGCTCGACGTGAGAATACCGCGGTTAAATTTGGGTACGTGTTTGTTGTCTTTGATCAAAGTATATGCCTGTCAAAGAACATGTAAATTAAAAGTATTAGGTACCACGCGTGAATGAAGAATATATTGGTTAACTGTCGTCTTTCCTTCTGCAGATACCACTTCATTGGGTTTGTAAATTTTGTACTGAGTTTTCTATACCATTCGATTTGTATTTTAGTTTTCAAGAAGTGTATATAAAACACTTATATTTAACATTAGGACTGTAAGCTTCAGGTTATGCAGATACAACCTATTTTACATTAGTCACGGTAGAGACGAAAAATACAAATGGGTGTGGACGGGAAGAAAGAGAGAGAGAGTGACAGAGACAGAGAGAGTAATACAGGGAGAGATAAATTCGTCTCATGAAACAATAACATATGAATATCAGCTTTAATGAGTATAGCACTATGGCGCGAATTTTAGACTTTGTGCACTGCAGTATGCACTTATTTATAAGTCACAACAAACATAACCCCAACAGCCCTGGCAAACTTTAACTGTGATATTTTATAGTTCTGTGTTGAATTCGTCACTGTATTCCATTTATTATCCTAAATAAATCTATATACTGTTACTCAATCTCCCATCACGTAGAACCATTTTGATCCTGAATTTGAAAATACAGTCTATATATGCATTTCTTTCCAAGCGAAGATGCGTCATAATTACAAAAATACATCAGCTTAATTTTGGAACATTAGTATCAAGATATCAGGGTTCGTGTCGGATTATTACGAAGAACGCTGATGCTGGTTAAGAAAACAATGTTTATTTATGAACGATTCAAAGAAAAAGATTTATTCGTGAGCCAACAAAATCCATATATTGGATATTTAACAAAATATGCACGAACATGACCTATTGCGATTTAAATGAACTGATTTGCAAAAAAAAATCTTTAAATATTAAAAGGATACAGTATTACTGATTCAAAGTGACTCCACACAAACAATGAAAAAAAATGATTGACAATTTCCAAGCAAAAAAATAAATGATATAGTTCACTTAAATAGTGATGAATGATATGCTTCACCCACCTAGTGAAATCTGATGAGTTTTCACTCAGATAGTGAAATATGATATGAAACATTGGGACATATATCTTGCGGAGTCGAACACAAATCCGAAAGGTCTTCACAGCCCCCACGCTCTGTCGAATAGTTGATGAGATACCACGAACGGTCTGCTCCTCCTGGTCTGCCTAAATATCCGTAAAATCTCTAGTTATCTGCAGACGAATTGGTCCAGAAACCTTGGTTCTTCACCATGTGATGACCGTATCTTCATCAGGGTCAACGTCATCCCCTGACAGCAGCACTCTGGGTGTAAAACAAATCAAATTAGCACCACGGCTAAACAACACCTCCAATACAGTGCAAATATGGAGATTCAGAATAACTCACTCCGGCCCTCCTTCACTCCTACAGAACTACACTCAGCATTCACAAGTCACAATTCACCAGTCACCGCCCATAAATCAATCAATCACCAATCTGTCACCCGAGAAAGGAAAATCCAGATCCAACTACGTAGAATGATACAGTCATGTAAAACAGCACGAAATGACATTGTGTACTGTAAGCTTGAGTTCATTATTTTGTAAAAGTTATATTATTGGGATTAATATACAAGGTGATAATCAGGTTCAGATGGGAACCTGTGACTGGCAAGAATCTTAAGTACCGAACGTAACATCTTCTCTTCCTTAATAAATACAACAGCATTGTGAATATAATCGGTCTGTTTAGTAAAATACAGGTAAACTAGAAAACAGGCTATAGCATTGCATTGTATAACACAAGTCGGAATTTCCTACAATATAAGAAAAATGTGATGGTAAACAATTATTTCCTATAATACAAATAGGAAATTAATATTTAACTCACATACCTCTACAGCTGGAGATCGAGCGTCATAAAGTGGACTGCTCACTGACAAGACTCTTCGTAATGTTTAGCTCTACGATGAGGTAATTTATGCACAGACCATGTTGCCATATACTGCTTGTGCATTCAAGCTATATTGGTATTCCCATCGAAAGCAATTTGCATGTGCAGCATGGAATGAACGGAATTCACAATTTGAAAATAATACACAATATACGTAATATCCAATACAAAAAATTCGTCCAGTAGACAACGCGGCATATAAGTATTATTTCATTAAACATTTTGTTTTCATGTGCATATTTTTTTTTCAGTTTGATCCTTCCATTCAAATTCAAACACAATATTCTTATTTCAGATTTCTGTGAATTGCCATGTTCAATTCGGCTTTGAATGATCCTTCTTATGATTTAATTCAGTGTTCAATCAGTGATAGTGCTAACACAATTGTAATGTTTTGGTTGTAAAAACATATATGTCAATGTAATTGAATCTAGAATCGTCTTAATACTATTGTAATTTCATCCAATTGAGCAAACGAATATTTTGTCCATCTTTTAATCCGTTTGTCTCGTCGTCAATGTAAAATTATACTGTGCAAATTTTGACAGTTCTAAATCCAAACATTAGTATTGTAAACTCTTTGGCTTGCATGACCTCAGATTTGTTGTTTTCTTTAACTGTCTTGTGTTTGTGCGCAAAACTCCACGAAGGCTCGATCATTTTGTATGTCCTTGATCTAACAAAACATTAAGTGTCTTCATACGTGCAATCGTGTCTTCATTTGCGCAAAATTTTCTTTGACATACCAAATAATAAATATTGTCTTCCAAGTCTGAAAGTATATTCATGTTAACTATGATGTTTTTTATCAGATCATTACTAACCATAACTATTTTGAATTGTTGAGGGATCGGTTCTCTCAAATTTCTCCAATTGACATTGATGCATGTCATAATTTTCTATATATTTTCATGTTATCCATGCCACTTTCAAACCCGTCTATTTCATGTTTTGCCTCCTACCATTAGGTAAGTCAGCTCTTCTTAAAAGGTGATTACTCTGATTATTACTCATCAATTGGTACATTATTGCTTCACCTTTTGAACATTTTAGGAGTTTCTAAAATATCTTGTCATTATCAATCTGACTTTATTAATCTGGAACGTATCAATTATTTTTGGGGCAATAGTATCATTTGCTCTCAAAAAGTTCACAATGTTTCTGTTTCCGCTGAAAGGTTTAGGATCTGGTTATTAGATCCCATCAATTAAATCTGTTTTTGTATTTACTGCATAATATAATTTATACGAATCACATAAAATATCCTTTTTCTAAATTTGTATAGTGTCACAGATACCAGGAGATGATATTTTCCCAAACATTATTTGCACTAGTCACTTTACGTTTCTTGCATTCCATGAAAATATATTTCTTTCTTATCTTCTTTTCTGATGATTGTTCTCAGTCTGTTAATTAAAATCCTCTCTACCTGCTTACAATTTCTATTAACATTGTTTGAACTGAACCCTCCCAGAAACAGAATGATAAATAGTAAAAACATAAACAAACGTAACTAACAGTCACCATACTGTTAGCATGTTGTGCTGCTGATTGTATTGACGAAAATAGTTGGAATCCACGTTCTGCATCAGATTCACTTGTTAATGCATATATAATTCTTCGTCAATTTACTATATATATATATATATATATATATATATATATATATATATATATATATATATATATATATATATATATATATATATATATATATATATATATATATGTGTGTGTGTGTGTGTATATATATATATATATATATATATATATATATATATATATATATATATATATATATATATATATATATATATATATATACATATATATATATATATATATATATATATATATATATATATATATATATATATATATATATATATATATATATATATATATATATATATATATATTAGTCGATGCAAATGAACCCCTAATTACAGAGTAGTAAGCAAGGTGTTTGATTAGATTTTAAATAAAAGCATAAATGAATGGGTGGGGGACAACGAATTACTGGGCGAAGAACAAGAAGGATTTAGAGTGGGACATTCCACTGCAGATAATATATTGATATTATATCCATTGATTTGTAAATATTAAAGAAACCGTAGGGGCAGATTCTATGTAGTATTTATTGACTATGGAAAATCGATTGATGTGATAGATGGACGTTTACTGTAATAAAAGCTAGTTGGTGAAAATATTTGTTGAAACATGCTAAGAATCATTAGGCAGTTTATGTTGATGTAAAAGCATGTGCTCAGTCAAACGGTCACATCACCGATGTGTTTCATTGCCTTTGAGAATGCGCCAATGTTGTGTTCTATCGCCTTTACTCTTTTCTTTAACTTTGAACGATTTGAAACCCTTTTTAGCTGAATGAAACAGGGTGTGTCAATATAAACCTTAGAACTATTTTCACTGTTGTATGCAGACGATTTAATTGTTTTTTGCTGTAGTATGCTCAATATGTTGCTTACGTATTGCCTAAAGTGGAAATTAAAGGTCAATATGGAAAAAAGAAGAGTTTTTCTATTTCGCAGAGGTATCTATTTCAACAGTTACGAAAAATGGTACTATGGTCAATTTCAGAGGCAAAGATTGAATCATATTGTAAGTATTAAATAAAGCCTTTTTTCAAACAATTCTAAGTATATGACCTGGAAAACATATATTCTTTCAATCGCTGAACGCTGTGCATATATTGAAACAAAGTATTTCAAAATTTGATAGAATACTAGTAACTGTATTGATTAGTATGTATGACGCAAATATGACTCTCATACTTAATTATGGAGCTGCGGTTTGCCGGTTTTATGATGCCCACGATATTGGAAAAGAACATTTGTCATTTTGTAAATATATCCTTGGTACATCTAGTTCTAGCCCATATGCATTCGAATGTAACGAACTAGGAATAATTAGTATGCAGTTTATAATATATAAACGTATTATGAAATACTGGCAAAGAATTCAAAAATGACAGAAGACATATATCCTAAACAATGATACGATTTACAATTAATATGGGGGGGGGGGTACATTGTGATTGCTGGGCTAACTAAAAGCTTTTATTTACTTTTGGATTTGGCAATGTTTGTTGTTCTCAGGGCGTAAATGATGAAAATATATTTCTTAGATTGTTCAGCCAGAGCTGTGAAGATAGTTTTAATCAATGACTTCAGGATGAGATTTAGTTGATGGATAGACAGCGCTTCTATAGGTCATTGGGAGTGGAATTTACTTGACAAAAGTATCTAGGACTGTTGGGAGATAACGATCTTTGTTTATATAATCACTATCCGTATAGTGGCTAACTTAACAATCAGAGGTAATACGAGAAGACATTAAATAATCTGATATGAGGAAATATTGTGCAAACTTTGTAATGTTAACATAGAAAAAGAATTCCAATTTATTACTGCTTGTCCGTTATGAGGAGACACACGAAGCAAATGCTTACTCGTCTTTGTATATATAAATCCAACGATAGCAAACTGTAGGTCCTTTATTTGCAATGATACTAGTAAAATTATGATGACTAATTTAACAATGTTTACTATAAACTCCTTAACGATTAAAGAAACCGTTTTATCAATGACTCATGCTTAATAAGATCTTAGAACAAAATCATAAATCTTGCTCCACGCATGTTTTAGGGTTATACTTAAATCCGTTTGTTTAATTACTGTGCAGTATATACCTGTTTCATACCAAAATCCGAAAGAAAAACTAATTGGTACTGTCACGTATATTATCACATCTTATAAATGCGATGGTCATTTGTTACTCAATGTAACATCTATTTTACCGCTTGAAGTATGATATATACAATAGGCCTATGTTACATAAATATAAAGTTTTGTGTAAAGCCGTATCATATGCCAATACTATTGGTATATTAAATTGTGATACGGTCATGGCGCAGTAACACGCATATATAAATTTTCTTGTAACGACGACCTTGCAAATGTATGATGTCCACTGATTATTCACTAGTGACGTATTAAACTAACGATACAAAATAATAAAAATCACCATTTTCTAAATTAATTTAGTATGGTACACAATTTCATCGCAATCCGTACTGCTTTCCTTTACCCTTCCTCTCTTGTGCGTAAGGGATATAATATGCAGAATTCTTGAGTGAGACAGAAAAATAATTTGGGCTTGATGAAAACCACGAAATTGAACTTACACCAAGTAAACTACAAGAATATGGTTCGCCGTAATGGTTAACTATTGAAATTATACGGTAAATTTGTATATCTGTATGTCAAACTCTCTCCGGGCCATCGTAGAAATATAGAGGCAAAAATCGACGGAGTAATTTTATTATAGAAGACAAAATAATTGTTGTATATAGTTAAACGTTCCAGAGAACTTCCTCTATTTTTTGTATATACAATCGCGTATATTTGCATCATAATGATCAGGCGCCGCATGTGATCCAGATAAAAGAACAATCGATCCAGTGCCGAAAAGAAATGGCGCTGCTATGACGAAATGAGCGAAGTCGTTCCATTTAAGAGTATAAATACAAATCTGATTATACATCACGCATATATATATAGCACACTTATTTCATATGAATTGCATGTGCTATATATGAGGCGTAACCAACAAATGTCACTCATATGTGAAAGGAACGTTCCACATTACACATGTACATTTAAGGTATGATAATTCTACCTAACAATACCATATGTTGAACAAAGTGAATAGATTTCCTGTGCGCTAGAAGCAATGCTGACGTATACATCTGAACCTGATAATGGCCAGACAATGTAAGTGATTAAGGATTGATGATTATCACTATATGTGTAGTCAGTTCAAAAGATATACGTTGTACATTCCCTACTAATATAAAGATGACTGTTAAATTTATATCGCATGGATCTCTAGGTGAATATGGGCACTTGAAAAATATAATAGTATATTCTGTCAATTTATGTTATATTCTGATTAGGACATTAATGCTATATCTGGATTTCGCAATTTGTGATGTAAATATTATACAAGATGTGACGAAAATAATATGGTCATAATATAAATGGATATGATTTTCATCGTTTCAAAACGCTGAAATTTGTTCTATTTTTTCAGGAGGGACAGTTGTCAATTTAGGACTCATTTGTGTATTTCTACTAAATGTAAGTTCTTTATTTCATTATTGTTTCTAGTAGTAATGTTTTATATATAAAAAAATTAACGTATTAAAATATTGATGTTATCTATATTTTCAGTTCCAAAATGTGCTTTATATAAATGTGTTCTTACCAATTATCTTACTCTCTGATCATGCCATATAAAACCTAACATTTGATGTACGCCGTGTGAACAAAATCTAAAGTTATAATAAACCCTTGGCGTCATAAGTGAAATTATGTGTGAAAATATTTTTTACATAGAAAACCAGTAAACAATTCATTTCATGCTACTATTCTCCTAAAACAACATCAAGCATGTAAACATATATTCAGCATTAGGGAAACATATCTCCTTTCCACCAAATCTCGTAGACTTAGGTGAGTTAATCACGCGATTTAACTATGAGAGTTGTTTGACACAAATTGTACAATCTAATTCACCGATATGATTAAATTAATGAATGAATTCAAATCAATTGTCTGTTAAAAATATAACTCGTTTATTTTTTATAATGACTTATACGAGTTATATTCAGAGTTGTAATGCACAAATATCGTCATAAAAAAGACAATTATAACATCTAATGCTATTATCAAATCAGAGAATCTTTAGAATTTGCCGAACAATATGCACAAAAATAAACTGGGATGGGTGTGTTAGACGTTTTGAAGTTTTCAGTGAGTAGATATGCATGTCTGTAATTTTATCCAGTTAATCCGGGCTGAATTGCAACTGCATCAACAGGAGACCCATTGGCTAATACATCTGAACAAAATACAGCTATTCAACAGGTTCAACTCCACGTGTGCACTATATAAGCATTGTACGGCCTTTATTTGTCTCGAACTTATGACTGATCTTTAAAGTGACAGTGCTCTAATTATCACGGATACAAATTATATAATCATTCGATGGACTCTGTACTATTCTCCTGACTGATAGCTGTTGTCGAAAATGGAGACACTCCAGTTGCATAATCATTATTGAACCTAACGGTTTAGATTATTCCCTAAGTTTGAAAATGAGGCTTCAGAGATTCTACTAGATCAAACATAGGTACATATATTACATTAGGAGCATAAACACTGAAGCTACTAGCACAACAATAATCAAGAAATCAGCGATCTCCAACACAAGCTTGAGCTGTAAAAGATGCAAGGGCTACTCTCTTTAAAACACTAACGCTATTTAAATGCCATTGGATGCATTGAATTCGCTATTATGTAGCCATAATGGATGTGGTAGTATGTTATAGGCCTTCTCTTTGCTATTATTATGCAACTTCATACATTCTGACTAGCTAGAATTTTTAAGATGTTTCAGGGCAGACATTTTGTGTAAGTAAGTTAAACTATATTTGATACTTCACTTTTCCAATGAAATACTCTGATGTTATTAAATATGATTTCCTTACTAAACGCTGTTTCTTCAAGTCATCTTAGAATGTTTACTCAGACGTAAAGTCTTTGACATCGCCTTATAGTTTTCAACAAATGTGAATGTGAGAAGTTATTTAACGAGTGTACATGTTATTATCGCTGAGGTTTTCACGTGATTGAAGGTCGATTATGTGTACCTGCTACTGGTTATCCAGCATTTTGTGGACAGATATTAAACGTCTAATTAGCTTTCTCAAGTAGAACGGATTGCATGTCAGGAAATATAAATTGATTGTTTTTCCGGTTTTGATGTGTAAAGCTATATATGGTGCGTGCCCATTAAATACGATTTAGTCTAGCCCTATACTTATTGGTAGGGATGGAAGACTGTTTTGTTTTCTTCTTGGGTAGATGCTGTATAAGATTATGTGCAATGTTATAAATTGGATGTTAATAAATTAAAATAGTAATAGTGATCAAAATTCTTTAGAAAGCAAAACCTGGGTTCACATGATTTATGAACCACCTTTACTTAAAAAAACGCTTCATACTAGCTCTTTTAATAAGTAGCCACTCTAAAGCGTGATGCTTGAGTTTTGTTTGCGAATTAATGTTTTCTTTTTCTCTCGCGATATCACAGAGTCGGCTGCATGTTAGAAACAATACAGCATTGTCAGCCGTGAGATGTGTAAATAGCTAACGTTATGTAACATTTCCTAAGGAATAATATACGCATATGTGGTTATGTTCAATATTAGGTGAGTCAGTGATAAAAGTAAGATAATTGTTAATCAGAAATTGTAAAAAATGACCATTTTATATCCTGATAAAACCTTACATATGAACATAAATCTATAATATCTTGTTATCTTTGAATATTAGCAGTTGTGTGAATTTTACAAAGTATTCGAAGTAGGATAATAAGATATTAATAAAAGAAATACTCTCTAATTATGGTTTACATGAATATCACTCTCTACTTGCAGTGTTTGAGTGTTTGGTTAACACAAAACAAAGCATAATCATTATTATCAATATACTTTAGTGCTTAAACATTGTGATAGGAAATGCGCATTAGCAAACATACCAGAAAATACCCATCACTATATGACGGTGAAAAATAGGAATGTAAGGTCTCTCATAGTAGAGGATATACTACTTAAGCGGTAAAAAGTCCTAATTTGTAAATGAATCAAACGTGCATGAAATTAGCACAAACCACAACATAAATTAACTTTTCCTTTATATTTTTCTCTTTTCAAGCAAAACTGATTTTGATGAGTGTCTTTTTTTCCGTATATGCTGTGATAATTTTGAGTTCTTCACCGTGGATTATTTATTCAGCTTTCACGGAACGAACAAGTCCTTCCAATTATGCAAAGAATGACTCTCTGAGATTCAATCATTCAAAATACAATATTTCTAGAGAAGGGGAACCGTCGACCTCCAGAAAGAGAAAACATAAGCTGGTGGATATGCTTCAACTGTTTGGTGACGTCGCACCAGTCTATAATCTCGTTGAACACAATAAAACTAGTGGAATATTAAAGATTCTCTGGTATAATAGACCTTCTTGGTTTGGAGAAGAAGCAGAGGAGTGCAATACAAACATAAAAAGATGTGTCCATGGAAACTGCGTTATCACATATAACAGATCCCTTCTAGAGGAGGCTGATGCTCTAATATTCGACGCAACTGCGTCCAGTTTCCCACACGACCCACCGCTTATACCACAAAAAGGACGTAGTCCTAATCAGATATGGATCTTTTATGGTCTTGAAAGTCCTGTTCATTACCATAATAACCATTTCAAAAGACCACAGTGGAGATCAATGTTCAACTGGACCATGACCTACCGACTAGACTCTGACATTCCTCATCCCTATGGCATTTTGTTTACAAATCCCTACCCTCCAGACCGAAACTATAGGACTATCTTTCGCTCTAAGACAAAGTTCGCAGCATGGATAGTAAGCCATTGCAATGCAGGCAGCAAACGAGATGACTTTGTTCGTCGTTTGCAAGCATATGTTCCGGTAGACATTTTTGGAAATTGTGGCACAAACAGTTGCTCTAGAAATGGAACTGAATGTAGAGATAATATTGGGAAAGCTTATAAGTTTTACCTGAGTTTCGAAAATTCTTTATGCAAGGATTACATAACTGAAAAATTCTTTTGGTACTTCCCATTAGATTTGATTACTATCCAGCGTGGATATTCTGACTACGAATCTCTCCTACCGAATGACAGTTATATTGACAGTGCTGATTTCTCTACAGTTCAGGAGCTAGCCAATTTTATGAAACGACTTGCTGAAGACGAGGACAAATTTGTTCTTTACCTGAAATCTAAAGATCGGTATGTGTTGAAGAGCCACAACTGGACATATTGTAATTCTCTATGTAACATTTGTAAAAAACTAAATAATCTAGAAAAGTACAAAAGGTCATACAATGACATTGCTACCTGGCTTGACAATAATACGTGTAGCTCAGCATCTGACATTAGATGATCGCGTTTGGTCAAGACATATTCATTGGCTTTTTTCAAATTTTAACAAATCTGAAAAAGATTTATAAACAAATTATTAACTCCTTTTGAAATATATCAAATTTCTTTATATAACTCTTTCTGTAACTTAACGCTATCACGTCGTCTACAGAACAGATAATCCAAACTATCCATATAAATCTTAAATATTTCTGCCGTAAAGTATGTAAACTGTAAACTGAAGAATCGATTCAAAAAGATCAAATGGAACAAGTTTTTCTCATAATGTAAACAATGTTTTTCATAGCAGTGTGTCTTTATTGATTCAGTATCCGAAACACAAGTGTCTCTTTTCTCTAAGGAAAAATGATTATGCTGCAGGCCGTAGATGATACTTATTTTGTACGTTAATGTACTATAAAGTACAAACAGATTATATTATGTACGACTTGGAAATCTGATTCAGTATGAGATTATATAGTTAAACATATGCAAATAATGATTTTAACTAAATGCGGTGAAAATAGAACATAAATTAGTGGTGGTTTGAAATCGTCTGTATGAAAAATAAAAATCACTTTGACGATAATATAGATAGAGATGGTTATGTAGCATGTTCTCTTTCTTTTTCAACATTATACCTCCTAATGTACCTTTTATTGTGTCGACAAGAGTTACAAACTTTTTTTTACTTCAAACATCTCATAGAAGATACCTTCGTCTACTATTTGTGTTCACCAAAAGTCGCCTTCATGTAGCTTTAACAATATCATAATATGTTTATAGTACAAAACTTTTCGATGCATCCGGATGTTTATATTTATTTTTCCAACGCATAATATAATTTAAGAAAATTATTCTTTGCGTATAAATCATTTTGTGATTTCCAGTTTTAATGCCACTAAATTAAATTTTATTTTAATTTGTGAAGTATAATGTTGCAAGTATAAAATAGATATATTCTAATAGAGTTTATATATTCTTCATTTTAATAATGTGAACTTTAGCTCCATGGTCTTAGAAATACGATTTGGAATATGCATCTTCATCTTGTATGTCGATACCACCTACTTTGCTTCACAATCTTTATATTAATAAACGGTATGTACCATAATGGTGACATCTCAGGGACAACTGCAACTCTAAACTGTAATTATAACTATGTAAATGGTAATGACGGTGATGATAATGAAATCTATTGATGAAACGTATTCTTTAATGTAAGCCATTTGATTTATTGCAAGTTCAAATCGCAATCAAACAGTAAAACTGTTACGTGTTTAGGCTCATAAATAGTAAAAGAAAACAGTGAAGACACAAAGGTTTGTAAATTTTAACAAATAATTTTTTTTCCTTGAAAAACAAGGTAACAATGACGAAAAGAACTGACGGTTTGATGAATCAAAGAAAAAATGTTCTAAATATAATAAAAAAATTAAAAACGAGAAGTCCTAGTAATGAAATGTTTTAATGAATTTGAGTTAGATTCCAGACGAAAATCCAAAAATGGAAGACGATGACGTATACTGTAGTCAGAAATGTACTAAAGTGTCAACCGTTCGTTGTTGAACCACAGCAAATAATATTCCGGTGTTTGAATTATGAATAAATTTTCAATACATGTCTTTGTCCGAGAACTCTGTATGAGCACTTAAATATTCCCAGGGAAAATAATTACTCTCTTAGAATTTAAATACGTTGAAGAACAATTAAATTTTAATTCCAACTGGTCACAACAGAAACCTTGAGTGAAAGTGTCTTAAAAGCCAAACTGAAATTAAAATATGGCTACTGCGCAATTCGGGTAAAAACAGACTTTTCAAAATAACAATGTAGATGATATTTACATGTCCAAAGTCACGTACTCCCAGTACAGCATCGATTTCACTCTATAAATCCCACACTAAGAATGCCTAAAACAGAATTATAAAGTTGTTTACTTCCATTTATGAAATAAGGTCAGGAATTTGGTCAGCATTTGATATAAAGTTTTAATATTAGGTGTTTGGAAAACTGAACTACATTTCAGTAAATAAAATTAAATTACGATAGTATGTAATGGAACATAAGATCAATAGTAACATGCAAACAATTAAATTAAATCAAATATAAATTAATTCAAATGTGCATAACAAAACAAAGACAGCGTATTTCCTTGTTTAAGATGATCCCTTTTCTCATCATCAGTACTGACCACAATGATCTCCATTTGCCTGTCTTCTTCAATAGCACACGAAATAAATATATGATACCGACATTTGTGACAGGGTTTAAACACAAAGTTGGACACATCATGTATCGGTGTAAACAAAGAGGAACATTTAGCTAACCTTTGGAATCATGACTCTTGATAACCCGTACACTTTGCACTAAAAACAACATGAATACAATGTACATTTGTATCTAATTTTTCCAAAAAGAAAGACCATACCATAAACATCGCAGACGTTCCCTAACAGAAGAAATGAGCCACAGGCAGACTCTTATATAAGCAAAGGATACATTGCAATTACATTTAGTTCGTGCTGTTACATTGATATGACAGTCTATAAACAACCGCGCATTTTTATCATATTGCTGATTTAAGCTACACGAACGAATGGTGGTCGTTAATTGAAAATCTTTTTTTTTAAACACTGATCCATTTTAAAGATACCTACGTTCCGATTAAATGTATTGTTTTGCTATTGACATTTGTGCTCTTTGTATCTTTTGCACATAATGTTTAAAACAACGCATATTATCAACACGGTTAAGCATGGATGGGGGTATTACATTAATAAAATAAATGTTATTAAATATTAGCCATCTAACGCGATAGTCTGATCAACATGTATCTTACTCTCAGAGGAAGCCCCATCTCTGTCATATATTCTATACCGCCTTTCCTTATAACAACGATTGCACAACAAAATCGAATATGTGCATTTCAACATGTGTCATTTATGGCTAATTACATTGTAATGGTGCTTAGGCAGTGTTAGAGCGTTGCAAATTTATTTCAAAGATAATTACACATACATGTTTGATATGTCCTTAAAATTATATTATTCAATTCACTAGACCACACTTCACTGCGTCTCAGTTTCGTTGATATCTAAATGTACCATTTAGTCATAAAACAGTCATATTGTCAAAATTCGGGCAAACAGCACCCATCACCTTGCCTGCTTAACATCAATGAGTCACAATTTTTTGGTGACGTGTGCTTTGTCATAAGGGAATATGGGCTTGCGTGCGCAGACAAGGCGATGGGTGCCGTTTACCCGTGGACCTGGGTTCAAATCTCCGTGGAGTGCGAATTAAAAATTATCTAACCTGCATGATATTATTATTGGTATTAAAATATTAATTCTGGCTACTATTATCAGGCATTCTTCTATAGGAATCAAGGGATAGCACTTTCCGATCTGTCTGGTGTATATTTATATAAAAATTATCTCTCTCTCTCTCTCTCTCTCTCTATATATATATATATATAGAGAGAGAGAGAGAGAGAGAGAGAGAGAGAGAGAGACAGAGACAGAGACGGAGACAGAGACAGACAGAGAGAGAGATATATACATATATATAACCATCCGCTCTATTTGATGATGAATTATTCCTTATTGGTGTTGGTGCGATATGCATACGTATGCATACCATTACTTCTATAAGATATAAAGATATTACAGAATTTTGCAGACTTTCTATTTGGTATGACAAAAGTTTTTGACTCACTAATTATTTGCCATAATAGATGTAAATTATGGGTAAAACAAAGTAATGATATTTAGGAACAGTGGAATGCTACATGTTGCCGCGACAAGGAGGACATGGACATAACATAATTTGCTTGCAAAATTGTTATTGATTCTGATGACTACTTCTCAATAGCTCAATGCTTTCCTTTGATCAGGCCCAAAGAGCATTTTATAAATGAAGTAAATACTTGGAGAAATTCTCTCAAATGTATGTCTGTCACATTAGGGATCCACTTTATAAAATAGAACACTATATATTCAACTACAAATCGTCTGCAAAGCTAAGGGTGTATTTAGTACGTATCAAGAAAATATTAGGCAAAAACTGATTACATGAAATGAATGAATAAAACAAAGCTGGCAGAAGTAATGAATTACAGGAATATATATTTTACTATACCTTAAGCTTTCTTAAAATTCCTCAGCAAGAATGAGAGGAGTTAATAAAAGATTGTTTACTAGATGCGGTTGACTGATATTATAGTTTTTTTATAGGAAAGACTAATATCGAATTGCAATAACAACATGAAGAGTTTTATCATATAGCTTTTAAAAACGTCTCGTAGATGGAATTTATTATATACTCATGTTTGTCTCTGTTAGCTTTACATTGTGAGAACCATTCAGTGTATTATGATTCTGGTCGCTCGTGCATGCAATGTGTGCCTTAAATAGCACATTGTGTTAGGAACTACTTCGCAAACAAGCCATGTTCACTCATATATTAGTCGCCTTAGGTTTTAGCTTATTATACTTGTTTGTGAATGAACACAAAAAGCTTTTTCATCTTTAAAGAAGTAGAGGTGATCAAGTGAACAATGTGAACAAATGTATTGGTAACACATGAAACTTTCAAGGGAACAAACATATGATCGTAGTGTTCGCAATGTCTAGATCAAGCGTGAGATAAGCAGCATTGAAAATTCCATCCTGATCATTTAAACAGTTATTTAGGAGATATATTCGAAACTTGTCGTAACTTGAAAGGTTCATACTATGACCAGTGCTCTCTGGGGTCTACGAAAAAGTATAGAAAACAAATTGAGGTGAAGGGCTATTGTATATGTAATAAGATAACATGGGGGAAGTTTCGGATTTAACACTTTTAATGGTGATACAAATACAATGCTTAATAACGAACGACTTGTATGAGCAATTAATAATGATTAATATGTTCGTGTATATCATCCAAAAGTTGGATCAATTAAAATAATACGCACGGATTTAATAATAAAAATACTAATGAATGATTTTTACACAGAACAAGCACAAGGGGTGAATGATTCACAGTGATTTCCCAACGAAAGAACAATGTGTTTTATTCAAATAGTAAAAGGAAATGTAGTATTTTACTCATATTCTAAAATGTACAAACTAAAATAGTGAAATTATGTAAACAAAAAGGACAGATATGCAAATTATCTCTACAGTCCTAAAAATGCACTGGATTTTATAAACCCCAAATATTAGCCCACGGCTAAGAGATTGCATGTATTGAGTTACACACTCCATCCCCAGCAGACTCTGCTACCAGTCACACTGGCCAATCACGTCGTCAGTATTCCAGGTTGGACAATCAAGCAATCGGCGCCCACCAGTCTCAGTCAGCAGCGCCCGATCACCTACTACTCGACCAGAAACACTGTTTATTCAGCTTTACGACTGCTATGATTCAGCTTCACAGCTGATATGGTCGACTTCTGTGATTAGCTCTGCAGCTGGCACCACGTCGACTCCGATCACTCCGATAACTCGGATCGTTCGGGTCACTTGGGTCAGCTGAAAATATTTCCAACACCATGTACTATGCTTGACACGGGCATATACGATAAAGCGTAATGACGTTCTGTATTGTAAGTAATCCAGATTACATTATCGGCACAAGTACAAAACAACAATCATTTTCAGAAGAAAAGCTAACCGTGCCAGACAAGAATCATACGGTACTAAACGTTTCTTAAAAATGCAGCTTTATATTGTTAATATCAATCCCTTGCTAAGTCACAAACAAAGATAGAAAATATTTGCATTATACTACGTAAACCGAAGCTACATAGAAAACTTACAAAAATAAACGTGGTAGTACAATAGTTATAAGTTATACACAAGAAATTAACAATTCACATACTTCTACATCTGGAGATGTGCAAGTCCTTAAAGTAGACCCCTCACTGACAAGACGTTCCGTAATGCAAAGACTTAATCTTACGGTTACTCATTTATACACAGACGAAGTCGTAATACATTGTCTGTGCGCTGGAAGCATTCGATTATTCCCACTGAAAGCACCTCGTACGTGCGGCATATTATGAACCGAACTCAATATTTCCATATATTGTACAATATACATAAATCACCCTCGGGTATCTTTGTACACAATAACGAAAAACGAGTACATATATTTAATAAATCAAAGGATTCATACCATTATGTGACAGTATATTTATCAGAGACGTGCTATTTTATAAGTAATATTCTTGAATTCGAGGAAAACATACAATTTTCAGATTAGGTAGAATAAATAAGGGCATCGGATACGTTAGGCCAGACGACGAAGATTTATTATTTATGCTAGCTAAATGGACTATCAAGCATCAGCTGCTTTGCAATATTCCAAGTTAACTCGTTTGATACCTTGTTTCTGAATTTGGCTAGTAATTGATGCCATACAGATGATAACGTAGCCCTGGTCCCTACCAAAATCCACCAAGTGACAAAGCATAAACATGACTTCTTTAGCTGGTGTTAAGAATGAGAAAAATATATTTACATTTTTCCATCTTAAAATTCCCCAGAATATACTTTCTTAGGTCTGCAAATTCGAATGAAATCATATATGTCATGGGATCTAAAACTTTATTACACACCTTCAAATTGTCCTGCACTTTCGACTACATTTTCAATTGCAATATTATTCTCCTTATTGCACATTCAAAATGAAATGAACGTGACTTCCCATAGCATTGTTTTGATAATTTCATGTGCAAGAGCTTATACATACTCAACATTATAATACCAATTATTTAGAGACAGAATAGACACGTGCAGCTGAGTCAAGACTCATTCCTGCCGGCTCAATTCATGTGTGCTTGATGTATAATTAACACTAAGAAATACATTCCATAATCATCAAAATTAAATAGAATCGACAAAAAGAACCAAAATTCATCCTGACCAACTAGTAATAGTTTCCAAAGCTCAGCCATTAACAAAATGATTTTAAAATTTAATTTTGAATAACAATAATTATTTTTAAACTACTGTCGAGCGCACGACGAAGTTCAAATGCCGTTTGACTTACTGCATTTTTATCGGACAATATGAACTAGTTTTTGGTTCGGGTGAATAATTCACCCACTCTCAAGTACTCGTAGTATTAATCCAGAAAAGCGTCGTTCATGTTTTTTCATACAAATGCAGTAACCTTTGAATACCAAACTGGATTAATTGTATTTGATTTTTATTATTCCCTCAGTCTCTTAACATATATGAATAATATTGTGTTGCGTTTGGGACAATCATAAACATGTTTATATTTTGCTCTGATGACAAGTATAAAATAGTATATGCTGTATGAGCCCAAACATGTTTCGTGAAAGAAAATGAAAATGGTTTCAATCTCAAGCCACTTTGCCTCCACTGAAACCGACGCAGTACAGAGAGACATGAAAATTATGTTAGATATGTTCGTTTGTCATTCCTTTCAGGATCGACACATGGCAAGAATTATTATGGTGGTGCCATGTACACGTAATTATCGTGGAGTCAAGAACATAAGAAAAGTAATAGAAATTAACAATATGGTGAATTACGTTCTTAACAAACAGGTGATGTTTCCGGCATGACAGAAACGCGTTACAAGCCCGCTCATACAAGCTGGAATAAACTATAGAATGACGATGTGGTTCTTGTCCCAGAAAGCATTGCTATTTATTTCGTCATTGGATCCAATAAATGCAGACTTTGTATATCTAAATCACTGTTGCCACCTTCATAGTGACACAATAGTACATACAACATAGTGTCTGGGCTGGTCAGTAGACGGAGAGTGAATGGACATTAAATGAGAAGAGAAAATGTACACTATAAGCTCAACCTGTATTGCAGAGCATGTTATGCAATGCTACTAGGAACGAACACTACACGAGTCAGTTACATAACGATCTCCTTCTTAAGAGTAAAGCCGCGCCAAGCTCACCATGAATTGTTCCGGCCTACGAGGGTGAGGTGGATAAGCCATTGAAAGTGCAAAATAAATAAGTATTCTATATACTCTTCACTTTGTGTCCTCTGTTTTAGGGTCTTGTTGCATTGTTTATTTACTTGACGTCTCACATTTCTTCCAATTTACTTTCTTATCTATGTTTTCTTCATATCCGCTAAACAAAGAAACGCCTTGACATCTAGTAATGTTAAGCTCTGCTGAATATTTAGACATTGTCTTTTACGTTACCCATCAAAACGGCAAATCTTGTGAGAATGTATTCTTTCCAACCAAATAGCGGAGTAGCATTTGTAAGGACACGCTATGCGGACTTTGCACATGAGATACAATCAAAAAATAACAATGATATGTCATGAATAAAATACATTATAGTATGTTCGGTATCATCAATATTTATACATTTACTTTTTATCATGCTTTCTAGAACAAAACCCATTTCTGAAAAATATCCGAGGTCTATAACTGAAACGGTCTTGTATGTTATATATTAGTGAACTATTGCATCATTATAAAGAATATCACTTTATGAAGCAATTTAAGTGAAGCAATCAAATGCCTTATTTAAACCTCAACATACACAACATTCCAGTGATATCTTCTCGATTTTTATATAACAAAATATAGTATAGTATTGTTCTTCATTCCAACTTTAGTTTCATCACTACGCATAATTCAAGACTTTGATCAAGCGATGGCTAATATATTTTGTCTAGTGTACTTCAGACCAAGAAATGAATTTTTCCCAGGTGAATTTAGTTTGGATAAGCCTGCATGATACAAATTTTCGACATGAAAACGACTAGAAAATGTAATTTGTGTTGTTAAGAATAACCATACACTTTACATAATTACCCATCCTTTACATAATAGCAATGAAATATTTATGGATACAAATATACAGTTGTTTTCACAATGTATTTATCTTTAAAAGTTCTTTTTCAGCTAAATATTAACAAATTATCATTGAACAGGGCATTATATATCACTATGCTGATATATTTACGACCAATACATTCATCAGAAAAAGAACACATAAAACAAATTAAAACGACGAAACGGTTTCTGAAGCAGGTATCATCAATTAATGTTTGTTTTTTTCTCAAGCAAATGTCATTAACAAGTAATTGTATTTTTCCTTTGGTCTCGAAGGTGAGCGTTTTACTTTGATATTGTAATCCTTTTATGAATTATTTACATCTCATATACTAAAAAAGTGATTCTCAACACAGACTGTATGGTTGAATGATGCTTGATGTTAACAACACTATATACCCAAAAAAAATTCGAACAAACCATTTATCATGTTTATACTAGCAAAACATTTCATTACATCGTCTAACTCTACCAAACCATTTAACATTTATCGTCTATAAACGCTCTTGAAAGGTAAGTAACGTAGTACAAGTATTTTATCTATAAGTTCCTTTATATGCTATATTATTATCGATCCGTTTTTGCTTCAACTGCTCTGCCTGAGGCAGGAAGAAAGTAATGATCACTTGATTGAGTGTACATCACGAAAATTGTCAAGTTTTATGTGAGTTTGCGAGATGTGACAGAAAAACTGAAATGACTGATTACGGCTATGGTGACATGCTTCTTAACGTACATTATGCATATATAACACAAACACAGGTATATCGTTTGCACCAAATGTCACCTTCTTGATGTTTACATGAAAAATCCAATGTTTAAGGAAATAGAGATTATATATATATATATATATATATATATATATATATATATATATATATATATATATATATATATATATATATACCACATCCATTAAAAATAGCATGGCCGTTGAAGTGTTGGTATAAAGCAACTTGATATATCAATCGTATTGGTATATCAAATTGTGATTTGCCCATGGCGTATGAATACGCATAATGATTGTTGTTGTTGTTGTTGTTGTAGGGTTTAACGCCATTTTTCAGCACAATATAGGCTATACATGGCGGCCAATATTAGTGGTGGAGGAAGAACCCGGGAAAACCCCCGGAAATAACCACCTACCCACGAGAAGCTACTGGCAGGTTTTCTCACATACCCACATTGTCCGAATCTGTGATTCGAACCCACGCAGACAGAGGTGAGATGGCAGTGAACCGTAACGGAGAGCGTTTTAGACCACTCGGCCACTTGGGGCCCCTACGCATAATGAAGATGTTTTTATAGCTATTATACTCTCTAGACATGGATATGAATTTCTTGTAATACTACATTTAAAAAGGAAAAAATAACAAGAAAATGATTTTCTTGTAAAATATTTTTTTATAGAAACTAACATTTTTATACCAATAAAAAAACCACACAATACTCAATCCATGAAATACATGTTATTGAGCTCCACCCTGTGTCGTCTGCTGTCATCTCTGTCAACACTACTGTTTCCAGTCTCTACCTCTGGCAAAAATCAAACACTGCAGCTCTGTGGATAACAGAAAACAATGACATCAGATAAGGAGCAAGATGATGATGCAACATTTAATCTACTAAACTGTGAGTTAATTGGAGAGTTTGATAGACACATGACTGAGACATTTGTAAAGGAAAATGATCATTGTGTTAGGGAAGACAGATTTGTACACCATGAGCCTGATGATATACTGAAATTTATAGAAAGTAAGCAGAATTCAAACACTTTAAAAAAGATACTTTTTGATGTAAGGCTAGTGACATAATTCTTGCAGTCAAAAAGTGAATTCAGAAATTTAGACAAGATGCACCCATCTGAATTGGATCAGCACCTGGCTTGTTTTATGCTCAGTGTTGGGAGAAAAGATGCATCTGAGTTTGAACCGAACAGCTTAAGAAGCATGATCAGCTCCATTGATGGCCCCCTTAAAATCAAGAAATATGCAAGTACATTCATGACAGGAACAGACACAAATTTTGCATTAACAAGGGAAGATCTTTGGGCTAAGCAAAAAGATTTAAAATCTAAAGGAAAAGGAAATATACCCAATCGGAGTCAACCGATCACAGACGAGGAAATAAATGCCTTGCATAGTGCAAAACAAATGGGGATGGAAACACCTGAAGCCATTGTTAACACGTTGTGGTTTAACAACTCTGTACATTTTGGTTTGAGGAGACTGACTGAATATTATAATCTGAACCATGGGGGGTATGTTACACTAAAGAAAGATGTGAATGGCAACGCGTAACTTGAACTCAATGAAAGGCAGACATAAACAAGAACAGGAGACAATGTCAAGGACATCAGGGATATTAATCCTAAGATGTATGAAAACAAAAACAACAAAGAATGAGATCTACTTGCTATCTACAAACGGTATGCTGAGCTAAGACCAGTAGACTTTTGTCAATCTGAATATCCTTTCTATATTGCGCCAACACTATGCCAATCTCAGCGACAAACCCAAATTGGTTTAGGAAACAAGTCGTTGGAATTAACAAACTTGCATGCATCATGAAACAAATTAAAGAGAATGCAAATACTACGGAAAGAAAGAAATTAACAAACACAAGTAGCCGCAAGTACTTAATTCAGAAGTTAAGAGACAAAAATATTCCCCTAACTGATATCATGCAAATTTCTGGCGACAAAAACGTACAGTATATAAACAGCTACTCAAACGTTAGTGAAAAACAAAAACATACGTACTCCAATTACCTGAGCAACACCAGCCACCCAAGTAATGATGATGTCAACCCCCACCCACACAACAAAGAAATTTCCTGCTGCACAGCAGTAGACTGTAGAATATCAAGCTCCCAAACGTGTAATATTCAGCGGAATCAGATTATCAGCAACCCATTCTACGGATCAAACATCACCGTACAAAATATGTTTGTTATGAACCTAACGGAAAACATGAACGAGATCCCTAACTGGGTCAACTTCTTTCAACAGGCGAATTCTCAAACAGGGCCCACACAGCGAAAACGTAGGAGAATTATTGAAAGTGACACACACACACACACACACACACACACACACACACACATATATATATATATATATATATATATATATATATATATATATATATATATATATATATATATATACAAACATCACTTTTAATTTTTGGCCAATAGAAGTGATTCAGGTTCATGTGATTTTGTCGTATTAATACCTAAATGACCAGCCAAAGGAGTGTCATGGGACAGACTAATAATGTTCTCTCTGTAAGATTTTGGAACTACAGTTTGATAGTTCACCCACCACTCGTTACTAGCAGGTATCTCGCGAGCGCTCCATTTTCTCATAAGAATCCCATGTTTAATGAAATAACAAACAGGTACTTATGTGGCTTCAATTTCACAAATGACCCTTTGAAACAAATAGATCTCAGGCCTTGGTGATAATAAACCAAACAGGTCATAAACTTTGGCTTCAAGAGTGACCACAAGTGAACTATGATAAAAGAATCCACTAATGCGTGGATCTTATTTTAAACACTCTTCGTGTCTTGCAAATATAAACCCATTATTCCAATTCCGATGAAAGCTATAGCATTAAGAATGGTAACAATCTCAGCCAATCACATACAAGATTGCCTCAATCATATTCATGGATCTCGCTTATTACTTGTGCCGCCCATGCCTTTCATACTTCATGTATCTATAGCACGTATACTCAAATCAGGTCACAAATATGGCGTCCCTAGTGGCAAAAATGTCAACCAGTCATATCAAAGATTATGTCATTAATATATATGGATCTTATTCACTAGAGAACTAATCAAAGATCTGTTCGAAATAGTATCAGAACTATGGTTTCGAGAGTAACAACAAGCCTGGCTAATCAGATGCAAGATTATTTCTCAAAAATATACATTGATCGTACTGAACTTGTCCGAGATCTTAGTGATATAATATTATCTACAAATACTAATCAAATATGCACTAGTTTCCTTTGCATGATCATACAGTTCCTTCGCATCTCCACAAAGTGGGATGATTAAAGGATTAATAAATTTCTTGCTTTCCAGACTTTGACGAGCAGTACATAAAACAAGATCTCCCCAATAACTTTCATATAGCATGATAAATGTATTTCCTTTTACCACTTTTTCTTTCAGCCCCTAACTTCGAATTGTTTTGGGCACATTTCTTCAGAGAGTCTCCAATCTTCAATGCAACACAAGGGGTTCCATATGCATTAGTTTTTCACTATATTCTGCATTTCTTCACACACTTTGTGACTAATTCAAACTGACTCGAGTCAAAACATACTTAAATTATAAGACCTACCATTTTGTTCACATCGTTCAAAAATCGACCGTGTTCTCGCATTTTGTTTGAAACAAATTTGGCTGTGTGCTCAATATAATCTTCAAATGTGCTGGCCATAATTAATTATGAGAAGGTCATTTTTTACTATTTTCGAAATTTCATCATTTTTTTATACAGTTTACCACATTAGAGTAAAACGTTTCCGTCATAGTTTAGGTATATGAAGCAATACTATCCCGTTCTTCACATCACAACTTCTTTTCCTTTTAAAACTCTATGAAGATTTGGAAATGCAATACTGTTTCTGATATTCTGCCAGTTCCTTTTTGCAATATAAACCTTTGCAAGAAGGACCAGCAACAAGCTCAGATGCATTTCGTTTCCAGCAAACCAACATTTGATTGTCTATATTTACGAATCAACACTCCTTTACCTTTTATGATACATCGACGTTATATATAATGTCACCTTCACTGCACGGTACTTTCCAACCTCGTCTACGCTCCTGTAAATTCCATGCAAGAGAAAGTATTCTTACAACATCCTGTTCATCTCAATGAGAAGCTTCATAATGCTGTGCTAATTTCCCTACTAATTAACAACATAAACTGGAAACAGGATTTGTGTCCCATTTCTGCTTTTTGGATTTATCAGTATTTGTGGTCTGAATTACGATTCCAGGTTAGTTAGAGATTCCTATACCATTGATTATGATACTACAGTCACATAAGATCGTTCTTCACTGTTGTTAGGAACATCCTGCTCCTTACATTTTTGTGCATTCCTGTAAAGAGATAAACTAACATCAATATAATAATGTAGTTTAATGTTGTTATAACACAACGGAAATTCGTGGGCCACAATTCTGACATAACCAACTTTAAAATAGTATGCTGTTTTATTGAGATTTCAGTGTGCCATATTGTGATTCTATACTTGTACTGAGATTGTAGATTATTGGAACTAACCTTTCCTAGATATATTTGTACAACAAGAATAGAGACAAAGTCGATGTGTTGCCCGCTTAGAAGCCAACATTAACCATGAGACCTTTCAATCGTAACACTTTAAACCACACACTTAACAAAAATTATAGATGGTATTAGCCCTGTACTATGAATGCATGTACAAACTCACCACAAACCTATCAAAAGTATACATTTGTATAGTTCAAAAGTGGGAATCAATAATAATTGCAAGCTATAACTCAGGGGGTTGGTCTTTTACACCAGGAACCATTGAAAGGTCTCAGTGTGAAGTCACCTCATATCCATAAATGTACATATTGTTGCCGGGCTGAGGTTATTAACAGCTTTTAAGTTTTGACCCAGGAGCCGATACCCTACCTTAACCAATAGGCCCACGTTGTGCGGGGATCTGAATGGTTACAATGGTTACAATCTCATGATGATAGAGTCACAGAGAAAAGCGATCCCTCAAAGAGTTTGGGCATTATGACAGCCAAGAAAATGTAACTGAAAAACTATCAAACTTTCCGGGTGATATTATTATTTGGGTCATCATATGAATACAAATTGTCGCTCGAATCTAAGGCTCAAACAATCGCTTGATGAGTTTGGAAGCTATGACAATTGAACCTTCCTTAACCGAAAACCCTTACCATGTGTTCAAACGCATATGGATGGTAACTTAACAGTATGATAATCATTTGTCTCCACTCTAAGAAACCGTAGAATAGCTTTCATTCCTGACTAGTTATCTTGAACAAGGAGATTAAATGATAACAGCTGTGTATTATTACTGATCAAGTTGTATTTGATACAGTGTTAGTCATCTTTCAGAGCTGGAATAATAATTGCCTTGTGGTAGCCCACGTAAATACAAATCTTTCTGAATTTGAAAATAACTTGCAAGGGCTGGTTGAATTATGTGGGTTAGTAATGTATAAGAATGGCTCCCGTCTAATACAAGAATTGCAATTTAGGTGCGTTCTATACCATTCATATATGTACGCACAGTTATCACTTGACCCAACTCTGGAAAAGAAAATTCACATCCAGTAAAGTATTAGATCCTGATCTCGTGGTACAAAAGAATAGCAATGAAATGATTTTCAACAAACACTAATATAATTAACTAATTAATGTCCTTCTACTTAATATCCACTCAATCCAAAAACATTTTAAAGAGAAACTTGAAATGGGGAGAGATTTTCTAACTAACCGGTTGGTAGGACCTTCTCTAGATTCAAGAAGCCAATATACTGTATGTACTCCTTATTACACAGTTCTAAGTCAAATTCACGACACAAGGAGAAATCCTAAGGGTGTCGTTGCAAATGCAAGTAAACAGTGCTAATCTTCATTGGATCGGTTGATCAAACCACCCTGTGATTAAAAGGAGTGACAAATGACACAAACGAGAGAACTGTGTTCCACTTCCACTATGCAGGCTCAACCTTTCCAAACAAAAATATATTGATGATGAACTTGATTGATATTGCTGTAATGAAACTCTATATCAGACCTGTCTAAATTTATTGCAGTTTTTCAGACGTTTTCCATTAGTTATTGTATGTATCTGAAGTAAACCATGTACCAAATGTATTAGTAAAATATATTATAAAAATGTTTATATCAGAAATTCACCTAGTTATTGTATTAGAACTCCCAAACAGATCTGGTTAAAATTGGTTGTTTTCCAAAAGCTAATAAAATGAAAAGGAATTCAATACCGGGGCATGGACAAGTTTAACACTAAATGATCACTTTACAGTACACGGAAGGCTGCGGTGACACACGAAACGTTGTATGAATCATGTGTATAATATTGCTGAATAAATATACTTGTACATGTAGAAACAAAATGATGCCTATATCACCCCCATGTGAACTTCATTTCAGGTGCTCAAAAGCATTACTTGCCATTTATATCTGTACCAGAGTTGACACCTAGCCTGCCATATGTTAACCATTTATATTATACCACCCTGTGTTCAGTATATGCGGAAAGTAATAGCTGTGGCTGTTTCTAACTGCTTCTAGAAGTTTCATTCTGGTTTTATAACGCTAGAAAATGAGAACAGTAAGTTCATATGGATAAAAGTATTAAATCTTGATACTGTGATACTTTTAAAAAAATCTAATGTAAACAAAATGAACTGAATAATGTAAAGGTCAACATTACACACACACACACAAACCAAATACACATCCACATAACATTTACACAAACAAAAGAACATTTTACAAAAACTGGATCACCCACCTTACATAACCTTTTTGAACATATAAGCAGTTCGTTCGACATAACATTTAATTTGATGGAATTGTAGGAGTACAAGACTCAAGTCCTCTCCTGGGTTACGTGAGCAGGACATTTGTACATTTGTCCTATATGCTCAAAACTGATATGTCATCTGCCACTAACAGAAAGCTGCATCTTGTAAATTAATATAATAATAAATATATTTTTCTAAAGAACATGGAAATGATTGCACTTCGTAGCCATAACAGTAGTTAATGTGAATATAATATTGATTAATCATAGGAGAAACAGACACCAGTATCAGACCTCTGAAAGCTCTAAACATGAAGTTAATGATAAAGACTCCTCACCAAGAGAGTACGGACAAATAATTTGCATTTTATATTAAATCTGCAAAAATGTTTTGGTTCATCAAGTTACTAACAATTAAGTTGTCGTTTCCATTTTCAACTGGCTTTATCGAGAGCCAATAATAACATTTAACTACAACCAATTATGTCAACATATGGTTGGTATTTCACCAGCATTCCAAGTATGTGCACTTTAATGTCAAGAAGTTGTCATGTTTGCTTTTTGGACTTTTCCTATTTTGTCCATCATTACCTTGTACTTCAATTACAGTGCTTGTGGCTCCTGCTTAGGCTATGTCAGACATAAAATGGGTGTCTTGCTAAGAGTTTCACTAACTGTTCAGATACATTTGTTCGAAGAGCGATAACAGCTAAGACAGCCTTACTACACAAGCATTACATGGAAAAGTAGCCGTGAGTACCAACATACTGCAAAGGTTGTTGATAAAAGCCTTAAAAGAATGACAATGACCGGCATTCATTATGATTTTTTCAAGCATCGACTACCGGCAAATTAGCTATTTTTGCCAGTTATATCACCACCACGTCTCCTTTCATCATATGACTCATGCATTAAGTTGTTATTTATTATCACGTTATACCTCAAATTGTCCTCAAACAATATGTGGAACATTTTAATTTTTCAGATACTAGACTTCATGTGCTATTGATGATTTTATTTAATTGTATGTTTGTGCATCACTTTGTACCAGATGATTTCACAAAAGTTACAATTATACCGCTACTAAAGAACACAACTGGTACCCTGGCGGACAAAAATAACTACAGACCTATAGCTCTTACGACTATTATCTCAAAAATATTTGAATGCGTCATACTGAAAAGATGTGAGGTCACAATCTCCGATAATCAGTTGGGTTTTAAAAAGCAGCATTCAACAGATTTATACATATATGCCTTTGAGGAAACTGTCAGCTATTATGTAGAACACGGCAGCCAAGTGTTTGCATGCTTTTTAGATGCTACCAAGGCATTTGATAGGGTCAATCACTGGACACTCTTTAAAAAGTTGATTGATATTAAAATACCTGTCTACATAGTTCATACTTTAGTTAACTGGTATGGCAAACAGTTGTACTGTGTGCGATGGGGAAGTGGTATATCCAGTGCTTTCCATGTAACCAATGGGGTGAGGCGTGGGGGTATTCTTTCCCCATTGTTATTTAATTATATATATATATATATATATATATATATATATATATATATATATATATATATATATATATATATATATATATATATATTAGACAAATTAAATCGTAAGCTCGGTCAGTGTCACGTGGGGTTACGTTTGCCACCAAATGCGTTGTTCTTAACAATTTTAGTTTTGCTGATATGTCATTGATAAGTCCTTCTATCACAAGTGTAAGAAAATTATTAAAGATATGTGAACAATACGCATTTGAGAATGATATCATCTATAATACAAAAAAAGTATGTATGCATGATCTATCAGTCAACTTCTTTCAAATTACCGTCTCCTCCCCGGGTACATCCTAACGGCAATGCTCTTACATATGTCAACCGTTATACCAATTAGGGTCATATTTTTTAATCCAATCGGTCAGCACTGATAGGTGACATATAAATTAATAGTACCAATCATGCCATTGTTCGTAGCTGTTTTTATCGAATGATATATGTAGTAGATTATTGTCTCATGAGGTTTACATTTTAATATACGAGTTAGTAAGACGAGAATATTATGTCAAATTAGTTGATATAGTAGCATGAATGTTTCCCGAAATTTAATACATGACATATTAGTTGGGTCATTATAAATTCATATTAGGATGTCATTTTTAACTATGAAGAGTAAATTGAAATCATACAATTTTATGGAAAATACATTCAAATTTATTCAAATTTAACACTTTTTCTGGGCGGGAATGAAGATGTGCAGTTGTATTTATGATCTCCAAATATAGCCCTATGCCATAGAAACACACATGAACTGGAAATTTTGGATCTTACATGTGATAACAATGTCATGCTTGTAAGCAATACATGTCAAGAAGAGTGTTAACAGAACTTATGAAGATCAGTTAATAGAAGTGCATTTATGTGTAGCAAACTAGGCTCTCATCTATATCATAGAAGAGTAAAATTGAAATCAGGCAATGTAGGGAAACTCAGTGTAAATAATGTCAAATTCAAAGTAACTATTGTGAGGTCTGTCGTACATATTGGATTGTTTTTTTGTTTTTTTTTTGTTTCCTTTAATTATAATGTCTGCTTTTGATATGAGAGATACAGAAAGTATTAAGTATCCCTCGTTCAAGCGGACCACAACCTTATACACGTACATATGCTTAAAAGACCGTATTTGCAAGACGTTGACTATGCCTTTCAAGTTATCTATTATTTTTGTAACACGTATGGTTGTTATAGGTTGAACGCAATTTTTCAACAAAAGAGAGGCTATAATGGCTGCCAGGATAGATGATGGATTATGAACCCGGAAAATCCATGAAATACCCACCTACCCACGAGGAACTACTGGAAAGTTTTCTCAAATATACACAATGGCCGAACCCGAGACTCGAACCAACGCAGATAGAGTTGGGATGGCAGTAATCAGAAACGGTGAACACTTTAAACCACTAGGCCCCAACACGTATGGGAAATATAATAGAAGTTAACTATGCCTTTGAGGTTATATACTAGTTTTGGGAATATATATGGAAAATATATATATTTAGCATGATAATTGTAAGCTTAAGGTAAGGCAGATACCATCTATGGTACAGTAGTGATGGCAGAGAGACGAAAATATAATGTTTAAGAGGCCACAAAAGATAGAAAGAGAGAAACAGACATGTCATTAATCGATACAATCTGAACCTTTGCATCAGCCGTTTACTCTTTATAACATGATGGCGCAAATTTGAGACTTAATTCAGAGCGCAATATGTACTTAGTTGGGCAGTGAATTTATAAAACGTCCGACAGCTGTTTGACGGTCCATGAAGAACGAAAAATGACTTTTAATGTCGTTCAATTTAAGATTCATTAAATGAAAATTAAATGATCAGACGACCTATACTATACGATTGTCTAGATTAATTTTACTATATTAATCTAAGGTTCCAAAGACTCCAATCTGAGACAATCATTGCGAAATACAGTTATTATATCTGAAATGTAAACCTTTAAAATTAAACTATTTCACGTTTATATTTCATCCAATGACAACACTGGTTTCAGACAATTATTCGCTCTTAAGTTTGTCATGTATCCATTGTATTTTGTTCTTTCCTTCAGAGTTGCTTTGGCGTTGCAATGTAACTACAATACATCAGCTTAAACGTGGATTTCGATCTTCATCTTGGAAAGTGTTTGCTTAAAATGTACGATATTATGGAAACGTCTAATAGATAATATCATTTTCATTTAAAGAAAACAATGATCGTTCTCAAATTTGAAAATCAACATAATACTGACAGCTGATCAAGTAATATTAGATTACCATTTTGTGCGTGCCCAGAGTGTCTACAAATCTTGGATACTAAAAGGTATAAACAAATCATTTAATGAATGAAGATTTGAAGGATGACATGATTTCGATGGAACGAAATCAATATCGATTAAATTAAGTGAACCTCGATCTTCATATGCATTTATGCGTCGATTATAAATTTTAATTTATGAAACTTTCCACAATAATTTGACCTTCTATGTAGAAACATTTGTGACTCTTGTGGTACAATACGTTACAATAAATTAAAGATAACGTTAAAGAAAATGATCCGAGAGTCTTTGCTTTGTGAATATTTGGTTTAATTTTTATCCTATAAGTGAAATGCTTAGAAGCTTCCAATTTAATAAACGTAAACCATTTACGCCAAATTTGCTCGAATGAAATATTTTGCATACAAGCTGTGATGATTTCACTCCCTTGCTCGCTTTAATAACTGCACATGCCGATTGAATTTCTCTCTTTCTCTCTCTCTTTAAGCATTGGTTTGTTGCAGAATCATAGCTTCAGAACCAAGAAACTTTTGTCTTTGATTGATTTTCATTACTTGTTAAGTTCCTCTCTGTGCCAGTCGTATGGATTATTTTCGTACATAAGTTTTAAAATATTTATATTTTTCACAGCATTTCAATACTTATAGTGGGTTGTACTTAACGTATCTTTTTACTGGCTAGGACGAAATGGTTCGATAATGATGAAATTGATTGCATAATACACAGAAAATAGAACAATATCTCTTAGTTTTTAGGCACTCTTTGTTCCATTATATATAACGACCTAATAAAGACAGAGTACTTCTCCAGTATCGTAACCTGTTATTATATCACATCAGCACGAGGTAGATAAATTCACCAGTAGGATGAACCCTTCTCTGGTTTTGCAACATAGGATGTAAGGATGTGATTAAATCGAACAGCTGTATGCCTGTTTGTCATCGATACATATTATACATGGCCATACATCGGTGATACAAACGTCATCGAATATCATGAATAGGTCAAATATATGTTTGTGAAACATGCTTATTATTTTCTCCTTGAACAAAGGTGAATTGGTAGGATTGTGTAAGCAATATTATGTTTTAATATGTGTATGTATACAATGGGTGTGGCAATCGAAACATTCGACTCTCATTAGAGCTTAACGTTTGTCGACAACACATGATCCAATAAACGAGTGAGGTGTATATATAAAAATCCAGATTTATCTTGCGCTCCTTCTTTCTTTTTTTCCTTTTTTTGTTTCTTTCTTTCTTTCTTTCTGTTTCCCTCTTCTCAAACAAGAAGTGACGACTTCGAAGATAATCACCAATTTGTTGTAGTTGTTTGTTATTTTTGGTTCTATTTCTCTTTTATGTTCATGTAACCGAATTGACTTTTATATTTTTAAATATTCCCGACGTCGTTTGTCTTTCTGTGAGTCCCGGGTTCCCCATAAGAGATCTGAAGATCAACAATGAAAATGACTATAAATATTAATATCAAGTGCAAATGCTAAATATTTTAAAGTTTGCTCTTAACTAAGATCCTTGGATGAGTGCCAGTGAGTGATTATGTTGACTATTTTTTCCTCTGTCTTGGACTGGGGTCACATGCGCTAATGAGACAAATCATGTCACCCATCACTATTGCTTTCATGAGACGATTCACGTATTATATCGCTGTATCAGGAGGCTGTACTATTCAGTTTCCGAGACTTGAGCTGAGGATTTTTATCAGAGAAAATAATTTTATATCAACAATAATTCATATACAAGCAGTAATATATTGATTATGAAATAGGAGAAAGAGCTTACATTATTTGTCATTTGGTATTCACCGTGGGTTGGGAATAATGTGAGGCAGCCATGGTATAGTTAAATGTGTCAAAGAATAAGAGTCATTTGCAACTATTTTGAGATCGTGATGATTTATTTACGTTTCGACGACACCTTGAATATATCGGTGTCTATATCTTGGAGAAAGAATGGGTATTAAGTGCCTTTCCCAAGGACACGGAGGAAGAGTAGAAGGGACTAACAGTATTGGTGTCAAACTCATGAACCCTGCATTAGCAGTCTTTCTTTCTAACAGTTGAGGAAAATATGTACTATCATGATTTGAATTATCGGAAAAAGATGCCTTTATTAATAATCAAAGCAAGCATATTCGAATGCACCCCGTTCCGAGATACAATATGTTTTACATTAGTCACGGTAGAGAGAACAAATTACAAAGATGTTGCTGCATGGTTGAGAGTGAATGAGAGCAAAAGAGAGATGGAGAATTAATAGTGACTGAAAACGATAACATCTGAAGATCAGCTTGAATTATTATAAAATGAGAAAGTGAATTTGAGAACTTCGGTATAAGTACTTATGTATACGTCTCACCCAAATTTGAATTTATTTTACAATCTACAATATTTTGACTGTCCATGTTGAAAGACAGCTGATAGCTAACGACACTTATGTGAAAATATGTTATATTTTAAGCTAATTGTCAGACCTCCTAAGGAAAGCGATTGTTTTAATATTTTTTACCTATCAATTTAAACTTTTCAAGGACTCCATGGTGAGAACATCATTGCGAAAGTATCTTAAATGAATCATATATGAACCCTTTAATCGGAAATACCTCAAGCTTAATATTTTCTCCAATACCGGTTGTGCAAACGCTATTTGAAATGGACTACCAGGATCCGATGCATCGGAATCAGTTATCTTTATGCAATAATTAAACCATCTTCATTTGTGTGTACCCAGTTCCCCGGCACGCTTTTATATTGGCGGTAAAGAAGATGTATCAATGTATATAAGATCTCCAAATTTACTTCGAAGCCATATAAACACAAATTGGACTATAACTTTCGGAACGTGCATTTTATAAAATGGCATGCGTTCTTGCAGTCAATGTCCAGAATAATTTTAACTGGAAGTATGCAGTTTTGATGTCAGGAGCGCCTTCAGGTATAGCATGCTATGATTGAAGTAGATTAAAATTTAAATCAGGTAACGTATAGGTAACTGCCTCTTAAGAAACTAAAGCTTAAATTGAGTATCTCGCGGTTTCAATTACGTATGTGTTTGCTGTCTTTGGTAAAAGTAAATTCCTGTCAAGGGACATGTAATTTACAATTATTAATTACCGCCCTTGAATGAATACTGTATTGCTTCATTGTTGAATTTGACTATGCCTCAAAAAGGCAGACTACAGTTTATTGTTTTGAAACATTTATACTGAGTTGTCTATACAATTGTATTTGGATATTACTTGTTAAGACGTATATGGAAATCACTTATATTTAACAATAGGAGTGGAAGCGAGGCTAGAGGAACCGCAGACACAATATATGTACGTCAGTCACGGTAAAGAGACGAAATATACAAATGTATGTGGCCAGGAAGAAAGAGAGAGAGAGAGAGAGAGAGAGAGAGTAAGTGAGAGATCCATCTCTTGAAAGATTAACATCTGAATATTACCTTTATCGCCTTAGTAAGATGGCGCAAACTTGAAACTGCAGCTTATATACTTATGTATACGTCACATAAAACTTTGATTGGATAAAACGATATTTGTGCTTTAAAAAAATAGGGATTTATCATCTTCATTAGCGCTTCGGACGGTTATGTAACTGTTGTCCAATGTTGTGGAACAATATTGATTTTGAAATTGGAGAACAAAATAGTCGAGATATTGTGAATGATTAAATAAATACATTTTCTTCTCCCATGGACACGTCTTGCTAAAGTTGCATGGATGCGTGAAAAGAACTAAATCGTCATCGTTATATTTGTAGAAAGTTAGTAATCAGATGTCAAATTTGCCATAAAATCAATCATTTGCAATTAGTATTATTGTTTACAATTTTAAGCACATGTATGTGGTGTGAAATATCGTTTCGTTACGTTTAGACGACACTTTGAGTAAATTATGTTGTATATCTCGAGTGCAAAATGAGGATTAATTGCCTTTCCAAATAACACACCAGTGCAGACTAGCCGCGTTTAAGAAGGGTTATCAAACCCACGTCCTTTGCATTTGCATCGAAGAGAAGTTATATCAAATGAGCAACTACGATTTGTAGTATCAGAAACGTTTTGCCTTTATGCAACAACTACAGGCGGTTTATTTGAACGTAACCAATTCACCAGCACGCTTTTATATGGGCCGTGAATAATATGTGTAATTTTATTTATGATCCCCAAATTTAGCTCTAAGACGTAGAAACACATATGAACTGGAGCTTTCGGAATGTGCATATGATAAAATGGTATGCTCTCCTGCAAGTAATGTCAAACACAATATGCAGATCAGATAAGAGGAGTGCCCTTATATTATATAGCATAATATGATTGAAGTTGAAAAGAAATTGAAACCAGGCAATGTATAGCAAACTGCCTTGGAATAATCTCAATCTCAAGGTGAGTTTTATTCACGCATTTGCTTTTGTGTTTCGTTGATCATATTATGTGCTTTAAAAGAACATGTAAATTACTAAGTATCGCGCGTGGATAGAGAATATATTAGTTAATTGTCGTGTTTCCTTCTCCCTCAGAGTAATACAATTTTATATATGAATGGAACGTATGTAGAAAAAACGTAACTGGTTTTGTAAATTTCGTATGAAGTGGTCTATACCTTTGACATTATATATTAGTATCAAATAGTATTTGAAAAACATTTATATTTAACATCAGGAGCTTACGATTTATGTTCCAAGATATACTGTTTTGCAAAGAGGTTGTGGCCAGGTTAAGAGAGACAGACAGACAGACAGAGACAGACAGACATAGTGAGAGAGAAAGAGAGAAAGAAATACAAAGAGAGAAAGTGAGAACGAGAGAAGCATCTGAATATGAGCTTCAAAAATTGTAACGTGAATCTAAGACTTGGTCAACCGCGGTATATACACTTATGGATACTACGCATTTAAATTTGTATAGTGAAACATCATACTATATTTTAACTGTTAGTGATGAGAGAGAGAGAGGACTTCTAATGAAGTGTATGTGAATATAAAGTACATTTAAAGTAAAGTTCCTTTCCCAATTAGTAGACTATCTGGGCCTAACAGGGTGAGTATCAAATCCAGGACCCTTGCATTAGCAGTCTGTTTTTCTACCAGTTGAGGAAAATATATATCAGCTGTACCATAATGATCTGAATTTATCTGACACGGTTGCTTGTATCAATGCAGCTTTAGTTGTATCCAACCTATTCCGCTGATACAATCTGTTTTACATTAATCACAGTAGAGAGAGGAAAATATAAAGGTGTTGTGGCCAGATTGAGAGAGATAGAGAGAGAATAATAGTGATTAAAACAACTATCTCATTAAACGATAACGTCTGAATATTACCTTCAACTGTTCAAACATGATGGTGCGAATTGAGACTTATTACAGTGCAGTTTATGTATACGTCGCATCATCCTATAAATGTATGTTATGTCATACAATAGCTTGACTGTCCATGTTGAAAGGCAGCTGACTTTTAATAAAACTTATATGACAATATATTATATTACAAGCAAACTATCCGACAGCCCAGGCAAAACGATTCCTTTTTGCATTTTTGCCCTATAAATTTAAACGATTTGTGGGCTCCAGTCGTGTGAGACTGAAGTAAGTTAAACTTTAAATCAGGTAATGTATAGGATATTGCCTTTAAATAAACTCAAGCTCCAAGTGAATATAACGCGTTTTCATTTAGGTAAGGTTTTTTGTGTTTGATCAAAGTAGATGTCTGTCAATGGACATGAAAATTAAAATTAAAAATTACCGCGCCTTTTCAAGAAGTGGATATAAAACACTTATATTTATCATTATTTGTGTATGCTTTAGGTTTTGCAGATAAACCTATTTTACATTAGTTACCATAATGAGACGAAAATACAAATGGGTGTGAACGGAATGAACGAGAGAGAGACAGAGACAGAGAGAGAAAGTAAGGGAGAGAAACATCCATCTCATGAAACTATAACATCAGAATATTTGCTTTAAAGATTATAGGACGATGGCGCGGATTTTAGACTTAGTGCACTGTAGTATGTATTGATGTATACGTCACTGCAAACATAACCCAACAGCCATGGCAACCTTTATCTGTGATAGATTTTAATTCTATGTTCCGTTCCTCATTTTATCAGATTTCTTAAGCTAATTAAATATTCTTACTGTTATTAACTCTCCCATCATGAAAAACCATCAGCCCAATTTTGGATTAAAAACTTTTTTTTGACAGTGTTTAATATGAAATATATTTCGGAAACATTTATTATGTTTTTCTCTTTTAGTTTATTACCTATAAAGGATACTATCTTGAAAATTTTAATATTAAGAAATGCTCACGTGTTACTCGAGACGTTTGAAATAATGAGTCAGGAGTGTATTATGCATCCAGAATGAGTTTTACAATTGTGATTAAATAAAATACATTGAAATTACGCATGGTGTTATCAATTCTGTTCTTTCTGTATGATTGACTACATGCATACATATCTCGTTTCAAAGATGTATTTGTGTTCTGTAGCAATTGTCTCAACATAATAAGATTAAACTTTAGGTTGTAGGAAAAGTGTTACAGTTGAATTGTATGATGCTACAATAGTATCGATGTAATTTTCTTGACTCGATACCGAATCTATATAAGCGGATGACAAACTGAGGCATGTTGCCATGCGATTTTCAATGCTAGTCTAATTATATTGATAGGTCCGATATGGCTTTAAGCAATATATCCCTAAGATGTTATATTGTGTTTGCTGTCTTTTTTTGGTATTTAAAATTAATCCTATTAAAGCCTTTAAAAGATTCACAGTGTAGAAACAAAGACATAAGAAGAACATTTTTGAAATAGTAGTTTCATTGGAATGTTTAACTGTTTAAGTTGAAAGTAAGTTGATTAATGATTTCCTTTGGATAATGAAGATCACTATATTTAATTATTATTACTAGTTGCTAGTTTCTTATTTTAAGTTTAAAGGGAAGTAACTATTAAGAATGATTTAAATTTATATCAATGTTGCCAGTGCAAAGTAATTTTATTTTTGCAAGATTGACATCAGGTTCATGTGTTCAATCTTCGATTACCGTGATTAGTTATGGATTTAATACGGCCGTTCCGTAGTGATAAGATTCATCGTAACATCATCAACTTTAGCTATAAGCCTGATAACACTGTAACAAGGACGATCAGAACAAGTATTTACGAAACGATGATACTTTCATGGTTAAATTCGTAGGAGAAATGCTCTCTGACATTAATTATATAACGCGGTAGGGTCAGCATTACGTATAACATACTAGTATTCAATTTGAAGCTGTGAACGGTGAAAATCAAAGAGAGAGAGAAAGGGGGACAGAGAGATTGAATGTTAGTTTAAAAAGTTTACACGATAGCGCGAGTGCTAGACTTAATACATTGCGTGGTATGTATTTATGCATACATCGTTTAGATTACCCCACATTTAAAAGGTGCAGATCTGAATCCAGTATGGTAATAATGGTAGCCTTCCGGAAAATTATCGTATCTCCTCCTCGATGCATGGTAAAGTTGGCATTTTTTTAATATTTAATGGTAGTTTTGGACTTTATTGCCAGCGGCGAGGGATATGGAGTTCAGAGGCAAAGCAGCCTTTATTCTTTACTTTTCAGTAAAGATTTTGGACTGGTCTCAGAATATTGTAGAAATGTTGCTTTATGACGGTAAAGGACAACGTTGTAGCAACATTCCAGCTGATTAATTAGCTATATGAAAATTTGTCACAAATTTAGTGCAACATTGCTTCAAGGTTGAATTAGTGGCAGGTGATGAATGGCATAATCTGATTAATATTGGTAGAAACATTTCGAAAAGGTAAGTTCCGGAGAGGTAAAATGTGTAATCTATCAAAATCATTTACTAATACTTGGACATCTTACACGTTTGATTTTACAACTATTTGTCTGTTGCCATTCAAACAGGTCGAGCAAACGCGGCAAACTAGCTCTACTTGGCTACAACTATATTAATTATAGCTACAGGTTGCTGTATATGCAGTTATCAAACCAGGTTTATTTGCATGAATTCCGTACACCGCTAGACACAGAGACTAATATTGAAACCAGGAAATGCATACTAAATTGGTTTTTCGTAAATTCAAATATACCAATTAAGTATTATTTAGGTTTATTTAAGAATGGGAGGCTTTATTTTGTTTATCAAAATTTATTTATTAATATGCAAGAGGAAGGCGTAGATTACGCAGTAAAATCTATATTAAAAGGTTATAGACAGGGAAATGGAAAGTAAATGTTGTCATTAAGATAAAGAGAGACAGACCGACTGAGATAGAAATAGAGAGAGAGACAGAGGGACAGAAAAAGAGAAAACGATAACAGTTGTAACAAGATAACAGGGTTGCGATCAGATTATTACAAACAGCACTAATGATGGTTAAAAAAACAATGTTTATTTATGAATGATTCAAAGAAAAAGATAGATTTAAATTAAGTGGGAAATCATATGCAAGAAAAAAAGATACAATACAATATTAATGTTTCAAAAAGTGATTACACACAAACAATGGAATCAATGATTAACGTAAACATGGACAATAATCCAAACAAAAATAAGTAATGATATAGTTCACTCAGATAGTGAAGTATGATGTGTTTCACTCACTTAGTGAAATATAATGAGTTTTCACTCAAATAGTGAAATATGATATGAAACATTGGGGAAATATATCTTGCGGAGTCGAAAACAAAGCCAAAATGTCATCACAGCCCCCACGCTCTGTCAAATGGTTGAGTAGATACCACGTACGGTCTGTTCCTCCTGGTCTGCCTAAAGATCCGTAAAATGTCTTGTTCTCTGAAAACCCGATGGCCCAGAAGCCTTGGCTCTTCACCATGTGATGACCTTATCTTCTTCCGGTCAACTTAAGCCCAGACAGCAGCACACTGGGTATAACCCAAATTAGCACCATAGCTAAACAAATCCTACAATACGGTGCATATATTGAGATACAGTATGACTCACTGGGGCTCTCATTCACTTCTTCAGAACTACACTCAGCATTCACCAGTCACCAGTCACCGGCAATCAGTCAATCAATCATCAATCAGTCAGCTGAAAATATAATATCCTAATCCAGGCATTAAACATGACAAGGTCGCGTAAAACAGCACGTAATGATGTTATATCATGTAAGCATGAATTCATTATTGTTTGCAAGTTATATTATCGGGATTACTAAACAATGTCATAATTAGGTTCAAAAGTGAACCTGTGACTGGCAAGAATCTTAACACTTAACGTAACACCTTCTCTTCCTTAATGAATACAACATTATTGCGAATAGAATCGCTGTTTTAAGTTACACACAGATAAACTAGAAAACAGGCTATAGCATTGCATTTATAGGACACATGTCGGAATTTCTTAAAATATAAGAAAATTGTGATGGTAAAACAATTATATCCTATAATACAATTAGGAAAATAATATTTAACTCACATACCTCTACAGCTGGAGATCGAGCGTCATAAAGTGAACTGCTCACTGACAAGACTCTTCGTAATGTGATGTTTATCTCTACGAGGAGTTACTTTATATACAAGCCATGTTGCCATATACTGCTTGAGCGTTCAAGGTATATTGGTATTCCCATTGTAAGCAATTTGCATGTGCAGCATGGATTGAACCGAACCCGCCATTTCAAAATGATATACAATATACGTAATATCCAATATGAAAAAATCGTGCAGTAGACAACGTGGCATATAAGTATCATTTCATCAAACATTTTGTTTTCATGTACAGATTATTTTTCAGTTTGATCCTTCCATTCAATTTCAAAACACAATATTCTTACTTCAGATGTATATGAATAGGCATGTTCAATTCGGCTTTGAATGATCATTCTTAGCATTTATTTCAGTGTTCCATCAGTGTTAGTACTAACACAGCTGTAATGTTTTGGTTTTAAAAATCTATATGTCCATGTAATTGAATATAAAACTCGTCCTAATACTATTGTAATTTCATCTAATTGAGCAAACGAATATTTTGTCCATCTATCAATCCGTTTGTCACGTTGTCATTAAATTATAATGCGCAAAGTTTGACAGTTCTAAATCAAAATATTAGCATCGTAACCTCTTTGGGTTGGGTGACCTCAGATTTGTTGTTTTCATTAACTTTTTTTTTCTTTGTGTGCCTTACAGTTCAGCTTCACAGCTGCTACGGTTAATCCCTGTGGTTGGCTTTATAGCTTGCACCACGTCGAACCCGATCACTCCGATAACTTTGAAAGCTCGGGTCACTCGGATCACTAGACATTCTAGACACTCTAGCCACTCTGGACACTCCAGACACTTTGGGCAGCTCTAAACTCTCCGGACACTCCGGACAGCTCTACAGCTGAAGATGTGCAAGTCCTCCAAGTACACCGCTGACTGGCAAGACTATCCGTAATGTAAAGAGTTTTAATTACGGTGAGGCATTTGTACACAGATATAGTATGTGCATTGAAGGCATTCGGTTCTTCCAATCGATTGCACTTCGCACTTGCGGCACAGGATGAACCGAACTTACTATTTCGAAATACAACACAATATAAATAAATCACCCTCAGGTATCGTTGTACACAAAAAGCGAAAACCCTAGTACATGTATTTAATAAATAAAAGTATTTATACAATTCCGTGACAACCACTTACACAAGAATAAAAACAAATATTTATGAGACCATTATTCAAGGACTGAATAAAGTTTTAAAATGGTAAAACTACCATCTCAACCATTGTGACTTAACACCATTGCAAAATGTGTATATATATAATCCATAAAGGTGAATTGTTGGCTAATTTAAATTATTTTGGATGTGTAGTCATTAATTCACTCCAGCACTCTACTATGTAACCAAACAAAACATATGGCCGATTTTGAGAGCAACTATACATTTAACAACTGCACATTTAATTTTACATTAGATAACTGAAAGGGTCTTGTTAAGTAATAAGGCTGATGAAAATATATAAAATGTTATTCCTGTATAAGATATACTAAAATTAAAAAAGAATGTTATTTTTTATATAAAAAGAAATATGCTGACACCACAGGCAGACATTGCCTAACGTGTAAAGTATGAAGTTGCCCACTAAACGTAATTGTGACAATATTTACATTGTATTTGACATTAGATCACTGAACGGGTCTTCACAAGAATAAACGCTTTTGAGAATGATATAAAATGTTATTCCTGTATACAATTTATTTAATTGTTACCTTTATGATAGCAAGGGATAGCATCATCTTACTCATATTTCCATCTTGTTCATTGATAAGATCCAACCTGATTTAAGGTTTGATTGGAAATTTAATTTAGCACACTTCTTCAGTCCGTATCAGCTATTATTATATAAGGTCATGGTCATCTGACGTAGCAGATGGATGACTAAAATTGAACAAGACTGTTGTAAATAAGCTAAATGTGTTGAAACAACATGTAGCCATTGCCTAAGATATAAAGTATGAAGTTTCTGAATAAACATAACTGTTACATGAGATAATGTTCACATTTAATGATTTGAATTTGTTTTGGATGAAATGGTTTAATTGTTATTCGCAAAAAGAACTGAAATCTGGTACATTGACTCCACATAATCATATTATTGTTCCTGCATTTTAGGTATAATTAATGTATGAAACAATGAAACAACAACCGATTGAATATAAAAGGAGATGTGGAAGATGATGGGTGTGCTGAAAAAGAAGATAGAGAAAAAGATAAAATCTCTCTCTCTCTCTCTCTCTCTATATGGGTTTTGTAAGTCACTTCCAAAATTAATCAAGCAATTATTAAATGCTGACTAACTTGCTAATGTAGCTAATCGAAGCACGATCTTTTCTTACATGAAATAAAATTGCACTTTAATTATTTGGTGCCGTACTTGTAATAAAACAAAATAATGTCTCTAAAATAAAATCTTTCCTATAGCCTTTAAAATTTTCACCAAAAGAAAAAAAAAGATCTGCAGCTTTAGTGATTGCTTTTCCCAGTTGTTTTTAAAAGGAAACGAATAATTTCAAAGACCAGAAAATAATTTTTTTTTAAATTAAAACTTAAAACTGGAAAATGCTCAGTGAAATGTTATATCAGTGAATGTTTTAGTATGTAGTAAACATCTTTCAATCACCTCATAGAACGTAAATTTCTCGAAAGAGCACGCATTAAAGAATATTTGCATAAAAAAAATACGATGCTCATGCTATTTGACTTTACTTAACTCCACATCTTATCCTCGATGTGAAATGATCCCATGACAATCCTTCGTGTTAATTGCAGTAGAGTAATAGGACTTATTAGTAAACACGCATTTTATGACATGCACTGTATCGTTGTCCGAACTTCCTGAAGGCTTGTTAATTCATCATTACTTAAAAATAGAAAGCTCAGAAGCGATCCAACAAGACTTGTTAGTTTCAGATTAATTGTATCTCAGTTACATCTCTGCTTCAACGTACATTTAAAAAAGAACTCGTCTTTTATCCATTTTGATTAAAATATCGAACAAAAGTCAGCTCTAGTGGGAAACTGATAAAGGACTATTTGATTTTGCTTTTGCTTATTCAGAAGTGTAGCTAAACAAGATTATGGCTCACAGCTGGAAAACACAGACAGTATGAAACCGGTTGTATGGTATGATACAAGGTCTGAGAAACTTGGTTTTCCGAAGATACAATTTAGGTGTCACTCGCTGCCGGACACCCATGATATGATAATCCAATATAGATATACCGGCAGCTGGCTACGAAAGGGTAATTCCTTTAGTACTGATAACAAAAAGTCGCGAAATATATATCATGTCCAGCGTAGATCGGATGAATGTGTTACCGGTGCCCTTGATATTCACAAACTGACAACATAGGCAACAATGAAATGTACATTTCGATCCCGAATTAGCCCGATAATCGTACTTAATTGTATGTCTAAGGTCAAATTTAATGACAATCATTCAATCCGCGCCGGTAATTTTGAGATTATTGTTTTAAAATGAAAACGGTGAACAGAAAGCGTTACAGATAAAATTTCACACAATAAATTAATTTTCCGTTTCGTGTGTTTCGATAATTTTTGACGCAATAAATTAGGCTGACCACACCGTCCTTGTGCTTGACCGGAGGGAGGGAGAGCTATTCCTGAAGCCTACAAGATAATAATAAAATTAACATAATTTTTAATAAACAAGAAATAATATTGTCATATATGTAAGACACATTTTTGTCTTCTAAATGATAACCTCTACATTCCTCGATTCCTGTCGTAGGAACCTGGAGTAACTGTGTTCTTAGATCAGAACGAACTACTGAGTCGATATACGGGTGCCTCTGCTACGCCTGTACCATCGTTTAAGAGAGAGCTTAGTTAGTACTGGCAGGGAAGGCGATGAGTGCCATAACACTTGGATCCGGGTCATCATCTATGTAGAGTAAGAATTAAATTCCCTAACCTAACATAATGTGATTTCTTCATGCGTATATATACATATGATCTCACAGACGTTCTATACATTGATTCACTGAGAAATGTCAAACTGGAATTTTGCTTTAAGAAATTTGGCAATAAATAAGTCTTTCGTTGTCATTTCTATTTCCTGCAAAACTGAAAAATATGTTGCTAGGAAATATTTGACCCATACTGATTTGATTACAAACATCAACATGTATGCACACGCACATGTACCTGTAACTAGTAACAGCGCTCAAACAGTTTAAAAGCGTTTGTTCCACTTTATTGCAGCAATTCGTGCATTTATCTTCTTGTTGTTTTTTTTGGTTTTTTTTTGGGGGGGGGGGAATTCCTCTTTTTACATTTACATGCGAGAATACCTAACACTGTTTGGAGTCTCTCTAAATTAATAATATATAAAAGCAATGTGCCCTAAAACTGTATGTTAAGTGTGAATTATGTAATCATGACCTTATCTTACAGGCATTTATTTCATCCTATTGATAATTAGCCATTGAATATATGCCGGGATGGTGGAGACGTTTTATAAAACAAAGTCACATGTGAGAACCTTCATGTAAACTTGATATAAATTACATTTTATTATGTAACACCACACATATATTTGTGCTACATAACTTTTAAATTTCCCTGCAATGTCTGCGAAAACATAAACAAATTTTTCTGAGCTATGCGGCACCACGTTATATTATGTATATTTAATTTATATTGTTTGCCCTTTATCCATGACTAAGTAGAGAGGTTGAATGTGTACCTGATTTGAGACCTGTTTGTAAATTATAAATAAGTTATTTGTTGATATTTGTGTTGAAGTTCTAGCCTTATCAACAAACTTAGAATGTTCTTGAAGGATACTTGTGATCCACGTCCTCGTCGTTTTATTGTGACTTAGGTTTTTAATTAATATTATAGTTAACAAAATTTTGCATTCTTATCGGTGTGTTGAATTACGTCTAGCTGTATTGAAATATAATTTGAGAGGAACATCAGAGTGAATGCACTGATTGTCTTTCCGTGGGCGATCATCGGTGTCTTTAACACTTTCCTGCCATCTAACCCTCATCAGATTTCTCAGGCAGCCCGTGTGAAAACAGATCAGTTGTTTGGCACAGAGTTGGTACATTTTTCAGGTTTCGCAAGCATACAGCAGAGTTAGCAACAAATTCGCATACATATGTGTTTTTGCTGTTGTGGAGTTATAACATTGTTTTGTGTATTATTTTTTTTACAAATAATGATTTTGGTTCAAATCTTAAGTGTAAGTGTAAATTACGTTTGGTATTTTAACATTTGTTTTGAAGATATATATGCGGCACACTTTGGTAGGTTTCCTGCGTCTGCTAGATACTATCAGACGATGATGATGTCCAATAAAATACAAAGACTTCAACGAAAGGGTAAGACGATTGCTTGATATTGTTTATAATTGGAACCTCAAAAACGAATAATCCAATAAAGAAGAAGGAGCCATAAACAAAGAACCTGACAACATGCCCAGTGAAAGAATTTAACAGAAGTCAGTTGATAGACAACGAACTATTTTATCAGGAAGGATTGTGTATGACAAAAACATTGTTTTGTCACTTTAGAACCACAATGCCAGTTATGGAAGAACAGCTAAATGTTGCACATCAAAACGTACTCTGTCTCTGAACAACGAAGGTAATACTTGGCGGTGAAGAGAGTGGAAAGGATATATTGCTAAGGCCTTACATGCGTACGGTACTCTATTTATCAAGTGTTATGTTGTCTTTATACATTACGTCAATTTATCATAATTCATTACATTCATTATTCACAATGAAGGATGAAAAAGCTCTTCAATTATTCTCAGTCTAGTATTATTGTATAAAAAGGTATATGTTGTTTTACCTACGCTCTAATGAAAACGTTTATTGAACCTACTGGTTTTAATTTGACTCCAAATTTAAACAAAATAGGTACATATTAAATTTGAAATGTGAAATTAGTACGTATTAATGCGCTTTGTGTGTGTGTGCGTGTGTGTGCTTGCCGAAATTCGTCAGCAAAAAATAAACTCACCTAATGAAATAAATGTTAATGATAAATTGATTAGGGCTCTTTTGATGTAATCAGTTCAATAAGTACACTACAGTTTGCGTAACGGTACCATAGCGTCCTCACATTACAATTTGAAAACCTTGAATACAAATCTGACAAAGTATGGCGCTAAAATTTATATTTTTGTTTTTTCATCAGAAATTGCAGCCAGCGAATATCGAAATTGCTCTCATAAGATCGAATTTCCTGTCATCTTTATTCTTCCATCATATGCCTGGAGAATACACAGCCACAGTGTATTTACCTCATTTCCGTCAGAAGACCTATTCAGTCTTATCTCGTACATAATTTGTGTTCCCTCCCCAAAAAAGAATTGTGCAGGTTATCCTTACTGGTCATCGAGGTTAGTTAAAACGTACTCAAAAACTGTTAAAATAACAAATCCCTTGATTTTGATGTGCGATTCATCGGTGTAATTTAGGCTATATAGTATACAGCTTGACTTCACTTCTGACGTACATCACTTAAAAAAACTCTTAACCAATTTTACTTTCTGGACTGCAGTGAGAAATATGAAAAGTTTTGCCGATAGAAACCTTTAAGATATTTTTTGTAAATCCTGATTCATATTTTGCGCTTTCAAAGGTTATTATTGTCTAATTTGACAAATTTGTTCTCCCTATTGTAATACCTGCTAGTATATGTGTAATATTGACTAGTTTAGTTATCGAGTACATGTGAATAGGTTATTCCAAGAACTGTTTGCTCTAGCCATCTTATTGATTCCCTATTACTAAATATCACGACATTTCAGTCACAAAACATTAAACTAGATTTCTCTCCATTGTATTTGTTGCAAATACAGCAAAAGTTCTCCTTATGATTACATTCGCTCATAAATCCTTAATAATTTCGAAGTTTAGCCATTACAATACATCCGCCTTATTGTTCTTTGTAAGAAATTCCTTCTAAACGTTATTTCAGCAAGATTTACTCCAATTTTTCGAAAACATTGTTATCTGGCTTTTGTTAGTTCTGTTAAACTGTTCTTTTCTTTTTTTGTTCTCATTTTATTGAACTATAAAGATAGATTTAAATATAATTCATTTTACAATGTAATAACGACGATTAATATTTATATCTTGTTGCCCGTTTGTACTATCTAGATAAAACTCATTGTGTGATGTATAGGTGAACATAATAAGGTAACAACTAAAACATTTATGCGTGCATATGATCCGATCGATGGTTACGTAGATCAGAAGATCTCAAGCTGTGGTACTCTGGTGGTCGGCGAAAAGTTTGCGAAACAATCGAGAAAATGAACTTGCTAAACAAACAGGTTCATCCATTACATTAAGAAGGAAAGATTACTGATATCAAAATATAAGGTGTGCACTTTTATTTGCAGAAGAAAAAAAAATATTCATTATTGTTAAGTTAATTTATATGTAGCGCTTGTATGCAAAGCGTTATATCATAGTTAGCTAACGGTACAATTAACATTTGGAATGGTAATGAAGTGGTTCGCCAAGACCCTCAACAATGATCAAGTGGTCGGAAAACAATACGTTTAAGAAGCACTGACAAATACATTACAGACCTTCTTGTGCTACCCATATTTCTCGATACAGAATATATAAATCTCGCTGACTTACAGTCTCTTTTACCATAGGCAATAATGACCTTCACAATGCACAATCTTGGCTAAAATAGGCTGGAGTTTGAACATCAGTTTATACTCCAAAACTTGAAAACTTAAACACTGCACTGATGTCGTTTTATAAAGTTAATAGGAATTGAGATTAGACTCCAACTCTCAAGGAATCTAAATGTTTATTTTTGTTAACATCAAAGTTGTTTGTTTCTGGTTTACAAAATCTCAAGCCAAGACTCCAACACAGACGATTCATAAACCCCTGTCCAGATGACTTTACATTCCCAAAACAGATGCTTGACAAAAAAGCGACGGGATGATAAAATTGACATATGATGCATGTTTATATCTTCCATAATATTTGACAATTCCATACTTTAATATTTCACACTTGCAGTATTACAATATTTACATTAATTACATCACTGGGTGTATATAGAATATGAAAAATATACCAGTAATTAGTAACGTTGCCAGTCTATTCACAAGTTATAAACCAGACTGATTTCATATTATAGCGTGACGTAATGCGTGATTATCTCTGCCATGGAATCTAGGTTCTTTTTGTTTCAGCCTTCCATTATTTCCGTCGTTGTTACATTTCTCGTTTACTACTGCGTTATGATGTTATTCATAAACCTGGTTGTATACACATGCCAGTCATTGTAAACGTAGTGCTTCAGAGGTTCTTCTTTCTGGGAGAAAAACTAGAATACGTTGTTTGAACCTTTAGTTATCCAAATTGCAGTGATTGCAAAACATATATGATTAAATAATATGACCTCTACAGCCTACTTTACTAAAAAAAAAGTGTGTTTGGACAAGAATATCCGATTTAATCATTAAATTCAACGTAAACTTGTTCTAACCCTACTAGGCTCTAAAAATATATAGAAACCCTCTCAAGGAGACAGCTTTTGCTATATCAACCATAACTGTTGATACAAAAGCGGATAAAATTGTACTAGTCAATATGAAAACCATATTCCAGGCTAATTGTAAAAAGTGCAAAGTAAGTTACAGTGTCAGAGTTGCGCAAGATAGCCGCTATCGCTTAACCGGATTGAATCAGCTGTTCCGTTTTTGGTGCCGTATTGATGATAAATGTGCTTGTTGCCTGTCATAGTCTAGGTTATTGTGTTCATCAATTCGTATGTCTTTCTGCATCTCCTTGCTTTGGTAACGAGAACAATTATACTTTTTCTCAGCTGTCTTGTTCCACTGCTACTACTTCCTTTGTTGTTGAACAAACTGCCATCACGTGATACTCGCTAGTCAACCCGTTTATGCTATGATGGACCTTCGTTAATTTCTTTAGATGACCACTCCTGGGCTCTCCACGTTGTGTTCAAGACTAAACTAACTGGGACTACACTCATCATTACTTAAATGTAAACAGAAGCTGTCCGGCGGAGAACAGGAAGAAGAATTCCAGTTATCTCCCTTATGCCATTTCCGGCTCAACACTTTAAAAATTCGACCCTTAATTTTGATAACCTAATTCCAATTCCTATTAAGTCGTCAACCTTTGTGCCAACTATCCAAGATATAAAAATGCGTATTGCATTATTCAATGCCCAATCAGTAGGACCACCGGAGAAGCTCACAGAAATAGTTAATGTTATCAACGACCAGAATATCGACGTCTTTTTCTTGACAGAAACAGGGATTAAAACATCAGGCGATGAGCCCAAGTTCGCGAATTTAACACCCACTCGTTACTGCATCAAGTCGTTCCCCGCCACTCTCGCGGAGGTGGAATTGCTGTCATCACAAAGAACTCCTTGATCAAATGTCATAACCACACCACAATTTTGAATTTCTACTACAACAATAAGGGCAGGATGATGATGATGCTGTGTCCACATATTATGAGGAGTTAAATTTATATTTCTAATTATTGACAACCTGTTATTATTCCCAAGGTGCAGACAATTGAATAGCCATGCGTGATGGATGGTATTCTGTATGATATATGTATATAATTTCGACCACACATCGTTTGAACTAGTCCAAACCACACTCACACTGGAGCAAAGGTCAGTCCATTTTTCTGCCTATATCGCCCTCCTCCTAGTTGAAAAAAATACAAGCTGACTGGATCTCGCTTTTTTGGAGCAGTTTCCGAATCTCCTGGAGTATGGAAATTTGATAGGTGGCAACCTGGTTATTCTTGGAGATTTCAACTTTCACTATGACTGTCGCGGAAACACAAATATAGAAAAACTCTTATATTCCATTAATTTTTTCAACCTCAAACATACAGTTAACCAACACACCCATAAACATGGTCACATTTTAGACTGGATTCTTCATAGACCTGATGATAACATCCTTCCTGGTATCCCATGAACTTGCATCAGATTACCTATGCATTATATGCCATATTGACATATCAGTCCATAACACTCCACCTTTATCTCTAACTAAGAGAAACAATCGTACTATAAATAGTACCAAACTAATGCACGACATCCAAGCAAACCTAACAACTTGCTTCTCATCTCCTAAGGCAGAACAACTCGATAACTGGCTGCGTTCATTGCTTGACAAACATGCCCCAGCTACTAAGTGCAGAGTATAAATTCAAAAGTGTTCTCCATGGTATAGCAGTGTTTGGGACCAGCTTCGCACTGCTAAAAGAAACCTCCGTAAAGCTGAAAGGCTTTGGCTTTCCACCAGACTCGCTATTCATAAGTATATCTATGAAGCCGCTAAGAAGAATGTCACAAATATAGTCCATGCAGCGACATCAGCCCACTGCAGTACTAAGATCATGGAATGTTCCAGCTGCAAAGAGCTCTTAGAGATTACTACCAAGGAACAACTGTACACCACTTCCTACTAGCTTCTCTCCAGTCGATCTTCCAGACATGTTTGCAAATTTCTTCCATGACAAAGTACAAACCATCAGAGATAAGCTTGACACCACAATATCAATTGACTCGTCGTCACCATACAGTTGGGATACAGAATTTGAGCGGCAACTATTAGTAGCATTTGAACATGATTATATGGATTTCGTACGTACAATCCTGATGTAGAGTGCACCAAAGTCATGTGCACTTGATCCAAGTCCAACACCACAGCTGCTAGAGTGTTTAGATCAATTATTACATTCACTAACTGATGTTATTATTACCTCTCTCTCATCCGGAGAATTCTCATCATTTTTCAACCCTGCCGTTGTAAAGCCTCTGCGGAAGAAACCAACACTAGACAATAACGATTTATAGAACTGCCGCCCAGTTTCTAACCTCCCATTCATATCATAATCTTAGAAAAGGTTGTTCTATCCCAGCATGTATCTCATCTGAAATCTTTTTTTAGCAATGTACAATTTGCATATCGCCCTTGCCACAGTACTGAAACTACTCTTCTAAAAGTAGCTACTGACATTCTCTCTGCGGTGGATAGCGGAAAGATTACAGTCCTCACCCTCCTTGGTTTATCTGCAGCATTTCACATAATACACCATGATAAATTACTTCACCATTTCCAGCAGGTATTTGGGATTCATGCTACAGCTTTACTGTGGTTCAAGTCCTACTTGGTCAGCAGGACACAACTTGTCTCTGTAAATGAAACACACTCAAGCCAGGTTGATCTAAGTTGTGGTGTTCCACAGGCGTCTATTATTGGACCTGTTATCTTCATCCTATACACTCAGCCGCTTTCAAGTGTCATAGATTATCATCCAGTGTCTCACCAATTGTACGCTGATGACACCCAAATATACAAATCTAGCCACCCAACTGAATTTGATGCCACCATCCAAGGTGTAGAGAGGTGCATTTCTGATGTGAAATCATGGATGACATGTAACAAGCTGCAGATGAATGATGATAAAACTGAGGCCATCCTGATCACAACACAAAAACTTTCTCATTTACATCCTTTACCTCAAACAATAAATATCAGCAACATCAATGATACTTAGAATACCAAGATCAGAGCACACCTATCCGCTGCTCTGTACCCTACACTGGCTCTCCATTCGATCCAGAAGCAAACACAAAATGAGTTCTCTGTGCTACGTTTCACTGACGGACTTCAGTCCATCATACCTATCCGACCTCACCTTGTGTACACATCAGCAAGATACTTACGCTCCTCTTCTGACAATCGTATATTCATTATTCCGACTATGAAAACGAAGTCATACGGACAACGTTCTTTTGCATACCAGGACCCAGCAGCGTGGAATGAATTGCCCACTGAACTTAGATGCAAAGACACAATGATTCCATTCAAGAGTGCTCTTAATACAGTTATTTCTAATTCAAGAACAAACTTAAATACCTAATAATGTTTACTACCTTAAATATTTTCGCATGTTTTTTGTTTTCTAATTTCATGGTGTTTATTTTATGTAAGCATATCATTATATGTGTTTCTTATGTTGTAGATGTTGTGTAAGGTTGTAAAGCGCTTAGATCTTCTAAAGATTAGGCGCTGTACAATGTCCACATTATTATTATTATTATTATTATTATCATTATTATTATGCAATTTCGCAGTCCCATGATTTTACCTGTGCTACTCGTCATGGTATACGATGATGCAACAGGGCTTCTGAAAGGATTATTCATTGGAAATAACCTAATATATGTGGCTGATTTAACATTTTCATCAAAAAGCATGATATTCCTCTATGCTTCTTTTTATTGATTTTGAAAAAGCATTTGATTCTGTCCCATGGTCATTAACTGTTAATGTTATAATTTTGTTGCTTTTGTTGACATATTTTGTTGCTTTTTTCGTCTGCTTTTCTTTTGTTTGTGCAGGCTGCTAATTTTCAATGTGAAATTGGGTCAATCTTTCAGTCGAAATAATGAATAAATTATAATTTGTAATGGTCAGCTCTATAATTGGTTTGGTATCCACTTATATAAATGTTTGTATACATACAATTTATCCCATAATATAAGAACAAAATAACAATATGTATGGAATAAATAGTGGTAATATAACATATGCTTTTCCTCGATCGGCAGATCATACATAATTTACTCTTTACTTCTTCTAAATCAATATTCAAAAAAGATTTACCTTAGTAACAAATGCTGACAAAACGAAAGTAATTTGAATTGGAAGTACAGCATGTAGAACATTAAATAATGTTCAGAATTTGGTTTAACCGAGTTTGGGGGTTTAAGTGCACAGTTTTCAACCAATTGTAAAACTATAAGTCTTACTTATCCATCCATAATTCAGGAAATTATGAACCTGCTAATTAAGATGAACAATAGGTCTTAAGAACCATTTGGGAAAATTACAAAAATGTTTGTTTTCTCTACAATTAATCAGTGTGTTTTCATTACCAAAACCGTCTACACAGGTAATTAGCGAAATCAGAAACAAAAGTGTCTCATTTTGTGCAGAATGAAATTATTTAACCATAATTAGAACTAGCTACATCATTCCAAATGGTCACAGCCGAGGACGTATTGAAATAGAAACATGGTTTAATTCTTATAATTCAAAAGATCGAAACGTTTATATTACAAACATTATTTCTTTATCTTTCTTATTTTATCTATCATTTTCTCCTAACTTATTGTGTCATCTCTTTAACTAAATCCAAAATAATAATAGTATTATTGTGCGGAGTAGAAGTTATAGCTGCGCATGTATTAATTGTGAGGCACTTAATGTATGTCGTACAGTAACAACACATGCATATTTACAAAGTGCTCATACATGAATCGGTGCCCCGAGCGGCTTGGTGGTCAAACGAGTCACCGTTATTGATCACTGTCATCTCACGTCTGTCTCCATGGGTTCGCGTCTCGGGCATAGCCAATGCGGGCATGCGACAAAGGTTGCCAGTATCTTCCCAGTCGCTGGTTATTTCTGGACATTTCCTTGGTTCTTCCTCTATCAGTTACACTGACTGCCGTATTTAAAACAAAAACTAAAAGCAGTGTGAATTAAATCCCTAATAGTCCTAAAAGTTATATAAAAAGTCCAAATGTATAGAATATTCCAAACTAGCAATTTATTTAAATAAATCATAAAAATCAAATAAAGTGAAAGAATTAACAATGGTACATGAGTTCCTAGTATATTATCCTAAATTGTACTAACAAATTCACACTAATCCAGAAACTGTCTAAAGATATCCCCAATGAAGGTTCGAATTTGTATACGCGCTTAAGTGCTAGCACCACTGAAGAGTCATTGTTTAAAATCCAAATGGTTTTACTTCAAGGCATTCCTAAAGGTAGGATGCCACTTAAATTCTTAAACGTATCACATAATACAATATAATTATTTAAATATTCAAATCCATAAATAGATTCACATAATCCAATAGGTACTGACTGTTCAAATTAAAGATTAACGACGCTGCTAATCCAGTGAACGAATATTTAAAAAATCATAATTTATTATCAACGATTGTTACGTACAGGCGCTATGTCATATTTATATGTAAACATGATCACCTGATCCTCAATATCGCAATTATGCCTTTCCAAAATTGCGAAATACTTAGTACTAATAGTGATGTTTAGAGGGACAGAGCTCAGAGTTGTGTGGCTTTCAAACACTTGATGTCAAGTTGTTTTCTTCTGTTGTAACAAGTATTGAGATTTTTAGTGTTTTAGATTTTTAGTTTTATTTAAATTGTTCGGGTTCTTAAAGATTAATTCTTTTTTCCTAGAAAATATATGTGCTCATACAAAATTCTTGAACAATAACATTTTCTTTTTTTAAAAAATCGGATTTCAAAAACCGGAGGAATAATTTTTGTGTTTATACAAGATAATGTAGACTTCAATACAGTACAGGTTACAGCATACATAATCGCCTTCTATCTTGGATTCTTCGTTGGGACTCGAACTTGAAATCATTAGAATATTTCATTATTAGGACTTCAAAAATTGTATTCGTGGATTATTCTTGGATTATATTTGGATTTGATTGTTAAAACCGTAGGTTCTTTCTTTTTTTCGTTTGTACAGTAATTTTCCAGTGAAATAAATAATTTGTTACATTTTGTAAAGCTTGTTGTTTTCACTCTTTCCTGTGTTACTGTTTATTCGAGCCTAACCACGTAACACGACTCTTACAGACATGGCACAGACTGAAGATTGAGATGGTGCGTTTTACATTTCTTTATATAGCCAGCACGTACGCATCAAATAAACAATATTTGAATTACTAAACGATTTTCAAACATTTAAAAACTTTTTCTTAAAACAACTCAAGAGTCATGATCTGACCGTATAGAATTACTGAGCCAATCAACATTTAAATCGTACGTGATAACTTTAAGAGACAACTGCGCGCTTTCCTGCTGGTGATGTTAACGTAAAATCCATTCAAAATAATACGTGGCGTATTTGACTGAAATAGTTTTTGATTGGACTTTAGTAATTGACTTTGATTTATAAATGAGATTTCTACAACGTAGTGTACATGTACTTTACTTTAGTACCAGCCACGTTTTTGTAAATTACTAAACGTCTCGATAACTTTGAATGTTTTAGTGAGGTGACATGCCTACATTCTGGCTCCTTTGTTGCATCTTAGCTTTTTATATAATATTGTTTACTTAAAAACGTATTCTTCCTTGCCTTAATCTCTGAAGCTGAATAAGTCAGGTTGTAGTGTTCAATTTTAAAACTGAATAGATTTATTTACTTAAATATCATTCTCTGGAATTACAACGTGGTCACTTATATTCTTTGACTAAAATATCAATATATAAAGATAGTTAATTCAGACAATATCGTCTTGTATTATACTATTGGTATACATCAAACGAATTTTAACACATCCAAAACGCCACCTACCCAAACCATTGCCACATTAACAAATTCGAGACTACAGGCCCACTAATATATTCAATATGAGAATGTTTTGGGCACCACTGGAATTCAACTAGAACTTGATACATTTGGACTTGTAGTATAACTTTTAGGATTATTTGGGATTTAATTCACAATCCTGTAAGTTCTTCGAAACTGTAGACTTCATATTCTACGTAAATAAAATTAATTTTTGAATTATACAAACCTTGTTGGTTTCCTCTCTTTTATGTTGATTAATTAAGACCTTAGGAGTTGTAACAAGTTTCTTTTGGCAAAATAAATGACATATATGATAAAGAAAGGGGCTTTAAAAGACCCGTATTGCATTTCTTGCGTTGCTATCGGTCTACTTGCCCTTTTGTGGAAAGATTGTTTGTCCGACTGCCTGCTAGATTGTTATTCTTGTTACCTAAACTCCATCTACTTCTAGAAAAGGTTTGATATTTATGATGGCTTCAGTCCTGTGTTTAAATTTCATTCTAAGTGGGTGACAAATAACCATAACACAAAAAATCTATTTATAACATATGGTGAAAACTACCGATATGCCTGTTCTTATCTGTCTTTGGGTGCGAAATGCTTGCAAATTACAATGAAAATGATCTCTCCTGCGGTTAACATATCATTGGTATATAACGTATGCTATATTTTTTATATGCCACCTTTTGTATTAAAAGGAAACGAGGCTTGTCGTGTATCCTTCGCCAAATGTATATATGCTGCATTTCAAAGATTAAGCGCACATGCTATGCATTGATTTTATTTATATAACCGATAATTTTTATATACTCTAATCCGAACGGAGTTGATGAATAACTCTTGGAAACTTTACTGACTGCGGGAGTGAATTATTCACATCCCCTCCCACTGTGCCTGCTACAAAATGTAGTTCTATACGTATTGTAGTTATACGCAATCCATTTGAATTCTGTTATTGTAATTTTAATTTGTTTGGTATTTGTATTCATTCATATTTATCAACTACATAAAGTAGATGCTTAGGATTTAAATGTGACTTTTGGTTTAGAGCATGACGAGCACTGCAAGACTAGAATTCCATTTAACTATAGTTAGCCATTCCATCACAGACTAGTGCATCAAAATGAATGAAGAATAATTTAAGAGAAAATGAAAATGATCTATAGGAACAAATAGGCATACAGAACTTCCTTTCTGGTAAAAGTCACATGCTACTAACTAACAGAAGTGGCGATGGGTGGGACTATTACTGACTATAACATTATGTATGTCGTACATATCCCAGTGTATGTGCTAATCGTTTATTCTCTAAGTTTTGTTATCATAAATCGGAACAGGAACAGAGAAGGTGATATTATATATTGGGGCAAAAGTGACATACTGACTGCGCAAACAAAACCGACTCAGTGAGAGAGAGAGAGAGAGACTTTCGGATATTTTAAATAATAGAAACCACCTGTTTTAGAACCTTATACCTTTTTTTGGTAAAAAAAAGCGAAATCAATCATCCAATAGATTATAGTATGTGCATGCTAAGGAATTTACCGTTTGGTCTGCTTATTCCTAAGGATTAATTCATTTTATCATGGGTATCATAAATCACTATATACGAATATCATGGAAGGTGTGCACAAGCCATTATAAGGACTGTTTTTTCCTCTAGGTTACTTGCTAAGGATCAAAGTTTTCATCTGCTTGTAATTCTCTCACTCCACATATTTCAAAGTATTTTTCATTTACTGTATTAAAGCGACAAAAAAAGAGATAAAATATATGTTTCATATTTTGATAATAATTGGCAAGGATAATTATTTACAGATCTAGCGAGTACAGAAGCAAAAGCCTACTCTTGATACCTTAGTTATACGGGTCTTGAAACTATAATTATATGTGTATTATACTCCATGGGCGACTTCCAGTTCAATATATCAACTTGCTCTCAAAGTAAATAAGGTCCGAAGAACTTTATGTAAACTTTGTGAGTAATTAGGTAAAATTTACACATCCATAAACACCCAACCACGATCATTTAATCCTTATAATTCCAATTTACTTCCTTTCTAACCTCAGATCAGCATATTTAATCACCAAAACATTCACTTGTATGTGCATCGAAGTGTTCTGTCATTAGCCTCTTAACTGCGATAGACTACATAGCCCTATCTTCGCTAGCCAAGATCCGTCGATTCTTTATACAGTGATACGAGGTAGAATGTCATAGCGGGTCATGCCAGTGATATATTGTTATGATAATTATTTTAATATATAAACAATGGTTATTGCGGTTAAACTAGAAATATTCCACTTTTTTTAATCATGCTTGCGTATGGCACGTGTTGTTATAGCAACGTTGTTGTTACTTTCTCCGCATTTCGATCTTTCAAAAGCAAGATCGTGTCAATTTTTAGTGACATCCCTTGGTTGACATATCACACTGACCTTTAATAACAGCTGCTGTAAGATGTTGTCGAGGTGAAATGTAATAATTTCCGAAGACCGGCTTCTAAAGCCTGCCATATGTCTTCTTCGGCAAAATGGGTGAGTGTTGGAGTGTAGGAAGGTCAGTTTTTAGAAAAATGTGTAAACTTAATAACTTGCCACTGCTTTCATGTGCGATGATAGTATTACATTACTTACGGTATGTTATACAACAAGGATTGCAGACGTGTTACTGTCGGTGACGTAACGTAAAATGCGTGCTATGGAATATGCACGAATCTTGTATACATGTTATGATTAGGGTTATACGGCGGCGTCATACATCATTGCGCTTGGCTTTTACGTTTCCAAAACTTTATTCTGCTCTGCATAAAATATTTCCATACTTAGACATTCTCCACGGTTAAAGAAAAGCATGCGCTCTGGCACGGTTCACATCTAGAGATGTAATTTTCTACTTAGTAAATTGTTTATAATTCAATTATACGATTGACTTGCAAATGTGTTCGCATATACCAGTGAAGCTTTCCGTCTGTAATAATGCTTGGGACGAAATGTCCACAAAACGTAAGACTCTTCTCTCTAGGGGAATATAATTGTGCCTAGAACTTAAAACATATTTACATCACTAAAGCTCCATTCCAATGATGCATATAAGGCTTTACTGATCTGCGATACTTTTTTATCTAGCTATTGTGATTGTTGCATGAGCTGGCTTGATTGTTGTAGGAACTGTTCTTCTTGAAGAAGCCACCGTAGATGTTGTAGGAGCTGCTGTGGTTGTTGTGGGCGCTGTTGTGATTGTTGTAAAAGCCAGTATGGTTGTTCTCGCATTGAAGTATTACTTGCAGGAGCCAATGCTGATGTTGTAGGCCCTTGTGTAGTTGATTGGGGAATCAGTCTTTGTATGCATAAGCCTCGGAAACACCCCTGTTAAATTATCAATATACAATATATAATTATCTGCTTTTCTATCTCTTTCACTCTCTTTTTCTATCTGTTTGAATGTTAGTTTTCAATCGAATGCATACCTGTAAAATATTTTGTTTCTGGGGGTTCGTGTTGTAAATAGATCAAGCTCAACATGCATTCTACCTATTGGTCGGCAAATCTTATTTCCGTTTTTAGCGACAATAAGAATTGAGAAGGTAAATGGAGTAATATTTTGATTTCCAATACTGACCAGTTTACAATGCCACGCTACGTATGAAGTACTGATGACTCAAGTCATTTTAAACAAAATAGGTGTTGTCAACTGAGGTTAAAGAATGCGGGTAACCTTCTGTTTACTTCCAACTCAAGATGGCATTAAACATGAGATCCACATGAGATATTTCCGTATCGTCTATTTTTGCTGCATGTGACCAGGGCTGATATTATGTGCCATATTGTTGTTGGCTAATTCAAGCCTTCATAAATAGTGGCATTTAACAATTTGAGATAAATACTCTTTACACAGCAACTTAAATGTCACAAATTATGAAACTGACACTAAACTAAACACGGATGCAACTGAACAAGATATAATTTTACAGATTTTTTTCTTCTGTTTTTCTTTGGGATAAATGGCAGCCTTTACTAGGCCAACTTGATAATATATCAGTATTGATCCTGTCCCTTATATTTCATTTTGATTCTCATACGTTCGTCCGTGTTGCTGTCAGTATGTGATTTAATCATTCTCGTGTGTGTTCGGAAAGCATAAATTGTAGCTATCTATCGAGTTGTTTAAAGGTTTTCAAAGTCAACAAAAGAGACAGACACCGACAATCATTTTGTTTAAACTGCAATGACTGAACAATTTTCGAAAACACTTGTCGTTGGGTTTTCATACTCCTTATTCAATGTCACTTATGACATTCAAAGGCGGTTTTGAAATGTACTTGTCTAAAGCGGTCATACCGCTAATTATCACCATTTCTATGTTTTGATATTGTATTTATAACATTGGCGGTATTTTACTAGTAAATAAATTTGGCATTTAAGGTAGTCCTTTCTTGTCACATCTATCATCATCGTGTGAGTGTAATTTGAGCACCTTTAACCCAGGTGTATCACAGCGCTGTGAACTCTGGGACATGTTGCACTGATAATGACATATATAATTATAATAATCACAATACCATTCCTTTGAAAACAAAATAGTAGAGTTATGGCCCAATCAGATGGGATGGACTAGTGGGCCATTTGGCCCTGATCACATCTCCTAAGGGCATCAAAAAGCGTTGTTTTAATAAATAATTCTGAAAAAAATAAACATACTTCGTTTTCTACTTAGTTTTCTTTGAAATCTTTATATTTTAAATCGTATCGGCTTGTGTTGGCATTCCCAATTTCAAGATAACCAGGACCCACGGGCCTCACGCAGTCGAAGTGGCAGTGGGTTCTCTCAACCTCTGAAGGAGCCTGATACAGTTAACCAAACATGATTAAGACCTTTGGAAACCTTTTGTTATTTACGACTAACCTTATTGATATGCATGCGTTTTGTTGTGAACAACCATGTGATCTCAAGAATTGTGACATAGTGAAACCAAATTCACACACCAACCTAGAATTATCGTTGTGTATTTGATATAAGAAGTCTAAAATCTCCAATCTGCGCAAATTTTAGGACTTTTCAGATGCTCATTTATAAAAGGTGACACGGAAATTGTTTTAATAATTTTCTATATAATGATTATTTCTTGCTTTAATAAATGTTAAACTAAATATAGCTGAAGACAACGCAATTTCTTTTAAAACTTACAATCCTATATCAATGCGAATAATGAGCAATCAAGCGGAAAATAGAGCTTAAAAATCCAAACAGACATCACATTCGATATTGTATTTCTCAGACTTTCATTTGACTATTCTATGTTGACTATTCTAATTTATACGTCTATGGTAGCAGTGTACATACAGATAAACATCAAGTAATACAGTTAGACATACAAATCCATTGATATGTTCTATATCTTTTAAATGAAAAATTCGCCTTGTATAATTATGAAACCGTCAGATATTATAAACGCAATGTGACCGCAGAGTTGATAATTCTGATATATTCAAACAAAAAGACAAGTTAATATTTCCCCTTCCAGTTAAGACCTGTTTAGTTCCGGTTTTGTGAGAGAGTCTGAGTTTAGTCGGAGTAAATATATATCTTGGAAATCTTATTATGGCAGTATAGGGACATTTCGAGCAGGTATCCATGCCACGTTATTGGCATTCATTTTTAACTTATTTCAGTGCTAAGACCCCATACTAAAGGTTATATCAATGTTCCAAAATATTTTTTAAACTACTTTTTACATGGAAATATATTTTATTATCTAAGAATATAAACAAAACACAGTTATGCTTACCCCGTGCAGCAGCCCCGGGCATGGGGAATGGTCCAACACTTGGAACAGGGTCCCATTGCAACCCTTTGATGTCTGACATAGAATCCCCATGTAACACATGTCACCTCCCTATGAATTGAAATAAGTCAATTTACCGGAACGAAACTTCACCTGTTTCGTACATTCATTTATCTATCTATAAATATCTTGCATTCGTCTGTGACATCTCAAGATCTTACTCGCATACAAGAATATAGTGTTTACTGAAGAAAATTGAAATATTTCAGTACTTTCTGAAATAACATGTGCTTTATTGTTACAAACGGTCTACCGATTAAATATTATTTCATAAATACAGATATTAAAATCATCATCAATTACTTAATAATGTAAATAGTACCCTAAGGTGAATAAATTAAATTGTTGTTAACCGATTGTGTAGTGACTATTACATTGTTTTCCTATGTCATCTGCATTCATTCATATAAAAGTACAGGAACGAAATTACTTTCAGTAGGAAAGGGTACTCAGGTTTTGGGGTTTCTTTCTATTAATACATTTTAATGCTTTACGCAGTGGGAATAAGGAGACAAACCGTAATATGGACAATGCATCTTACAATGTACCAAACACTTATACCTTGTGAAAAATGGAGTCAGTCACCATGAAATAAAGCCATGAGGACCTATTCTAGAAATACACAATATACATTTATTTTTGTCTTCTCTTGTTCCTCCTGGTTTGAATGCTAGCAGCACATTATACCTAAAATAAAGTGGGCTTTAGCAGTGTAATTGGCCATTCATTTAATGTAGCTTTTGCAGGTATTCATGTTCAAATTATATATTAGACTAAATTATGATAAAGACTGCATTTACGCTGGGTATTGAATAATAATAATAATTCAACGGCTTCTCAGATGGTGTTGAGAACAATATAAACTGTCTGACCTGGAGCAGTCTGTATTGAATATGTCGTTTGGGTAACCTCTGAGTCGCTTTTTGAAGGGATATGAACATATGAGCAAGTACGTAACTATATTGGTGATGAAAAAAGCGGCACAAGTTCGATACATGTAATCGTTTTCAAAAATGCTTAAAAATCACAATAAAATCAAGAAGACGTAGCCTGAAAGAAATCCATTTGGACAGTAGAGTTCTGATCGAAGCTTGTTTTAAAATACCACAATGTTTGATGTTGCTGATGAATGTCGTACGTATACCTATTAGACCCTACGTATGTGTGCATGTACGGACAAGCGCCATCTGGTATCATATTTTCCCCACCATCACCGTCAACCTCATCATTATCATTATATGAAAACCAATTCCAAACAGACCAAAACAACAAAATCAGGAACAAAAGAAAAGTACAAAGAACATTCTACTAGGAGAAAAACAGTGCGAAACAAAAAAAATAAAAACTTGCGATAGCAAAAGGTTTAAAGGAAACAATAAGAGCAAGATAAATAAATAAGACAATAGAGGTAAAATGTTATAGTAAAACATAACATAAGATGAAAGTGTAGAAGAAATTAATGAAATAAAAACGGACATACCGCGTAGCATGCATATGATGCCGATCCAAAGGACAATTGACATTGCAGATCCAAACTGAGTACTTCGCCACCAATATGCTGTGTTCCGTAGGCTGTGTACTCAGCATCGGTGAAAGAATGCTGACATGTGCACCTATCTGTCCTATACATATAAGATATTTGTAAGGTCAAACTCTTGTTACAATATGCATTAAATTAATTTAATTCTTTTATTATTGCAATATATGCGTCAAAACAACGCACATTATTAAGTTCAGGTTGTATATCAGAAATACACAAAATTTGAAACATATAAATAGTATATCGAAATCAGATTAGCTTTAGCGTAAGTACATTATTTTGGACACTATTCAGTAACCGGCCTTTTATTATTTTTACTGCGATTACCAAGATATGTTCTGTTACTTTTAATTCAATACAGCTCAGAAATCAGCATTTTTTATTTATCCGCATGTAACAAACATAACCCAGCGAACATAGTTTGTCGAGATCTGATGTCGCGTGATTCGCCGACGAGTTTTTCTCCACCTCATGCATTAGACGTCATGAGTGCATACGTAAAGAGCCTTTTGAGACACGCCGAAAGCAGAATGTTGATCTTTGGGACATCAACGATTCTGAATCAGAATAAATTTTAAAACGATAACCTTCCTTTGATTGAAATGATACATAATCATTTGGATCATCTTGTCTTACTCTTGGTAATAAAGCACAATATTGTCCTCAAAGGCTTCTGAAACGTGCAATAGCATGTTTATTCGTTACGTCCTTAGCAGATTTGCAACACTTTTACATCAAAGAAGATAATTTACCCCAAGCTATGCAAAAAATTTGTCATAGACTGTATGTTGCAAGAGGAAAATGTGTGCTGGATTCTTAGTGCTGTTTCATTCGCTGCGTAAGGGGACACGACCATGCTGTATCCATACGAACAAGAACTACTTGCGGGCCCATGATCTGCTGAGAGGCTGAAATAAATAAATATTTTCCCTGCAATCTCAAATATGAGAACAAATGAAAATGGCAAATGAGACAATACACCTATCGTTCACAGCATTTATCATTTTGGAAACCCTAATTAAATCATTTAAATCAATTCGTTTAGGGGACAAATATGCAATCAAAACAATATATCGTGCATGTATTCCACAGCAATCTGTATATCCGATGTATGTCAAGGAAACATGTAGCTGTCTGAATACATTTAAAGTCATGAGATAATATATTGTTTGTGGAAACGAAAAGGTGCCAAGCATACCAAGTGCAAACAGTCAATAAATGGCAGAGTTCCATTTTGCTCTTTGATTTTGCTCAGGTATTTATCACACACTCTTTCTGTGTCTCTATCATCTTTATGAAAACCCCTAAAAGCAACCTATCCAGGATATTAAACCATTCTACAGATTGATTCGAAAACATATATTGTTCGCAATGTTTCAGCGCAGTATCACCTTGCACCTTGCATTAATAATTAGCAAGTTCCACCTGGCCTTCGCCACCCTTCATCGGTTATCTTGCTTAATTCAAAATTCAGTGAACCGCTTCTAACTTCAGGTTTGGGCTTGTATGAATCATTACATAATAACTATTGCACTGATACGCTTGTCTAGCACTGAGGTAGATGATTTACTACTGACTATATAGTACGGTAGATATTCGTAAACAACTTGTACACATCTAAATTGTTTAGTTCTTCACTATATTCCTGTGATACGTTTCTTATAACGAAAGGTTAATACTTTAGAAAGAAGATATTCGAATTTATTTTTAAAATATTAATCAGCACTCATGCTATATTGAGTACATTGACACGCTGTTATACTACAAAAATAATTTGACATTATGCTTGAGTTTGTTACATTCATTACAGGTCATGTTTTCTCATACCTTCTTTAATACAAAGCTTGGTTTCAAGTTCTAAGTATGACAGTATATTTATTAAATTTCTGTATTTACAGGTTAGTGACATATATGTTCGGCGCATGTATCATCGGGCTCTAACACGAGATATCTTTTCAGGCTCTTGTGGCCAACAGTTCCTATGTTATGTCCTATCTCCTATATTGCAATATACATTGCTGCTCAACCTAACATGTTCCAGGAGTTTTTATTCGTGCTATAATATGACTTGAGCAGTATCTATTATTAGAAATGCATGTGCTACTTGAGTATAAGCTCATTGGTGGATTAAAAAGGCCTTATTGTAAATGTTGTGGTAAATAATTTATAACACATTGATCTCCCAAACAGATTAATGCTTTTAAAATCTAGGCTTCAAACTAATATTTAAAACTTTTTTAACAAATGTTCCTATAATTAAAATATTGTTAGTTGAATGTCCTCATGAAAGATTTAGTGATTTTTATCATGTAGGGTACGTTTTACAATATATTATCCTTAGTAGAAGAAACGAATGTTCCACAGTCGAGCAAGTGTGTGCTTGTTTCTGTGCGTGTATGTGATGGGGTGCATTTGTTTTGATTTGACTTGTGCAAAATATAAATGCGTGATTTCTGCTTATTATTGAAAATGTACGTGAAAATTATCATTATCGTACTTTGTGGTAACTGATGTATGTACTTGCTGTCTGGAAATACCAAAATAATGAGCATATACCTTGATGTATTTAAATGTTTGCCGTAGGCCTAGGGAGAGAAATTGTACCTTCTGTTTCCACCCTCAGGCTCAAAGTCTTCTTTCGAGTCGTGGCAAAGGTTTACATTGAACCAACTGTGTATGATCCCTATCTTTAAAGTGATAGTATTTTAATGATTCTGTAGGGATGACATCTGCTGCAACAATCCATGTTTACTGAGCGGATCTTTAAGACAATCCCATTACCTTTATATTTTATCAACCTGGTTCTACGTAGTGCTTTAAAGTCTTAAAGAAACCGGGCCAAAACTAATGTGACTGTTACTTTTGATTTGCGTTGAAGAGTCAAAAATAAAATGGAATTGTTTAAATACTCTTAATAACCACAACTGCATTGAAAAGAATAAAACTGCTCAAACGTCAGCAAGAAGTATATGGCATCTGGGACAACAAATATGTATTTAAGCTTACCATAAATCGACTTGACCAAACCTCTGTTAGGAATTTTGTCATAAGTTAAACGTCCATTAAACAGCATGAACCTTTCTCGGTACATTTAACAAGATCAAGTTATAATGCGTAATGTGTGAAACATTTTTTAATTTTGAATTTCTTACCAAGCTACGAATCTATGGAAAGATGGAGAGAGGAATCTGATTCCTTGGGTGTCAGTGTAATAGCATTACTTGGAGATATATAGTTGGTATTTTACAAAAATGCTAACTAATCTTTCATTTACATTTCTTTCACCATTAACTTTGAAAACAATATCCATTTTTAAAGATTAAATAGGAAAATCTTCCAATCTTCCACCTGCAGTCATCCTCAGGGCTAGATTAATTGGTTTTCTTGATGTGTAATGTCTGATTTCAGTTTCGTTATGAACTTGAATGTGAAAAGTAATATCCTAGGGTTTGTTTTGCTGGTAAAGGAGTGTGGTAAGAAAGACACTTGCTTCCATATTCGCGAAAAAGAAATAAAACACTCTGTAATATAGATTTGTACTTGAAAGCATTTATAAGAAACAACAATAACATCAAACATCCCATTATATTCGCAAGACGCTATTACTTTGCAATTTATGCAATAAGTTCTGTTCAAAATACTTACAAATGACCCAGCTCAACAACAGCATCCAGTGGAGTACGGTAACCTCTGTCTTCTATAATGGAAGCATGATAATAGGAATCAGGAAAACACGCAGCCGACAACCAGGTTCTACCTGTAATGCAAGAATGTTCGCATAAAGTATACGGTATGAAATATGTCTAAGTGTGCTATATGATTTATCCTCGCATATCACTTATACAGACAAATATCAGACAAAGAACGAAGTAACAGATTCCTAAACATTTTTCTCAAAACGATATTTTTATTCAAGTACCAATCCCTGGACACACCCATCCTCACCAAACTGATCCCATGAACTGTGTGAAGAGAAAGTGGGGAGGGTGACTTTACCGTTGAAAATTAATTTCCTTTTACTCCGATCTAACCTGCACTACTTTCCACAGAACATCCTTTCGAATCCGATAATATTTGGACAATGGCATGCCTTATGGAAATAACACAAGCGAATTTCAAGGTTTGTTTGGTTCAAAGGGATGGTGTATCAATCATGTATTAATCATTAAAAATTCTCCCTTTGTCGTATTTTCATAAATTATACATACAGCCCATGGTTCCATAAGCTAAGTGTACCGATATCGTCCAACCTCATGAAATCGGTCATGTCTTGCAGAGGCTTGCAAATGGCCAAACCTGAGTAACGTAACTGATGGGTCGCTTAATTGGTGTTTGACAACTCGTCAATATACGAATTTATATCATGATGATATATTGCTATTATAAAAGAAGATGGCAATGACTCGCCGTGTTTACATATAGGTATTGCCTCGAAAACACCCAGAGGCGGCAGGCCAGATCCAGAACGGATTCGAACCTACACCAACACCATATGTCCGTTACACTAATGAGTTGACCTGTGGCTGTATGTAATTAGTTAAGTATGATCACATTTTAACATGGTCGAAATACAATTGTTAAATACTGAGTTGCGGTGGCGTATAGAAAAGATATCTTGAGTTTTTAAAAGAAAATATGCTTGTCCGAATTATTTAGCCAATAACATATACCTGATATCTACATATTTCATGTGCTTTATTCGTCATATTGTTTAAAAGATACAATATATTTTAAACTATAGAATATAGATTCTTAACGATATTAACGTAATGAAAACGTGGCAATATTGATACCCACCCACTCCAGTTCCTTGAAATTTCTTTCTGTAAAGAAATAAAGGAAAAATGTCTACAGGAAACAGTATTTTCTACTATTTTATTTTTTCAAGGCTATTTTATTGTGGATGTACCTAAAGAAGAAATTTAGTTTTGAATTTGTCAAAGCTGAAGGCCTATTATATTGGCTGAAATATGACAAATATAACACAAAGGACGTCTACATAAATTATTCAGTTAATTTGAGACTTAATCACAGTAAATGAAAACGTATATCAAAATATAATAATAAATTGCGAGAGTTTGTGCACTGCTTCTAGATTGTGATATTTAAAAAATTCAAAAGGTATAAATGATACAGAATATTTGCAAATGCGAATTAAAAAACCTTCTGCCAGAGTCAGGTAAATGACTCTTGAATGGCACCAATCAGATTGATTGTTATGATTAATTTTGTCTAGTTGTCTATGAAGCACATGAAATTCAACAATATCCAGTTTAGATACTAACTTAGTCATTGCCATGGCATGGTCATAATGGAGGTTGTTAGCAATTCTGTAGTTCATTTGCCAAGTCGAAAAGTTATTCAAAGCTTTGGATGAATTCAGGTTTCCGCTGAAATCTTCGGCGTCATATGACCATGGTGCACTGGAAGCATCCTGATAAACAAAAGCACCTTACATGTATCATCACCGTCATGACCTTAATAATTGCAATAAATATTTAGTAAATTAATGTAGTGATAGACGCAATTATGCACCAAAACAAAACATCGTTATAATGAAATTAAAAATAACCAAATTTACTGATCCAGATATGCAAATTTTCCACTTCCCCCTCTCTTTCTGGTATGTACAAGACGTTGAAACATATTTTTAATCTACAGATTACAGTTCTATCGATTGACGTGTTTGTATAATCAGAAATATTCGTGGAAATACATTTTCTTCATTTGGAGGCAAATGAATGATTTCGTGGGATTATAGCATTAACCTTAGATTCCAACAAATATTATTTTTCTTGTGAACTTAATTTTCATGAAAATTATCTACCATAGGAATTCTTGCACGTATATTTCTAAAGATGTAATATAGATAAATATACATGATACATCACTAAATACAAATACCGATTAGAAAAATGCATACCTACAAATATGAAAGAAAGAACCAAGTTCACAAACAGAAGAGAAAGACATATGGATTTTGAAGAAGAAAAAAAATGGGCAGAAATTATAACTTACCAAGGCGAAATGAAGCCCCTTTAAGTATAGTCGAATATCAATTCCCAAGGTGCTAGCATATTTCACTTGTTGATATTCAAGATCCATCTTGCAATGTCAGCACATCAAAGAAAAAGACATTAGAAACTGATGTAAGCTGTATATCCGAAAATATATGATCAAACATCACTGATAAATTTTCTAAATTAATTTGTATTTCATAAATAAAGGCATACAAAAAGCAGTCAACATACCTGCCAATAAAAGCATAATATAATGGCAGATAGAAAGATTGATAATGAAACTGTTAAACAGTGGCAGACAGGAAGAGCGGCAATAAGTGACATTATAAGTGTAATAAAGTGGCATACAGCAAGAGAGGCAATACGAGAAAATGAAAGCGTAGTACAGTTGCAGACAAGAAGGGAAGCATTACTTGATAACAAAAGTGTAATACAATAGCAGATACGAAGAGACGCAAAAGTGGATATTTTATTACATCGAATCAATTTCGAGGTAACAGCAAAAGTAACGAGAACTGACTGAAAATTGTGCTTTTATTTTGAAGTACAAATTTCAAACCACGATTAGCCTTGGAACATGACCTGTATGGCAGCGTGAAGTCGAACAAGATTTTCACGAGTTAGAAGCTAGGACATTTCTATTCAGGAGATAAAAGAAACTCCGACTTGGGTCTCGTGCTTTGCGGATCAGACTGTCTCCAATATCTTAAATCGGAAATGTAAATTTTTGTATCGTAGAAACAATAGAATTACCAGCCCGTGGGCGAATATAATTTAAGCTAAAAACAACACTAACTATCTGGGTAGTTCTGTTAAGAAAGTGATTTGACCCATCATCCACATATCTATAAGTCAGACTTCCAAGAAAAACGTTACGGTATGTTTCGTAGGAAAACATCAGTCGATGAAAAGCAAGCAAGTCGAATCTAAGAAACCATGTTCCGCTATGTGATACAGACATGCTGCCAAACTGAGTTTGTTTTGCAATCTGAGAAAACCAGGCAATAACAAGATTTTTCATGAGTGCGTAAAATTACGTCGTTTATAAGTTAATAAGTTTTCAAATCATTACCTATTTCTGGACAACACATTAGAAAATAACACCTAACATCTCCGCGGCGATTATGTTTTCAATAGACAATTAGTAATTATAACAATTTTAGCGTTATCCACAAAGCAACTAGCATGAATTACCTCATTACTGATTATTGCGTAGTACTGTTGCATCATCGCCAAGGCTCTGGTCATGTTGCCATACAAAGCAAGAAACCTACGAATTATGAATATAGTATATATACTCAACATGGTTACATGCAGCATACAATAAGAACTGTCATTGTTTTCCACAGACCAATGAAAAACTACCATATACCAAGTGAATCATGACTTACAGAGTGTGAATCCTTCCATATCAATTTAACTTCTTGGTAATATTGTAATTATAACTTTACAATTGTCTTCTTTTTCTAAATATTAATAATAATAATAATAATAATAATAATAGGAGTAACAATAATAATAGGAATAATAATAAGAATAATAACAGCAGATACTAATAATGATACAAGCAAAACAAAACGTGTCATTTTCGTTCGTTATATTTTCCTTCATTTTCTCTGATAAAAATAAATTATTTAGCTATATTTCAAAATGTTCTATATGCGAGGGATTGTGCATAGTAATACCTTTTGTAGATTGATTCATCTGTGAATATGTAAAGTTCAATTATATCTATCGATACCGTTTTTTTCACTCTACCAGGTTTGTCATCAGTACCGGAGATTTTATTCTGGTTTCCAGATTTGTAACCCGATGGTTGAAGCTCTAAAATAATATTAATAAATATATATAATTGTCATTAATTTTATTGCGGCGACCTAAACGATCTTACATTCCCTCCTGACGTTGTTTATTCTCTTGTTATAGAGTTTAGTCCTGTCTATATCTGTTTTCTAATGATTACGAGTAAGTACCTTATACAGTACAGACGGTACTCTGTTGCTGTATTCATTTAAATAAACAGGCTTGCCTATAATGAATTCGCTTGATACAGGTATGGAAAGGAATACATCTCTAGATCACTACTTATCAAGCTGTGTTGACAACTTCTGGTGCATCCAAATATGTTGATTTTGTGCATAAGATTTGTAGTACATGAACCAAATATTTAGTATGATTATTGTCTAATTTAGTTTGCTCTTAATTTGTTTTTAAGATTAACGAAGTGAGTTTTAATTATGATATAGTAACATGCGAAGCTATAGAAGTGTTAAATGCAACTATAGCTGCAATAACGAATGTGCAGTAAATCATGTTGAATCTATTAAATCAGACGGTTTTGTGTGAAATTGGCTGTCATGCGAGCAAACGAAAGACATTGTACTACATGCAGTAACGTTAAGAGCTGTAGTAATAGTTTTAATAATATATTCATGGTTTAGTTTCGCCATTACTTAATCGCAAGGTACGTGATGGTTTAGGCTGAGACTTTATTAAATGTGTATAAAATTATAATAATGGAGAATGTTATGAAAGCAAACGTTATTTCGTGAACATGCTGAATGAATACTACCATAACAAATATGATGCAAATAGGATGGACTTGGTACATACTTTGTCAAATTATAGATCAACTATACATAAGTGTAAATATAATCATAACAGAGAATTAACGACCACGTTTGTTCTGAGCTGGCTGACTAAGGGACTAATAATGCATCAGTGACGGCGCCCTACACGTACTTAATAATAGAAGGTAGGATGCATATTTACTTAATTTTATTAAATATCTATCTTCCACCTATAACTGGCAATCCATGTACACCCAAAGGCATGTAAGCCATTTACAACATATAGCAATCTATGTATATAGTAAACATCTCAGGTAAATTGGGTTGAAAGCACTTGCCTAAATGCTTTCTTCACATAGTTTTAATAAGCTGAATTTCAAGCAAAAACTGCGAAACTAAGGATGGAAGTAAAGGGAACGGATGATTATGTCTGTGGAAATATTTCAAAACAAATGGCACAGTTTTCATTGTTAGAGAAGACATTACATACACAATGTAATCAAAACGTTGTAATATTGATCAAAACTACCAGGTATCTGCTGTGAATCTCCGTGCATGTCGGCGTCCCTCTTATCTAGACGTATTTCAGTCACAAAGTGTTCTGCTTCTGATAGTTCGCCGGTTGACTCAAGTTTATATTTTTTGCCATTTAACATATACGTGCCATCCTAAAAGAATCATATGATATTACGTTAAAATAACAATTATGAATACAACGTATAATGTTGTGTTATGGCATTAAACTACAGTTAATACGAAAAGTGCTATTAAAATGTTATTCGGACTTGAAGTGAAACGTACAGATTTTGAGGGGAAGCATTTTATGCAGTCGCCTTCTTTCTAAGTAGATATTTAGATGAAGCATTCTTCTTTCGACAAAATAATCGAGATGCGTCTTTGTCATAATGATTTAAGATTCTCAGATTTGCTATAAGATGTTTTTGTTATTATATTTCGATGGTTCATCTGGCGGAGGCATTTGATTTTCCTTTTTATCTGTTTGTGTGTTTGTTGTTGTTGTTGTACTTGTCTTTATTTTCCTCATTACTCTTAGATAGATATTACCAGCTGACACATCCTTCCTAGTCTGTCACATTTTACCATCACCGCAGCTTTTGTCTTTGTATCCTGGTAATAACCATACATCTGTAACAAACAATTTTAGGCGTTAATATTGTTGATCAAACCCTTATTGCTTTATCGTATTTAATTCCTAAACAGATGCGACCGGCACTATCTCCCTGGAATATTAAGTAGATGAAACAGCGTCCTGACCTGTGCAATATGTGAAGGCAAATCTAGCATGTCTAAGCTTCAGTTTCAGATATATAGTTTACAGCTCTCAGCCAATCATAAGCGATCTTCAAACATAATGTCAGTTGTGAATGGTTGAAACAAAATCTCAGAATCAAACTCAAGCTTTAGAGTTTGTGATTACCGAGTATTTTTATTTGCTGAATGCAGCGCGCAATAAATGCATTAACAATTCGTATACATAGAGGCGTTGAAAACTCGTCTCTTGCAAATCAGCTTTTTCATTTCAAACTGTCACTAAATCAATGTGGTTTTTTTAATATTATGAAGTGAACAGTGTCAACAACGTAAGGTTTGAGAACAATACCATTGTTTTCACATATGGTGGATTTAAATTGTATTACTAAGTTTGTCGAAATGAACCACTTAATGTTTGCAGTAATCTAATGGTCAAATTTTGGTTTAAAAATGTCACATTGAAAAGGCTCTAAAAAAACACCAAAACGAATGATATTGTACAAAAGTTATTTATAATCTGCACATTATTTGGTAAGACTAAACAATACCATTTCGAAACCTTTTGACTGACAAATTTATTGAATTGCAATAATGAATTCCCATCTCCTAACCCACATGCACCACAATGCACGTTCTAAATTGCTGTTCGGAAAATAAAAATAGAAAAATTGTCACACTAACACACTTCCCTTAAAAACAAGATAAAGACCAGTGGAAACAATCCCTTACAACTCAGTGCAATAAAAACAAGAACCCACTGCAATATTCCCTTTATCACTGTATGCAATCAAAATATCATTGATACACTTCCATTAATAATGAAACACACACACACAAAGTGAAAGAAAGCAACCAGTTGTGTCAGAAAGGCTATAGGAAGGATATTACATGTTCTGTGGACCTCGTGTCACAGTCAGACATTAGTAACTAATCACCGATACCGATAGTAGTTTTCAATGCACGACAGTTGCTTTCCATCGCTCGTTTTTACCTCACTTGAAATACGTAGGTCAGCAAGTTAAAATATAACATGCAATTCTGAAGTCTTATTAAATGAATTAGAACCCGGATTGTTTTGATCCTATTAAAACAAATGTATACACTTATAACTTTTTTAACTGCTGAATTCTTGCAACAAACCACCCCTTCCTGCCTGCGTGCAGAATACGTTTGGTAAGGAGAGACGAGACATTTGCATCTAACGTTCATAACCTGTAACCTTGTTCAGACGTTAATTAAAGACCCAAACCATGCGCCAATTGATACCATCTTGTCAACATCGCCCCTTCGGATATAAAAGTCCTGCTCTAAAAAGCAAAACAAACTATCGTTTTCTAATTATGGTCAAAACCACTGCAATGTGTCATACTTGGTTATTTAATTAGTATATCAGCGTGGAATATTTGTATAAATCGGAATATTGAGCAATATTTCATTAAGTCTATATAATTACGATCACTAACGAAAGATGAATGATAGAAAGAATGAAGAAGCAGATTAAAGTAAACTGGCAAAGTGCAGATATTGGATAAAAACAATGAACACTTGCAATAGAAGAGTGTAATAATTCACTGATTTATCATCAAAGTGTATACTGTTTTTTTTAGAGATATATGTTCAATAGCATCATGCGATAAATATATAAACTAAACCATTGCTTTTAGATGCAGTCAAAAAAATGGCAAACTTTTTGCAGTACGAATTAATTTCAATCAATCACAATGAATATATACTAAGAGAATCTATGCTGGGGTGTTCACCGAGAGAAAGCAATCCCAGTCATGGGGTTACATTATTTATGTCACTACGAGGTTCTGGCGAGCGGTGGGGCGACAAGACAAGTTAACCCAGCAATTAAGATTTTCTTGTCTTAGTACTAACAGCGACACAGTTTATTTTCCTCATCCAATTTTGTTTTCATTTAAATTGTTAGCAGATTCGAAAATCAGTATTCATCAGGTATTATTTTCCCTTCTCTCTCTGCATGAAGGTAATCAGGTTCTGCGCTTCTTTATGATAATTAGAATACTTATCTAAGTTGAATCTAACTATATACTGCCTTTAGAAAAGGAACACAAAAACTAAGAGAAAAAGCAAGTATCGCATAATGAGCGTCTCGAGCCACTTGCTTTTATGCTTGATAGAATATGGCTTTTTGTAGTCAGAGATGTATATTGAAATTTTCAGGCCAGCGTTATTAAATCTAGCTAAAAGGTATCTAATTTCACGTGAAGTATTTAAAGCTGATAAGATAGTTTTAGCTAGGTTAAATGTAGCTGTCCTGAAAATGTATTAAATTACAGATAGGATATAATTCACCATGCTGTGTGTAGTTTCTAGCATAATACCAAATAACTCAGCCTCGTGCGCGTCTGTATGCCTCTCTTGTATTGTATGATGTGTTATCAAAGTTGGAGAAACCTGAAGTTGGTTTATGACTGATTTTATTTAAATAGCTTGATTTGTGGAGGACAAAGGCAGACGTTGACAGCCTTACAAGGTTTATATTTACAAATTTACCTTCTGTATTGAATGGCGATTTAGCAATAAAACAAGTATTGCATTTCGGTTATTAGTAACCTTCTAGTAGTATGTTTTGTTTCACCAGTATGCAAAGTGCCCAAGTGCCATGTAGTACATGGAATGTAGTGGCTGTATTCTACAATGTAAGACATTGCATATGTTAATTTTTTTTAGTGCCTGATGCTCAAGACATTAATATCAGCGTCGAGGTCTTACATGTAGAACTCGCAGTGGTTGGTACTTTTCAGTTGGATGGTTTCAATAATATAGTACCTGTTCGAACTCTGATACGCTAATTTGTTTTCTGCAGATGTTTAGTTATGTTTATGGTATATTCTCTTGTATATTACAGAGTTTTTTTGACATCTGAATTAATCAGTGAATCGTTTTTGTTTGACATGTTGTGTATGGGCGAGAGCACACGACAAAAGATCCGTACAGTTTACATGTATTATGTATTTCGTAGCTGTATATAAAACTTCTGAATACGTTTTAACTCAAAGCATTCCATTTTCCATGGAACATTGAAAATATATATATGTACAAATGGCACACGGTGCCAATAAATTTATGTTGGATAAAACTTCCATGATAAGCACGTGGCTCGTGTAATGTCACAATCTTCGTTGCATGATTAGTTATGAGAAATGTTCCAGTTATTATGCTTTCATATCTGTCAGGCAAAATAAAATGTCAGCCGATTGTTTTACAGAAATATTGTTTTGATTTTCCTTCTATTCCCCTTTTATTTTCTGTTACATGAACTCACCTCTTTATCATGTTTAGGCGTTTCCATCAGCTTTGTGACACCATTCTCAGTCACGTGTACACTCACATCATCCCTGATAAGGTTGTTCAGGTGAAGATCAAGTACAACAGTTTCTCCGTTTAGTCTAAATATAAACCTTTTATTTGCAGGCATCCCAGAGCTTCTGACGGTTCTGTCCCCTGGCTCCTCGATTGACATTTCTCTTAATGTTACTATTGCATTAGTAAAACAAAATAAAATACATATAGTCATTATTATCATCACGACGGCGATGATTATGATGATGGTGGCGATCACCGGCAGTGAAGACAATGCTGTGGTGTGATGATGATGATGGTGATGGCAGTAATAACGACGCCGTGGTGGTGAAGATGATCAGCCATGCAATATATTTTCATTAGTATAGAGAAGAAAATTAACTCGACTGGTATTGAAAGTGTTATGCATATATTTTTTTAAACTCCTGGTACATGATTTTGTTTATTTTTTATAATTCTTATTCATGCCTGCCATGTGTACAGAATATCTTATGCTAAGGTTGGCCTACGTGATATGAATATGTTAAGAGAATAGTATTATACCGGATTTATAAACAGATGAATACGTATGTGATGACAAGTAGTAATAATAATCTTAATAATAAGACTTACAATTACACCTATGGCGTAGTTCCTCAGTACCTGATGGGATATCGATGTTTCCAGAATAATTGTGTGGCTTCCTATTGGTTGTGCGAGGTCACGTACATATTCTCATTTGACGCAAAATCAATAGTGTATGATGTAACATGGGGTCTATTGTCAAGTAATGTTGCAATATAAGATGGATGAGAAGAGGAAGTTAAGCAGGCGGAGTCATTTCGAAGTTTGGAGTCACTGATGCCTATTGTGTTCCTGTTGTTAAGCCTATAGACGTGTTTGATGTTGTACGTAGATATTTTTCGAGAGGAAAAACATTTATTTGTACCGTTCAGCAATAGAAGGTGATCATTATTTTGACTATAATATTATTCTGGAAGTATCATACATTATTCAAAAGAATTCTGAACAACTCCATTTTAAAATTTCATTTGGAACTTTCCTAGACCTTTATTGGGACTAGTTGTGATTTACTTCATAATAATAATAAGTTCTTCTCACATCTTTCATTTATAACTTTGATAATTAAAATGTTGTTTTAAGTGTTAAACATCTTGTTGGTTTTGCTACGTTTCTGTTACTTACGTTTGTGACCACAGAGTCGTTAAAAAATGGAAAGGACAAAATATTGTAAGATTAAATTGATTATTTATTCCTTACATTGACCACTGTTAGACTGGTTAATACATATATGCGTACATTTCAGGCATAATATAAAGTGATAGACAGATGGGCAGAGGGATCAAGATATACATTAAATGTGGTCTGAAATATTTGAGTAAAATTACTCACCAGTCGTCCTTAACTTCGTGTCATCTTCCACGAGAGGTAGACAAAAGACCAAGGACATCAGTAAAGTAACAATACGCAGAATTAACATTATCAACATGACGAATGACAAAACCTGCGAATGAAAGATGTCCGTCTTAATGCAAGCATTTTTGCGAGACTACAATTAATGCCAAAGAAAAGGTGTATTAATTAATGCTAGCATATTTACTTGCTGACAGAAAATCGAAAAGTTGTCGAGAATATGAAAGTAGTAAGCACTTTGAACCAAGAGGAAATATCAAATGGACGATATAGGCTTAAGCCCTAAACGTAATGACAGCAGAAATGACAAATTTCTATAATAGATGTTTAAAGGAGAATAAAAAAAAACATCTAGAATAAATTATAAGAGAATGATGAATTTATATATTATCAGTATTGGTAAGTATTCAAGTTACATTCAAGAGAGCAAGACACTCTGCAGATCTCAATTTACTTTTTATGTTGACGTCCTCAGTGACTTAACAGTGACTCTTTAAATGAATTTCAATCTTGACAATCTATATGTCCGGATAAGCTTCCATCTACTTGGAAATGTTTTAGGAAAGGTTACTTCATCAGAAATTATATGCGAGAGGAATATTGAAATAAGTAGAATACCAAAGGACAATACGATCAAAATAATTGCTACAAAATATTGAAGAAGGATAAAAAATGAGACATGGGTATACCTCCCATTATATGTTCTTGCTGCACAAGGAAGAGAAAATCATCGTAAACATAATGAATACATACTGGCCTAGCTATAGAGAAGGAAGTTGTCATGAATAGTACTGGCATGGTTCGAGAGGGGGAAAATTGTCAGGCATAAATGACTGCAAGAGCAAAAAAGACCCCCTGATACAAGCACCGTTCCTACCCGCTTATAAGTTAATTACAATTTCAAATTGCACTAACAACGATCTGCGTTGCATAATGTGACGGCAGAACTAGGTCTGTGCAATCTGATAGGAGCAGTCAGTAGAACAAACAACATATATCCTGATCTAAGGGCGCATTATGCTACGGCAGATTTGGATCTTTGTTTCTTGTAGTTTGACTCGTCTTATAACATGTGCATACGGTACGTAATAAACGTTCTGTCTTAATAAATATGAATGGTCTGAAGTAAGGCAGACAGTTCCATCACTTCTAAATATTAAATGCAGTCTTGCCTCGAGCTCCTTTCATTATCACATTCGACACACGAAATTTAAGTCAGAATGAGACTTCACTGTTTAAAACAGTAGTCCAAGTGTATGGGTTTCTTCATAAATAAATAGAAAGAACGAAATACCAAAGAAATAACAATGCATTCTGACGTCCTTTGTTGTTCTTATAACTATCAAAAAAGTAATTTACAGCAAATTTTTGTCAGCTCTGAAAGCTCAGAAAGTCTGGAACAGAATATTAGTCTCAGTTTCACTTAATTATATTTTTTTCAAATTATGTTATATAATTACTGTGCAAGAAACTGGAAGAAAATCGGAGCTCTCAACATACACTAAATAGTAATCTAACGGAGAAACCCGTTAAAAAACTGTTCAAATGAGTACAGCCCTTTTCTCAAAGCATTTTGCCTTCTCATAGAATATCAAAACTTTGTTGATTGTGTAACATTGTATATAAAGAGTTTTTTTGGCTGAAACCATGCTACTTTAAAGATACTTGGTACTTTTTATGAGTTTAATTACTGAAGAACATTCATTACTTACCTGATGTCTTTTGTCTGAAAGGACTAAATAGAGAACTATGTTCCGCATGCACCGTAATATTAGGTGTTATTCCGTGGCTACAATTTAAGTACACTAAAGAAACCTGATTGTATTTTAATTCGAAATGCTCGATATTTTATGATTCAATTCTAAATTTACTTAATCTCCATATATCTGATTTAAAGATATGCCGATATAATAATCTAATCCCTTTTCCTGTGACATAACCTAACACAAATTAAATTGTTTAATTAGTATTTTCCCATACTTTCACATTTTTCAGCTATTGGTAGGGCATAATATGTTCATGAACTTAAAAATAAAATTGTAATTTATATAATTCGACTGTGTTCATCTAAGAATATCGCCGCGCAAACCTTGATGTAAACCTCTAACTAGTTTTAATTTGTCAGTGTATTCAGATGTATAGATTGAGCACTAGAAAAATTGTGTGAAATCAATACACACGAAATACATGTAAATACCCAATGAGGGATGAGAAAGGGTAGATAAACCTGTGAATAAACTTACATAGACTCAGACAGCAGAGAACCATTTATATCTGTATAACGTTTATCTTATTCACGAATTAACATGTGGAACTAATGAGCTAAATCTAAAAGAATAACTATATATGGGAATAAAAAGCGAAAGAGGAATATTACAGGAGGTATTACATTTTCAACGAATACATAAATTAATATTTTGATACCAAACGATCAGCTTACCTAGTGGTTCAATTTCGCTAGATTCCAAACGGTTTCTAGTTAATGCGCTGAAACGGACACACCGAAAAATATTAAACTGCATTCAGATTCGGGGATCTTATACTTCAGGTTATCGGTCTAATATTGCTGACCACTGCACATATGAGCACTAAAATGCTCTTTCGAAATCGTATGACATCAAACGACATAATTATAGGTTATACTAGGTGAATAACTGACCGAGCAAGCCAATACCTAGACTGACTGACGACTTTCAAGCATTAAACAACGGTCAGACTAGGTAAACAAAACTGCCTACGGATTATATTGCCATAATGATAGATTTGTACGGAAGGGTGAATTTCAAGAGCTAATGGACCGGTTTTGAAAGTCGAATTATATTGGCTGTAAATCAAGGAGTTAAATTGTTTCAGCAGTTGTGGCTTGTACGCTTAGCGCCATTTTTTATTACATGATAGACTATACATGGCGGCCAGTATATCTGGTTGAGGACGAACCTGGAAAAATCTCGGAAAGAACTACCAACCCACGGGAAGCTAATAACAAGCTTTCTCATATACAAACATTGACATACCCCGAGACTCAAACGCACGCGGCAGAAGTATGATGTCTGATCGGTAAAGTCGGTCACCTTAGATCACTTGGCCACGCATGTCCCTTGCAACGTGATTACATGGTTCTCATTCCTAATTAAATACTGAAGAAATAGGTTCACCAGATTTTAGAAGCGGTGGATGTTCAAAGAAATATTAGATCAGACAAAATTGAAAACAAAGCGAAAATATTTTGTTAAGTGGGAAGGCCTTCCAGCATCATATAAAAGTCGTATAGCAACAAAGCGCATAAACGACGCCACTCTTAACCCTGCATAAGCAAAATGGATCTATATGTGTACATAAAAAATGACAGTAACCATTACTTTCAAGTGTATAACTTCAAAGTACACTTAAAATTACCACTTTAATGTAATGGACTTTGCAAAGTTGGACTAGCTTCAGATTATGACTCTTTCAGAGAGATGAATGGCCAAAAGGATAATTTAGTCAGTAATGCATTCTGAGTGCAGGCCACCATTTGCAAGGAAAACATTGTAAAAGGATCAGAACAACCTCTTTTGAAAAGATTACAAATCTACTCTCAAGATGGAAGAGTTAAAACTTTGGTATATTAATATATTTACCAGTAAAATAAAAAGAAAATATTATAATTGAATTGTATATTAAGTCAAAAGTCATTCTTGATTTCACCAGTGTCACTGCTACTTCATTTTAAGCAATCTCTTCATTATTCAAAATTGAATTCATTGTTTTAGAAAATGTTACCACCAAGCAGTCAAGTAGATGGATTGAAATATATTCATTCTTTGATAGCATCGATAGACACACATTTAAATCAGACTGATGAACGTGGTCCACCATCGCACGAAGCATCAATAAAATTTGATGATGTAGTACAAATGCAGTTGAACAAGCTAAATACTGAATTGAAACTTGATCAAAATAATATGAATCTTAAACCACTACGCACGTTTGTAATGCAACATAAAGGAAAAGGAAGCAGAAGAAGAAGGACGACGCCATAAAAAAAACTTGAAGGCAGACAAACTCGTGAAAATCAGCAAACAAATCAAAGGGGCGGTCAAAGAACTAGGAAATAATTAGTGATTTATAATTATGTCTCCTATTAAACTTAGCAAACGGTTATAAGGTTTATTGCCAGTCAACTGTGCCTTTAGATCTTAATTCAACAAAGGTAGTGGTATCAGATATATCTAGAAAATTAAACACATTCAGAACTGTCTTAAGACAGTCTTATTAGATTTAGAATCAGTGGACAGACGTCATTGAACTCTTTAGAACTGAATCGTTCATAGCTTTATATATCAAACTGAAGGTGAAAAAGTAGATGATATAAATTTAGTTGACAATAAAAACATCAGACACGTGATTTTTTTTCGCAAGCTCAGTTATCTGTCATAGAAGTTATGTTGCAAAATAAACCAGTTATAACAGTTTATATAGAGCTATGATTGAAACTTTCCTAAACTATGGCCAAGATACTAACTTTGCTCAAATAACTACACAACAGTTTATCAAAGATGATACGAGCACATTTCTTGTGATTTTCATTTTTAACGTAGCTTTAACATATTATTTATATCACTACGATGTCAACAATGGGGCAATATGCCGCAGACATGAAACATCATGTCCCACCCAGACACATTATCCTGACATCTGGCCTACTAGTCCTAACACTAACATCCAAATGCTGAGCGACTAGCGAGGCAGCTGTTAGTACAATTTGTATAAGTCTTTGGTATGACTCGGAAGATCACAGTACATTAAAATTGCAGTCAGCCCAGAAGTGCGATGATATAACAAATATATATCTACTACCAAGCAATGTGAGAGTCAATCCTACAGAGATCTATGGACATTCTAAAATATTTAAAAGCACTAATGCTAATTATTGATTCAACAGTGCAGAGTGGCGAACACAGATAATTGAGACAATAATTACCTCATTTCACTGAGAAAATTTATTTCAAGGACAAAACCCAGTCGAGTCATAGCTGGGTTTGTCACATCAAAGGCATTGTCGGGAGATTATAGTTTAAATAAATCTTTTCGATTTTTCTAACCGTATCCAATATGTTTGCCTCTGTTCTGGTGGTGCTAGAGACAATCCAATAAAAATAGACGTCGATATGTTTGCCTCTGTTACAGTAAACGTAGACTTCAGTACAACAGAGGGCCATGCTATTATGCTAGCATCCACGAAATTATTTCAGTTTACTGAAACTAGGGAAGATAATTCCTGGAAGTATATTACTAGACTAGATTTTGGCAAATGAACAATATGTTTGCATTTCAACCTGAACCTTACTTCTGTCAAAATGGAATATTCCTTTCCCTAGTGACGATGGAGAATGTGACACTTAATGTACAGCTCAAGAATGCCCCGAGCAGTGAAAGTTCGCTTCAAAGAATACTCAATTAAACATTTGAAATGCATAATCGTATTATTTTTTAAATGATTATCATTTCTGTATTACTTGTTTTCTTTCTCTTTCGAGAAATCGGCTGTATAGTATACAGTGTGTCTTCATGAAATGTTGAGAGACAGAGACAGAGAGAGAGAAATCGTAACAGAATTAAATCATTCTTAGATATAGTGTTGCATTCATAGCGACCTCATTATAAGAAAACACATAGATGGCGTTTATTCTGCAGACCTTTTACTAAAATATCTTTCAAGGTTAGCACAGATAGTTATGGAAAAGACCAGATCTCATTGTTCTGACTTATAAAACAAACATGCTACCGTCATTATTTTATTGAAAAGTAAAGTAAAAGTAAATACAAAGTAAATATTCAAACGTTTGTGGAATATAATCTTTTTTTTGTGTTGTTGCTGTTTTCATTATAGATTGAATATACAGCCATGAAAGTGATTGTGAAGTTTTTCAGTTCTATAAATTTCTAGTTTAATGATCTGTTGTTGTGGGTTTAAGATAGTCTGTGCATGGCTGCTAGTATAACGGGCAGAAGAAGAACGCGGGAAAACCTCAGGAAGAAACAACAACCCAATGGAAGCTATTGAAGCTTTTCATTTAACGCCGCTGACCGAGCCCAAGACTCGAACTCACGCGGACAGAGGTGAGATGGTCCCGATCGGCAAAAGCGAGTGCTTTAGACCACATAGCCAACCGGGGCCCAAAAATGATTTATTTATGTATGAATGTATACACTATACTTATCTTCATTGTTTTAAAGGTGAATGCATATATAATAAAAAATAAATAAAAGGAATATAGTGAATAAAAACAAATGATGTATATTTGTATGTATTTGTGATATCTGTTATATTTATGTTTTATTTTGAAGTACATCATCAAAATAAGAGATATGCTATTCTTTTAGATTCGTTTGAGTTTTATTTTTGCATGTGATAATACTATGATGACCTGAAATATGAATAATTCAAGAAGAATTGATAAGGTAATACAATTTTGAATTTCTTTGTATCTGTAACATTGCTGGTTTATCGTACATTTTGTGAAAGCGTGTTTTCAACATGTTTGCAGATCCTCCCAATATAATATTTTATTGCCATTATGTGGAACAAGACTTGTTTCAGAAATTAATCAGTTTGTTCCAAGCAGCGAGTGTTTTGAAGTTTATCATCCAAAAAAAAGATGGAAACGTGTGATGTGGATTCAGAATATAAACTGTTGATTATATATGATCTACTGCAAAAGGCATTCCACAACATTGAAATTGTTCACCTGTGTTACCAATATAGTTATCACCTTCCTTTTTCAGAATGCATTTGCAGGAGGGTGAACAGCAATTTCATTCAATCAGTTTAAATTCCCATTATCTTCTATTGTTCGATAATAAAAGAGACTAAGTTCAAATTTCGGTGTCTAAGACCTCAAAGCTCCAAGTCCTAGGACCTGGCTATTTAGGCAGGTGCAGAAGCATTAGTCAGAACAGCTGAAGAAAGAGATTAAGAGAGGATGAAAAGGGCTTTTGATAGTTATGGGTAAACATGACAAAAATGTATTTAACACGACGTAGGATTTATTTTACCTCATTCTTCATCTTTGGAAATGTGTTTTCTGTGGAAATCAATTTCAAAGAAGTGACTAATTTACAACGTCGTGCGTATAGAACAGAAGGAAATAACTTACCTAATAGGACACGACAGAATTGCAGGTACTCTAGCAAATTATTTCACGATTATATGTCGTTGTTTTAGAGCGCAGTTTCACAAAATCCACTCCCTGCCAGTCAAAGCTATGAAATAGCAACACCTTCATTCAAGATATTATCTGAATTTGAGAATGTATATGTACGACTACGATTTGATTATCCACAGCAACATAATGCACAACCGGTTGAAAGAAGCATGCATTCAGCTTCACGACTGAGTGCTTTAATTATGTATTTCTTAATCAAATCATCGATCGCAATGACTTTGTAAAATATGATTCGTTGACGGACTTTGCTAACATTAAAATGAACATCAAGGATTATTCAAAATCATGAGCAAAATGTCATGGTATAAAATATGACAACTATAGATCCACGCTCGTTTGGTGAAACTAATAAAACTAGTCCTCATTGTCGACGTATGATACACATTACTCTTTCGAATGAAATTTTTAGTGAGTATCAGTAAAATGAATCTTTGCAAAACCATATCGATGAGTTTAGAGAATATCCTAAGAAATGCTTCTCAGCGGAATGTGAAACAATTAATACGATTGGAAATTCCTACCGTGATATAGTCTCTCATACCAGAAACACCTTTTTTTAAAAATATATTTTCCTGTAGATACATCTCCAGATTCGTTAGATCATTACATTCCCTTGAGCATGAAATATACATGGTGGTATCGGTTATCCAGTACCAATATCAACATTGAATAAATTTTTGCCTCATAATCTATGAACTTATGTTAACAGTTTTTCATTTAAAAAAGTGAAATGTTTCCTATATAGATAATTAGAAACTTGAGAAGAATTTCAAAACATGAGCAAATGGTTCTCGTGGAAAATATGGAGAAAAAGGATTTCTAATATGTAATTATTACAACGATTAGCGGATATAAAAATCTGGCCTTCTGCCAATTAAAATTGTCACGAATATAAAACTAATTATATCTGACTCGATATTTCTAGATAGTCTTTTGATGGAAATCAGTGGCAAAACTATTTCATATGCTTCATATAAAAATAAATGTTAAACCAAACAAGAACAAGAACTTATGAATGAAATACAGTCATTAGACAATAGTACTTTGGCTGAAAATTACCCGAAATACACTTTAGATTGTCTACTAAATATAAAAAATAACACAAGTCCTGGATCGGTTGGTTTCGCGGCAGAATATTTGAAAAATCTTCTGCAATGATATTGAGGAATTTCTAGTAAGAGCAAATAACAAAGGATATGGCATTAGATCTTATCCAACAGTTTTTTGCAACAGGGAATTATAACTTGCATACCTAAGTAAGATCAATAAAAAAACAACATCTGTAAAACTATGCCATTAATAAATGTCGCTACACACGAACATCATAATGTATTGCTAATAAAATAAAGTCGGTACTGAATGATATAATATCTTATGACCAAAATGGTTTTGTTAATGGAAGATATATTATTGAAAATACAAGAATTAATTTTGATAGGATGCATGTCACTAAAGAATTACATCTTCCCAGTATTTTATTATTTTGATTTTGATAAAGCTTCTGATTCCATCTCATAGAAATTCTTGCATTATGTCCTAGCCTTTTATAATTTTAGACGGTATGTAAAAATGTATTTTGTAATAACTCTTCAGGAGTGTTTCAGAACGGCTTTATTTCACAATTTTTGTAGATATTTTCAGAGGATGTAGACTGGGCGACCGACTATCTCCATATCTGTTTTAATGCATCGATACTATTGAAAATAAGAATATTAAAGGTATTGCACTAAAGAAAACATGATATTTACTCTCACAGTTTGCGGATACATTGAGTCTTGATGGTTCTTTCGAATCTCTGAAATCTTCCATTAGTTTTATGTGCAAGGATCTCAACTCTGAAATTCAATATTACTATAACAAAAGCAGTCTGGATAGAAAGTAAGAAATACAGTGCAGGAATCTTCCATTAGTTAAAACTGCAATGGGTTACTGAATTTGCTGTATTTGGTATACAGTTTTCAGCCATCCTAAATAAGACGAAACAGATAAATTTTGAAAATAAAACACATGTGATAAAGTACTTTTTGTGGAAACAAAACCTAACACCAACTGGTAAAATAACAGTTTTGACGACCCTAGTGACTTCAAAAGTAAACCATTTGTTCATTTCCTTACCAAACTCTCCTCAAACATTAACTAATGAATGGAATGAAATATGTTTCACATTTATATGAAAGCCAAAAGTAGATGGAATTAAAAGGGTGATTATGTTTCATAGCATCTAAAAAGGAAGGTTAGCAATGATCAATATTAAAACAGTTATATTAGTGCTAAAAATAGCTTGGATTCATAGACTTGGTACAATTCAAAGGATATTGTTTCCGTGTTTGAATAAGAAATATGCAAGATCAAAATAATTGTCATACTAAGAGATACATATTCAGAAAAATAACCAAATATGATGAAACTGATGTTTTTTGTGATGTTTTACTGGCTTAGGGACATTTAATACAACGAAATATAATTCAAGCAGGAGAAGATGTTATGACCATGAACTTGTGGTCGAACACTCTAAAAAGAGTAAACAAAGTGCCCATCGTGTACAAGAAATGGATTGAAGATAATAATATTTATACTAGCAATAAGCAAGGGAATTTTTTCTTCCCTCTGAAAGCTTTAAAGAAATTTAAAACATCATTGTTGTATCATGCCTTCCAGTCTCTCACACAGACTATACAAACATTATGTAGGAGAATAAACATAGAACTGAATAAAGGCACAAATCCCAGACTTATAGTCCGTAACAAATTAAGAATTATTATTCACAGTGATAAAGGTTGCAAAGATTATTACAAATTACTTTTAAGCTTGAATGTTTCACAAACCTGTGAAAATTATGGCAACATAATTTTGACTTTACTAGTGATTATTATCCAGATACATTCTGAAATATTCAAGTAACAAAATATAAAAAGTACAATAGTCTTAATATCACGTTGCACATAAATTCCTACTGATGAATACTTTTTGTAGTATAAACACATGCTAATGATACTGATAAAAGTACATTTTGCAATGGCTCAAAAGAAACAATAGTGCATTTATTTTGGGAATGAAATAAGATTAATAGATTATGGTCTGATGTGTCTCAATGGAGTTAATATGTGAAAAAAATAATCCTTACTCCAACGGCCTACTTTTTTTTGTTAATTCTGAGAGCAATTGAATAAAAATCCTTAATATTGTAATTTTCTTCATAGCAAGTACTGCATATACACATGCACGATGAAAAGAGACATTCTTACATTAAATGGCCTTCAAAGCTTCTTTAAAGCATATTATATATTAGAAAAATACTTTGCAGTCTTAGCAGACAGACAAAAAACATTTCATGATAATTTGTGAACAGTGGAAACCAATACTTCTTTTCAAGCATATTTAAATTATTTTATTAAACTTAATATACACAAACTTACATATGTGTATTGACTGGAACATGACCATTCTCTCTCTCTCTCTCTCTCTCTCTCTCTCCACAACATTGAAATATATATAAATATATGTAATATTTAGAATCTATGTTGATGATATGTAGATGCAACAATATGTAATACTTGCAAGGGAGAAGACTTTAATGTTGTGCTAACACATTGTCTGACCCCATTACCAATCTGTACAGGAAATAATAAAAAATGTTTTGGACAACAATAATTATGCGGAAATTAGAAGTCTTAGAACATACTTAAAACTGTTCCAGTAAGTGAGAGAAATATGCAGTGAAAATGTTTCTTTTCAGTCACTTGTAATGAAATTAATAAATAAATGAAAACAAAGCAACAACAAAAAATGAAAAATTAAAGGGATCTTCTTGCCAGTCAAAATTGTGGATATGGATATAAAATGGATATTTCACACAAACTAAAGCGTTACCAATGTATCCGTTTGTTACGGCCAGAAATCGTGATACTACTGGTACATTGCATTCTGGCAGTTTTCAATATTTCCTATGTGTGAACACATCTGTCAAAAAGGGTGTAGTATTATCAGAGTGTGGAAGACTAGTCACTGTGGTAGAAAATGTCCTGGTTTCTATCATATGTTGGCAGGTCTTGCACCTTTTATCGCCACAGGGGCCAAATTGACTAGTGTGGTCTTGGTTAGTGATTGGCATTAGCTTCGCCCTGACCAGGATGTCCTAGAGGTAAAGGACAGGATGTCCTTGCCAACATATGATAAAAACAAGGACATTTTCTAGCATAGTGATCAGATAAACACTGAACATACATGGTCCAAGCAAAGCGTGCAAAATAGAGAATGTAATTTATCTCATCACATGTTAGATCTGTAGCATTCACTATGTCGGAGAAACTGAAAAACTACACAAAAGGATCAATCTTCATTGATCTGATTGGATGACAAAAAAGCTATATAGAAGACCAGTCGCAGAACACTTCTCCTCCCATGGTCACACTTTCAGTGATATAACACTTGTAGCAATTGCTCACAACCCCAAACGGAGTTCCAAAACCAGGAAAGAAAAGGAATCTTACCGGATACGCCGTCTTAGAAAATTGAAACCATGCGGTTTAAACCAAAAAGACTAGAAAAAGACAGCTATTCACAAATAAATTTATATTTTTGCAGTCGACATGTTTTCTTTTCAATAATTTTCTAAATTTGCTTATTAGTCACCCAATAGCTTTTATAACTACAACTATAATAATGAAATATCTGGGATATAATTTGCGCGTACATAGATTTACATAAAATAACACATGTCGCTATGGCTCATCGATTTCTAGGTTAATATAAAATATCTTCCAGCATCCGTAACAAGTCATAGTCATCTAAACTTTTGCAAAGAAAACGGTTTTTCTATTTTATTTGTTTGTCTTGTCTATGTTCTGTATTTGCCTTTGAAAAAGACTCATTAAGAGTCGAAAGCGCTTAGGCTAGATAGATACTAGTTTTGCACTATTCGTAGTCAGTTTATTACATACATATATATATATATATATATATATATATATATATATATATATATATATATATATATATATATATATATATATATATATATACTGGCAAATTTGAAATATCATTTTAACCTGACCACCTGGGCAGAAAGATAATAAGATATGTGTTTTGTGTTTGTCTTGCTATCTGGCCCTGTCTCTGTAAACACATACACAAACACACAGTCACACACATCCAATCACATGTTCATCAAACCATCAGTGAACACGGATAAATACATGTACTTATTTTGATGATATTTTTCTTTGCTCTTTGTCTACCTTCCTCTGTATTTGCACAATCACGCAAATACACAAACATAAATATCAAATCATATTTTCACCCAAATGCACAAAGCATGAAAGAACAGACTTTCACTTATTTCTTAAAATAAAGTATTTTCCTTATTGGCGTCTTTTTTGTTTTTCTGCCTCTATCTCTCTTCATATAAATACACACACCAGAGCATGCAGATAAAATATCCATATAGAATTTATGTTTATTTATAATTTCCTTCTGTGTGTCACTCTTCATACATACACAGAAACACAGATTTTAAAGGATTGTTTCCCTGAAGCGGGTTCTCTGATACAAAAACAGATACATTTATTTGCATTAATCTCTCACTCTCTCTTTCTTTATTTATGCATCCAACCAGCATGCAATATATGTGAAACGCATACAGATTTTATGTTAATATACTGGGTGTAGGAATCACAACTCGCCGAACCAACAGACCCCATTATTGTTTATGTTCACTTTGATGCAGCTTAATTAATTCCTGTTTGGTTTAAAGTAGCAGTAAGTACAGGAAAAAGATTATCACTGCCTTCTTTCTCTTTAGTATCCTGTGTCTTCAAACATGTCAGAATTGTAGGCTAATGTACACGTTGTTTTAAAACAAAAGCTGGTATCATTATCATTATTATTATTATTGTTATTATTATTATTATTATTATTATTATTATTATCTGATTCATGTAGTTTGATTTCATGGGCACATATGAGAATTGGCAAACTTTAAGACAATTATTGGGTCTTAAAAATAAGGAGTTAATGCATCGGCCAAATAGAATTTCATATTGAGGGTATATTCACATAGTAATAATCAATCACTGTCTAGTGTCTTGTATGACTTAACTGACCATATAAAGAAATTTATATATAATTTCCAAGGCTGGAAGGAGACAGGTTGACCTGTGAAATAATTATTGGTTAAAGTAATTTTGCTACTCTCTTATCAGAGAGAATACAACAAAACCCGTTCATGCGTGAAATTTTCTGATGAGACATGGAGAGTTATTGCTTTCAAATGTTTACTATAATTTTATTTCACAGGCTGAGTAAAATTAAAAAATAAAATAAAATCTAATTGACTTACTGAAATATTGTCTGCGTTTCAGTTAATGCCACTTATCAAGATACATTGCTGCGTTTGGTTTATTATTCGTATGGTTCCGGCAATCGGAATATATCGTAGTTTTCCCCATGGTCAGATTTCGTGAGGGCGATGTCAGGTGTTTGACGTTTTGACAAGACCGGTTTCTCATTAAGGTCACACGCCGATAGCTAATGTGTCATAACCATGTAACACGTTCACGAAGTATGTGTACTAATTATATTACTAATCGGCATAAAGATCCGGCTTGAATTTTCATCTGGTTAAGATTAGAGATGTCAACATTTTGGGAAATATTCTACAGGTGCTCGACGCGAGCTTGATGTTAAGAAAGGAAACAAAAAAAAAAAGCAACAAAAAAAATACCAACACTAATCTGAAGGGGAAAATAAATCATACAGAGTGACAGACATACATTAGATTACCCCTATGACCCGTTCTGGCATGGGACCCTCTCTATCAATATATAAGAGAAAAGGTACGTAACTTCCAAAATACTTCGTTCCACCCATGACCCTCGATTTCCTTCTGCTATTTCCGTCTTTAAAGGCACACGACCATACTATATAGCTTGTTTTACTCCTTAGATATTTTCATATTCATCAAGCCATCATTGACTCTTCTGCGTTGTACCAAACTAAAGTTACGGGCTCAGAAACGTGCGATTTTCGCGAATTTTTACTGCTGAGACGGGTCTCACTAAACACCCCAAGACACCCTAGGACACCCCAATACTGTCAAAAAACACATCAAGACTCAATAATTTACCTACTTTAAATTTCAACAACAACACAAACAAACATACGAATATTTAGCGATTGTTTATTTAACAGAAAAAGTAGCAAAAAAAAAATCGAAGATTTGCCAAGGGAAACAACTCTCGTTTCGACGAAGAGTGTTCGGGTGCAGTAATGTGAATATTTATCAACATTTTTAAATAAGTAGCAATACCACATGGGAGCAAGACATTTCGACCCCAAGAAAATTCCCTAGACATTTCGACCCCAAGACACTTACACTCCATTCAAGGGATAATTCGCCTCCAATTCATGCATATTGAAAATAATAATTAGCACTAATATTAATTTCCACTAATCACGCCATTATTCATTGACGTCTACAATTAACGAAGATACCAACACATCTCTAAGTCGCCAAAAAAGATGTCAACAGTAAATTAAAATTAAAGTCACATTTATTAACTTAATGAATGCACGCTAATCTGAATGAAAAGAAATTACATTTACTGCACACTAGAAATTTGCATTTAAAAAATCCGATTTGTTTTAGAAACAATAATTAGCACACTGCTAATGGTTATTTCCACTAATCACATGGTTATTCATTGATGTCTGCAATAAATTAAAAAGAGATGCAAACAGTTAATTATAACTAAAGTCACTTTTATTAAGTTAATCAATGCACGATAATTTGAATGAAAATAAAAAGGTTTGAAAATTAAATGCACCACATGCTTAAAATTTGTACAAAAGAGCCACACGTGTGTAAATTGTGGATTAATTTATAGTAATTACAGTTCATATTGTGACATTTCGATCGGATATATTTTGGTACAATATGAACTGAAATGTGTTAATTGTTACTATAGCGTTTTATCCTTGTGTACAATATCATAATCATGTCAGGCCTCGTTAGCTTATTTTGTCTTGTAATATATGCAGTAAATGACAACATCGCATTTGCGATACAGGTTAGTGTAATGATTCATTATCCTTTTTTATTCTGTCAGTCTTCCTCTCTTAAATATTTATTTATTTATCTATTTCTGAATTGAACACACCAAGTAGCATAGATGTTGCTTGTATGTTCATACATTTTAGATATAATAGTATATATATAATTATTTTTTCCCTTAAAGATTACCAACTCCATACAGTTATAGAATTTCTTTATTTTTAGAACATAATGCAAATAATTAAATATTGAATCAATTAACGATTAGTAAAAACATCTTACTAATTTCGATATTTCAGGCTGACTCCAACATTGTTTGAAGTAGTTGCGAAAGATTAAATGTTTGACTTTAAATGCCAATATATCATGTTCTGTAGTTTCCAAAATTATTTCTAAATTAATTATTAATGAGCATGAAGTTGGTAGCAAAATATTCTATACAGTAAATCAATACTACGATTACAGATACATGTAAATTCTTAATATCATTTAACTTTCCAAAACACAACATATATTTAATAATTAGTAGTATATAATAATAGCTTTATTAATTACGGTGTATTTTCCATTTAGTGGTTTCATGTACTTTGATTTCTATATACGTGTAATGTCCTTGAGGATGTTTGCGAAAATCTCCGTGGTTTGCTTTTCGGATTTGCACCTCCAGACGCTGTCATGTATGTGAAAAATGTGGGGTTTTTTTTTTCGTTAACTGATAATTCACGCTGTCGTAAAGAGCGCTTCTGTCAACAATGAAATGGTGCTGTGTCATGCTGAAAAGTTTGTGTATTAGTTCTTGCGCGTGTTGTGGTTTCCAGTCAAACGAAAAGTTGTAGAATGTTATTGATGGATGCATTGTCATTAGTCAAATTCATGCGTTCAGTATTTTTGCAGCTATCTTTTTGAAAAAAATATTTATGTAGTCTAGGTTTCAAGTTATTTATAAAGTATAGTGCAAATGTCGGATGCTGTTCTTTGATCACTGTTTCCAAAAGTTCCGATCAACATTCAAAATCTATTGTAGTATTTGTGTCTGTGATGACACCGGTATCAAATATTTGGGTCTTTATTATATCATGTTCACTCTTTTCCACACATATTTTATTTTGAAGGAAGTGCCTGACATTATCTTTCAGATGTGTCGTGCAAAGATAGCGTGTAACCGAGGGGAATACAGGCTATATTGGCTTGGTTATACTCTTCTCATCATCACTTCCAAATTCAATCATCTCAAGCACTTTTACTTCCACGGACTCAACACTTCTATCTAGCTCTGTAGCAATATGTTCCTCAAAGCTCTTGTAAGTTCTGTTAGAAGCGTCTGTATACAGAAGGACAGGATCAATACATATCGGATGATAGTTTATACTGTTTCCGACAACTCATTGATACATTATACCATCGTTTTACTCATCAATAACTCTTTGATACGTTGTGCTATCGTTTTACTCATCAATAACTCTTTATGCAATTTGTTTTGTAAATATAATGCGAAGAAAGCACAATTTGCTAGAGAACTCAATAGTCAATAAATATGCATTGTTTTTTATAGTATTGATAATGGCTTGATTTACTAAAAGTTAATTTTATATTTTCTTTATGGAAACATTGGAAAGTTATTTTGGTAAAAATAAATGTAAATTCGATAGCTCATATATATTCTTTCTGATTTCAGCTAGAAACTTGCTATATTAAATAAATTTAAAACGATGAAAATCTACCTTGTATATTCTATTACTTTGCTTGCGAAAACATTAATAACTTCTAAATAAACCAGTTATGTGTGTTTCATCGTTTTTCTTCTTTTAATCAGTCTGTAATTTGGGTAATATATTTGGCGTGTCTTCTGGATTTGCTATTGAGACAGAGTAATTCTTACTGAGAATTAAACGACTTCGTGGTTTGTGAGTTATTGTTGATAATTAATTGTCTATGTGACTGTACCAATCATTAAATGTCCTATATAATCAGACAGTTTAGATAAATTACATCTGATATATCAAGCACGACATTGATGTAAAATCGAAAGGAATTACAGAGCAACTTTCCTTCATGGCTACATAAAATCAAGGGAAATCACTCGCGTGGAGCTTGTAACACTCTTTGGTCATGTATTCTAAACGTCTCTGTCAAAAATGTTGATGCACGATTTAAAATTAAAATTTGTATATAAACAGTTTATAACAAAATAAATGAGAGAAGTATGGTGCATAGCCATTAAATAAGGAAATTGTTTAATAATATTATAAAATTAAAGAGATCTGATGCATAAGAGTTAGTTTCTGTAGGTTATTGGAAATAGGGACATCAATCAATACTATTAATCATTGATGGTAACAATGTCCGTATGTGTTTTTGCTTTGTTTTCACTTCTTAGTACGTTTTTGAGAGCTTTGGTGCCAATATATGTAATATTGGGGTGTTCTTGGAGAGTCTTGGGGTGTTTAGAGAGACCGCTGCTGAGACAAGTCCGAACTCGTGTGATAATTATAAGTTACTGCATTTGTATAGGAAAATATGAACTCGTTTTTTGGATGGAATACTGCACGACCTTGTGAGTGCAGTATATCCATCTGACAAAACGAGTTCATATTTTCCCATACAAATGCAGTAACTTTTTTATTATATGTTCATTTTCTTATTCTACCTAAGGCTTAATTATATAAACAAAATATGCTACAAGAAACAGCATAAATGAATGTATGCCATATTCTAAATTAAATACACAGACGCATATTTATCATTACACAACAACATTATTACTATGCACATAACTCCTCCCAGATAAATGTGAACTTAGTCACGCACTCGACATAAGTTTCAAAAGAAAATTGCGAGTCTAGTTGAAATTTGGAGTCATATTGTGAATGAATGTGCATTGCAACAACTTTTCCATTTGATCTGGAATGAATAGATTTTGGTATTTTTTTCAATTCTACGAAATTTCGTGATTATGGACTGGATTTGTATGTGACAATTCCACATGAAGTACATCAGATTGAAGAAGCTAGGGAGAAGCGTGTTGACATCTGCAGATGTGTTTCTGTTTCTGTCATTGAATGTTTGAAATCATAATCTGGGATAAATATGAAGTGTTTCAAATGCAATTATCAAAAAGATGCTATGGAATTTAATGCTTATTTCATTTTGAGTACAGTAAGGAGGATGTAATTGCACTTATCGAACTTACAGTACAATTTCGAAATGTGTAATCAAGATTAAGAACCTATGACATGGCTCATGTAATTCGGATCTGCAGAACTAAGAAAGTACATTTTGAGGAAATTCAGGATGTAACACTAAGTATATTTTTTTTGCCATTCTTATCATCAGCTAAAGAAGACAGTATATGACTTGTCACTTGTATGTTATTTGTAAGGACCTTTTCTTACATCTGTTGTATACTGTAGCTAGCCTAAATCCGAAACATTGTATCAGTGCAGAATGTGCCAAAGCAGTTGGTATGTGGCAGTCCACGAAACATGTTTTAGTTCATTCAGAAACAAATTTAAACAACCACAACGTAAAGCGCCTCTTACGCGAGTGTACATGATTTGTTTACAAATCAAAAGGGCTGGCGTCTGCGTCCATTGTTTGTTTACAGTAGAAAGTAGTTCCTTTATGCACGTGAATGCTATATGTGTATTGGCGCGTGGGTTCAGTATCAGGTAATACTGCACGATTCTGACAATGTAAAGTTAACGGGGAAAAAATAGGCATATGATAATAAGTATAACCCACTGAGCCATTCATATTTAGGCATTGACGTGTGTACCACATAGTTTACCTATTTTGAAAATAGAGTTGCATGTATATGATGTATGTGCAGTGAAGAAGACAATGTCTAATTCTTGCATGGAACAGAATCAATGTTGAATCAAGTTAATTATAAGTAAAAACTTACTTTTGAATCTACCACTGTTCTGTGATTCAAGAAGGGATGCATTGTAGAGTTGCAAACATGATACATGTAGCGGTTTTCACATCTGCATGAACTTTGGAGCCCGTAACTTTAGTTTGGTACAATGCAGAAGAGTCAATGATGGCTTGATGAATAGAAAAATATCTCAGGAGTAAAACAAGCTATATAGTATGGTCATGTGCCTTTAAAGACGGAAATAGCAGAAGGAAATCAAGGGTCATGGGTGGAACAAAGTAGTTGGAAGTTACATACCTTCTCTTATATATTATGATAGAGAGGATCCTATGTCAGAATGGGTCATGGGAGTAATCTAAGGCATTTTTGTCACAGTGACTGTGATTTTTTTTACTTCAGATTATTGTTTTTTTCCCTCAACATCAAGCTCGCGTCAGGCACCACTGATATCTACCGGGTACCCATCAGCATGCTCCAGCGTTGTATTATCGGAGCAAATGGGATTTTCCGATTAATTATTTTACATGCACCGTCTAGTGGATGTTTACAGATGTAAAGCTGTTGCCAGTAAGGATGCAAATATCTTATAGCACAATTTCCTCTAAAATATTAACATTTTTTATATAGTTTAGAATGGAAAAGAATGAATATCACTTTTTTGTAAAGTGCATGCAATTACGTTGATAATCATGTATAAAACAGTCGAACTTGCTATACCTGCATTGGCTTTGATAACAAAATATACCCTTATGTCGGCCAGTTTTCTGAACATCAGGTAGTTCTGCGCAATGATAGGTAATTTCTGTAAACATTGGATCTCGTGTTATGTTCGGTCAAAATTCCATTTTGTATCAAGAAAGAATGATCATACTTTAACTAAGAAAAGTGATATTCATAAAGTGTACAAAAAATATACCACATTTCGACTCGAAATGCCTATGAAAATGTGATTTCTAAATGTCAACATGAAGACCCACTCCATGACCTTCTTGAACCTGTAACCCAGAAAATGCTATTTACTATGTACCTTTTAGAGTCATACAAATAAATACATTATTTAAAGTATGGAAATGAATACTTAAAAAAAAATTCTGCATCTTAATCCAAGTTTCCAATTTTGCAAGAAGTTGTCCCATACATACAAATTTGTCTGATACCCAACGTCAACTTGCCGCTAGAACATGATTCTCAAGAAATTCCCCAGCATGTAGTCTGTTTTTAAATTCTTTAGTATTTTTTCCCATAAACAAAACGTTAACACATTATATCCTATTTGTTGTTGTTTCTCTTCTACATAATAGCTAATTTTGTATAAACTGTTGAATTTTTTTTAAAAAATAACAATATTGGTTTGGTTTGTTTAATATCTCTTGCCATTTATTGGCAATGTTATGTTGAGTTTGTACAACTAGCTATAAACCTGACCTAATTACTCAACTGAACAGCTGACAGAAACAGTCCAAAGTAATGTATTTCATTTCTATAGCTGGATGGATAAACATACATCACTTCAAAGCTGTACGCAGAATAGGCCAACATATCACGAGTCTTGCAAATACGGGGGTGGTATCTGGTATATCCAAAATTAATATTATTTTGAACAGAATATTCTGGTGACAGTTGCATGATTCAAATGGTAAGCATTACAGTACTTTATTTTCATCAGTCAATCAAATTTGGTATGCGTTTTGCTTCAGTATTCAAAACGGAAACCTTATGTGCGCAGAAATGCCCGACAGCATTGTATTCAGTGTATCATCAGATGTTTGATGATTATAGGTCATATACTAATCTGACATAAATGTCTTTACAAGGTTAAGAATGCATTTTCATTCCATGGTAGCCAGGATGGACCAAAATTGACCAATTTTGCTTACGATGATACTTCTCATTTGTAAATAAGAATATAATAACAGTTAAACTTACTTGAAATCAGTAATATTTCAGTCATAATAATAGTGTTTATATATTATATTTCTTTGCACACATTGCATTTAAGATTCATATTAAGTTAAATAATAGTTGTTTTTAATTTGTAATGTTGTTATTCCACTTTAATTACATTGGTGTGTTTGATTTGATTTATTGTGTAAATATTCTTCTAGTACAAGCATGGACATTTTTTCCCATAGGTAAATTGCAATTTATGTTTTATTATAATACCTGCATGCTACCATACCTATGTTAGGCAATTACAGCGATAATATAGAGTTGTTCCACCATGGTACTGTAATCTGGGTCAGCCACCATAATATACTGTTTTATTTATATTTACGTTCTTCGATTGACAAAGCTTTTATATCGCAATAGAAAAGAGAAAGTCACTGAAACTTTACAAATTAGTAAACAGCAGTAGCAAAACAGTTTTAATATATACCAATAAGAACATTAAATACCACGATAATACAGCATTCCAGGCTACTAATGATATGTTACCTGAGTACCCGATCAAAGGGAAATTGTATTAAATGTGAATCTGAACTACTTTGATGTAGGTTCACACATGCCAATGCCCAAAGAGGTATAAGCATAATTATTACTAATATAAATGGCAAGAAAGGGTAATCTTAGCATAAAAAGATCAATTTTTATATTACATGCCATAATTACAGAAAAGTGTGAAAAATGTACATTTAAATTTGCTACTTACCAGGATCTGCAGTTAAAATTTTTGCCACAAATTGGCTAAATTCATGTGGATTATTAGTTAGGAAAAGAGTATAGACAAAAAAGAAAGTCTATATGTCTTCAGTAACGTTTGCGAATAGGCGTAAAGTCCACAAATGATGATTGTTGTGTTATCCTCAACCTGCCTTGCACGGTTCATCCCTTAACGACAGTCCGGTGCAAGTTTAACAGAATCCCTCTCCTCTAACATTTTTTAATCATATAACATCCATCAGTCACATTGATACATCGCAGATTGTTTTTTGGGGTTGTTTTTTTAATGATATCTGGCAATGCTTATTTTCAGTTTAGACTGGCCTGCTATCTGGGTAGTATCAAAATAGAATGAATCTGAGGAAAAGTGGTTTCACATTAAAGAACCCGTCTGTTTTCTTGCAACTGTTTGATGTAAAATTCATGCAAAAATTATCACATTTACACATATGGTGAAATTTTATTCGTTTTATTATTTCCAATGTTATTAAATAACAAAGACTTTTTTCCTTTATATTTAACAATTTCAATGAAAAATTTCATTCAGTATAGTTGTCAATTTTGTTCCTTTTTCGTAACATGGTATGAGAAGTGCATGTTTTTGGAAACCAAGAGTTTGTGTTGCCTTTGCTGCGACAAAAAATATGCCTTGGCAAAAATGACATTAGTTAAACCTGGCATTTTTATTGTGCTTTTTTTCATTTGGATTGTAGTATGTATTTAAATTTTATTTTGTTGAATATTTCTTAATCAGTACTTACTGTCACTCTTAACGAAAGGTATTGACCCAGTTAATGTTATCAGGATCTCAAAACAAGTGTGTTTAAGTCACGAGAAAAATGATACACGAACCATGGTTAGGCACGAAGTTATGACAGTCAATCTTGAAATATCAGCATTGATTCTTAAATAGGTCACACAAGAAAGGACTGTATTATTGTATTATTATATAGTACATGTATGACAGGTAAATTGTAAGCAACCATACTAGCCCTATGATGATGAATAAATGTGTACACGACATGAGCTTTGAACTGTAATCATTATTCTGTCTCAATCTGAACTTGGAAAACTTTTCATTTTTTTAAACTGTTAACCGGTTATAATAATAATAATAATAATAATAATAATGACCTTATTTAAAGAGGGTAACACAATTAGCTAAAAACTAATCTACCTTGAGGCCCTCATACAAAGGAATTTATTTATTTAAGCTGCATCTCTGAAGCCACTGGATATATTGGGTTTGGAAGAAGGAAATAGAGTGGGCATTTCTAATCTCAGCTGGAATACTATTCCAGAGCAGAGTTCCAGAGTATTGGAAACTTTTTTTAAATAACTCCTTATTTGGTTTGGGAATTTTATACTGTTTGGTAGACATGGATCGCAGGTGGGGAGTATTACCAGGTAGCCTATACTGGAATAGTGATTGTAAATATTCAGGAGCACTATTCTGAGATATCCTGTACATTAATTTGGCTTTTCTCAAACAGATTCGGTCTTTAATAGGTAATATTTTTAACCTACCAGCTAAACTTTCCTTGCTTTCTTTCTGGATTGATATTAGCCCAAATGCTCTTTTTTGAAGATGTGCCAGCTTTGCTATGTTTTTATCATTTGAATTACCCCATACTGTACTACAGTAGTCCAAATAGGGTTGTATGTAACTGTTATAAAATAGTTTCCTGTGCCTTTCAGGGAGAAAATGTCTTATCCTACTGAGAAGCCATAAACTTGAATTGACTTTTTTACTGGTATGTTTGATATGTTCAGTCCATGATAGGTTATTATCTACCAGAACACCAAGTAGCCTATCATGACAGACTATTTGCAGATTTGTATCCTTCCATGTCAGACATAGTTCATCACTATCAAGATTTGTCCTTCTTTGCCGTGTTGAGATAAGTAATATTTTAGTTTTACCAGTATTTACCACCATGCCATTACATGTGCACCAGTTTTCCAGTTTGTTTAGTGCATTCTGTAAAGAAATTTCGAGCTCATGCTTTGTGTTTTGGATGTCTGACAATGTTGTGTCATCTGCATAGAGATCTGTAGATGATATTGAGTCTCTTAGTAAAAGTGGTAGGTCATTAATAAATAAAATGAATAGTAGTGGACCTAGAATTGAGCCTTGTGGTACTCCATATCTAATTGTTTCAGGTTCAGACAGAACATTATTTATGTAAACATGTTGTGTTCTCTCATTTAAGTATGAAGTAAACCATCTAATTGTTCTTTCATCACACTGGTAGATTTTCAGTTTCTTCAAAAGGATTTCATGATCCACCATGTCAAAAGCTTTCCTGAAATCTACAAATACAGTTCCTATTATTCTACCTTGGTCAAGTGCTTCAAGCCATTTATCAGTTAGGGAGATCAAGGCAGTCTCACAGGAATGGTTCTGTCTAAAGCCTGATTGATTAGGGTGTAACAGCAAGTGTTTGGTTAAATATGACATGAATGAGTCATGGACATGTTTTTCAATCAATTTTGACAAGTTTGGTAGTATTGAAATTGGTCGGTAGTTATCAGCATCATCCTTAGAACCAGATTTGTGAATAGGAGTTACTTTTGCAGTTTTCCATATTTTGGGGACAGATGAGGTTGCAATACTTAAATTAATTATGAATGTTATGCTATCTACAATAGCAAAGGCAGAAGATTTAATGAGTCGTGGACCAATCTGATCAAGTCCTGTAGCTTTCTTGGTATCAAGTTCACTGAGACATTTTTTAACAAAGTTTTTTGACACTGGTGGGATAGAGAAACATACCTCCTTTGAGATTTTACTGCTGCAGAACTTTTTCAGTTCATTAAAGTTGTTTTCTATCACTGGCTCCTTTAACTTTGTGGTAATGTTGATGAAAAAATCATTGAAAATATTTGCAATGTCAGTTTCATCAGTGACTATGGTGTCATTTACCAGAAGTGAGTGAATTTTATTTGTCTGTTTTTTGTGCGTTCCTCCAGTGAGTTCATTGAAGACTTTCCAAATGGAGTTTGTGTTGCTCTTTTTGTTTTCAAGCAATGATTGATAATAAGTTTTTTTAGCTTTTTTGATCATACTTGTTATTTTATTTCTCCATACTTTATATTGTGCATGGTTTTCCATAGCCTTGAATTTGTCTCGTGTTTTCATAGCATCTAGGATTTCAGTAGTAAGCCAATTAGGTTGAATATCAGTCTTTACTCAATGTACTTTCAGTGGTGCATGCTTAGATACTACATCCATAAATTAGTCAGTCCACACCCTCATGGCTTCATCTATGTCATCCAAATTTTGGATCATACTCCATGGAACTTTATATAGGTCATTGAGAAATTGTTCTTCATTAAAAGTTTTGAACGATCTGTAAGTGATCGTTTTATGTGTATTTTTCTTATTTTTCTTGCATTTAACCTTTCTTGTCAAAAAAGTAGGATAGTGGTCACTAAGACCAACATTTGGTACATTAACACAAGCCACATTGTCTGGTAGGTTAGTACAAATGTGATCAATAAGAGTGCATGATATTCCTTTTAGCCATGTGGGCTCATTTACCAGCTGGTCTAGACCTAATGATTCAATAAATTCCGTCCAATTGTTCCTTTTTTGAGTATTGAGAAGGTCCTTATTTATATCTCCGAGTATATATGTTTCTTTCTCCTGTGCTAGAACATTTTCTATTTGTTTCAAAAAGTTATCATTCCAAAATGCTTTGGAGGAAGGTGGTCTATAAATGAAACCAGCTAGGAAAGATTTTGCATTATTTTGAAAAATTTCCACCCAGATACTCTCAATTTCATGTGACTCCAAGTCAAGTCGCCTTTTTACATTTACATCTTCCCTAATGTATACAACAAGACCCCCCCCCGCTGTCTCTCTGTCCCTACGAAATGGTTTATTGTAGCCTTGACAGTGAAATAGATCATCATTGTGGTTAGCATTTAATTTGGTTTCAGTGAGTCCTAAAACATGTATATTATTTTCCATGGAAGACAACATTAACTTAATCTGGTCTATCTTTCCCACTATACCTTGTACATTTAAGTGACCTATGTTAAAACCTTTTGTATTTAGTTTCATATCAATTACATGTATGTCATCATGCAATGGGGTACTCACTGAGATTGTCTCCATACTGCTTTTATCATTCTGACATCCTATTTCTATATTTAAATGTTCATATATATTAGCATCTTCAAAGTCACATACAAACCCTGAAAATCCATTTACATTTGCATCTACAATAGTGTCCATTGAATAGTTAGAGTCAAGAGTCCCACTGGGTACATTTAGATTTTTGGAAATGAAGCGTTGGCATTCTCCTCTTTGCCAGCTTCCTAATATGTATACATTGATGGACAAAGTCTTTGTTTGTGTCCATATTTATGGCACCTAAAACACTCGATCTGTTTGCCATGATGGCATACCTGTGTCATGTGCCCAGTTTCTCCATAGTTAAGACAACACTCTTCATTAAAGTGCTTGAAAATAGGGGCATACATGTTAATATTTCTCAGTAGCTGAGAGGTTCCTTTTCTGCTTAGATGAATTTTGTCTCTGTGGTAGAGACTAAGGTTGACATCCTGATTCTGAATGAAGAAAGATTTGTATTGTGGAATGTTCATTTTATTACCCAGGTTATTATCAACAGTCAGGTACCCAAGTATCCATTGGTAGCTTTAATTAAGACAGATTGCAGAGAAATGAGAATGATCCTAAAATAAAGATAAAAATAAAAAAGCAATAAGATACTGTACATGTACAGAAAGCATGGTTATATGATTTTAATTAGGGTAAACAGTTCTTTGTACAGCTGTCATTTGGCCATTCATTAGAGGTGGAAGTTATGCATCTGATCTTTTGTGCTAGTCTGTCAAAGATAGTCATCAAATAATCCGACCCATTTTGAAATTAAATGCAAATCAAATCTAAGATTTGGTTTCTATGCATATAAATGAACACGAGGCTCATGGTTATAAGGTTATGCCATTTACGTTATTGAGTAGACAGTGATATTGTGGTTACTCTCTATAACAGGTGCACAACCTTTTTTGACCAAGGGCCAGATTGCATTTTCAAAGACCACTCTAGGGCTGAAAACACTAATTTCTTTAATATAATTACTATTCACTGGCCAGATTTCTGTGTTGTTTTAGTTTGCCTGAGGGCCGGACAGAACACGTTTGTGGGCTGGATCTGGCTTGCGGGCCAAGAGTTGTGCTGCCCTGCTTTATAAAGAGACCGATTATGTCTTTATTGGGTGGGTGGGGGGTAAACAAGGATTTTCTTCTAAATTTTATAAAGCTATTTTTATTCCTTTCATCACATAAAGATGTCTCTAACAGTGATGATGAATAGTATGAGATCTTTTTTCTACAAGTTAGAGCAAGATGATTTGTGTAAATTGAAAATGTAACTTTTTGGTTTTTCAGCAAATCTATACAAGATGAAGAGGAACAGTTTGCTTTTTCAATGTCAGGCAGGATTGTGCAATTTACAAAAAACAGGTATTATTAACATACATTCCCATTTGTACTCCTTACCAATTTAAAAAGAGCATCAAGGATATAAAATGCACACAACTTAGGCATTTCAATTCCAGAATGTCACCAGGAGTTCTCAAACAGTGTCAGCTCATTCGGGCTTTGAATTAAATGGGAGCTTCTGTAGTAACATGGCCACTATATTTTCATAGGTGAGTCTAGGTTTTTAATCAACAGATATGATATAGTTCACCATCTTCAATAATTGCAATAATTCCATAAATTTTGGAGTTATGTCTCTTTGAACACATGTATACAAGATTTCCTCCATTTTATTTTGTTCAAGTTGTTTTAGAAGTATTAAAACTAGATATTGCAAATATTGGATGCAGATGACACTGTTTTTACTGAAATGGACTGTGTGACACACCAGATGACACTGTTTTTACTGAAATGGGCTGTGTGACAAACCAGATGACACTTTTTTTACTGAAATGGACTGTGTGACAAACCAGATGACAATGTTTTTACTGAAATGGACTGTGTGACAAACCAGATGACACTGTTTTTACTGAAATGGACTGTGTGACAAACCAGATGACACTGTTTTTACTGAAATGGTCTGTGTGACAAACCAGATGACACTGTTTTTACTGAAACGGTCTGTGTGACAAACCAGATGACACTGTTTTTACTGAAATGGACTGTGTGACAAACCAGATAAAGACAGTGAGCAGCCTGTCTGCTTTTTTACATCGACAACTTCCTTTTTGTTTGATACTAGTTGACATTGTTAAGGACCCCCTGCTAACAGTCAGGTTAGATATTAAAAATCAATGAATGGAATGACTACATTTTTTGCATTTGTTATATCCTTGATGCTTTTTGCTTTTTTAAATTGTTAGGGAGTTATAAGTGGGTGGGTTTGCTAATAAAGGAAAACTCTTTTGAAGTTTGAAACAATGCATTTGCTGCACAGATAAAGGAATCATAAACAACCCAGAGACTGGACACTAATCTTTAGGCTGTGAAGTACAGTATCATTATCGGGTACATTATTCTAGTCCAGCAAATTTTCTCCACCTGATTTTATTTATCTGATATCTTGATTCCCAAAGGGAGTCATTTTTCAGCTATTTATTACTTTGCATTTCAACGTAGAACATTATGGCGTTGTCCTTTTCGTAAGGAAATAGCCATGACAGTCTTAATTGTTTTGTTTGTCTCTTGTTTTTTTCTTTATTTACATACCGGTATACTGATCAGGATTTCTACTGAAGGAAATGGCCTTCACTTTCTCGTATGTGCCCACCTAGAGCCATAGAATTTGGGCAATAAGAGGATTAGATGGAATGGAAGGTAAGGGTGGGGTTTTATGTGGTGTAGAAATGATAACATACAGAGGCGTCCCTATCCTTCAATCCACTTTGAATCTCCCCTGATATGGTCCTGATCATTGTGACGGACTCGCATCTTTGTAAAGTGGCAATCAGTAAACCTGCTCTTGATAAGTTATGTTGTTCCTTGTGATACAGACATTTAGGTCTTTATATATGGCACATAATGGCTTTCTTTCAAATAAAGACTTTTTTGTTTCTTTATTTGTATGGTCTTCATTGGGTGCAAACTGAGTTGGCCTCAGGGCCCTTAGCAACCTGTATGTGAATATGCAGCTCACAGTTTACACAGTAACTCAATTCTGTCTGGTTCATTTCAATATCTGCTCCAGAAACTTCAAAAAGTTCAAAACACAGCTGCTCAGATCATACTTAGAGTACCACGATTAGAGCACACCTCCCCGCTGCTCTGTACCCTACACTAGCTATCCATTCGATCCAGAATCAAACACAAAATTTGTTCTCTGTGCTACGTTTCACTGTTGGACTCTAGTCCAACATAACCTATCCGACCTCACCCATGTGTACACACCAGCAAGATATGTACGCTCCTCTTCTGACAATCGTATACTCATTATTCCCACTATGAAAACAAAGTCATATGGACAGCGTTCTTTTGCATACCAGGACCCAGCAACTTGGAATGAATTGCCCACTAAACATAGACACAAAGACAGTGATCACATTCAAGAGTGCTCTCAAAACTCACTTATTTCGACTGCAAGAACAAACTTAAAGACCTAATAATGTTTCCTACCTTAAATTTTCTCAGCATGTTTTTCTTTTTAATGTTTTCTGATTTCATGGTGTTTATTTTTGTAATCATATCATTATATGTTTTTTATCTTATAGGTGTTGTCTAATGTTGTAAAGCGCTTAGAGCTTCGAAAGATTAGGCACTATACAAAGTCCTCATTATTATTTTTATTATTATTATTATCTGGATTAGAGGTTTTTTTAAAACATTGGGAAAACAAATATGAAAGTTTATTGTCCGTCTACCAGCTCTTATCAATTCAGAATTCAGCAGAATGCAAGATTAACTTCTCATTTTCTCAAAAGTTTAATGGGGAAGGTCAACCCACCCCACCCCATGTTGCATGGGCAGGAAACCAAGCATCTGACACATGCTTGGCACTTCACTTCTAAAATTGTGTGCATATTTCAAAATTCTCAAGCTATGTCAGTAATAGTGTAACATGGATCAAATATTTGACTGACTTAAACCTTACTATTTTTTTTTTCTTTCTGTATGTGTGCAACAACATTAAACACATTACCGGTAAGTAATGTCAGTATGTGATAGATTAACGTGTTATTTTATACAGTTTGATTATAAATGTATTTGCTGCTCTGTGATTATTGCTCTTACAATTTGTTAAGAAATATATGGTCATTAAATATGGTCAGTGCATTTATGTGCTAAGGCATATATATTGTGCAGCACCTAGGCATAGTATATTGTGCAAAACTTCAACACAGTTTGTTGCTCAAGACCTATTCACACTATACTGTACAACACCTATTCACAGAATATTGTACAATACCTATACACAGTATAGTGTGCAAAACCTATACATAGTATTTTTTAGTGCAGCACCTATTCACAGTATATTGTGCCAACTCTTATTCACAGTATGTTGTGCAGCATATCTATGCACATCGAAATAATTAATGTTTTAAACCTTTTATTCTGATTAGGAACATATTTTGATATGATTATAGGTTATTTGATGGTGCTTATTACAAACCTGACTCACCACTAGTGCATAACAGTTAGGGGGTGGATTTATTATTGTTATTATTATTATTATTATTGGTAATTTTTTGTATTTTCCTCATTGGTAGTGGAAAATGTGTTAATATGAAAACTCAGTCAGAATGGCAGAAGGAGGAATTGAAGTTGACAACTATGAAGCAGACAATCTTCAGGACCAAAATGATGAGGTAATGCCACAATAAAATGTAAATGAATGTAAAAACAATTGTGTTTAATTCTTCAAAATGTTGTGTTGTTATTCGAACGTAGAGAACATACCAATGGTGACATAATTTAAGTAGACTTTATATGTTTCTCATTTGTAAATAATAATGTTATTAAAGAAAAATGAAGGTTGATGTATTTACATAATGAAACAAAGAAGTTAATTTTGACTAGCATTACAATTTTGTAATGTTTATGCATGTTTCATAATAAATACCGACATTTTGTTTACAGAAGGTATATTTGACTAATGACCATTTTGGGAGAAATGGCAAACTTGACATATCATTGTGACATGGTGTTTTGTTGTCAACAATTTTTCTTCTTCATGCAACTGAATTAAATTCTGCTCTCATTATTAAAATAAAGGCACCTAAAGATTTTCAGACATTCAGCAACGGATTTACATGAATTTTCCAGACATTTCAGAACCTGTTTTTAAAAAGATACATGTACATGCACCCAGTACTGATTTTTTGTTATTTTTTTATACTATTTTCTAATTTATAAAGTATTTAGAACTTATTAAGGGCCATATTATGGATGTATATTTTACCATTTGTTTATAAATTTTGTTAATTGCTGTAATTCTTCACCAGATTCTGGCCCTGTTGGCCATTTTTGATGGTGATGAGAATAATAGACTCCAGGTTTTGACATCAGCATCTGATCAAGAACAAGATGGAGAAAAATGTGGACAGTGCAATTCTTTACAGGTTTGGATGTCATAATAATGACCCATTTATTCGTTTTGAAGCAATTTACTGATTTCAGGAATCACTTTAAATGCATGGATAGCAAAGTTTTATGGTTGATTACAAGATACCATAATGAATATAAGACTCCGGGACACTGTTCAAGTTGATACTCTTACATTTTTGTGAAAAAATTATTTTTCATGCCATATTAAAATTGGCACATGAAATTATATTAATTTTTCATGTTGTATAGGTCTTGAGTCACCATAAACCTGTTTTTGAAACTTGCTGATATTTTTATTCTAATGTTAGCATTCGTGACTGAGTTGCTGCTAATGGACTGCAGACATTAATCAATTGATAGGATTTTTGTAAGGGACTAGACATTAATTAATTGATAGGATTATTGTAATGGACTACAGACATTAATCAATTGATAGGATTGTTGTAATGGACTACAGACATTAATCAGTTGATAGGATTGTTGTAAATTAGACTGCTAAGGGACTACAGACATTAATCAATTGATAGGATTATTGTAATGGACTACAGACATTAATCAATTGATAAGATTGTTGTAAGGGACTACATACATTAATCAATTGATAGGATTATTGTAATGGACTACAGACATTAATCAATTGATAGGATTGTTGTAATGGACTACAGACATTAATCAATTGATAGGATTGTTGTAAATTAGACTGCTAAGGGACTACAGACATTAATCAGTTGATAGGATTATTGTAATGGACTACAGACATTAATCAATTGATAAGATTGTTGTAAGGGACTACAGACATTAATCAATTGATAGGGTTATTGTTATGGACTACAGACATTAATCAATTGATAGGATTGTTGTAAATTAGACTGCTAAGGGACTACAGACATTAATCAATTGATAGGATTGCTGTAAGGGACTACATACATTAATCAATTGATAGGATTGTTGTAAGGGATACAGACATTAATAAATTGATAGGATTGTTGTAAGGGACTACAGACATTAATCAATTGATAGGATTGTTATAAATTAGACTGCTGAGGGACTACAGACATTAATCGATTGATAGAATTGCTGTAAATTAGACTGCTAAGGGACTACAGACATTAATCAATTGATAGGATTATTGTAATGGACTACAGACATTAATCAATTGATAGGATTGTTGTAAGGGACTACATACATGAATCAATTGATAGGATTGTTGTAAATTAGACTGCTTAGGAACCTCCAGCCAATTTGTATTAAAAGACTTGGAAGTCACTAAATTGCTGTATTAGTTATAACACCTTCATATAACTTGTTGCATTTAGCCTTGAACTCTAGACATTAGGGCAGTAAGGTAATCAGTTAGCAGTTTGTAGTGTACACATGTCAGCTTCATAATCAGATCACTCCGCCACATCTGATTGCACTGTTATAGATTTCCTGTCCTAAGTAAAGTAGTTCCCACTGGTTACTATAATGTGGGGATAGGATGTGCAAATACACCAATTTGTGGTCTTAATAATAATGTTGGCAGGCAACAAAACAAAAAGCTAACAATGGATCAAATGTTAGTCTGATAAAGTCCAAATTTATTTACTCTTCTAATTATCATAAACATCAAAGATAATCTCAAAACAATCTAACTTTCATTCAGATATCCTATTGAAGTGTGACATGAGTGACCTGTTAGGGTAAGCTGAGCCCAGTTCATATTTATTTTGCATGCATGCAATATTATTATCAGGTCAGCAGAGTGTAATTAGTAGTCAGTTTGTTATTGACAGCATATGCTTGGTGGAAAATTCTGCCAGATGTGCATCAAGTGTAATTAGGACTGATGCTCCATCCCAAACCAACATGTGTCATAAAAATGCAAAGGTTGGAATTTCCAAGCATCGGAAATGGTTCTAATTTAAATTCCATGCATCAAAACCTGAGGGTAGGCATATCTATAGAGAATCCTGCAATATCTCCATTTGTCAACAATTTGCAGTTGACCAAACTTTGTGGAGAGGTACTTGGATTAAGGAATCACTGTACTGATTTCAGACCCAGAGGTCAAGGTCACTGACTGAAATAAGAAAAATGTTTTCCACACTTATGAATGTGTTGCATTTAGGGTTCAGAAGCACCCTTTCAGTTTCTGGCACAAAATGTGAAATGTCACTGTCACTCTAACTGAAATAAAAGTGGCTTCAGCCAAGCAATAACTTGAGTTTTCCATAATCGTTTTCATTTACCAATCTTTGAAGATAGCTTGCACTTGAGTGGGGAAGGACCTTATTAATTTTGAACTCAAGGTCAAAGGTCATTGTCAATGTCACTCAAAAAATAAAATGGTTTTACATCACACACTTAAACCAAACTTTGTGGATTTGTTGTACTTGGGGTACAGAAGAAGCCTGTTTATTTTGGGGGTTAAAAGGTCAAAGATCAAGGTTATTTCTGCACCTAAAAAACAATTGGCATTGCTATGCATGTGCCATTCAGAGTACTCTTGTTATCAGTTAGCAGATGTGAGGCCATGAAAATACAGAACACTTTACTTAGCAGAAATATTTGGCACCCCAAAATATTACTTTATGGGTGATAGATAAATGTGAGTTCTGTTGCTTTTATCTTTTAACCTTTGATTCTACTTATGTCCTAGAGTTCATATGTGCTATTTGTAATATGTCTTTTTATGCATTGACACTCTGACAAACATGACTTTGGATGAGGGATTGATGTTATGACAAACATTGTCTTGATTCAGTTGTAAGAGTTTGAGAAGTCTGGAGTCTTTTGCTTTGGAAATGTAGGATGTTGAATTATTTCAGACATTTGAATTACCAAATAATTATTAGTACCCTTCGTTAGCAGCTAGTTATTTTAGCTCAGAGTCAGATGTGTCCAATAAAAGTGGCCATTTTGGAAGTTCTTCTTGTGAGAAGCATTTTTTTACTTTGTTTCAAAGTTGAAAGTAATTTTAAAAAATAGTAGTTCAGATTGCTTCCATATTTAGAAAATGAATGTACTAGGCTGAGTTCACAATTGATGAAATGCCATAGCATGCATATTATAATGGAGCATGTATGTATAACAGCATTCATGTAACAGCTAATTCACTAATGAATAACAGTGTAAAATTATTAAAAATAACTTGAAAGATCTTCTAATAGATTTGATTTCTATAGCACATAAATGTATTTTACATGTATGATGGATTTTGCTTGTATCTATTGAACAAAAATTTTACATTTTTCTTTTGCATATATCTGCATAGATTTTTTATTGCAAAGTTATGTTCCAGTTACATTCCAAGGGGCTTCATCACAAAATTACATTCCAGGGTGTTACAGTCCATAGTTACATTCTTAGTGGTTAACATAAGTTACATTTTGGGGTGTTACAACACAAAGTTACATCCCTATGTGTTGCATCAGAGTTCTATTACAAGGTGTTATAACATAGTTACATTCCACAGTGTTGCAGCCAGAAGCGACATTTTATAGGTGTTGCAACTAAAAACTACATCCATACGTTACATCTAAGGTGTTACACCACAAATTTACATTCCTAGGTGTTACACCCCAAAGTTATACCACTATTTATGACATGACATTAAACTAATAAATTTGAATAATTATAAAAGACATGGTTATTCTTGTGATTTCTTTGTATTTAGATTGATGTGCTAGTGAAAATGAAGGTCTCCTTCATGAAAGTTGATGTCAGTATACCAGTGGAAGATGCAGAGAATAATCATCAGCCACAAGGACAGGCTACCTCCACAGAAGGGGTGACTCTAGCTAGATCAGTATCAGGTTAATTTGATGTTTATCCCCTTAAAAACAAAAGGTTTATTCCCAAAATGTCGTCACCATCATGCAGCCTTATCTTCTGAAAATTATAACTCCAAAACAAAGCATCTATATTGCTAGGGGTGGTGGTGTATATGGGAACCAAATTATATTTCATTATAAATGCTGGAGTGTAAGTGTCCTGTCATTATCATAGTAGAAGTCAATATACAGTGTGACCCCACTGTAACAGGATGTTTGGAGTCCATGGAATCTGACTATTATATATGTACCAAACTGTGTTATTGCCACCCAGTCAGTTAGCTTATGAAAATTATGCATATACCCAAACTCGGGATAAAAAATTGGTTACTTTTGATTGAATGAAGACAAACCTTCTCTGAAGTACTTGTGTATATTGAGAACTAACTTACATTTGTGTAGTTAATTCCTAATGCATTAAGTACTGTGCATGTATAAAAAAATCAACGAATTCTAGTATATACCACATGTTATAAAATTCAAATAACATATATATATATATATATATATATATAAATAAATGGTAGCCCTCATTTGATCTATATCCCATTGTCAACAAACACATCACTTAATTCACTACAATATTATTGAAACCCACCTTGCAGGAGGGGGCGAACTTTGTGAAAGGGACTATGGCTACACCTTCTTTTGGTGCGAAAGAGGAAGTGAGGTGTGGTGTGAGGGTGGATTTGCTTTTGCTGTGAAGACAGATTTTGTTAACAAGCTAGCTGGACATCCAGAGGGTGTGAATGACAGGCTTATGACCATGAAATTCCCACTGTTGAGTGGAGGACAGCATGTCACGATCATCAGTGCCTGTGCTCCAACCATGGCCAATCCAGATAGGACAAATATTATGAAGAACTCCACACTGTCGTAACCTCTGTTCCCAAATCTGACAAGCTCATCATCCTTGGAGACCTCAGTGCAAGAGTCGGCACTGACAACATCTCCTAGGAAGGAGTCATTGGAAAGTATGGTGTCAGACACTGCCACTGCAATGGTCTTCTATTGCTTCACACCTGCGCAGAGCATGAACTGCTCATCACCAATAGTCTTCTGCCTCCCTACTCACAACAGGACGACATCAGTGCATCCCCAATCTAAGGACTGGCATCTCATTGACTACATGATAGTCAGGAAGAGGGATAGGCAGGATGTACAGAAGACCAGGTCCATGTGTGGTACAGAATGTTGGACTGACCACCGGCTTGTAGTCTCCAAGCTAAACATCCATATCCAGCCTAAAAGACGCCCACAAGGCAAGAAGATTCCAAAACAGCTGAACATCACCAAGCTGAAAAACTCAAACTCCAAATTGACCTTTGTCAGCAGACTAAATGCCAAGGTCTGGAACAGAAGAGGCATTAGTCTTCAGACAAAGTTGAAGGTGTATAGTGCGATAGTATTCCCTGTGTTATTATACACCTGCGAAACTTGGACAGTGTACCAGCGCCATGCATAGAAGTTGAACCACTTCCACACTACCTGCCTCAGAAGACTCCTAAATATCAAGTGGCAAGACAGGATCCTGGATACCTAGGTCCTTGCCCAAGAAAGCCTTCCCAGCATCTACACCATCTTGATGCAATCACAGTTGCGATGGGCAGGCCATGTAGCTCACATGCCAACCCACTGGCTTCCAAAAAACTCCTTTATGGTGAGCTTGAACAAGGAAAATGCAAAAAAAAGAGACCAGAGAAAGAAAATAATACAAGGATGTCCTGAAGACAACCATGGCAAGGCAACAGAGGCAGGCCAGGAAATCCAGAGCCAGTAACCCCAAGATCAGCGTTGCTATCATCCCATGTCCACAATGCCACAGAACATTCAGGGCGCACATCGGATCATTGGCCACCTACACACCCACAGACCATTTGTTCCCGATAAAACACTGGTCCTTATTGACTTGATGGATGAACTACAATATTTTTGTCATGAGCATATGGCTATTGTTGTTTACAAGCCACATATAGATGTCCTCAAATTGGCCTAGATTTTAGTCAGCTGGAGACAGCTATCATCTTGCTGATGCTACCCAGGGGATGAGGCTATTCACAGGGAAATGAAAACATTAATAAATTAAAAGTTTTAACACCTTCAGTTAACTTGATGACCAGATATCTATGGTTTCGAAAGATTGGGAATTTAATTTGTGTTTTATGCCACCATTTGAATCGAAATGATTTGCATACAAAAGGAACACTTTCACAACACAATAAACATCTTCCGGTTGCTTTGGAAAATTCAGCAATCCATCAGATTCCATTGCTTTTATTTAAGTTCAGTCCTGACTTCATTTAATGAAAGGAGCTTTGTCTTTATTGAAGTTTATTGTCAGATTGCTTTGAGGAAGGGTGCATGTGTTAATGAAGTCACCGTTAAAGGACAACTTTGGAGGACCAAACGAATGCCCTTTTTTTATTGTGGTGGCAAGATCAGATAATTGTGGAATATTGATTGAAACTGATTTTTTCCTTCATTTGCTTAGTATTTATACAGACAGATCAGTGCTTCAGGGTAATCAGTTTTCTTTGAAGTTTCAGCAAAACTATTTTTTTCTGGCTGGGTACATTAAAATAAATTAGTTATTGTTTGATCAGTTGTAGCTGTTCCTGTTTCTGTCTTCAAGGGTTGCTCAATTGTAGCTTGAGTGTATCACAGCATACAGTACTCAGGCCAGATGTCAGCATAAGTAGATTCTGAAATAAAATTGTACTATTAAGATGGTTTGTGTATGTAACAATAGATAGATTCCAGTGCATTATATACAAGTTTGCAGATTCCTTTCATGGTGGCTTTGAATTTCTCCCCAAAAAAACCAAGTTAAAACAGTCAATAGTGTTGTTGCAACAAAAAAAATGACCAGATATATTTTGTCACCGAGAAGGAAAAAAATCACTATTTGTTATATAGGCAAAGAAGAGCAAATATTTTTCTTGTATGAGAAAAATACATGTATATAAAATTTCAGGAGCTACACCACAATAGTCTAGCATTAGAATTCATATACGATCTCTTCCACAAAATGATAGTAAACTTATGATGCATTATTTTTGGTACTTTTAAGAAAATAATATTTTTTAATGTACAAGAAAAATGCATGTTCATGAAATTTCAGTAGCCATGCCACAATAGTGTTATATATGAAGCAACCATTCCCATTGCCTCTTGTGGAATTTCATTTATAAAAGTCATGCATTCAATGGTCACCTGCATACTGCAGCCAAGTGTATTCTAACTTGAAAATGATATTTGCTTCATAAATTAAGCACTCAAATGTATCTAAAATTCAGATGAAAGCATCTTTTTGTAAAAAGAAATTGTTTGGATAAAGATGTGTCATGTGAATTTATGTGTAAACGTGTAACTTGTATCTGACTTGATGGTAAACAGGAACAAAATACCGTAATGTCACAAAGTCCAACGTTACCTAGATTGTATCTGACTTGATGGTAAACAGGAACAAAATACCGTAATGTCACAAAGTCCAACGTTACCTAGATTGTATCTGACTTGATGGTAAACAGGAACAAAATACTGTAATATCACAAAGTCCAACGTTACCTAGATTGTATCTGACTTGATGGTAAACAGGAACAAAATACTGTAATATCACAAAGTCCAACGTTACCTAGATTGTATCTGACTTGATGGTAAACAGGAACAAAATACTGTAATATCACAAAGTCCAACGTTACCTAGATTGTATCTGACTTGATGGTAAACAGGAACAAAATACTGTAATATCACAAAGTCCAACGTTACCTAGATTGTATCTGACTTGATGGTAAACAGGAACAAAATACGGTAATATCACAAAGTCCAACGTTACCTAGATTGTATCTGACTTGATGGTAAACAGGAACAAAATACGGTAATATCACAAAGTCCAACGTTACCTAGATTGTATCTGACTTGATGGTAAACAGGAACAAAATACTGTAATATCACAAAGTCCAACGTTACCTAGATTGTGTGCCATATGCATGCGTGTGTGTTTTATTTTTCTGTAAATTATATTCATTATCCCTAGATTATCTGATGACCATAAATGTTTGATTGTATTAAAGGTGACCTTGGGATGGTTCCCTGGCACAGTGGTCAATCTGTTATGGGGTTAATAATTTTAATAAAAGAATTAATATGTAAATATGTCTTGTGTATATTCATAATACTCAAGTCAGTCTGTCACACTGTGCCACATAATGTCTGTCAGTGGTATGCAGAGTAATACAGGAATCTATTGAATCAGTCCGTCCACTTTGCTGTACATTTCTTCACAACGCTTTGCAAGTCGACCAACCAGCTATCCAACCAGCTGTACTTGCTTACTGGTAGCCTAAGGTCTGTACATCAGAGAGCAGCTATACCAGCCAGCCATTCCATGGTATGAGGAATTATACTAGGAACTATGGAGTTGGTCCATTCATTTTTCTTCACATTCTGTCTTGGAGCTCTTCATGTTGATCTTCTGAACAGCCAGTGAGCTGACTATCCAACTGGTGTCAAACTGACCATCCAGCCAGGTGAGCTGACCATCCAGCTGGTGTCAAAATGACCATCCAGCCAAGTGAGCTGACCATCCAGCTGGTGTCAAACTGACCATCCAGCCAGTGAGCTGACCATCCAGCTGGTGTCAAACTGACTATCCAGCCAAGTGAGCTGGGTGCCATGAAAGATTTTGTATTGCACTATACCATTGAATTTCAGAATGTACTGCGATATATACCATGGTATATCGCTTTTATATTGGGGGCTTACAATTCAATATTCTGAGGAAGTGCCTGAACCCTTATTTGTTAAATTTCCATTTGTCAATAGTTTGACAGATTTCTTGCTCTGATTTATAGGAAATTAACACCATATTTTAACCATGATATTTTTTGGAAGAAATAGTAATTTTATCTTAGATAAAAGAAAATATTTCAGCTCAAAAGAAAACCGCAACTCCACCCTCCAGAAATTAAACAACCATGACTTTATAGTAGATGAATTTGCAATGTGTATGTTAACTGTTGCATAACTTGTAATCTAAAAACTGTAACTAAAGTAGGATGATTAAACTTACACTATAAATGATACTGTGAAAGACATCATTATGATTTTAGAGAGCCTGTTGATAAAAATTGGAAGTGCTGATACTGAAGCATACAATTTTTCCAACTACACTGTTGATATAATAGACAAGGAAACTTAAAGTGGGATGCCAACGCACAGGCAAAATATTTATCAGAGTGGGCCAGCAAACATTAAACGCACTTACTCATAAATGAGAAGGTATTAAGTGGGCTTGAGAACTTACAACATAATACAAATGTGCTCTGAAATTTGTAGTGTGATTCTCAGTCTTACAGAAGGAATATATATGCTTGACACATTCATATATGCTAGTAAATAACTAAAACACGATGTGTGGTTTTTGTTTTTGTTTTTTTTTTTTTAGATCTGAAAGATAGAGTTTGGCCCAGATATGTTTGATCACATTCCTTTTGCCTACCATGTTGGCATGACACATGTCATGCATGTGATTCAAGGATCATAAAAATAATTATATTTGCAAAATTCACCATTAATTTGTGACATACAGTCCTTTCATATATAAATAAGAGATACTTTTTGAGCTACAGTGTCATGAATAATGAAAACACACTGTTAATATCATTAAAGTTTCCATACATACATTACTAACTGAAACTACCAATCTACAAGTACAGTGAAAAATACCATGGTACATACCACCAGATAAAATACAGTAAAATTGTATACTGGCAATACTGTGTACCTTTGCCCAGCCAACTTTCCGGTCACACTTCCAGCTGTCTATACTAGCAAGATAATGCAACCTGATTGCCTGGCCCTCAATTTAACTAGCTGGGCAGTTATTCATGGAGTAGTCATATGCTGTCTCTTTCTCTTCAGTTTATGTATAATGAGATGTGATAACATAAGACCCTGTACACGCTTGCAGGCATTACTTAAAGTTGTGGAGCACAACATATTTCCTTCAGGTAAATACTGTGGAAGAGGATATACTCTCGCAATCCATAGCAGCATAGCTGAAGTCGGTGATATGCTCAGCATACTTTGTGGTCTGGAAAGATCAGATATGCATTATGAAGATTTCAGCTCACTGGATTAGCATTATCTCTGCAAGTCTCACATTTGAATGCAAAACTTGATCTGAGACATAATAAAAGTTGTTGGCTTGAATGCACAGTCAACCTTCTCAGGCTTTTATTGTCATAATCTAGGTTTGCAGAGACAAGAATGGAATCTGATGGATCCAATGACTGTGGCCCATACTTCCACCTGGCCTATTTCATGTCATCGCATCCTTCTTATGGGCACTGGTTTAGCACTTTTGCTGGATTGGCACTAAATTCATTATTTTCTTCTTATCCATTTATGATCATTAAGGGATATGTAACTGTCAGCTGTGCTACTCTCATGTGGGTTATCCTTATAATTGGGAATCTAGCAATTTGTCCCCTAAAGGGTACCCATGTTAGAGGTAGGATGTACAACATTTCCCCCTCTTATTTTAGTGAATTATGTTTTTTCTGAGAATACTTAAATTTGCTTCTTTAACTTGCTTTGCCTTCCTGGTATGTTCAAGGAAAATTTTACAGACATGGGGGATTATTTTGCCCCTCTAGTAAAATGCCTGATTGATGATGATAAATAATCTGCTTAAAAGAAAAGTGTGTATAATCCGACTAAGGATAATATCATTTTAATGTCCATCACACTTGTTATCCCTGTATTTTATGGCATTTGTGCCATGCATATTGAAGACTCGATTTGGACCTATAAATATTAATGCAAATTCTGAAATTTTCCACAGAATGTTTGTAAATTGCTGTTTAATATTTTTTTTAATATGACAATAATAAAATGACATTTTTCAAATGTAGACACATAATTTCAACAATTGATGATTTTCTATTAAAGGACAGAGACTCCTGTGGTCATTTGAGGCTGAGCACTTAACCCCATTGACCCTTCATCTGACCCTACCCTCCACCTACCCTTCCACAGATCCACCCATATTTGCCTTATACTGTCCCTGGCTTTCTTCGCGGCAACTTGCCACTCTGTGTCAGGAACTGGACCATCTTTGGAAGGAAGGAGGTGGAATGCCTATACTCTACACCTGGATTGACTGGCTACAGGAAAATACACTCAGGTAAAGAATGTCAGCAAAAATATATTTCACAGTGAAACCCCACTAAAATATAATGCTTGAGGTGAACAGTGTGAAGAAAATATTGACTGTATCCTGTTAGCTGTACAAGGCTGGGGTGTGGGGTGGGTGGGGAATAACAATGGACTTAAGAGAAACAGTTGCCAGCTTGATGCATATTAAATGAGAAATGCTTAATAGAGTTATTACATATTAAATATTTAATTTGGGACAGAGGACCATTCATTGGTACATATACATGACTGGTAACTGAAATGTAAATAGATGGAGTATGTGTACTCACAAGTTCAGCTGATGGTATCCACAATACTAATTCCATCAAAAATGTTTATGAACCAGCTTCAACCACTAGACATAACTTGAAACTTCATCAATCAAACCAATTCATATTGAAATTGCTGCTCTTGCTAAAATATGAAAGATTTGACCTAATTATCCATTGCTTTGAGAATGTTGGACTTGTTTAATTCAACAATTTCAGAATTGTTTACCTGATAAAGATCTTTGTTTACCTGCAGACTTGATTGACATGATGTTGATTCAGAAGTTTTGTCCAAATATCAGTGAAGTGTGAATTTCAGTACTTGGCAAGTAATTAGTGTGTATCCCTAGTGCTTCATCAGTAACTGTGCTTCAGATGGTAGTTCTGGTATTTTTGCACTCATGTTGTATAGTGGGACTAAGAGTGCTTGCATAAAATGAGACATGCCTTCATGCAGTTTTAAATTTGTTCACAACAGTTTCAGTGGAATGAAGAATCGGTTTGAATGAGTGTTAAGTTAAATTTTCATAGTCACCACTCTAAAAAAAATTCACACTGATAACTCGCAAACCAACTTAAAGTAGAGGGTCAGGTATGGATCAATTTTTTTTAAATATATAAAGAAATTGGCCCCTATTTGGAGAATGTTAAGAAAATTCACAACTGAAATTGGTAAAAGAAACTTTTGATATATTGCTCATTTTATCATCAAAAGTGGTGGTTATTACCCAAATTTTTTAATCAGCATCATAAAATTCACAACTTTTAATAAGAAGTCTAATATTTTGCTATATTTTCTTTCCAAACAACGTTCTCAGTACACTGTAAATAAAATTATTCAGTGAAATATTGATCAGTGTTCAATGCCATGAGTGCCTACCAGTGGCAACACATCAATGATTAAATACCAAATAAGTGTTGTCAAGCGAAATTAGTGCTTTAGTTCAATTTTTCATTCATTTAAATGTAATAATAACTGCATTATGCCCTCTTGCATTCAAACATGAAAAGTGTCAGTCTATCCTCACAGTTATGTCCACAAGAGTTTTTGTGAAAGCCTAACTCAGTGCTGACTGTGCTTTTATCTCCAGCTTGCAGAAGTATCTATTTTATTGTTACACTCAATTAACGGCAGACTTGCATTGTATTAAAACATTAAATTATATCATTTGTATCAAATCAAATAAAATGGGTGGAATTAAAAAAGAGTTGTTGTTGTTGTTCTAGGGTTTTAACGCCATTTTTCAGCACAAGATAGGCTATACATGGCAGCCAGTATAACTGGTGGAGGAAGAACCCTGGAAAACCCAGGGAAGAACCACCAACCCACAAGAAGTTACTGGCAGGCTTTCCCACATACCCAAGCTAGCCGAGCCATGGACTCGAACCCATGCAGACAGAGGTGAGATGGCAGTGATCCGGAATGGTGAGCGCTTTAGACCACTCAGCCACTCGGGGCCCCTAAAAAAGAGTTAAAGGTGTGCAAATCCTACCTGTGTAAGAGCTTGCATTCATCATCATCCATCAATGGAACACTGGTTTAAATATTATCATGTAAGTATTTTAATTCAACTACCTTGAATTAGTATAATCAAAGTTTAAAGCAAGACAACCAAACAAAATGAATACTTTGCAAAGAAGAACCTTTGTTTCACAGATACAGTTCATTATGAAGAAGTGAGTTACAGGGTTTGTTTTCAATTTAAAATTCCTTATTTGAATAAGTTTCAATAATGCTTGCAATGAAATCATAGTATGAATATTTTGCTAATAGATCAATTAAAAAAAAAACACTTTCAAATTGTACAGTTGTTTCACAAAATAAATGTCCTTGGTTTTTGAAGAATGTAAATCTTGTTTTGTGAATCAACAGCAAAAAATGCAGTGACGGAATGCACAATGTTTTCAGGTACATGTGATGGTTCTCTAAATAATGTTGTTAATAATGTTTCAGAGTTTGGTTATCTTAAGAATAAAGATAATGTGTTCAAAACAATTGAACAACTTTATTAGAAAGAGCTGTTTATTGACAATTATTCCCAGCACGAATATAAAAACAGTATTCAATGATTAAACAGCCTCATTACCAACCCTTGATTTTCTTGATGTCTGGTAGGGATGGTTTCCTCTTAACTTTTTTAGGTCCTTTAATAGCTCATACCCTAGCTTATAGTGCAGTCTATTTTTTGTCATGCCGTGTACATGTTATTGAGGATAGGTGTAGTAGTATCATTTATTGTCTCTTCTTTCATCTTATTCAGATAACCTTAATGCTTGTCATTGTTTCTCTCTATCCTTACTTGCATCATAATATATCAGTTTAAGGCATCAAGTAGAAATCAAAGCTGCCAGATACTGTATAATACATGTGCACTGAAATTTTGTTGTTGTTGTTGTAGGGTTTAATGCCATTTTTCAGCACACGATAGGCTATACATGGCGGCCAGAATTGGTGGTGGAGGAAGAACCCGGAAAGACGCACCAACCCACGAGAAGCTATTGCCAAGCTTTCTCACATACCTACATTAGCCGAATTCAAGACTCGAGCCCACGCAGACAGAGGTGAGATGGCAGTGATCCGTAACAGAGAGCGCTTTAGACCACTCGGCCACTCGGGGCCCTGTGCACTGAAATAATTAAAAAAATGCATTATAATTATTTTTAAAGGGGTAAAATAAAACAAACAGAATCTAATATTTTATTGCCAGATTAAGTAGCTCATATTGATTCTTCAAATACCTTTGTTTATCAGTAGGAATAAAACACAGAAAGAAAATGGATGAGGGTTTCTTTATCGGACATGGCTAATTTTTTGTGGGGTCTATAAATGTTGTCATTTGTGGCAACAAAAAAATCCATTAAAAAAAATTGGGGATAATACACTGAATAGTATTGCTCACTTTGCTCACAAAAAAGTCCCATGTTATCAAACTGAAATGAATATTTCATCATTTTTCATCCAGCTCAAACAAGCTCTTCTCATTTCATATTACTAAGCACCTGTTAGATATTATGCAAATTGCTTTCAATTTTTGAGAATAGTGTCACAGAATTAGGCAAAGAAATAACTTGGTTTTGTCTTAAAACAATTCAACTATTTCTCGTTGTACGCGCGTACAATGTTATCTAGGGTGAATGTGTTTTTCCAGGTAAGCGACTGTATTAACATGTACATAGCCACAGAGATTACTTGTGACAGGTATCATGACTAACATGATATGCATGGGTATTCTACCCTGACTTGTACTCACTCTCCTATGGATTTAAGTAAAACCAATTTCTAAAAACCACACTGGTTGTTTTTGGATCATGTCAAGGTGTATACATTCTCCATTGTTCTCCAGCCATAGGGGTAAGTGTTAAATTTACATTTTCATTTGATATGCGAAGCTTATTTGGTTTGTAATGTCTTATTGTGTAATAATGTATTTATTACAACGCAGATTTAAAGTATTGAATTACAAGTCAGTTAGAGTTTAAAGTATTACCATATATCTAGAGATTATACAGAAACTATTATGACCAATTTGGTTTTATTGTAGCTGATTCTGACTGTGTTTGAAGCTGATTCTGACTGTGTTTGTAGCTGACTGTGTTTGAAGCTGATTCTGACTGTTATTGTAGCTGATTGTGACTGTCGCTGTGATTGTGTCTATGAAGTTTGACTGTCAATGTGACTGAATATGACTAGAGCAGTTTGAAGCTGTCCGAAGCCGTCTAAAGTTGCGTAGAGCTATCTGGAGGGTCCAGAACATTTAATGCTACGTGCTGTCAATATGTATGTATGTATGTACGTATGTCTGTGCCATGGACGTAGACGTAGCAAAATTAGAAAAAGTACTGCATGCTGTCTGTACGTGTAACTTATGACTGTACTCATCGTGGATTCATAAAGGGTGCGAGCGGTCGATAAGAGTGTGGACCAACCCAAGGAATCGTGCGACTGTACTTGGGGTCTAGCAGCATACGTTTTGATCAATTGTTGTTCCATTGCATTTTTGTTTATATTCATAAGATTATTTTGAATCTTCGTTATGTTCATAAGATTATTTTGAATCTTAGTTGTGTTAAGATTATTTTGAATCTTAATAGAATTTATGTTCGAGATATGTGAATCTCTTATTGTGTAAAATACTGTTTGAGGCATATGTGCAGTCCATGAGGTTTCTTGGATCTGTGTACTTCATTTTGATTTAATATTTTTGGTTTATTTTCGATGTGTGAATATTGTGTAGAGTGACTTGAGTAAATCGTATGTTGAGAGCGTGAGAGAATCATTGTATTTTTACATCATATATTTATCTTTATTAATTCATTCATAAATTTCCATCTTTCTCACATTGTGTTTGTCTTATTCATTTAGTCCAGAAACCCACTCGGTGTCTATTCTGCGACAAATAGAAATTGGTGGCACAAAGTGCGTAGAAATAAGTTTAGTATAAATATATTCCTTGTTTATGTGATCATTTAAATTACAAATCTTTTCAGCTCTTTGGAATGAACAGGCAAATTGTGTAATGTTAAAGTTTGCAGCAGAAATGTTCAGTATGCATGAATGGAATTGTACAAGTCTGTGAAAGAAAAGAATGAAGAAAATTTATTTTCATTAAAAAAGGTTTCTGAAGTCACCTGTAGTTAAGTTCACAGGGAAAGATCTAAAATCATTACGGCAAATATATCCTCAGTAAAAAACAAGCTATTTATGTCATAGTTGAACAATTAAATATTTATTATTGATGAATAAACAGTTGCCATCTAAGGAGATTTGCATGCAGATTTTACAAAGGCAGAACATATTAATGCAATCACATTGTCTGTTCATTTGTGCATTTTGGTTTTGATACCATAACTGTAGTTCTAGTTACATATATCAATGAAACTTTGTAAACTTAAAGGCCTTACACATGAAAATATGTCTACCAATTTTAATGACTAAATATCAAAGGTTATGGTCATGGCAGTTTTTTTAGAATTCAAGTAGTTTCTGCACAGTAACTTTACTTCTAGATTATGTGTGCTAACTAAATTGTGCATTGAATAGCTTGCACTTGGGGTTAAAAAGGACACACTATAGTTTTACAATGGAAACAACAACAGTTAAGGCCATGGCAAATCAAGTAAGTAACAGTGGTTTCCACACAGTAAGATTAAATCTAGAGCACAGACCTTAAGTTAGTGAAACTTTGTGAAAGATTTGCATATGGTGAAGAAAGAGACCTATAGATTTAGGCTGCCAAAGGTCAAGGTCACTGACACAAAAAAAGGGGGAAGGTTTATGGAAGTTGAAATAAATTCCAAACCGCATAATAGCTCTACATCTAACTTAGGGTTTGTTGATTGGAAAGGAAATAAGCAAATTTGATGCTAGATTAAATAGCCTATACATTATGATGACAATGACAGAACTAAATACCATTTTTTGACACAATTGTTTGTTTTCACAAAATTTACACATGGTTTGACTTTTGTATAAGGAAGAAACCTATTGCTTGAAGGTCACTGTGACCTATTGGTCAATGCTGTCCAGTGTTGGTCATACCCTGTTAGTGCATACATGCTGAACGTATGGAGTCTAGGAAGGTTTTACTCTTCCATTTATTGTACTCTTGTTCACTTGGGTCATTCTTAGTTTAGCATAAAGACCTGTAAGTTTTGTACAAATGATGTCCATCTTCCAGTAAATATGGTCACCTTTACTAATCATTGAAAATCCTTTAAATGATTTATCAAAACCCAGTCAGCACAATTTGACCAAATTTGAGAGAAACTCTTCTGGCATAAGGCCAATCCTTTATCCAATAATGTTGACAATTACTAAAAACAGGAAAACCTTTCAACAATTTCTTCTCAACACGGCTACGCAGAATTTTGACCAAATTTGACAGAAAGTATTCTAGCATGGATGAAGGGCTTCTAAAGTATGTTAAACAGATGATGAGCCTGCCTTCAGCTCTGGCCTCAATTATTAAAATTTAATCAGCCCTGAAAATGACTTCTCCAAAACTGCAGAAACCATACTGGCATGACAACATTGCAGTTTTATACAGCTGATACTGATCCACCCTCAAATATCCCTGCTATTACTAAAAAGAGAAATAGCTACTTCTTCTACAAAGAAACCTCTAAATGACCATTTCATTCAACATCCATTGAAATGAAATTGACCAAATTTAGAGAGAGCTTCTGGGTAAAAATTACTTTCATATAATATTTGTACAAATAATACCAATTCACCATTGAAAAATTAGAAAAAGATTTATGCTACTTTATCTATTAAAAACAACTGCTAACAGAATTGGACCAATTTTGATGCAAAGCATTATAGGGGCCTTGCCAATTTTGGACAGATAGTACTGATCAACCATTTGATATGGATGCAGGTAAAACAAAAAAGACTCAGTGAAACCTTGAAACATGCAACCAACAACATTAAAAAGACAAGATTTCTTGCCTGCTTCACTTGCCTTTTGCTCATTGATAGCTGTAAGCTAAATAAGCTATGTCAGGCCTACTTGGACCTCACATTTATAGTACAAATATTTTCTTTTCAGTTGCCTTGGAATTGAACATTGTCTATGCATATCAGTTGACACATTTGATGAGGATGTAGATGATCCAAGAGTCCATATTGAATCACTGGATATCAATGAAATTATCACCCTGCTTCTAAGGTACCAGTGCCCATTGCATATCTTGCCCACAATGCTGCCAACACATTCATTCCCTTACTCAAATGGTGAATGTTCATTTGTCTATGAAGTCATACAGCCACAAATCTGTCCATTAATTCAGTCATCAATCCAGCCATCCATAGGTGTATGAATCTTTCTTCCCATCATCACACATGACATCAGTTCCTGTCACCATCTATGTACTCTGTCAGTTTTTTTAAAAAAATATAAAAATAACTCCATAGCCTTTTCTATAACCCCATAAAATGCAAGATTGTACAAAATCATGAAGATATAGCTAATATAGTTTTTATTGGCTTATATTATCTAGTTGTTTATTGTTACTGTAAATTGTGTAGTAGTTCCAGTTGTTAATTTCAGGATTATATTATCCAGGCTTCAGGAAACCGTTATATATGCTAGACATGTCAAGTGGTAATGATAGGTGGATTGGAAAATACCTCTGTTGGATAATTTTAGTTATTAATGTAAAACTTATTATTTTTCTTATACCATCTAGACTGGTATGCATGCTGTCAGACATCACAAAAAATCTCAGTATTACATTGGTGGCATTTCTATGGTTTCAAATAAAAGTAATGACGGAGAAGAATAAGAAAGCAAACAAATAGAGCAAAGCAAAAGACCTATCAAAATTTTGTTAATTGGTTGTTCATAGACACAACAGCCAGTTTTGGCTTACATCACCACTGATTAAAATTTAACAAGTAATACGATCATAGGAAAGACACAGTGAGTGACAAGTAAATTTAAAATGCATGTTTTTGGCAATTCATTGTAAATTCTCACTTATAAGTTGAGTGCAAACTGTACAAATCAAGGTCTGCCAATGCATAATGTGCTGGTAGATTTGGATTTGTGTTGTTTGCAGTTGTATTCAACTCATATCTGTGTATATATTTGGTACATGAATAACACAAGCATAACAATTTTGTTAGTTCTCTTGTTTCAGATTTTTGAAAGTCTGGCCATTTCAGCCACATGGGATGTAATGAAAATATACATTCTTCAAAAGCTAAAAATGTGGCAAACAGCACCACTTTTGTCACATTGTTCAGTAATGTGTCAGATTTATAAATTAAGCTATCACAACACTATTTTGAAACAAAACATTTCATTACAAAGGTAAAACTTCCAATCTACAGTTACTAGTCTCTGAATGAGCCAAGTCAGTTTAATGAATTGAACATTTATTATATGAATAAAATTTTCACTGTTTCTTGCATTTAGATCTTCTATCACTAACTGATGTGACCCAGGGAGAGGTCAAGATATTTGTTAAGAAAGGAAATATTAGAAAAAATGTCTTTCATATATATAAAAATCTGAACTTGAGCAGCACATTGTTTGAAAAAGAAATTAATAAAAGCGCATTTCCACATCAGTTGCACTCATTTTAAACCTCATTTAGTATAGTGTGGTGGAAGTTGGACATTCTAGAGACAAATGATTCGCACAAATGCAGTGATGTTAACTTCCAGCCTTCTGGTTAAAATATAAGAGATAATAGAGTTACCTAGTTGTTTATGATTATATTTCAGTAAAGTTTTAGTTTCTGTATGGATTGAAATGATTGGAAGTATATGCAGTTAAAACAATTGGTCTAGTATGGTCGTTCCAGCACTTCCTACCCATGCTGCTACCAAAAATCATATGTCTAACACCATTTCAAAAACATTTTGGACCTCTGATTGCTCAGAAGACTTTTTGTTTTGCTGGTGCAGTTTGTTTTGAGATAAGTAACATCCTGCTAAATTACCAACAGGGAAATGTCTGTTTTATTTCCTTATCATGACATTGCCATGTAAAGGTTTGTGCATATTATTTACAAATTTATATGTAATTGTAATTAGGCTGACTGGGATGACTAAGAAGTTTGGAAGAAAACTTAAATTCACTGTTTTGAAAATAGAAATACCATACAAGGGTTTGTCTCCTGGAAGAGATGAAACTGACTCAAGTTCTAGTATAGTCCAATGCACAGGAGGATATCCTCTTAACTGACTGGATAGTTAAACTGATGAATACATGATCCTGTCTTTCCTGTGGCTTGTTCCTACCTTTTGTGACATTTTCTTCTAACGTTTTAAGATATGTCATATTCAGCCTTTTTCTCTTCTTTGTTTCCTTTATCCCAGCATAGAAGTCAAATTTGCCTCTTCCTACTTATGCTTTCATTCTAGTTAAAACAATAAATTGAAATTGATTTAAGTTTGTGTTTTAGGCACAGTTATATGCTTACAAATGCAATATTATCAAAAACATTACGGTAAGTCTTTCTTTTATTTTGTATCTAACTTTGTTGCATTTAGTCCTACTCTTTTTATCTGAAATATACCTTATTTTTACCTACTTCTTTTCTTCAGAGAAGTCCCACTTTTTGAAAATTTGGCTGGAAAGGCATGATAAATGAAATAAATACTTATCTCCTATGCTAAAGCTCATTCTTTTCTTTCATTAATATGCTTCCATGTTAAAACTTTGCCTTAGTAAACACGGCCAGTTTCTGTGTATGCATTGTATGTTTTTTCATTTAATGTATTAACGACTATATGGTCTCAAACTAAATAACAGAAAGAAGCTAAGCCAACAAGTTTAGTAAAATCAGTAAAGAAGTTTTTTTTCTCTAAGTTACAAAGTGAAAATTTAACAGGAACTTACACTATTGTGAATCGCAAATAAACCTAAACATTCTGTCACAAGCCCAGAAGTATAAAATGTTCTGAATGAATTGCAATAACCTCAAAAAATTGTTGATGTACCAATAGTTTTGAATGCGCTGATGTACCAATAATCTTGATGTATCACAGTGATATAGTCAAAACATGTCTTTGAATGAATTCAAAATAATCCCAAAGTGTTGTTTTGGTCCAAAATATCAATGTACACTTTGTAATTCCAATGAATAATTTTTAAAAAAATGATTCCTCAAAAATTATATCAGAACACAACTAAAAACTGATTATAGATTCCCTAAAGACATATTAAAACAGGAATGAAAAAAGTTGTTTACCTCATCCTATTTATACACACTGTCACTAACCTATGATGCAGTAGTATTTTCTGGAAATTTTCACTAACTTGTAAGCAAGGTCAAGCTTCTACAAAATTCAAAGTTCATAAATAAGATTAGGCCTTGAACTCAAGATTGAAGTAAACATCTTTTTATTAAAAGTACAAAAATCAGGTAGGCCAAAAAATCTGCCCTCAAACATGGACAAAGGTCAGGCACATAATATAAAATAAATATACGAAACAAATATCCAGCTTGGAAATCATACCACCAAAGATCTGATGTCCTAGTCCGATAAATCAACTCCCCATGTCTGGTTGGTAATATGTGGGTCTGATGTCAAACCTGTGTACACTTCAGATACATACTGGTAATTGGTAACAGCCATATCTAGTGCAAAATTCAGAATGGCCACAGGACAGTGGGTTGTGCTATTCCAGGTGGAGTTACAAGTCACCAAACAGAGGATATGTTCTGGAAATGGAAATATAATGTATGTCACCAAAAGAACCCTTCAGCCGACAGTAGCATGACAGCTGCAAGAAATACCTTTAAGTGTATAAAATGTTCACCGATGTGTGCAGCCAAGATTGACTGCAGACTTGCGCAGGTTTTAATGAATAGGCAATATATGCCCCTAAAACACAATGTTATCACAGGCATGGGGCTGACTTATTGGCCTACTGATGGTCTTCCCTGATATAATTTATTTTCTATCACCAATTGTTCCATTTCTGTATTTGCTTTATCTTTATTTTCTTTTGCAGTAATGATTGCTAATAGAATAATTATGCAAAATGATGTAAGTTGAAAAAGTTCTCAGTAGTACAAAAATAAAATAATTGAGCCCATGTTTGTCCCAGACATTATCAAATTTTACTTGAGAATTAACACTCATCACTTTATTGTCTATTTCATCCAGGTATGACAGACATCAAAGGAATCAGGCTTTCCAGAAGACTATACATGAATGTGGAGTGTGTTTAGAGAAATATTTGGGCTCACATTTTTACACCATACCCCAGTGTAACCATCACGTATGCCACGATTGCATGAAAGTCAGTTGTGAACTCCATGTCAGGGAGGGAACTGTCCTAGACCTACAGTGAGTGCTTGCAACACACAATGTGTCTAATGATATTTGTTTAATTTGTTTATTATTCTATTATAATTCGACTCACCCACCACTCATTCACTCACTTGCCCTCCGATGAATATTTGTTCTTTCTTTTTCTTTCCCTTCTTCTACATGAATTTTCTGGAATTTATCGTACAGTATCTTATAACAAGATGTATTGACAGGTCTGGGATAAAGAACTGCCATGTATTTGAAGGCTTTGTACAATTTTCATGCGTGATTTTTTCATTTAAATTTCCCCCAAAACCAAAACAAACCCAAACCTGTATTGCATTATGAACATGTTTGCAACAAGCAGAATGTAATTGGTATTATTAAGCTGGAAATTATTTTGTTCCAGGACATGTTTCATCAGTTTACAGATATCTTTACTTTATAGTTTGCTGATATTGTAGTCAGTAAAATATTTACATCCTTAAACATCGCTGCATGTAGTAAAATGTATACCAAGATGTTTCATCCAAAGTACTAGAAGGAAATTTTTTGAAATTTATTAAATACAGATTTTCAGGTTTTTATTAAAATCAGTAGTTTCTTTAACATAAGAAGGACATAATTTCATTACAGGTTGCACAACTATATATTGTCAAACCTGCCTTGTTGGAAACTTGACAGAGTCTTTAATGATTAGCCAATATTTTTCAGTGTTTCATCATTTTCAGGTGTCCCAACTTTAAGTGTAAATGCAGCATCCCACCATACATAATTCAGAATGTATTGACTCCACAGGAATTCCACAGATATGAAACACTGTCACTCCAGGTAATGTTAAGAAAGACACCATGAATTGAAATTATGCACATGTAGTTCATTGGGTCCTCCATCTGTTCTTGAAAAGGTGGGGATATGACACTTGTATTTCCATCCATCTGGCAATCACATTTTCATTCCCACCCTGTGCCTTTAATGCTATCTGAGATAAGTTGATGAAGATTTTGTATACTGAAATATCATAACTAGAGGGCGTTGCCTACCACATTTAGAATTCTCATCAGAAAGTTAAGGCGGGGGCTCCAGGTGCTCAAGTTGGCTGAGGTTCTCGATATTATAGCATAGCTCCCGTTTTTTCCCGTATTTTGGACCTGAATACAGATGTACGTATATATAAAAAATTCCTTGCAATTTTCAGTTTAGAACGAGCACTCGGTTCCATTCTGATAGAAATGTATCGCATGTATATAGGAATACAGTTCTACAGTATGATTGGTTCATTCGAAATCGAGGCTACAATGCCTGTCTTTATCCACCATATTGGATTTTGCAAACAGTTACCGCTGTCACTGTATCTCATTTTCGTAATATTCAACTTTTAATCATGTTGAATAGGAAAGCAGAATATTCAGAATTTTCTCCAGGAAAGACAAGAAAACAGAACTAGAAGGACAATTGTGCCGTCTTGTTTAGATTTGTGAAACCATCTAGTAAATTGTGTAATGTGATTTCGCTATTGGGCATGGAGGCACCCATGAATAGAGCACTAATAAACATCAGCTTCTGCTTCGTCAAACACAGCTCAGCCTGAACTTATGACTTATAATTCGATCGAAATTCAGTTTATTAAATTTCTTTTGGAAATTAACCTTCCACTTTCAGTTACTAGTGTTGCTGGCGATTTATTTCGCACACATTTTCCAGACAGTAAAATCGCAAAGGATTACTCGTATGCTAGAACGAAAACAGTTCAATAAGAAAATCACACAGAATTGAGATCATCAATGAAAGTTGATACATTCAAATCGATAATGAATGGAAAAAAAATAAGGTGTGGAAAAGGCTACTACAAACAGCCTGTGTCTGAGTGTGTTGCACTCTTGCACCTTCTGAATGGGCTTCCGAATGAAACATGGTACAACACATGCATCTTTGACATTAAATAATTATGTAAAGTACTGTCCTACTTTACTGATGGTTGTATATGTTGTAAAAAGTTACATATGCATTAAAATTTTAAGAATCCGTATTTGTTCCTGAAAATCAGTATTTTTGTCACAAGAAGTCAGTATTTTTGTATTCGGGGGTTGGCAGCTATGTTATAGATCACTAAAACATCCACCTCTGTCCAAGCAGATGTTTTCTAAGGTAGCTAAACTTCCAATTAGGTATAATACTATGAAGGTTTATTTCCATGATGTGCACCTGTATTGATAAAAATAAAAACTGCTGTCAAATGTTGACATAGCAGGTAACTCTTCCATTAACGATTATCTTTCTTTTTGTATTAAATGGCCCATTTGACAAAACTGTAAAATTGTGCAAAAGTTTTAACTTCTAAGCAGCAGTGGATAAAGAAAGCATTTTCATGATGAATTATACTAAACAAAATTTGTTTAAGAAATGCTAGGTCTCACTTAATATGAATTAGATTAAAACCATCTCCTGTTTAATATGAAAAATACAGTTTCTTTTTAGAGTATATTGCCTGATAATAATATGTTTGAATAACATCATTATGCTGCAAGCTGAGGTTTTATAAGCTAAAAATGATGTTCATCATTTTATTTTGTTACTTGACTTGTTTAGCTTCAAAAGTCTGAAAATAATTATGTTGGCTGAGGCAGAAGTAGTCTCAAGGATATAGGGATTATCACCAAATCCCATAAATCACCAGTTACTAACAATCATTCCTGGTTAGCATGCTGTTACAGGAAGCCTCAAAACTGCCCTTTCAGGACTCACGATACTAATTCAACTCCAATAGTAAACATATGGAAACACTACCATATTCAAAATTCAATAACTTAAAATTTCTGGGTGCTGATAATGAGACCTATAATTCTTCATGCACATCTAACCTTGGTGCAAGCTTATGTGTGGAGAACACCACATGACCCACGGCATTTTGTTTACATACATGTGCGTGAAACACGTGTTATTGATTCTGCACCAAATGAATCAGGTGCTGCTTTCAGCATTGAGTACTCCTGAGTCAAGTCTGTAAAAATGCTAAAATTGCATCAGTAGAAATTTGTCAATATTTTTTTTACATTACATATAGGATAAGCTCTCAAAAGATATTTTTCCTAAAATTTTAATTTTCATTATTAACCAATTATGGACCACCAAACCCATAAATACTCTATTATTTCTTCACCCATTTCTAGACTGGTTCACAGTTCTTCCATATAATTAATACCGTGTGTCCTTCACAAATGTGAGTAACGCTTCTGAGTTTTTATCACCTCAGGAAAGTGAGTAGATAATTTTGCATGTTAGAAATCTTTATCGTATAAGAAGCCAATCAGCATCATTCTTATATGCCTTGCCTGTGGTCTTTAGTACCTCATTTCATCTTAAATGCCTTGCCTGTGGTCTTTAGTATTACAGTTCATCTTAAATGCCTTCCTGTGGTCTTTAGTACTACAGTTCATCTTAAATGCCTTCCTTTGGTCTTTTATACTACAGTTCATCATAAATGCCTTCCTGTGGTTTTTAGTACCTCAGTTCATCTTAAACGCCTTCCTGTGGTCTTTAGTACTACAGTTCATCTTAAATGCCTTCCTGTGGTCTTTAGTACTACAGTTCATCTGAAATGCCTTCCTGTGATCTTTAGTATGTACAGTTCATCTTACATGTAAATGCCTTGCCTGTAGTCTATAGTACTTAGAATTAGTCTTAAATGCCTTCCCTGTAGTCTGTAATACTTACAGTTCATCTTAAATGCCTTCCCAGTGGTCTGTAATACTTACAATCCATCTGAAATGCCTTCTCCTCTAATCTATATTACTTAGAATTAGTCTTAAATGCCTTCCCTGTAGTCTGTAATACTTACAATTCATCTTAAATGCCTTCCCAGTGAACTATAATACTTACAATTTGTTTCATTTCCTACCCTATGGTCTGTAGTACTTACAATTCATCCTAAATGCCTTCCCTGTCGTCTAGAGTACTTACAGTTCATCTTGCATTATAAATGCCTTTCTTTTGATATATAATAATAATAATAATGAGGATTTTGTATAGCGCCTAATCTTTAGAAGCTCTAAGTGCTTTACAACATTAGACAACACCTATAACATAAAAAACATATATACTGATATGATTACAAAAAACAAACACCATGAAATTAGAAAACAAAAAAAGTGCTGAAAATATTTAAGGTCGGAAACATTATTAGGTCTTTAAGTTTGTTCTTGCAGTCGAAATAAGTTTAAAGAGCACTCCTGAATGGGATCACTGTCCTTGTGTCTAAGTTCAATGTGCAATTCCATGTTTCTGGGCCCTGGTATGCAAAAGAATGTTGTCCATATGACATTCTTTTCATAGTGGGAATAATGAGTATACGATTGTCAGAAGAGGAGCTTAAGTATCTTGCTGGTGTGTACACATGGGTGAGGTCAGATAGGTATGTTGGACTAGAATCTGTCAGTGAAACGTAGCAGAGAGAACAAATTTTGTTTTTGATTCTGCAGATAAAAGATTAGAAGTTCTTATGCATTGATCCAACAGCCATCATCCACCAATTATCCATTTTCTATTAAGATCTGTTTATCACTTGTCCTAAACTAGTTGCAAGTCATGAAATTTAGCCCACAGTTTCATTCTTTAGTAGTTGGACCGTTCCGATGGCCGAGTGGTTAGAGCATCCGCCTCAGATGCAGGAGGTCATGGGTTCGATCCCCAGCCGAGTCATACCAAAGACTTACAAAAATGGTACTAACAGCTGCCTCGCTTGGCGCTCAGCATTAAGAGGTTAGTGTTAGGACTGGTCGGCCCAGTGTCAGGATAATGTGACTGGGTGGGACATCATGCTACATGTCTGCGGCATGATGCCCCAGTGCTAGACATCACTATAAACTGCCACATTGCAGACATCATAGCGATATGACTGAAAAATTGTTAAAGCTACATTAAAAATCCAAATCACATAACATCATTCATTAGTCTGATCAGAACATGATGCCACTCAGATAACCAACATTGTACCTTGATGGCCATGTTGAAAATCTTGTCATAATTACCAATTTTCGCAGCTGGTTTTCACTCAAAAATATGTTACAATATGCAGATAGTCCTAAATTAAATTATTGGTGATGCGACCTCCAGATCTTGAAAATAGTGTTATCAATGTATGTATTAAAGGGATGACTGTATGCACATGGACTTTTCACAGAAAGACTTTTGTGATATTAGATGGTCCTAAATGTAAGTGGTGCTGATCTGATTTTAAAAATGGACACTGCCTAGGTGACCATCTTAAAACTCTCATTACCATTACTCCTCCTAAATGGTGATTCATATCTACCTCATTTTTGCAATGAAAGCCCCATGCTGATGTGGTCATCAGTTACTAGTTGTTGCTAAAAAATTTAAGATGTATAGTTGAACCTAAGTGAAAATGCTGCTAATTTGACCACCAACATGGCTGCCCATGGTTTTGTCTTAAAAATCTTTGTATCCATATACATCCCGAATGGATGGTTACACCAACAACCTTTTTCATTAAAAGACATTGTTTTATACCTAGTTTGTCCAATGTGAAAATTTGCTAATCAGACTTAAGAAAAGGGTCACTGTGTCAACCATCATTAAATCTTATTATGGCTACCCCTCCTGACTTAATGGTTGTTTTAATGTGGTTGAAACATTTCTTATGATATGAAATCCTCACAAAATGACTTCTAAGGCGATCTTTAAAATTTTGTTAGTACACATTCTCATGAACAAGTCATATTGAAAGGGGATTGTTATTTAAAGCACTTTAATATATAGTTGGTCCTCATTTAACGTAGTGACATTATTACAGGGTCAAACCAGTCTTTTGTCTGGGGTCCAGGGGCTACCAGAATGATGGGTCTGGGGTTATTATATATTAAATTCAGGTAGCCTAGTGGGTTACTATGTCCAACCTTAGCTTCAAAATACTTTACAAAGGCTTGGTTTGTTATTCTACAGCATAGCTACACAAGTAAGTTATTTAGTGTTGGGGGGCCCCGAGTGGCCGAGTGGTCTAAAGCGCTCTCTGTTATGGATCACTGCCATCTCACCTCTGTCTGTGTGAGTTCGAGTCTCAGGCTCGGCTAACGTTGGTACGCGAGAAAACCTGCCAGTAGCTTCTCGTGGGTCGGTGGTTCTTCCTGGGGTTTTCCAGGGTTCTTCCTCCACCAATTATACTGGCCGCCATGTATAGCCTATCCTGTGCTGAAAAAATGGCGCTAAACCCTACAACAACAACAACATTTAGTGTTGAGGCAGTCTGAGTAAAGTGCCATGCCCAAGGATACACCACTCTGACTTTTATATGTTACAGTAATGGCTAATGAACATGATAAAACAGATGGGTATGGATCAATTGTTATCAAACTCAGCTTTTGTGATATGTCTTAGAAAACCTTTAAATGGTGCCAGTTCCCAATTTTTTATCATAATAGCCTCAGAATACAGTAATTCAGCAAAATATTAGGTATGGATTTAACATTTACCTGTATCCTGACATTATCAGAGGAGGACTCAGTGATCTTCTATCCATAAGTTCAAAGTCAAAGACCACAACAAAAATATTTTGTACTGCACTTACCTTGTGAACATGTCAACTCAAACATAAATGAATTATTATTGCTACCAAATATGTTGTTTTTCTTTCTCAAAAATAGTTTTAATAGTTTCAGTACCCAGCAGTTAAAAATAACAAAAGGAAAGAAATGGACTACTTTTTGTGAAAATCCACACATTATTTTCTAGTGTCTGTCTTTCTAGGGTGTATATTAGACTTTGCATTTTAAAAGCCTAAAAGCATTCAAACTTGTTTAATGTATTAAAGTATTACTTTTGTTTCATTTGATACTTGCAATGTTTGGGGGTGGCATTACAAAAATTAACTTGAAGATGTTTACAGTTCACTTATATTTGATGATGAGAAAATATTTGCTCTTCTCCAAATGAAATTTTAGCACCTTTTTAGCTTGCAACCTAGATAATATGAAATAATTTTCCTACTTCCCATAATGCCAGATTAATGTGAATTCACTGTTTTTATCAGGTACCAATTTTAGTGGATTTCCTGTTTGTTTAAAAAAAAAAAATTTGAAGACCCACCTTACAATGATCCTTCTGAGACACTAGGATGACCCTTCACTTCATGATAAAATAATGATGAAAATGTCATTTATTGTCAAAAATCACAAAAGTAACTGAACTCATGGTTTCTGGGTTGGGCAGTATTCAATCTACATTGCATGGTGCAACATGACATGTTCCTTCTGGAGAACCGGTAAGCCTTGAGTCAGTATCTTTCTTGGTTAGTTGAGCTGCATCATTTACATTGGCAAACCTATTATTTTGCAGAAAGGCCTGGAAGTGATGGGAGACGTAGTATGGTGTCCACGATGTAAAAATCCTGTGATCATGGAACCTGAAGAACAGCTTTCGCTAGCTTGCTGTACAGCTTGTATGTTTTCCTTCTGTACAGAGTGCTTAGAATCATGGCATCAGGTATAATACTGCATGTAAAGAAGTTGTATACTCATGCTGGTGTAAAGTGTTTCTCTTTGTAGTTCACTGATACATGTGCATGTTCACACTCCATCTATCTGTATGTTCTCTTTCTCTACAGAATGCTTGCAATCCTAGTATCAAATATGCTAGATGTTAAATTACATGCAATCCTACACTAATGCCGATCAGGAGTATTTCTGGACATAGTTAATTGATAAACATTTAGATCGCTACTCAACTTGTATGTTCTTTCTTCTGTACAGAGAGGTCAGAATCCTGGCATAAAGAACACTACAAACTGAGATAGCATGCCATCCTTCAATCCTGCTAGTGTAGAGTGTTGTCAGATTCAGTTTAATAGTACATGTTTGCTCTACAAATTTGCTTGTCCTAATTTGGTACAAAGTTATTGTAATTCTGTATGTCCAATACATTACATGCTACGTGGATGGGCAATACAGTTTTTTTGTTCATGTAGAGTATGGCTAGTTGTACAGGTTGTTTATATTTTTTGTTGTTCATGCTGTATGTTCTTCTGAATGATGAAAATCCTTGCATTAGGTACAATATATGCTGTATAACTGTGCTGACAATAGTGAATTAATTGCTAAAGAAGAGTATTCCTGGATAAAGTTCAGTAATGCATTGTATACGTTCACTGTAATATATTTTTGTTCTGCTCATGGTACTACATGCAAAGAATATAGGCCATCATACAGTCAATTTGGATACTTTAGACTTTTACGTTCAATGGAAATCTGTAGCAAATATAGTACAGTTTTAACATGAATAAAAATTGTGATTTTAGACATTTTGTTGCTGAAAGTATAAATAATCCTAAGGTAAAAAGATGTTTTGAATCCATGTTCAGAACATTTTATGACTGCTATTTGGAAAGAATAAGCTCAGCATGACATGAATATTTTCATATGCATATAAATATGTGGGTATGAATTTTGAAAGAACAATCTTATGAAATCTGCTAGACATCCTTATCATTCAAAACCTGCTTGGCAGAAATAAATCATCTTGCAAAAAATTTTATAGAATGTTAGGGTTGTTCCATTAACACATACATGGGACCCAGGGAAGGCACTTTTAAGGTGGGCTACTCACATAGAGATGTAATCTAGAATTATCTAATCATTTTATTATGAACCCTGTGAAATCAAAGTACCCTGGCATATATTTTGAAAACCCTGCCTTCCCTGGGTACCATATATGTTTAAATGGAACTAGCCCTAACTTATCAGGTAATGATCTAGGTACAGTGTGACGTCACAATAACACGATAGCAGCTGCTGTCATCCATAGAACCTGACCCTGTTATAGACCAAACCATATTATAACCAACCAAGTCAGTTAAGTGATGAATATGATGCATTTTCCTAAATTATGGCGAGGAAGGTAGTAAAAATAGGCACAAAAATAAGTGATTCTGATTAAATGAAGGCAAACTAGTCTGAAAAACACTTGTATATAGACAACTTACATTTGTGTAGTACAATCCATAATCTGTTAAGTACTGGACTTGTATATAATAAATCCATGAATTCGAGTATAGATCACATGTTTTAATTTCATATATGTCTCACATCCTGTTAACAAGTATATATTACTACAAATGGTAGTCCTCGTTTTGATCTACATCCGATTGTCACTTAACAATTTGCTACATTTGTCACAAATAGCACTTGGCTGTAGCTGTTTACATGTTACATGTACATGTACTTAAATTGGCCTAGATTTTGGACAGCTGGAGACAGAAACCTCTTGCCGGGGCTAGCCAGGGTATGAGACTATTGATACGGAATTGAAAACTTGAACAAATTAAAAAGTTAAACAAAATCTCCACTCCATCTTCAGTTAACTTGATGGCATGTTATGCTGCCCTTGGTAGCCTCGTAAGCATACTCTTTTCCTGCAGAATTTGAACCTCTTATGGTACAATATTATGTTTCAGTCACTTTGGTAAATGCAACAATCTATCAGATTCCATTGCATTTTTTACAGTTTGGTGCCTGCTTACTTTGATGAAAAGTTATTTATTTTTATTGAAGATTTTAGTTGGCTTTCTTTGATGAATTGAGCATGTGTTATTGAAGTTACCAGTAAAGGACAGCTTTGGGGGACCAAACAGATGTATGTTTCTCACTGTGGCCGGCAACATCAAATAACTGTAGAACATCAATTGAGACTGATTTTTTTTATCTCATTTGCTTAGTATTTATACAGAAAGATCGATGCTTCAAAGGTGATCAGTCTTCTTTGAAGTTTCAGCAAAATTATTTTTTGTTGGGTATATTTTAAAAACAAAAGGAATTAGCTGTCATTTTGTCAATTGTAGCAGTTACTTTTCCTGCTTTCAAAAGTTGGTTGATTGTACCTAGTCCCGGTAACATAGATAGACCAACAAGTTGATCTCAGTTTTTGTTTGTGGTTTTTTATTATTGTTTTTGACTGTGTGTGTGTGTGTTTTTGTGACATTTCTGTTAGCAGAATAATACTGCCTTTCATGCATGCATCAGAATTTTTTTTGTAAAAAGGCCAACAGATGATGAATACACGTGTTCTGTTCTGATAGAGATTACTACAGAAAATATGAGTGTTCTGAAAGATTTAATTCAGTGAGCAAAAAGAAGAGGAATTTCACTTACCATCTACTCACAGAGGTCAGTCAAAATAAATATATTAATAACTAGCGTACAGCCAATTATCCGACAATATTTTGTCGGAAAGATCCAGATGATCTCCGCTACCAGAAATGTTTAAAAAACAAAGTACAGAGATCATTCAGCATACATTACTAAGGCCAGGTGCCAGAATAAGCGGATTATGATGTAACTATGCACTGTTGAGGTGGTTAGTCAATACAAACAATGAATTTGTGTATCTATCAATATATAAATTCCAGTGCATTTTATATCAAGTTTGCAGCTTTCTTCATGATGCCTCTGAATTTCTTCACTCCAAACCCAAGATATATATATACAAGTTTAAACAGCCAACAATGTCTGGGGGGGGGGGGGAATCACCAGATGGTATATTTTGTTGCCAGTAGGGAAAATAAATCGCAACTTTCAACATCAGCAAACCCCAGCATGATCCCTGAATAAACATTTTACACATTATTTTTCATAATTTTACAAAGAAAAAACTCTTTTCATGTACAAGATAAATACATGTATATAAAATTGCAGGAGCCATACAACATGATTTTTATATTAGAATTATCTCCTCCCCAAAAATGTTAATAAACTTTTTTAATGTTACTTTTTTGTACTTTTAAGAAAGAAAGAAAGAAAAACATTTCATATAGGAGAAAAGTACATATTCATGAAATTTCAAGAGCCACACCAAAACTGTGTTATATCCGAATTCGCATTATAATGGAGTGTGCTATATTGGGGTCACACTGTAGTTATTTTAGGAAACAAAACAAAGTACTACAGCATTCTACAAACTTCATAATACCATCTTGCTTGAAATATATTTTATAAATTTTTCAATTTCAGATTGCTTAGCTAAGACCGTATTGTCCTTCATAATCTTGTTAGAGAGCTGCTAGGTTGTATTAAAGGCTATTTTCTAAAAATAGACATTGCATGCAAAGACAAACAGACATCATGAGGTCTGCATTGTAATACACACTGTAATGTCACTCCTGTATTTCATCATCTGCTAACTGTGTGATACATATTGTGGTATGTATTGTGTCAGTACCATAGTATCATGATATGTTTTATAGAAGGCAATGCATAGTGCTACTAGCAACATTGTCATCCATAGCAACCATATGAATAACCAGTTTCTGACTTTTTCCCTAAAATAGCTGAACCAGTTTTGATTGTAGCTGTGAACATTTCTTATGAATACTTTATCTGGGTTGTGTTCAATGCAACTTTTATAGCAACCATTTAGAAATTTTATTGTTAGCTTCTTCAAAACTGGTGAGCTAATCTTGATCAAACTTGGTGGGAATGTTTCATTGGAAACATGCTGTCAAAATTTTTTATGGGTTGGTCCAACAGCAATGTTGTGACTTCCGTGGCAGTCAGATAGCAGTCCTATTTTCAACTACTCTAGAACAACTCATATGACATGTCCTGTTTATATTCAGTTGGCTTTGGGATGGTTTCCCTGGCAGAGGTATGACTTCAGTAACAGCTAATGGAAAACCTGCTTTTAGCACCAGAAAGGCTGAGACATGACATAGTAACAGTGTATTTAAGTTATACTTTGCCAGATTTGTGTGCAGGATATTCCCTAGATGTGATATGGCTTTCATTGAAACCATGTGGTAATCTTTTTATCTTCAAAATTCTTCTCTAGATTTCCTGCAGCAATTTTGATTACACATTGTATGTATAATTCATATTGCCAGAAAATTGTGTGAATTGTATTGCAAATACATAAAAGCTTATTTTCAGTTTGTTCAAAATGTCTGAAGATATTCTGATCATACTTGATAGAAATTGGGGTATACCAAGAGAATTAATGTTTGTAAGGTTTCCTCTAATAATAATGTGGCTTCCATAGCAACAAAGTGAAATAAAGGATTTTAACTGATTTTAGCTGAGCCAGTTTTATAAAATCTGGTGGGAATGATTCTTAATACATACTGTAACTGTCGTGACTCGTACCCGAAAACAAGGTTGTAACTTCTATAGCAGCCAGGTATAAAACCTAGGACATGCCGTGCCAGAATTGTGCCTGTAGTGGACTCATTAATAGTTGCATGGCTTCTGTAGTAACCAGGTGTAAAACTTACAATTGATAATTAGCTCCATATATATATATATATATATATATATATACTTCTGATCATTAAATAAATTTCTCTCCAAAACAATCTGTCACCATATCAGACCAAATATGATCACTGAAGTCTGAACATGAATAACTTTCATATTCATATAAAAGGTGTCATACATTATCTAGTTCAGCTGAAGTTAAATACGCTACCACCATTTTCAGACAGATAGCTGGAAATTATCCTCATAAGGGTGCCTCTCAACCCAAGTGACCTGCCTTATACATCCAGGCACCCTACATATTGACATTTGGTGGGACATACTAGGGTCCCCTTGTTCTTCTGTCCATAACAGTTTTGTTTGCTTTCAGCACCTGAACCTTTGAGATATTTTGTAAAACTTGGTATGTTTTGTATCAAGGCTAGAGTTTTCTGATCTGCATTGTAAGAGTTAGCTGCAGTTTTACTACAAATTATTTCTCTCCAGCCATCACCCTTTTGTTCAATTAATATCTCTTAACCAAACATTTTCATGAAACTTGGTATGCATTTTCATTATATCAATAGTTTGTCTCCCAGGATGTGGATTTGTCAGAGTAGGACCCTTCTCCCCATTCTTTGAAATATATTTTCTCATTTATATCTTGCATTCATGGGGGAGAGGGTATTCTGTAAGCACTCACTTAGTGACAGATCTACATGATACTACATTAGCCCTCTTTAGACCAGGTGTGATATCAAGTTTTATTACATACCCTTTTAATCTTACACAGATGTTCAGTCCATATTTCTATATCACACACCCAATCTGCAAATCAATATGCACTGAATCAGACTTTTATAAAACCCAAATTGCTTTGAACTCTATTCATATTGTGTAGAAAAAAAAATGTTTGGAAAGCATGAAGAGAGAGTAATAAATACAAAATTACAATCATATTTTGTTCCAAGTCAATGGGAAAGAACACTTTTCATATGCCATATGAATATGTATTCTTTTAACTTGTTTTGTGGGAACCTTGTTTAAAAAGATTTTTAATAAGTAATATTTTGATCAACTCTAGTTATGCACGTGCAGGGACAATAATCTGTTGTATGTAACAGGGTGAGGATTGCAAGACCAAGTTGCAGATGCTAGAAGATGCCAGGAGAAAAACGGAAGAAAGGAAAAACCAAAAAGAAGAAGATGCACAGGAACGTAGAAGAAAGTTGAAACTGTTGGCAGAAGAACATGAAAACCAGATTTATATTGAGACAAAAACCAAAAGATGTCCAACCTGTATGGCACCCATTGTTAAGATATCAGGGTAGGTAAACAATATATATATATATATATATATATATATATATATATATATATATATATATATATATATATATATATATATGAACTACATTATCAAGCAGTGTATGATTATGGTGATCAGGAGTCACATATTTCTTAATGGTAAAATGACCAGCCAGCTGTCCAGACAGACTGCATAACTAGTCAGCCAGCTGACAAATCGACCAGAAAAACCAGTCCAATGAGATTCATAGCAAACTTGCATTACTAATTGGAGCTGTCCAACTGACCCAAACCAAATGTGTCAGACAAGCATTCTACAATGTAATCACTACAGACTGTATATCCAATGGATAAAATCATTATACTTCAACATCATTTCTTCTTTGAAAAGATTCACCCTTACTTTACGAATATTAGCCTGCTGCCTCATGAATCCAGCCATACTAAAAGACAAAAGTCTTCTTTTCCTTGCTACTTCAAATAGACAAAGGACAATAACTCTAGCCCATTACTTTCCCTTGGCACTACCAAGTGTTGCTAATTTTAGCTTTGCTGCTGTACTGGTCACATTGTATAATTTATACTCTGACAATATAAGCTGGTTTTGTGTTCTAATTGGCCCCTCCAATGTTCCTTTTGGATCTGTTGTGAGGATGTATCAGTCTGCTGCAGGTTTTATACATTATTTTTACAAATGCTGCCAAATTTGAGTTATTTTGTAAACTTTTGAGACTTCATCTTTTTAAGACTCCATCCTACCATGCTATCATTGACCTCCTACAACATCACGAGTTAGCATGACTGTGACTCATTTTTGCTTACAGCATTCATAATGGAACATTTGTAGCAAGTTCTAAGGTATGCATTGTAAATTTGTGCTTGGTTTCTTCTTATTTGTTGTTGTTTTGATACAATTTTGATATACTTGTTAAACTAAGCATTTTACGTAAGTTCATGGCCACAGGTTTCTAATAAGATCCTCTTCATTTTCCATTAGTGAAACCATCAAGCTTTTACAATGTCATAAAAAGTGGAGAACTTTATTTTAAATCCTGCCCAGGTATGGTTAGACTCCATGAAAAAGGATGAATTGCACCAGCTTACCAGAAAATATGATCTTTCTGAGGCAAAGGCTTCTTCAACAAAGCAAGATTAAAAATTATTTTGGTCCAGTATTGAGTAGAAAAAAATGTTTTGGATAAATTTGCTTTGGATTTGGTTAGTAAGTCACTATGCGGCTCCAACTTGCAGCTTACAGAATTGAAAATAAAATAAAAGAATGAAATTGAGTTCAGAGAGCTTGAGCTTCAAAAATGACAAAAAGAAGAAAGACAAATGCAGTTAGAGAAAGATGAAAGAGAGAGGAAAATGCAGTTGCAGGGAGAAAGAGAAAAGGAAGAAAGGAAATATCAATTTCGATTAAAGGAATTAGAGCTAGCAAGTGAAACACAATCCTCCACCTTACAAATTTAAGTTCTGATGTTACTAACAATGTTAAGTTAGTATCCCCCCTTTAAAGAAAAAGCCAGTGAAATGCAATCCTTACAAATTCAAGTTTTGATGTTACTAAGAATGTTAGGTTAGTATCCCCTTTTAAGAAAAAGAAAGTGAAATGCAATCCTTACAAATTCAAGTTTTGATGTTACTAATAATGTTAGGTTAGTATCTCCCCTTTAAAGAAAAAGCAAGTGAAATGCAGTCCTTACAAATTCAAGTTTAAATGTTACTAAGAATACTAGGTTAGTATCCTCCCCCCCCCCCCGCTTTTTTAAAAAGAAAAAGCAAGTGAAATGCAATCCCCCACCTTACCAATTCAAGTTTTGATGTTACTAAGAATGTTAGTTTAGTATCCTGTTTTAAAGAAAAAGCAGTAGATAAGTATTTCCCTCATTTTGAACAAAGTTGCTGAAACTTTGAAATGGCCAAGAGAGTATTGGACTTGTATAATTATAAAGTGCACTTTTTGGCAAAGCTCATGATATCTACATTTCCCTGTCAGTACAGTAAAGTGCTGATTATGATTTGGTTGAGGAATGTATCTTGAAGGGATATGAGTTGGTACCTGAGGCTTATTGACAAAAGCTTAGGAAGTATATAAAAGAAACTGGACAGATTCATACTGAAATTGCAAGAGAAAAAGAGCAGTTATTTGATAGGTGGTGCATCGCAAAGAAAGTTGGTTAAAATTATGAAACTCTCATCATCTCATATTAGTTGAAGAACTGAAAATTTGCATCCATAGTAACATTAGGACTTACCTTGATGAACACAAGGTAAAAACTTTACAAAATGAGTATTACTTACCTCATAAAGTTTCTTTTGTTATTGGAAGACCTACTCTTCCCCTCAGCAATCTTCTGGTAAAAACATATTTCAGCCTAATGTGGCACAACTTTTAGCATTCAAGTTTCTGATAAAATTGATCAGGAGTCCTTATCTCTTTCTATGTTTACCTATTGCAAAGAAGAAAGGGCACATTGGTTCTGATTGTTACAAATTGTACAATCACCAACAGATTCAAAACAGACCTATTTTAAATGTTCTTATTTTTAAGAGGTCATGGTCATGTTCATATATTGACAGCAATACATTTGTGGGGTCAAACAAACCCCAATTTGATTTTATTATGGAGAGTTATGAACCATTCATGTTGAAGGGTTCTATGTGATTCATGAGTGATTCTGCCAATCCTATCCTTATTAAAATTTTAAGGGACACAGGAGCTTCTCAGAGTCTTTTATTATCAGGTAATTTGTCTTTTTTCCAAGAAGTTTTCTGAAATTAGAGTGTTTTTATTGAGGGAGGGAGTAGAAAGAAGCTTTGTTAATGTTCCTCTCCATTGTGAAAATTTGTCATTAGACTTTGTCTGAGGGTCCATGACATAACAGTGTCATCTTTACCCATCAATGGTATTAATTTATTAATAGACTGTGACCTAGCTAGATAAAGTTGCAGTTAATCCACTTGTAACTGACAAGCTTTGTTTCAAGCAGAAAGTTGATCCTATTGAAAAATAAATCCCTGATTTATACACAGCTTGTGCAGTTACTAGAGCTATGGCAAAGAAAGCTCTTGAGAATCATGTTGATCAGGAAAGTATTCCTTTATGTGACACATGTATTGGTCAGGCTTTTGATTAGAGCATTTTCACTCATCCTTTTGATCACTCAAAGGGTATTGATCAATGATCCTCATTTTTCTACTCCTACTCCTTAATCTAATCAGTTACAAATGACAGCCACTGTCTTTTCTAACAGAAAAAAAGACCCTGAGATATCTAGTTTGTTTCAGAAGGCTATTAGAGAAACTGAAGCCAGAAGAGTAGCTGTTCGTTATTTTGTTAAAAATTGAGTCCTTATGGAAAAATGGAGACCACCTGAGGTACCTGCTGGTGACGAGTGGTTGGTAAACTATGAAATTGTAGTTCCAGTGTTGTATAGACAGGAAATTCTTAGTCTAGCCCATGAAACTCCCTCGACTGTTCATTTTGGGATCAATAAGACTTATACAAGATCTTGAATCACTTTTATTGGCTAAAAATTAAAAGTGACATTTGTAAATGATGTAGATTTTGTCACATTTGTCAGATGGTAGGAAAACCCAATCAGAAGATACCTAAGGCTCATCTGCAACCTATTCCAGCATTTGACAAGCCATTTAGCAGAATAATGTTAGACTGTGTCAGTACCATACCTAAGACCAACTCAGGCAGCCAATTCTTGTTCACAATAATGTGTGTCTGCAAGATTCCCAGAGACAATTCATTTGAGGAATATTAAAACTAAAAGAATAGTAAAAGATTGATGAAGTTTATTACACAGTTTGGCCTTCCCAAATCTGTCCAAGGGTCACATTTTATGTCTAGAATTTTCCAGCAAGTTAAGCATGAATGAGGCATCCAACAATTCAAGTATTCTGCCTATCACCCTGAAAGCCAAGAGGCTTCAGAAAGATTTCATCAAACTGAAAAATATGATTCAATCATATTGTTTTGATACTGAAAAAGATTAGGATGAAGGTGTTCATTTACTGTTTTTTGCTGTTAGGGAATCAGTTCAAGAATCTTTAGGATTCAGTCCCTTTGGACTAGTTTTTGGACATACTGTACGTGGACCATTGAATTTATTAAAAGAGAAACTTCTTTCAAATGAAGGTAAAGAAAAATTAATGTTCCAGTTTTAAATACAACTTGTCAAAGACTCGTGAGGTTGCTAGAATTAATCTGCACTCTACTCAGCCAAAAACTAAATTAAGGTATGACAAAAATATATAGCAAGATAGTTTTCAGCCTGGTAATAGAGTTCTGGCCTTTTGCCCATACCATAAAATCCTCATCAGGCTAAATACATTTGTCCTTATATAGTTGAAAAGAAAGTGAGTGATGGACTTTATCAATATAAAGTGATGCCTTTTGGGATCATGAATGGTTCACTATGTACTTTTCAACAGTTAACGAACATCATTACATCTGGACTAGATAATTGTGATGCTTTTATTGATGATGTCATCATTTACAACACCTGGAAAGATCCCTTAGAGACAATTCAGAAGTTCATTGATAGGCTCCCTGATGCAAATTTGACATTTTATTTATCAAAAATAAAGAGTTTTGTTGTGCTTGTGTTAAATTTTTATGACATAACATGGGATATGAACAAGTTAAGCTAATAAATGCTGAAGTCAAGACTATCTTTGAATTCCTTGCCTATCAGTAAAAAGCACCTGATGTGAATTTTGGTATGGCTGGATACTATTGGAAAATTTGCTCCAATTTTTCCATAATTGCTGAACCCCTGACAAATTTATTAACAAAAATGAAGTTTCTTTGGTCTGAAAAATGTCAGGAGGCTTTTGATAAGTTATAGGCCATACCTAAGAGTGCACCAGTTCTTTCAGCTCCAAATTTCAGTCAATCATTTAAAATGTCTGTTGATGCAAGTAATGGTGGGGTTGGAGCAGTACTGATTCAAGAAGACAAAAATGGTTTAGGTCACCCAGTGTATTATTTTTCTAAGAAATTAAATAAGCACTGGAGAAATTATTCCACAATGAAGAAGTAATGTTTGGCTTTGATATAGGCTTTGTAACACTATGAAGTGTACATTAGTTTGTCTCCTTCGCCACTTATTGTGTTTAGTGATCACAACCCCCTTACTTTCACTGGCAAGATGAAAAACAAAAATCAGAGATTATTAAGGTCGAGTCTGATGTTACAGGAATTCAGTATTAACATCAGGCACATCAGGTGAAAAGACAATCTAATAGCAGATGCACTTTCACATCTATAGGAATATTATTACATTGTTCACATATACTTTGTGTCATTCTTAAGATTTCATCTTAAGCAACTTTTTATCACATGTATATTTGACTAATAGTAAATAGAAGCATTATTAAATAAATCTTTTTCTTTATTGAGGTATGTGTTATGCATATTTGATTTGCATTGTTTGTTTTGTTTTCTTTCTTTTTTTTCATTATATGCTATTGTAATATAACATTTTGTCTTGGCCTTGACCTTGTCCAAAATCAAGTTAATTTTCTACTTGGCCTGTATCATAAAATATTATATATGTGTATGGGTTTAATATTAGGATCGTTATTAAGTGAACGAAACATATTTATTTGGATTTGGGTCTCGGTGATTGGAATTCCCCAATAAATATACCTGGCCCACCTGATATATTCCACATCCTATATTATAATTTTAGTAACAAACCTTCTAACTGTAAATAAGATTTTATTTTTGTTAACATTAAGAAGTTTGTAGAAGGTCTTGTCCATGAAGTAATAATTTGGTTTGTTTTAGAAAATGCTAATTGTGACCTGAGGTAAAGTAGAAGACTATATATTCTTGACTCTGGAAACATCTTTATTTGTGCTTTAAGAACTTAGCAGAAACAGTTGTATTATTGTTGTGTCCAGAAATTCATTTGTGCTGGAATTTCATTTATTCAGATTATTTAATTCAAGTTATTCTTCTCTGCAAATACAGAGTGCTCTTCAGAACAACATTCATTGGTAATAGAGACTTGAATTTACACTGAAATTTAAAATAAGGATTTAATTCTTGGATTGTATTATTTTGATCCAAAAAAAGACTGTTGGTACATCATCAAGACACTGGCCACCACAGACATATCATCATTGTATTTAATTTGGATTTCCACTAAAGTTTATTAAGAACTTTAATCTTTAGGACTTGTGTCTGTAATACTAGGATTATTTGGGATTTCAGATACAATACTGCTCTATTTTTTACATTTTCACTTTATATTCACAGGCAATGAATTATTTTTTGAATTTTGCTTGTTGCTTCTCACTCTTTTATGTTACTTATTTTAAGATCATAGAGTCATAATAATATTAATGATAACATATTTGTTAAATATATAATTACAATAAACATGCAGTATCTGAGGTATGCATTTTTATTCTCCCATCAGGTGTAACAAGGTGATCTGCACCAATTGTATGAGTCCATTATGCTGGGTCTGTGAGACAAAGATTAGTGGCTATGATCATTTCATTGACAATATCCGCTGCTCAACTTTCTCTTTAACTGATGCTGATGATCCTGATGTTAATCTGTATCCTAGGATGCAGCCAGTACAGCCAGCTAGACTCCCAAGAATTGTTCATAAGGCGGTAGGTTTACAAGTTGAAAACGGGCTGCACAAATATGTTTCATTAATTGTGTATTTTAGGTTTAGTAATGTAATAATTGTTGTGAAAAGAAAATTTTGACAAGTCTATATGTGGTATAATAATGATCATCTGCATGCTGTTCTCGCAAGCATTTAATAAATTAGTAAAACAAAATTTAATCACAACAGTGGAGAGTGATATAATGAAATTGAACTGAATTTTATTAGATTATATGATAGATTGGATGATATTTTATTAGATTATATGATAGATTGGACGATATGAAATACTAACCAATGAAATTTTGAGTTTGTTCATCAATAATTGCAGCAAGAAGAAGTAATATATTTTAAAAAATGACTGAGATGTTTAACATTGCCACCCCACAAAAAATTAATAAGGTATCCCTTTCGATTGATGACACACTTTAGGATGAAAATGATATTTGGGGTGGATGCCAAATATATGAAAATTATTTCTGTGGAAGATAAAATGAGATCATAAGAAAATATTTTACCCAAAGTTTGTGGTCATTATGGAGTGACATTCACTTCAAACAGGTGTTTCCTTTACCAGGTCTGGAAATAACAATCATCCAGATGATTGGTTATGCAAGAAAATACTGTCCATAGATTCTGGTAATTTATATTTTATTGTATTTTCTTCCACAATTTGCATCTTGGCTAAACCTAATTGAAGTTTGAACCACTTTATGTTACACTGGCTTACATTTGTGGACCACAGGGCTCCTATTTGCTTTAAGATACATTAATTGCACAATCATTAAAGAAGAAGAAAGCAAGATTGATTTTGATAGGAAAGTTCAACAAGATACTCTTAGTAATTATTAGTGAACATTTTTTTTCAAATCAGTAAATCATTGAACTTGGAGTCAGCTGATAACCAAAAAAACTAAAAATTAATATCAAAATTTGTTTAAGCATAGTTAAGCATAATTGTTTATTAATAAATTCACTGCTTATCTGAACAAAAACATTTAAAAATAAATTTCACTTCCCAGTTGTTACCATGGCCATGGCAGTTAAAAACTTAGCAATTCTTTGGACTGATCATCACAGTGATAAAGGTTAGAAGAGAATTGCTACAAAATTCAGCACTATTTAATCCAAGTCAAACTCAACTAAATGTTAACATATCTGGTTGATTCCACTGTATTGGGATACACTGACATCCCCATCCAGGCAGATTCATGGCGAAATACACCCAGACTGTTGAAGCAATCACGCACTAATCACTGTATTGGAAAGATGACATGGAAGCATGGTTGAACTATAAGCATTTCAACTAATGTAATAATTGAACATCATATTTTATAGGATTCATGAAGCCAATAAACTTCAAAATTTATTACACTCTACTTGAAGCTAAAGTCTATATGTAATCAATTTTCGCAGTTCATAAATCCTATAAAACATGAAGATCAGTTCATATACAGTGAAGCCCATCAAAACCAAAACACCTTGGAATTAGTGGGAGGGGGTAGTTTACTGATGTTATTCAAATCTTTAAAGGTTTTTCTAGCGCTTATGTGATTACAATATATGTAATTTATGAGTGCATCAGTGGCTGTGTGTGTAAGAGTGCACAAAATTAAGAAGGCTATTAGTTTTTAAATTAATAAGTGTATTAATGACAAAATAGAAGAACAATGTATGTAATGAGAGAAAATCACATCCTGTCATATAAATAAATAAATACATTATTCCACAAGGAAATACAGTCCTCGTCACAAGAAATATTGGAGGAATGAGTTCTTGCATAACTTTATTACAGGCACATTTGAGTTATAAATGATTGCTTGAATACTCTGTATAGTTCATAATGTTCACAGTTCAAGAGCATGGCTTGGAGCATTGTCTGTTGTTTCTAGTATTCTTTTGCTAACCGTAATTAATAAGCATAATTAATCTTTTCTAGCTTGTATCAGAAATTTAGCAGCTTCGATATATTTCAATGTTTGCATTTGAGTTTATTTTGATGTTGGGCTTTTAAGCATAAAAATTTAAATTTAGGATTAAAATATATTTTGGTATTCATGGTTGAGGGTTTCAGTTTACTATAAAATATTATACTAAAGAAGGAAAATTCAGGACGTAAAAATGTTGGTCTTGATTGGATTCCATTTTAATGAGGTTTTAGTTTTAAGGAGCTTCACTGCACATGTATTTATAGATATTTATAAAAATAACAAAATCTCAAGAAAAAATAGCAGAGCTGTATTTTGACAGTCGCTTTTGGATATTATCAAAGAACATAGAAGGATGCATGAATACATAATTAGTTGCTTTCTGGTGTTATGAACTAATAACTTCTTCTTTTCTGCATCATATGATCTTAACCAATTAAAATGCTACAAATTGTAAATAAAAATGAATACAGATGGTTCGTGGTAACAGTAGCTGTAAACTAAAGAAATTAATGTCACCATAATATATCATAAAAGTAAAACGTTTTATGTCTCTTGAGACCCTTCAGGTACAGTAAATTCATCTGTATTTGCATGTATTCATTTATGTCTCATTGAGATTCCTCAAGTACACTAAATTCACTTATATTTGTTCATATTTTTACCGCTTTGAGAGTCTTCAAGTACGGTAAATTCATCTATATGAGAATGTTTTATGCATCTTTGACACTCCTCTTGTACAGTAAATTCACTTATATTTGTACATGTTCATTTGTTTTGTTGAGACTCCTGAGGTAAAGCAAATTCACTTTTATTTCTATGTATTCATTTTTGGTTCTTTGAGACTCTTCAGGTACAGAAAAAGTCTTTTATAATCATATGTATTCATTTATGTGGCTCATTTACCACATCCCCATTACTTTCTGATGCAAGTCAAATAACTTTGATGGCCTCAGACGTAGCCCTTGTGATACTTTATAAGTTGGTCGGGGGGGGGGGGGGGGGCAGGTGAACATTCAGCTACATGTAGAAGAATAGGTTTTTTTTAAATGATAGGTGTTGAAAATAACACCCAATGCCATTTCATTGATGAGTGAAATACCTGCACCTGTAATTGATATTTGTTATTCATTGTTATTCATGCAGCTTTATAAGATAAAATAGAAGAAATCATTTGGTTTAAATAGCCAGAAACCATTCTTCTTGTTGTTTTTAGTGATATTTGATCTTGTCATTGTAACATCAGTGAAGTTATGACATGATAGCATGGGCTTGAGGGCACTTCAAAATGGACACGTTTTACATCTGAGGTTTTTTTTGTAGCATACAGTGGAAAAAGTCCAGGATATTCCAACTGTTATATGACATTTTTCAGTATTTATATTTGTGGATTGGGGAAGAGTGTTAACATTTTATGGAAGAATAATTCATTTTTTGGCTCAATAAATGTTTTTTTATATAGAATTAGTCACATATTCCATGAGAACTGGGTATTGTTATGACTAATAGGGCTTAAACTAAGTAGCAGAAAGAGCATAAACCAATATAATTTAATTCCCTAGAACAGAAAGTGATAATTAATAAAAGAACTTAATTAAATCCCCAAAAGTCCTACAAATTCTATCAGAAATCCAAAGGTATAGAGTATTCGGAATTAATTCTGATCTTGAAAGTGCTTATGTACCAATGCCTGGAATAATGTTTATGTACTAAAAGTCTTGATTTAACATAGTGATACAATCGAAAATGTTCTTGAATGAGTTCAAAATAATCCCAAAATAATGACATAGTCTGAAATGTATTGATGAGCACATTTATAGTTCAAATGAATCAATTAGATAAATTAATCCTCTAAGATTTTAAATGTACTAAACTAAAATTGATTCCTCTATAGACTGATTATAAGATAGGAATAAATAATTTCTGTTTTCTTGTCCCTTATATACCTAAGTCACATTAAGAGGACCAGGATAAGGGTTGAACGTCCATGTCTACAACATTCTAAGTTGTGACAATGTCTGCTTTTTTACTAACACTTTAGTAAAAAGATGGCAAACAGCATGTACACAGATTTTTCCCAGGGGAAAACTTGTGTTCTGTACTCAGATCTAAGTAAGCATGTTTACATTCAAGTGATATTGATCTCAAATTATAATTAAAATCATAGACAAGAATCAGCTATGTAATATGTTGCTTACTTGCAACAAGACATTAGTCATGTAGGCCCAACTCCTACCCTTCGTTATGGACAATGGTCAATCACACAGTATAATTTAAATATAAACAACATATTGTTATGTATATTTAATTTGTATTTGTTTCTTTATCTCCATCATTATGGCTTATGTAAAATTGTAATTTGGTAGATGACCAAAATCAAGTTCATTTTCTACCGGACCAGAAGCATTGATTTTTTTGTAAGCAGCATAAATATTATGATCATTATCTTAATTTGTTTCAAGGACGTTAGTTTTCTGACATAGTTGGATCTGTTGTATGTGATGTTTATCACTTTCTTTATTATAATTTTAAAATCAGATTTCATTTTTTTTACAGACTTGGCTCTGACCTCAGAATCTTCTAAACTTGAAGTTTCCATTAAGTTAATAGTATTTTCAGTAAATTCTATTTGTGACCTAGGTCAGGCAGAAAACTATATTGTTATGTATATTTAATTCTGCATTGCTTGTGATGTTCTTTCGTTCATTATATGCTATGGATCATCATTATTTTGGACTTGAGCATGTCCAAAATTAGGTTCATTTTCTACCTGACCTGAATCATTGATTTTGGTTTTGTAAACATCTATTTTCGATCTGAGTCCGAGGCCACATTTTATATTATAATTTTAGAAACTATCCTTCTAATTATCATTAAGATTTTTTCTGTAAACATTTGGAACCTCCCAGAATGAAATTTTCCATTAGCTAATTGGGTTTATTTTAGAAATACTAATTACGACCGGAGGTCAAGTAGAGGACTATATAATCTTGTTTTTCTTGAAATTATTCATTCATGCTGTAAGATCTGAGCAGAATTAGTTGTATTATTGTTGTGTCCATTATTTTATTTGGGCTGGAATTTATTTATTCAAATTCTTTAATTTAAATGATTCTTCTGTGGAATTACGAAGTGCTCAAAAATAACATTCTTGGAAAAATAGAGACTTTGATTTTATAGTAATATTTCAAATAAGGATATATTCTTGGATTGTATTATTGTGATCCAACAAAAGACTTGGTACATAACCATGACATGGGCCACCACAGGTACATCAACACTTCCAGTGTTGGATTTATTTTGGAATGCCGCTAAAATTTATTTTGAACTTTAATTATTTGGACTTGTGTTAGAAATTCCAGGATTATTTGGGATTTATTTCACAAAACTATAAGTTTCTTTTAGATTTTAACTTGGTATTCTCAGAAAGTAAATTATTTGTTGAATTGTAAGACACTTGTTGCTTCTAACTTTTTTCAATTGCTTATTTTAAGACCATGTAGTCGTAATAATGTAATCTGATCTACTAGTAAAATTGTTTATTCCTGCAATAACATCTGGCCTGAAATCAGTTGTTGTGTTCATTATTTTGAGTTGGATGAAATTATTTAATTCAAATTATTTTTCTCTGGAAATACAATGTGTTCTATAATATCTGGAAAGAGACATTAGCTTGGAATTATAGTGAATTCAAACAGATAAACCTTAGATTATACTACTGTAATTCAACAAAACACTGTTGGCACATATTTACATTTCAGGCCATTGGTACATTAGTTTATTAGAGACTACAGGCCACATCAACACTTTCAGCATTGGAAATTATTTGGAATACCACTAAAGTTTGTTCAGAATTGTATTCATTAGGACCTGTGTTAGAAATTCTAAGGTTTTTTAGGATTTAATTCACAATACCCTAAGTTCTTTTTTACATTTTCACTTTGTATTCTTGGGATATATATTATCTGTTGAATTTTACAAAGCTTGTTGCTTCTCACTTTTTTCTATTATATTAAGACCACAGAGACATAATTCATTTAAATAAATATAATCATGGAAAACAGCCAACAAACAATATAAATTAAATATACATAACAATACCCAACAATAAGTTATGAATTTACAATATTGCTGAGTTTCATAGATACAGGCATACAAATAACAAAGATGTAATTCTGATTTCAGATACTGACAGACATAAAATTAGCAGAGCGTGACCCTGAACGTCAAAAAGACCTTGTTGTTTGTCCAGGTTGCAAACAGCGTAATCTGAGAGAAAAGAAGAATAATCACATGAAGTGTTGGAATTGTAACACAAACTTCTGTTTTTCTTGCAAACAGAGACTGAAGGGAACTATCAGCAGTCACTTCTCAGGGGGATCTACTTGTAGACAACATGTACAGTAGATAAAATTCTTTCTTGTGCATTTTTGTCTTGCCTGCATCACACCTGATGAGACTTTTTAAATTTTTTCTGATGGAATATCATTGATCATTATATTTCTCAGTGGTGTATCCAAAAGCAGATCCAGAAATGTGTCTGCTTGGGTTCAGTTTTGAGAGGGTTTACTTTTCTACATGGAATGCATTCCTTGATCACATTAACATTAGGAAACAAACTTCACTACCTCCTAAATCCAACATTCCAATAAAAATGAAAATGCCTTCTGTCCCACCTGTTTAAAATATAGAAAAAAAGAAAAATCCATCACTTTTTACCTACAGTTGCCACTGCTAGGTGGCTACCATCAGCTAGATATTTGCTAGTATAAGCTTTCACTCAGTACAATCAACATTATGAATTTGGATAATGTGTGTGAATTTTTTCATGATTGTGGACTTGAGTATTCTGATCTTGCCCTTTGGCACAGTATTATTGGTGATGATTGTTGGTTGTTTGTGCACATTCCTTATATTTTTCTCACATTTTTAAGTAACAGGCATTGATTGTATAGATCAATACTTTTGGGATGTTAATTTTTAAATTCTTTTGTCATTTTTGTGTTTCAGTATTGAACGATGCTGACAAAGTGCATGAGGTGCAAGAGATTTAAGGCCACTGAAGACATGCTTGAGACATTCACTAAATGCACATCCACTTTAATCTGCAGTTGTTGCACAATTTGGTAAGAGGGAGCTTGGTACACAGTGTTTAAAAAATGTAAAGAACAAGAAGAGGTAAAGGAAGCACATATCAGTGTGATGTTCTGAACCTCCATCCCAAGGTGTCTTCATTTGTGAGCGTTGTTTGGAAAGCCATAAGGGTTTGATCCCCCCATCCTGAAATGATGTAGTCAGTGCCAGTAGCAACTTAAACCTCTGGGTAGTTAAAACTGGAGGAGCAAAGAGTGGTGGAGATGCCAACCTTGCATATTTCACAGACCATACTGGAAGTACAGAATGATTCAGGAAGCAGCAATGCAGTTGGTAGCCTCAGGTGGGTCTTTTTTTGTCTCTGCATCCATTGCACAACTCCAGTGATGGTTTGGAGACAATGGATGCACCATATTCCTCCACTTCAGCTGTCAACCAGCCCTTCCAGTAGTCTGGCCTGTTGTGCCACTTGATAACTGACCATGCATCCATTACTTTGGAAAGCCATGCTATATACTGGCCAGCAAGCAGATTATTCACATCACCAATTAATCTTCCAAGTCTGTGCCTAGAAGACCATGCAGCCACCTGCCATGCCAACCATCAAGATAGATGCAGAATCCACATTCTAGCCATCCTACTTACCCAGACACCCATGCTGATAAAACAAGCTGTTTTACTTGCCTGGATGCCAATCCAACTGGCAGGTCAATTTTGAATGCTGTATCGGTTGGGGAGGTAACATGCCAGTAAAAGGCATGAAGACACCATCTGAAAACAGGCAGCACAAGAACTCTCTCAAGTCTTTATTGCCGCAAGCACCTTTCTTTAGGCTCATTCAGTCTCAGCCACAACAGTGAGACAATTGCTTGCAGAAAGATACAAGGGTGAGCACTGCATAACAGCAATAGTTTTGACCTCAGTCGAATTTCAGGTAGCAGCAGGCCCTTCAGTTCCAGAGGCAGATTAATAAAGGGGATAGGAAGCAAGGTTTCTCCTTCCCAAAGCCTCCCAACAAATGCTATTGCCTTCCCACCCTGCACTGCCATGGACAACCTGCCATTTGGCTCAAGACATACATTCCCAGCAGTCTTCGATCTGCAAAATGAATGGGCAATCCATGTTGTTTTGGGGGGTCTTCAGGTTTCATTTATCTAGCCTCCTCCACTTACATCTCCTTCCATGCCAGACACAGTCCAGGAAAGGCAGGAATTTTGCCAAATGAGGTTTGATTAGCACTCCTCAAGAAGGTGGAGAGAATTTGCACGCTTTACTCTCTGGAGGTTTACTCCAGGTGGTTTCTTGTGTTCAAAGCTAATGTGAAATTCAGGCCAGTTATAGACCTCAGCAAGTACATTGCTCTACTGAGGTTCACAATTGATGTGGTACATTCAGTCAGTCTTTCAATTAAAACAATTTTATGCAGTAAGTTAAGACCTGGCTGTTGCACATTTTCATATCCTATACACCTTTGTCCAAGTTCCTTTAGTTCAGGTTCCAAGACGTTATATACGAATTTTGCACACTCTCATTTAGTCTTCACATTAGTCCATGTGCATTTGCAAGGACATCAACTACAGTATTACATTCATTCTTCAACATTGCCAGTAGTAACTGGTATATTTTGATGACATCCTCCAAAAACACATGGTAAGTGCATCTTTGATACAGGGCAGAAACAATTCTTTCCTGCCTGAGTTATTTATGGCTCCTTGTGAACTGGGACAAATTCAGATCTCATCCCATCCCAGCATTTTGTCCTCATGGATGTGGAAATCTTGACTATTCTCAACCTTGTTTGCCTCCCACATGTACATGTGGTGCAGATTATCAAGGTTGAGTTCAAACAGAGTGGATTTCAATGAGAGTTTATGCAACTCCTCAGTCTACACAATGCAGTAGCAGATTAGGAAATTCTCAGCTACCATTTCATGTATCTTTTATGGATGGCCCATAGGCACCCTTTTTCAGACAGGCTTAGGAGGGAACGAGTCACCCATCACCCATCCTGTATGTTCTTGTTTAGGACTTTACACACTTGTATGCCTAGCTGAAGATAATGGTCCAGATAAGGCATATCATCAGCAGGCTCAATGTCCTGTCTATCTCACTGTCAAGAAGGGGCGACACCCTTCACAATAAGTGGACATGCCATCTGTCAGTCTTTCACAAGATTTGCACCTTTGTGACAAGGTGAAATCACAAACTGCACACCTTAATCTCCAGTCCTGACCCAGATGTCTGAGCTGTAAAAGCCTTCCATTTAGTTTGGCGGGTTTGGGAACTGCATCTATGCCACATCAGAAATATAAAGCAATTCTGATAGTCCACCACAGGTGAGATAAGTTCTGGGTGAACTATCAGCTCAACCTAACAACAGGACTTCCCACCCACCCCCGACCAAACTTCCTTATGCAGCAATGAACAGTGGTTAGAAAGACTTCTCCTTCATGCCTTGCTCATTTCAGGAGAGCCTTGTGTTGAAAAGAATTTCAGATTTCTGTCATGGAGAGAATCTCATGAGCTAGAAGGTGCTCCACTTGAAAAGCTTACAAGGGAAGGTGATGGATTTTCATGGACTGGTGCAGCATCAACAGCATTGTCCATTTGATTTTTTCAGTATCACTGCTGGTTACCTTTTTCTCTGTATTTACAGGAGAATTAATTATCCCTGTTACAATAAAAAGGCTACTGTTCCAGGATTGCTTTTAAGTTCAGGCATCATGGTAGAGTGAATATTGGGCATGATGAGGTAGAGGCCTGCTAAACAATTTTGATATAAATAGACCCAAATATTTTGCTGTCTCAGAAATGAAATCTGTCTTTGGTTCTGATGTGGTTCCATTCAGAGAATTTTGAGTTTGTAACCAGGATCTTTATTAAGCTGATATCATCCAAACTGTGATTTCTAATAGCTCAAAACCTTGGTAAGCAGGATCATGAACTTTCAGAGGACCCAAACTATCGACCTGGGCTTTGCAACTAAGAATAGGTTTCCATCAAGGGAAGCCTGGAAAGATTATACAACTCCTCAAGCCATAGTATCATGGCTTAAATGGGTAATATGCTGATGTACTCTGAGATTTCTAAAGATCGGGAATGTCTCATAAAGATCTCAGCTTGCGAGATTAGAGTGATCTCAGCAAGCTCTGCCTCCAAATTAAAATTTTGATGTGATACATAATAGAAGTCATTGGCTGGCCTGTGCAGTCAACGTTTTCAAGCATGATCTAACGATACATAGACGAGAATTGAATATGCAAGGGGAGGTAATGAGTAAGAGTTTTCTCCCTTGATTTGTATGATTTATAGACATGAAAGACAGAATCTACCATCTTTCTAGAGTTGCAAGATTCGGAAGGTAGCAAAAACTATTTCCTAATATCAGTGCTATCAAACAAGTATTCTCAGATAAGTATGATTCACTGAAATATATATTTTTTAAAGGTGAATTTGGCTGAAATCTCCCCAAACCTTCTGTAAATCTCTCACTGGTGTAGATTTTATGATTGTTAGAATTCATCATCATTGTCATCATCAGTCCCTTAACCCAAGAGGTCATTGAGGCACCACAGTTGACTTTACAACCAATTTTCTCTATCTTTCCCTGTTCTCTACTGCCCTTTGGGAATCTCCAAATCCCATGCCTGTCGATGTCCACTCCTTAATGTTGTCTTCCCCCCTCTTTTTCTGTCTGCCTCTTCTTCTGCACCCTCACACTGTGCCTTGCAAGATTGTTTTTGCCAGTCCAGATGATCTTGAGACATGACCGTACCACTTCTGTTTACACTCTTCAACATTGGTCAAGAGGTCCTCATAGGATCCGATGGCTCATTGGATCCTGTTTTGGACTTCTTCATTGGTTACATGGTCAGTGTATATGCCCAAGATCTTGCAGCAGCATCTGATTTTGAAGGTTTGCATACTTCTTTGTAGATCTGATGTGAGTGCCATGTTTCACAAGCATACAGAAAGATGGATATGACAATTAAGTGCATCAGCCTTATTTTGGAACCAAAAGCAATGTTGGTTTCTTTCCATTATTGGTCTCAACCTTGATATTGCTATTGTTGCCTGGACAATCCTGCAAAGTTGTGTTGTTTTGGAGTCCTCATCTGTGGTAATTGATTCCATGTACTTGAAGCTTATGTTAGAATTCATCAAGAATAAATTATAAAAATCCTGCATAAGCCATGTATAATAACTGCCATCTGTAGTTTTAGGATTTTTTATTCCTAAAGAATATACCTCTTAAGAATGTTTCAAACAATTTAAAATAATTTTTTTGCAGTGACATCTGAATTACTACTTACTACAGTTTAGCACATTTTTATATTCATCAAAAAATATTATGTACTTTTGTAATTACCATGACTAATTATTGGCAAGGATTATACTAATTATATTTATGAATGTTTTTACTTGTCTTTGTTACACATTGAATGATTGTATATTAGAAGTGTATTATGAGAAGTATTTATTTTTAATGCAGACTTATTTAGAATCACCTATTCTGGAATTTCTAAAGGACTTAGTTACATGTATTGTCATTGGTGTTTTGCAAGTCGCATATTATACATTTCTGTACATAAACGCAATATGACTTCAGAATTGTTAAAGCTACGTTAAAAATCCAAAACACACACACACACACACACACACACTCTCTAATATATTAAGAAATATCTTATTTGTTTCTGATTCCTAAGAAGCTAATTCATTTTTACATTTTGTAAGTCTGGTTGAAGGTGTCTGACATACATGCACAAGTTCACAAACACAGTATAGCATAGTACTGTTTATATACTCTTATAAGTCAAGTCAAACTGCAGACACCATAGACCCTGATCTGCTCTCCCATAATGCACCTGCAGATATGGGTCAGTGTTATTTTGTTCTTTAGATTACTCCTAACAAACTGCACAGACCCAGATCTACCAGAACAGTATGCAACAGCAGATCTGGGTCGGTGAAGTTTACAAATACATAAATACATAAATACATTTGTGTGCCTTCTTTAAATCATTAGCACATTGTCTTTTATTTTTTAAATCTGCTGCAGAGGAACTTAGAAAATGGCAACATAAATATCTATGTCCTCTTTTGCACTATGCTTCAAATGAGTCAGAAACTTTGAAAATGGATTTAAGGTTGGTTTCTTATGACATGTTTAAGTATTCATTTGTTTCTAAACTTAGATAGCAAGGACATAAAGCAATCCAAGTCAAAGATAAAATACAGGTTGCTGTGCATTTTCTTGTGCTAAACTTTGTTGAATATCTATTTGCAGGTGTGGGTTATTGCAATGAAAGTATGCAATAATGTAGCATGTCACTGATTGCCTTTAAGATAATATTTGAATGAAAATTATTCTGATATGAAGATCAAACTTATCTTACCAAAAGGATAAATTGGCTTCATAATTTTATCTGTTTGATGCAGTTATTAATATCACATCAACTTTTTGCAAGTGGAAGCCAGCATCACTGATAAATCATTAAAAATTTCCAAGAGCTCATCTACTTTTTGTTGACATATTTTCTTTCACAAGATTGTTATTATGATTATTAATTTTTTTTTTTTAAATGTAATATTGTCTTTACTCTGCATTTTCAGACTGTCAGCAATAATTATCATTTCTAATGCCACAAACCTAGTAACAAAGGAAATAATTCACATGAAAATTGTCCAGAAACTTAAAGTTGGCATTGGGTTGGGGCAGAAGCAGCCTCAGTAGTTTGTCAATGTCAGTGAAGTCCAAGTTCAACCGTGGGAACTGCTATGCATGGTCATTTCACTGTTTATTTAATCTTTTGCTTATGGCAATAGTTTCATTAAACAGTTTGCGGCATGACGTTAAACAAGTACTTAATGATTCAGCTTTTAAGAAATTATATCTATACAAATATTTTATTGAATAATCTTGTTTTTTTAATTGCATAACATTAGTATGTCATAGCTGTGATATATCTATGTGATAACAGCATGGTTACCTTTTATAATTTGTATTAACATCTGTTATATTTATTTTCTTCCATATAATAGATTTATCCTTGTAGATGTTTTCTAAATACTTGTGTATTTGTTGTATATTTGTTTTAATAGCAGGGTCATAATCAAATTGTAGATTTGTTGAATATTTATTTTAATCGCAGGGTAGTATGTAAACTAACTGTTAGCTAATTATGGCACCTTAGATTAAAACTGTTATTATTATTATTATTATTATTAGGGATACCCCGTTACAGCAGCTGACATTTTGCCTGATGAAACAGAAAGGTAATTGGATAACACATCTAGATTGCTCTGCACTATTATCCCTGTTAAAATTGAGGGTATTTAGAAAAATCACTTTTTTCTAAATGTTTATTGTTTATCATAATGCATATGCTGTGAACAAAATATGTCTATACCAGTGTCAAATACTGGCAGCTGTCTTTTCAGATTGCTGTGTTATACTAAGATATGTGTACATGTACTAGTGAAGGTTGTATTTTAGAAATAATATACTATACTTGATGCTTTGTCTTTAATTATATTTAAACCTCCCTAACTGTCATCAGCAGTTTACATTATTTGTACTTTGATAATCCCTGTGTTGGATAAAGCAATCACATTTTCTTGTTTCTGTTTACTTTGAATTTTCTTTGGAAATTCCTTTTCATGCAATTCTTGATGTTCACAAAATAAAAAAATTTAAGGTCACATACAATGCTTAACATTTAGATCCATTTCCAAGTTACTGACATAAATGGCATTTTTTCAAAACCATGAAAGTGTATCCACAAAAAAATAAAAATTTCACATTATATATCACAGCAAGTGAGTGCATGCTGTATCTGCATAGAGAGAAAAGTTCATATACTTTTAGAATTTTTTTCATTGCATATAAATAATTAGCCACTTTTCTTCTTTCAGTAAGCGACCTTGAGCTTTGCCTTTTGACACCAAATGGTAGTCTTCTAAATTACATTAAATGCAAGCTATCCACAAAGTTTTGGTCTAGCTCTGTGGCACAGAACTGATTTTATTGTGCAGAAACTATTTTTATTTTGTCAGTCAAACTTATCTTTTACCATTGACAATTTGACACCAAAATCGCATGGCTTCTTCCTTTTTCCAAGTGGTAACTGGATGGTGAAGGATTCAAATTATAGTATAGAACCCAATATACTTCTTTCAGTCAGTGACCTTAACCTTTGACCTTTTAAGCCCAAAATCATAAAGGTTCTTTTTAACCCCAAATGCAAGGTCAACTTAGTTTGGTAGCTGTTGATGGTGGAGAGCTCAAGCTACTCAGCAGAAATAAGTTGATAACAGACAGAGGGAGAGACATCATAACATAATGTGCACCACCATGATGTTGGTGTATAAAAATTCAAGAGGCAAAAATGATTTGTAATATGGTACATTATGGTGATAGACCTCATACCCAAAACATGAATGTTTTTTTGGGGGGGAGGGGGAAGTGTACCATTTTTAATTGTTTTTCTTGTATAATTGTTAGTAGTGCCCCTAAATAAGTTGTGTTTCCCCTGCTCCAGCAGCTTTGATAGCCAAGGTTCTGATATATTATCCTACTACACCTTGGTGGACCAATCAGATATTTGAGTGCTTCTGGCCAGTGAATTTCACTAGATATAGCAAGGAAGCCACTGCATCCAAACAAAATCAAGTTGTTCAAATTTGAACAATGTACCTACATGCTCGAGACAAGGGGGTTACAAAGCTTGGATGTTTGTACTTACTGAAAAAGAACAGAGAAGTAAAAAAAACAGCTAAAGTAAAGATAGGAAAGATGTGTAGCTGTCTTTAAAAAATAAATTGGTGGACTCCCCGAAAGACTACCAAATAAAATCTTCTGTAAGTATGGAGCTACTGTCATCCACAAACCCTATAACACCATCCTCTTAATTTTGGTACATCCCTAAGACCACACTCCTTTGAATAAGAAGTGCTTAATCATCTATAAGCTCAAGTATGATAATTGTGGAACAGACTATACTGGGGAGACCGCTAGAAGACTTGAAAATACAGTTAAATGATACACGTACACCACAGGGAATCTCTGACAGCAGTTTGGGATAACATGAGTGTGCTCAGTAGGGAGAATAATACGCTAAGGAGAAACACAAGCGAAGATACTGAAATCCTGGAAGGGGAGCCAGTGTTAAATCATGATTCTGAATTGGAACTCCTGCCGTCAAACAGGAGTTTTGTCACATGATCAGGATTCAGCTAACCAAGTGACTCCAGTCCAGATATTATTCCTCTAATGAAGACCTTGTGAAAAGGTCAAAAGCTTAGAAATCAAAATGTTTATACTAGAAAAATGTATCTATTCTTAGTTTTATAGACTGCAAATGGCTATGGCAGGTAACAATATTCATTCAAGAATTATACTAAGAGAAAGAGAAATTCATCTTTTCAACAATAATTGCATACTTTACATAATCTATGATTTCTTGGTAAACTTTTGCACCCAAACTTCCATTTCTGAATTAATTTGAAGAGTCTGTGGCCAGAAGTTCTAATTTTTGTTGCAGCTGATATAAATTTTGATTATTTACTCATTTTAAGTATCATGGTATCATGCTATATTGTCCACATAATAAAAACGTTTACCTGCATACAACTATAAAGTTTTAGAGAATAATATCAAAAATCATACCACAAGTAATCATTTGTTTCATTGTTCAATATCTATTCCAAACAATACTGTAAGCCTTTTAAGGGACTGAATCAGCATCTGATACATGGTGTTGTCAGCATTTCATCCTTTTCCAAGCCATATGAGGGGTATGTCACAATCTTTGGTCTTAAATGGATTTGCTTATTTCATGCAATTAAATAAATGGAAAAGGACAGTTTATAAACTAGAAACCTGACTGGATGTTCTTGCAGTGCTCCAGAAATATTTTTCTGACACTGGACAAGATCAAGTAGTTTGAAGAATCACTCGACTCCTATAAAATTAATTTGCCCTGAAAAATTTGTACTATTTTGAACAAGTAACCCAAGTTGGCATGAGGCCACTCACCTGGTGGACAGTTGCCTAACAGCCAAATGCAAGAGCAGTTGGCCATTGAATCTGGATCAGTAGGATGCTTTCAGTAGAAATTTGTATCAATGTTGATTGCATTATTTCAAGTTTGTTTTATTTTCATTCTATATTTGATGACAAATTAGCTTCATTTGTCCAATACTGAAAGCCTTCATGCCTTCTCTCAAGTAGGGATTTTTGCGATCAACTGTTTAAATGGTTTTTTTTTCTTTCTATATTTAGTGATGGTGAATTGACATATTGTGGGCCTTGAAAACCCTTCATGCCAGGATATTTTCTGTAAAACTGACATCAAATTCCATAAGGCAGTTTTTCATAAATCACTCAAAAGATTCTCTAATTTAAGTAATGGTAGCCACATTTGATAAATCAACATTTGAAAATAACATGAATGATTTTCATACCAGAATGTTTTGTCTTTGAATTTTATTAAGTGTTATTTCTGAGAACTCATCTTAAGGTTATGGAGAAGTCATCTTAAAGTTACTGAGGTGTCTTTTTATGGTAACAGTATTTTTATGATATACCTATCAATATCTATTAGCATGTCAACAACATCTGCATCAACTTTAAAACCATTCTTAATCCATAATGCCTTTTTCTTCAAATTTAGTCAAAATCTACTGAATGGTTTCTGAGAAGTAGTGGTTTGTATGTGTTTTGTAATGGCAGCTAATTCTGATTTTGAATCATCATCATCTGTATGAACTTGTAATCCCTCATGCCAGGATCTCTGTCAGATTGGATCATCATGTTAAGTAGTTTTTGAAGTCATTTAAATATCTGTTTTTAGTAATGGCATTGAAATTTGCTGGCAGATTGCCATCAATTGTACAAACTTGAAAGGCCTATATTCCAGAATGTTCTCATATTTGGTAAGGTTATTTGTAGCTGATTTGAGAAGAAATTGTTCAAATGTATTTCATTTTTATAACTGTTTCCCATATTTGAGGGCAGACTGGCATCATTCGCTGCTGAGCCCATCAGTCGTTTGTGACTTACGAGTGATGAGACCTTGAATGAATTTGATTGATGTCCACCATTTCACCACAGCATTTTCAGGATGAACGGGCCTCGACATTCCATCATCCTAACATTGGTTTCCAAAGTATAATTTTGGATTTGAATCAAATCTGAATGCATCTGTAAAATGATGAGACCACAAAAGACTTTAACTTCATGTATTCCACATTATTTATTTATAAGAGTTATGCCCCCTGATTACCCATCCTCCTAGCTTTGTTTTCTGCAGAATAATTTAATTGCATTTCAATCAAAGTTATTATGCATCTTTATACTGATTAACTCTTTTAATGAGTTGGATTTCCAGCATTCCATTTATTCATTTTCAAGTGTTAAGTCCCATCAATGCCAATCTCCAAAACTTTGATTTTCCAACAATATTTCATTAACACGTTTAAGGTCATGCCAAGTTATACTGTAATTGTTGAGTGGAAGACTTTCTTAACATGTTTAAAGCCCTACTAAAGTACACTGTAATTGTTGATTGGAGGCCTTTGCAATGTACCAACAGTTCTAGTTACTTGTCTCTTTGGGTGTTATTTTATATTCCATGAATGTGTATAACAGTGTTTAGCAACTTTCAGTTCCTAACCTCAACTTTTGTTTCCATATGTACTTCAGTCCTATATTTTGAAAGGAATCTCTCAAAGTAATCATGAATTTCTAAATTACAATTTACTGAGCATAATGTTTTTAATAAAGCCCCATCCTGTAGCAAAATAACGTGTCCATATCAAATTGTATCTGTCACTCCTTTTATTCAAAATAACTTTGGAGCATTTGATGGGCTCACTATTTAATTGGGAGGAGGTATGTTTTTTTTACCACCCTTTGCTATCAATTTAAACATCAGTGTGTCACATAAAGTCAAGTTTTAATATTCTTCCAGGATCATGTATGATAAAGATCTGAGACTTGCACGAGTACAATAAATTCTATTTTCCTCCATTATCAAATAAAGATCCCAAAAATTTTCCAGCTCTTGGGACTTTTTAAAAAAGAAAACAAACAAAAAAATGTTCATTGGACGATGCCAATATGGTGAAATTATATCAAAAACCTTCTGCAAGCCGTAATATTAAATGTTTCAGTCAGCCGAGGACTATGATTAAAATTTGTGAAACAAAAAGTGGAAATTTAACTTCGATCTTATTTATTGTAATCCTACAACCAAAAGTTCTTCAAAATTTTTTGCACTGAAGTAAAATTTATGATCAAAAGGCAACAATGGAAGTCAGACATGGGCATAATTAGAAAAATCTTAATACTTCATTTAGTAGCCATGGATTCATAACTCCATATCAAACAATTCTATGGCAGATAGGGTCTAAGTTGTTTGCAGTTGGACCTTATTTATAAGTGTATATACATTACAGTATATTACTGTTTTATATACATTACAGTATATTACAGTGTATATACATTACAGTATATTACAGTGTATATACATTACAGTATATTACAGTGTATATACATTACAGTATATTACTGCTTTGTTCATGAGCAGAATACACGTAGTAATTTGTAGCAACAATGTAGAAAGTGTACAAAACTTCCGTGTAAAATACAGTGTAAAAAACTTGACAAAGCAAGCCTATATTTTGCCTAAACATTGTTAATAGGCATTTTAAATATCAAATACCATAAATGGTACAAAGTGCCAGAATTTATTGTTGAAGAATATGTTTTAACCTTCTATAATGAATATAAAACTCAGTTTTCTACAACTGAATTTGAACTATGGCTATTCATGATTGTTAAATAGCAAAGGGACCTGCTCATTGCAGTTTCTTTGAGAAGTCCTTAAAACAGGAATTTGTGATGGGAAAGCAAAGTTAGGAGAATGGGTAATAATAGGATATAACTCTAAACCAAGAGAGAGAACTCTAATTCAGGCAAGGTTTCATCAATATAAAGGTACATAATAAATTTTAATCCAGCATTTCTTAGTCAAGTTATGCCATCTAGGACCATGACCTTTCTAGATGATGATGTGGAATCATACAAATTAAACTCTTTCAAAGTTTCATTGTATAAGCTCTATGCCAAATTTGGTTGAAATCCAACACTCCTTGGTAAACACATGCAGCAGAACCAAAGACACGAGGATGTGCCATCAGAAGGTGGTATAACGCATGTGAAAGATGTCGTAGAACAATGTCAATCAAACCCATTCATGGTCTCATCAATACAATGCCCAACACCAGATTTATTTCAAATTCAGCAAATTATGGTAAAGTTATACTTTTTTATCTTTGCTATTCAGGGGCAAAACATGAACACCATGGAACTATTTTAATTAGCATGCAACCTATAGCATTATATGTGTTCTATTTTTCTGTCTTTTCACTTGTAATTATTGTAATGTATTTAAAAGATACTTAATTTTTTTAATTATAAGAAATGATCAGTTATGTTTCCCGATTCAATAGCTACATTTGAAATATTTCTAACCTCTCTATGAAGCAAGTAATGAAATCATCTTTCAGTGTTATTTATACACCCTCAAAGTAAATCCTTTCTTATCTCAATGAATTTGCTCTGTACATATTCAATCAATGGTGTGGGAAATGTTATTTTATGTGTTTTCTTGTATTTTATTAGTAATGGTAGTCATATTTGATGGCAGTCTGACATAATTTAATATAATTCATGCCAGGATACTTTCTCCCAATAGTATTAGTTAAATTTTGTTTAGCAGTCATTTTGTTGATTTTTTAAAAAGTTTTTTAAAGGGATTTTTTCCTACTTTTAGCATAAGTATTTTACCGCAGACTAGATCACAAAATAAAAGCTCTTCATGCCAGATGATTTCAGTCAAATTTAGTCAGATTCTAAACTCAGGTTTTTAAAAGTGGTTTTAAGGGTGTTTCTATTGTTAATAATTGTGGCCATACTGTATAGTCGATCAACATTACTTGTATAAAACTAAAATGCTTTCAATGCAGCATAATTTCCACCAAATTTGGTAAATGTCTGTCCAGTGGTTCTTGAGAAGTTAAAAATAGTAATTATTAATGGAAACATGATGTACGACACATGAATGATGTAGAGCCAAACAATAAGTTGACTTGGTCTACATTCATGTGAGCTAAAAATGCCAGTATAAACTCGTGTTGATCAGGCTATAGTCAAACAGAAAGATGGCAGCATAATGCAGGAATCAACACTTTTACATGAAAAAGAGATTTTATTGGGAATTAAAATGCATCAGCAAAATGTTTTTGTGAAACATGGTACATGTATATACTTGTAATCAGAAAGTGTTTATGATGTTATTTTCTAGTTGCTGCATTATGATTCCAGAAGTTCCCAGAGGGCAGCCAATGGCAGGACTGTACAAAACTGGGTAGTCTGATACCTTAAACTAGTAGATTCTTTCTGACAAAATCTTTACAAGAGTTTAGTCCCAGACAAGTGCAAGTTTTCAAAAATGAAACCTCCCAACTTCATTTACAAGATTTATATACTGCTTTATCTCTAGTACTGTCCTCTTTCAGAAAAATATTTTTCATCTAAACCATGGTATTATTAGCAAGGAGCCTAGATTTCACTCTTGATGTGTGACGATCTGGCACACTCGAATTGACTCTTAGCAAGTGCTGATTTGGCACACTGGAATTGACTCTTAGTAAGTACTGATTTAGCACAGTGGAATTGACTCTTAGCAAGTGCTGATTTGGCACATTGGAATTGACTCTTAGTAAGTACTGATTTAGCACAGTGGAATTGACTCTTAGTAAGTGTTGATTTGGCACATTGGAAATTACTCTTAGCAAGTGCTGATTTGGCACATTGGAAATTACTCTTAGCAAGTGCTGATTTGGCACAATGGAATTGACTCTCAGTAAGTACTGGTTTGGCATACTGGAATTGACTCTTAGTAAGTATTAATTTGGCACACTGGAACTGACTCTCAGTAAGTGCTGATTTGCCACACTGGAATTGATTCTCAGCAAGTGCTGATTTGGCACACTGGAACTGATTCTTTTTAAGTGCTGATTTGGCACACTGGAATTGACTCTCAGTAAATGCTGATTTGCCACACTGGAATTGATTCTCAGCAAGTGCTGTTTTGGCACACTGGAATTGATTCTTAGTTAAGTGCTGATTTGGTACTCTGGAACTGACTCTTTGTAAGTGCTGATTTGGCACACTGGAATTGACTCTTGGTAAGTGTTGATTTGGCACATTGGAATTGACTCTTGGTAAGTGTTGATTTGGCACACTGGAATTGACTCTTTGTTAAGTGCTAATTTGACACACTGGAATTGACTTAGTATGTGCTGATTTAGCACACTGTCCTGCAAGTACAGCAAAACAGAGAGACCCATAAAAGACAAGCAGGGAAAGACCATAGCAAGTACAGAACACCAAATGAATAGATGGGCAAAACATTTTGAAGAACTGTTGAATAGGCCATCACCACTAAATCCCCCAAAAATCCACCCAGCCAATGCAGATCTCCCCATAAGCTGTGACAATCCCACCAGAGACAAGATCTGGAAAGCCATCACCCAGCTGAATAACGTCAAGGCAGCTGGACCTGATGACATCTCGGCAGAAGCCCTCACAGCAGACCTAGAGGCTTCAGTGGAAATGCTATACCCCCTCTTTCATTATATAAAATAAAATTGATAATTATTTACAACAAGGTTATGTATTTTGTCCTGTAAAGTGAGGCAAAATTAAATGTCTTTTATTAAACAAGTGTTCTTTGCCATTATAGTGGAGACTGACAATAAAAATAAGAAACTATTCTCCATATAATAATCTGAACAATACAAAGTTGATGTAATTCTGACAAACAGGCAACTAAAGAAATAAAAAAGAACAGTTTACTAAGAACTGAAATTACACATGCAGTATATGACAGCATATCATATATAAACAATGTGGCTACATCACATTGCATTTCATACTCTAGCACCTAATAATACATGGGCATTATAGACAAAATACACTAGCAAATGAAGAATATTATGAAATCGAAAAAATCAATATAATGAAGTGAAAAGTTGGATACGACAAGCCACATTTCCGAAGTCACTTGTCCCTAAACAAATGGATGGTACTATGAACAGTCCCAAGTTTAAAATTGTCACTTCCCAATTCTTAATTTTATGTTACAAATGCAATCATTTCAATTGCAACTTGGAGTGCTAGAAAGTCATCTGGGGTCATGTCATAACAACACAGTCATTTGGAGACATGTCAAATTTTTGTTTTGGGATTATCGCCATTTCTTGGTGCAAGAAAAGCTATACATGGCAGCCAGTATAATTGGTGGAGGAAGAAGCCAGGAAAGCCTTGTTAAGAACCACCCACCTACAGGAAGCTATTAACAAGCTTTCTCACATACCCACAGCCAAGCCTGAAACTTGAACCCAGGTGCACAGAGGTGATGGCAGTGCTTTAGACCACTCAGCCACTTGGGTCACCATGTCAACTGGAGATGATTCTGTATAAAATATCAGGGCAATGGAAGGCCCAGAAGCATGCACAGTTTGAATTATGTAGCATGTAGCTGATTCATGCTACCAAGAATTTTTAAAATAATTAACCCCTCCGAGGATTAAAATGTAGATATAAAAAATTTACTAACTGCTACTCCAAGTTTAATTCTAACTTTGCAGTGTGGTAGTATTATGTACCTTATAAAGCATTCAGTCAAACCTATGCTGAAGACACACTGCTTATTAGACCATTTATCTTATAAGGTTATTAAGCCTGATTCTATAATAGATACATCTAGCTGCAAAAACAAATAAAATAATTTTGAAGGGCCACCCGAGTGTCTTTAAAGACTACTTCTGCAGATTCCAACAGGAAGTTTCTTACCAAAGTTCTATAGTAATATAAACCTCAGACACGAAATCAAGTATATAAAAAAAAGGACATTACAGCTAAACCCCGTCTTGAGAGACGGTTCATCATGTCAGATTAACTGATTATATAGTCGCAAAAACCCATCTATTTTGAGACACCATTACATTTTGGAAGAAGGGCTGTTCTCACAAAACAGGTTCTACTGTAATACCACCCAAAAATCTTTGATACCCACATACTTCACATCCATTAAAAAAGTCATTTTCTAAGAGAACAAACTCTGACGAATTCTGAAGCTTCACAATGTCTACAAAAACATGTACAAATATTTCCAAACATTTGGCTTTTCTCATCCCAGATATTCAAATGCTAGCCAGTTTTAGGAAATATATTGTTTCCTTTTAAAAGGTAACTGATTATACGAGAAATGAATATCAGTACATGGTCTGCAAAGTTCAAATATTTCTTTATATATCTGGGAAGAATGTCAGCCTTCAAATTAAAAATATTTACCAGCATTCTAACCAAATGCACAGCATGTGGAAATGAGATCCCACTTTCAAAATTTCACAGACTTCCAAAGTAGTGACACATTTTGAAATGTTTAACCAACATATAAAGGTGAAAGCCCAGCACAGTTGCCACTTATTAGTCAAGTTCAGCTGCAAACATTGACCCTGATCTGCCATTTCAGATTTATGTTGTTTGTTCTACTGAATACTCCTAGCACATTATACAACAGCAGAGTTCAGTCTACGCAGCTTATCGACGGATTTGACTTGTTTGTATATATAGTGATCAGGTTTTGCAGAAAAATGAAAACAATTATTGGAAAATGAATGTTTCATGGATACTAAAAGGTACATTTTTTCAAGGCAATAAAAATAAGGACAACAATATTTTCAACACCTGACCAGCTGTATACGATTTGACATCAATTGTCAAAGTCTTGTTACTCTAATGCATCTTTTACTGCACTTAAGCTGATTAATCAATATAACAAACAGCACAGACCCTGATTTGCTGTTGCATAATGCAGTAGCACATCAGGGTCTATGTTGTTTGCAGCTAAACTTGACTCATAAGCAAGAACATACATTACTATTAAGACTGTACTAAGAGATTAACGATTGGAAATGCCAAATATTTAAATATATTTCACAATTAAATCTAAGAAGTCCATTTCCACAGCACTGTGAAAATGTGTAAATAAAAGTTTATGAGACTTGTACAGTGTTCAAGCTAGGTATAAAAAGAGGGACCTGCCCATTATTTATATGCATGATTCTAATTTTACACCATATGTTTTATATTTTATCAAATCTAATTATCAATCGATAGATTGACAGACAGACATGCATGCATACATACATACATACATACATATGCATGCATGCATACATACATACATACATGCATGCATACATGCAGACAGACATACATATATTCATGCATGCATGCATGCAGACAGACAGACATGCATGCATGCAGACATACATACATACATACATACATTCATGCATGCATGCAGACAGACAGGCATACATACACACATACACTGAATCATTAACTGTTAATGTTTGGGCCAAACCTGAAGTTTAAATCTATGGGGCTTTTTCCAAATACAAAAAATTAAAGCTCTTTTTACCAACATAGTCTTTCTAAATATTTTATATGCATATATATATATATATATATATATATATATATATATATATATATATATATATATATATAGTTTTAGTAAGGCAGGGATTCCACAAGATATGCACTGATCAGAATCTATTGGAACCCCAAGTGGAGTTCCCAAACCAGGAAAGAAAAGGAATCTTACTGGATACACCGCCTTAGAACATTGAAAACAAGCGGTTTAAACCAAGAAGACTAGAAAAAGACAACCATGCACACAAAAAAATATCTTTTGCAGCCAACACATTTTCTTTTAAATAATTCTCTAAATTTGCTTAATAGCCTATGACTACTATAACAATGAAATATCCATGATATAATTTGCGCTTATATAAATTTACATAAAAAAACAGATGTCATTATGGCTCATCAATTTCTAGGTCAATACAAATATTTTCCAGCATCAGCAACAAACTGAAATAAACTAGTTGAAACATAATAAAGTTAAAAGGTTTAATTCCTGTAGAAACAGCCATGTAAAGTTTTTCATACATAACCATTTTTCTGTTTTATTTGTTTGTCTTGTCTATGTTTTGTATTTGCCTTTGAAAACGAGTCGAAAGCACTCAGGCTAGTTAGATACTAGTTTTGCACCATTTGTTGTCAGTTTATTGAATTTATCTAATCAATCCCTGACTTACGTGATCCCTTGCTGGATCCAGTGCACTTGAAAGGATTCTTATTCATCGTATGATTTGTATTCTTTATATATATATATATATATATATAGGGTTGCATCTAAGATGCATGATTGTGCAAATCCCCCCCAAAAAAAAATTTAAGATTTCCCACAAGATTTTAAGTCCTATATGGACAAAATCACACAAAAAAATGAGAATTGTGTGCATTTTTTTCGTGAAAAATGTGTTATTTTATTAATTTGTTTTGCTGTAAAATTCCCAGTTGTCACTCTTGGTAAATATGTTATACTCGTATAGTTGTAAATATGTCTCTTATTTCTGTGTGTCATGTGCTCAATTCAGACTGGCTAATAAGAAAGGTCAGAAGAGCATGTTTGATACAGAGGTTGGCTTGGCGGGATGTGTTAAATGGCAAAATCAGATCAAACTCAGGCACTTTTTCATTATCTTAACAGTAACACTTCTGATAAACAGGGTGCAGAAGTTTCTGTCAAATAGGCACAATGACAGCGAACATACACTTCCTCAGGCTAATCCCGTATCAGACAATGCTATTGATGATGTGCTTAAAGATGGCAGTGATGAAACTATGGGTCCATCTAACAACAAAAAAAAGGTACTCTTTCAATTCAGACTGGAAACAAAATTGACCATGGCTGGAAATGAATGAAAAAAATGAGATGCTTTGCAGATGGTTTTTTAAAAACTGGCAAAAAAATTTCTTTCACAATTTCAGGACATCAAGTCTTGAAAGACATGATGAATTACCAGCTCACGAACAGGCAATTCAGAATCTGAAACTAAGTGAAAATCTTAAAACTAAATGCATGACAGATATCAGCAAGAAATCTGAATCAATTATTCATGCTATGTCAGTTGCCTATTACTTGGTGAAGGAGAATATTGCTTCTCTAAAATATGGTTCACTGTTGGATATTATTGACTTTCTGGGTGTTGGTGTTGGAAAAATGAAAGCAGGCAGAAATGCAACATATTTGTCAAGGGCTTCTGTAGAGGAATTTCAGGTTAAGTTCTTTTATTTTATTTACATTTTTTCTATTTAAATTTAGATGGAAAAATAGTATATACTAACAAGCAATCAAAACGTGATCAGTTAGGTTCCGATCAGTGCATATCCTGTGGAATATGCTATCTTACTAAAAATAGCACCAAGCATCATGATCGGCCAATGAAATTGCATTTGGTAGCTTGTCATCATAACTTCCTGTCAATGCTTAATGGTGGATAAAGTTTTTCCTTTTTAATTAATCTGGATCATTGGTAACTGTTTCTTTTGTCATGAAATTTTTTCCTGTCTAGACAGGTCACATTTCAGTATCACTGTATTATGGGTTTTTGTGTTTCAAATGATGATACAGTTTCTGTTGTTTGAATAATTTCCTGAGCATGTAAGGAGTTGCTGTCGACATTGTGATACCATACAGTAGTCAGCCACCACTTAAAACTTATATAATGCTTTAGCAAATAAGTTATTATTATTATTTGCTATGATGGTCATTGCAGCAAATGACATTGACCCTGATCTGCTTATATCACAACTGTGCATATGTAGGGACCCATCAATGATGTATACAATACCAACGTATTTTGTTTTTAAAGTTGTCATATACAGACAGGCATAATCACTTCCTTCATTTACTATAACTGAATGACTTTAATTAACAGAGAGAGAGAGAGAGAGAGACACAGTAGTGCCATATTATTTTAGCATTTAAACACCTTGATGTGATTTCTTAAAACAAGGACTGAATTATCACAAGGCAACATCATTTGATACTCCATGGTCTTAGGTTAAGGTTCTTGCAGAATTTGCATCTGATTTTGGTCATTTTACTACGGTTTTTTAAATATATTTGTTTTACATTTCTCAAATGCTTTAATAATAATAAAACAATAATAATAATAATGATAATATAAGTTTTATACTTTAATTTATCATCTAGCTTTATTTTTTTCCAAAACTGCATAGCAACAGTGATAGAATCTGAGTTAATGCAGAAAGTACAATGTAGTCAATTCATTAGCATCTTAACTGATGAGAGTACGGACATTTCAAATACCAAGAGGCTGGTCATTTATGCCAGAATTATTGACCCAACCATGTTTGTTTCTACAACTCATTTTCTTGGTAATGTGTCAGTGTAAGGCCAATCACACGCTGCTAAGTTCTTTTCAAAGAAGTTGTCCAGTTCTTGGAAAAGAAGGAGATTCCTCTTGAAAAAGTTGTTGGTTTTGGCAGTGATGGGGCATCAGTGATGACAGGTCACAAAAGTGGTGTAGCAACACGGTTCAAGGAAAAAAGCCCTCACTTGATCAGCATTCACTGTATGGCTCATAGATTGAATTTGTTTACCTCTCATGCATCAAAAAACATTCTGTACCTCAAGGAAACCTTTGAAGGCACAGTTAAAGACCTGTACTATATTTTTAATAAATCTGCCAACAGAACAGCTGAAATGAAGGAAATCCTGAATGTTCTGGACAGTCCTCAACGGAAAGTCAGAGAAGTGCATGCAATTAGATGGCTGGCATTTTATGATGCACTATATGCAATTTTTCACAGCTGGGGGGCTATTGTGAATTATTTCAAAAAGAATAACAAGACAAAAGAGCGTCAAGACTTGTTGTATAAACTCATAGACTACAGATTTGTGGCATACATGAATATTATGATGGATATCTTACCTCACTTAGCACATCTAAATATGCTTTAATTTTACAGAAATCTGACTTGGATATAGCAGCTGTGTCACCAGCACTTGATATTTTAAATTCTACCTCACAGAAAGCAGACACGTGGAAAATCCTATCACCAGACCTGTATGTCTGAAAAATTGAAATCATCTAAGGATGGAGACAAAACTAAAATCACTTACAATGGTGTTGAACTCAAGTTACACAGAAGCACACTGAAAAAAGTTTCAGATGATGTGTTGAACCTTTGCCACGAGTTTGTTACAAATTTGCATGTGGAGATGGCTGCAAGGTTTCCAAAGAGCAGCACACAGATGGCAACAGCATTTGAGGTTCTTGGTCTACATAACCTCATTTTCCTATCTTCTGAAGAACAAGAAATGTATGGTTATCACCAAATACAAATTCTCTGTGATCATTTTTGTCAGGAGAAGAAATCCAAAGAAGCTATCAGTCCCCTTTTGTGTGACCCAAAACATGTTTTGACAGAGTGGTCTCTTGCTAAGACTATCATTAAATGAGACAAAATGTGCGGACTCTGGCACATTGTACATCAACATCATGCAGACACATTTCCAAATTTTTTTCAATTAGCATCAGTGGCCATGGTTATGCCATACCAAACTGCTGACTGTGAGAGAGGATTCAGCAATCAAAATCGAACCAAACCTGCAGGAAGAAGCTGTCTAGAAGAAAGGGTTCTCAACAGACTCATGATGATTTCAACTGAAGGACCTCCTCTGAGAGACTTCAACTTTAACTAGGCATTGGTTGAGTGGAGGATGAGGAAGGACAGGAGGCTATTTAGGAAATAGTGATAATATTTGCAGAATAATGCAGTCACAATTACAGTCAGTCTGGATGCAGATGTATATATGTTTCAGTTAAGAGTTAACTGTTATAGAAACTATATATATACTTTCCCTAATTCATTCTGAGCTTTGGACTCTTCCTTAAAAATTATTTTTTGTCATCCATGAAAGGAAAATATGTGCTCTTCTGATCTTTCTTAGTATGGATTTGTAACCAATCTGAATTGAGCATGTAAGAAGCAGGAAGTACATGACACTGTTTTTTAAGATTGGCCAGAGGAGTGACACTATTTTCAGTCTTTGGTTTGATTCTTTAATGGTTAGTGTGTAGATAGAATATTGTTATTAGAAAACATAAGACTTTGATTTCAGTTTTAAGTGTGTAGATAGAATATTGTTATTGGAAAACATAAGACTTTGATTTCAGTTTTAAGTGTGTAGATAGAATATTGTTACTGGAAAACATAAGACTTTGATTTCAGTTTTAAGTGTGTAGATAGAATATTGTTATTAGAAAACATAAGACTTTGATTTCAGTTTTAAGTGTGTAGATAGAATATTGTTATTAGAAAACATAAGACTTTGATTTCAGTTTTAAGTGTTATACTATAATATACAGAAGACATGATATACATTTAATGCACTTATTATACCTGCTATTATTCTTTTTGAATACATTTGAGGTTTTTTTTTACACCAGACTGGAAGGCCACCCTTTTTGGATACATTGGCCCCACCCCTTTTTTAAGATTCAGTGGGGGCAAGTACCCACATTTATCAAATCCTAGATGCAAGTGAGTTTTGCTCTGTGTGTGTGTGTGTGTGTGTGTGTGTGTGTGTGTGTAATTACTGTCATGCAATAGTCTTCAATTCAATATGTTTATCCTTCATCTAATAGTATAAGCTATATTCATCATTCATTCATTGTACGATTTACAACATTTTTATCAAAGCATATGATATATGCACCCTATATATTTTCTTCTGTCAACAGATGAAATGGAACATGAACAATGAAATATAAACCAGTTGCTTTTATAATAAAACAAAAATATCTGACAAGTATGAAAATTATGTTTTTACATTAAACTAACTCTTTTCTTTTTTGAAAAATATTCTAAATTAAATCTGACTGAAATGACATGGTATCAAACGACAACAGACTGTACGTAATGTGGAAGAGATATTTCATTATTTACATTATGTGGAGGGACAAAATTATATTTCACTGCACACACTGAGTTTTGAAGTTGGACGTTTTATGATATTCATTTTTCAATTATCATATATATTGCATTAGGCAGACTATAAAGTCATATGTTACTAAAATTATTATTATTAACAACTACTACAACATTGTATATATGAAACTTCCGATGATAATAATAACTACTGGAGCAGGAAGAGCAAAATAACCTTACAGACATATTTGTTTTTGATTCTCTCAAAATGAACCTAGTTAGGAAACCAGAATGGAGGAGATTGTAACAGCACCAAAATGCTATAGCCACTGAGAGACTGTAACAGAACCAAATGCTATAGCCACTGAGAGACTGTAACATATCCAAATGCTATAGCCACTGAGAGACTGTAACATAGCTAAATGCTACAGCCACTGAGACTGTAACAGAACCAAATGCTATAGCCACTGAGAGACTGTCACATAACCAAATGCTATAGCCACTGAGAGACTGTAACAGAACCAAATGCTATAGCCACTGAGAGACTGTAACAGAACCAAATGCTATAGCCACTGAGAGACTGTAACATAGCCAAATGCTATAGCCACTGAGAGTACAGAAGGAGACTCAGATAATATTGGCAAGGGACAGTGGAATATAGACAGCCACAATGTTGGCATAAACAAGGCTTGGAAGTCTAAATTTCCTTGGCTATTATAATGGACTGAGGAAGATTAAAGACGGGTTACAAGTAGATGTCATACACTATTCCATCTGTAAGAAATCCTACACTGTTCCATCTGTAAGAAATCCTACACTGTTGAATCTGTAAGAAATCCTACACTGTTCCATCTGTAAGAAATCCTACATTATTCCATCTGTAAGAAATCCTACACTGTTCCATCTGTAAGAAATCTTACACTGTTGCATCTTTAAGAAATCATACACTGTTCTATCTGTAAGAAACTGTCACATGGAGCCAATGGAAGGAAAAACTTATCAGAGAGATGATACAGCCAACTTCACTATGATAAAATTACCCAATACAGGTCAGTGTACATTATAACTATGCATTCTCAATGGAACAAAATGACATGGATGACTGATATTAGTAACACAAAGCCAGGAAAAGGCAGTTAATGATGCCCTGAAAGTTTTACATTTCAGACTTTAAAACATTCCAACTATACCAGCTGGGATAGTGACCAGGAGTTGCTGACACTTCTAAGTGCCAAAGTTGAAGATACTTATCACAAATGTTCAGAACAGTCCAACCTATTATTATATAACTGATGAAGTGTCGGATAATCAATCAACGAAACATCTTGCCATATGCACACAATACAAGCCTTCAGAAGAAGGTAACTACATTCCCTGCAGACAAAGATCGCAGCTGACACAGCAGAAATAATCACTGATGAATTGCAGAAAAAACTGAAAGACAAGCAGGAAATGTCTGGATTTCCATGTGATGTGGCTGTCTTTTAAAGAATAAACAATGGACCTGGGTAGTGACTTAAAGACAAGAATGAGGAACATAGAGTGTATCAATGCAAGGACCAAAGATTAGCAATGGCAAACAAGGACTCTTTTGCAGGACTGCCAATAATGAAGAAACTAGTCAGCATCCCAAGAACGCCTATATAAGTTCTACAAGTACAGATGAAGAACACATGAAGTATGAAGGTCATACAAAACAGTTTTAATAAGGCTCATCTTTGCAGTCAAGTACGCTAAACATTAAACATGGTATGGCCATTAGCAGACAGCTGTTAAGTGTTGCAAGGTTGTCATTACCTGGAATCTTACACTGCAGAAGTGATCCTGTTTTGTAACAGATTGCTGAAAAACATGAAAGATCCAAATATAATTTATAAACTTATCCAAATTTTGATGCAAGATAATGCAATATTAACAGATGGTTAAGAATAAAACATTGTTTTTTTCATACTTTTGTAATTTCTGAAAAGACAATGTGCCAGACACAAAAATGCATACTGGTTAAGAAAAAACTTTGAACCCATCAACATACACCTGAACTGCTGACTGATTAAATTTGTAAGCTTACAAAAAGAGTAATTTTAGTCCTTCTTCTTTGGTGGTTCTTTGCCTTGCGGCAGAGGTTTGGGCACCACCATGATGGATTTATTGACCAGGTGGTGATCCTGTGGCTTGAGACACCATGGAGTCTTTTGTATATCACAGTACAGTTTGACATTAATAAATTCAGCTGGAGCACCATCAATAACTAGAGTATTGGCACTGATCATGTCATACTTGGCTGTTTTTAGGCCTGTCTCCCTATCCATCCGACTGGTTTTCTAGAAATAAAACAAAATGTAAATACATATAAAAATTACTTACTTCAGAGGCTTATTTTTATGAAAATGCCAGAACTGTCTCTGTTTGACTAAAATATGACAAATCAATTAAATAGTTGACTCTGACATTTCAGTTTCATCTAGATACTTGATAACGGGAAGTAATCAAATGAAGCTCTTTCACTTGCTCTCATTATTAACTGAGTTGTATCCCATTCTTAATTGACAAATTACTCTGACAAATGATTTCCAGTTTTTAAATAGTCATTGCCCAAGTTCCATAATTTCTGTACATTTATAATTAACTCCTTGTGCTAGATGGAATCAATAATCAGACTGTCTAACAGAAGGAATTATCAACATTGATTAAGAATTAACCATTTAAAACAAAAAATAAAAGATTTGATTAGCTCAATCCCCATCTTTTGCACCTGATTCAAAATGTATTCCATGAGTCAACAGTTGCATATGTGGTCAGCTGCCTCAATGTATCCTTGGGCACAGCACTTGGGTTGCATTTTCTTGGCATGATATAGTCAATAATATGTTGAATGTGCCATAAGAAAACAACACAAACACAAACATGTATTTCCCTTCAGTTATGTGTGTGAACAGAAACTCTTGAAACTGATTTGTTTATCTACCCCCATAATTTAAGTTTTCCATGCACAGTAAATCTGTATAAGTCTCATTACTTTCTGAGTTATGATCAGGGCCACACTTGTGGAACCTATTAGGGACTAACCATTGAATCTTTGGGGCTGAGGGGGACCTGGGAGTTTCTTTCTGACCAATATATTGTTTTCTTTTATCTCAAATTGTTTTTTCAGCTAATATGGCATCAAATTAACCCAAAGCCATCTCCAAGTATTATTGCAGAATTGGAACAAAACATTCAGCTTAATGAATAGAACTCAAGCAAAGGCACCACATTCATGTAACTCCGTGCATTGCCTGCAAACTACTACATTATGATGTACAAAAAATTATAAATGAATTTCAATAGCTTTTACAATAAACCCATATACAGTTGTATTAATGATTACAATGATACCATCCCTGCAAGAAAAGTTACACCTATATCGTATTGTCATCAAAAGCAAGAATGACAGTCACAAATGATATTTATGGACAAATACACAGTAAATACATCCCTCACTAGAAATCCCTCCCTGTAAAATGGCCCTCACTATAAATCCCCCAGTACAATGGTCCCTTACTATAAATCCTCCATTATAAATGTTCCTCACTTTACATCCCCAAGTACAATGGTCCATCCTTGTTATAAATCCTCCAATATAATTGTACCTCACTATGAATTCCCCAATATAATGGTCCCTCACAATAAATACTCCAATATAATGGTGCTGTACTATAAATACCCAGTACAATAGTCCCTTACCATAAATACCCTCAGTATAATGGTTCACAAATATAACTGTCCCTTACTATAAATCTCACAATACAATGGTCCCCTCACTATAAACCCCAGAATATTATGGTCCATCACTATAAATTTCCCATATATAATGCTGCCCCTTTTTATAATCCAGGTATAGTCATAGATCCCATTAAACTGGCCACTTTTTGTTCTACCATTGCTATTTCACTATATTTTGCTCCTTACCTCAAGCAAACCAATTATACTTGTACTGTGATTTGACATCATTAAACACTCATTTTAGTATTTCAATGCACTGTTTAGACAAAGCATTGTGAAATCATTCCTCAATTTAATGCTCCAACACTTATAACATTGGTAATTTTTATGGCTCCGAAAACCAATGTTATAAAGAGGAATACTGTATGTAAAATGCACAAACAAGAAACTGCTGGGGATCATATTGCATGCTACTTATTTGCATAGCCTAGAAAATCTGCATTAAGGGTTCCATGTGTGATCCTTTCATTCTTTATTATTAAACCTTACCAGATGCTCCACTCAATTAAAAGTCAGGTTTAACTGCAAAATGCATAAACCCACATCTGCCATCATGAAATGTGCCAGCATGGGCCGTATCACCCATTTTAGGGTCCTATTCAATGTGTTTCTCCACGTTTTTGACACTGCATAATTCATAAATAAGAAGTCTTTTCCTTACACATAAAATTAGGTTAATAATGTAGCTATCAGGAAACAAAAGCTTGACAGTTTTGTGTTTTTTTGTTGTTTTAGTTCAATTTATAACAGTTATTGGTCACAAATGTTTGCATTGTCCACAACATTTCAGCTTTCATTACATCATTTTTTTTGTTTTCATCAAAGCCAGAAATACCTTGCATGAAACTGTGAGGAACAAAGGCTTGCTGGTGGAGGGAATGGGATGAAATGTACACACTGTGAGTCACTTTAACTTGCCACTGTATTATTTATTTTCATTTTACACTCAGCCATATTCAAGCTTACTGTACTCACTGGTATCAAATATGATTTTTTTTCGCAACGAATAAATTTATAAAGGATTGTGATTCCAAAGATTTCACAAGTGTTGTTGAACACACACTTTCCAGGATTGACAAAGCAAAATATATCTTCATTCATGCATGTTGGCCATTTGTATTGTTAACTTGGAAATTGCTCTGCATTTTCGGTGACATCAGAATATTTATTTTTCCTCTACCAATCAGTACATTTGTATGCTATTTAAAAAACTGCTGTCTTTCCTGTCACATCAGAATTTTTTTTCTCAACTACATATATACATATATACATTCTTGTATATGCTAACTCATTCTGTGCATTTCCTACTAATTTGTTAAGTGCCAACATATGCTCCTGACATGCAAGTAACACACTTTGGTTTGATGGCCCTTTTTGATAAAGAAGCTATATATGATTAATCCATAAGAATTCAGGGACTGAATAATTGCAGTACATATTCAACATGCTAAGCTAATCAGTTTTAGTGTTCACAGCAATTAAATGCTACTTTCATAATTGTTGGTGTATTAAAGAAATGAAATGCATGCATCATTCACCATACAGCTGACAACTATCCCAGAGTCTCTAAAGATGAGAAACAACCTAAATTATTAGCATTCTCTGCCACTAATATGCAAAACATTCATGAAAAACCCACAAAAACATGTTTCACTATAAGACGAATTTGGATATAACATGCTCTTGGCATGGTTACCAAACTGGTACAACCTCTTCACCAATTTCTCTTGAATGATTTCTACATCACTAAAAAGTGTTGTAGTCACTGTAAATAAGTGCTGCATTTGTTAATCTGGCTACATGTTTTAGTATTCTGAAAGAAATAAGATTGTCTTTCCTTAAATGAATACTAATGTTAGAAGTTTCTACTTGTGAATGTGCATTGCAAATACGTCAATTTGAATCACTGGATTGTCATTTTTTAAAGACACTAGCTCTTAATAATACCCTAATAATTTTTAATTTTTAATCTAATTTGCACTGAACCACAAACAGAACAACTAATAATTCTTCTTGGTGTTCGCATCCAATGCACTGTACATATCTGGTATTCACTCCATTACAAACAGTAACTCACAAAAGCTTGCACAGTTAACTAGTAAATACACATGCACCATTCAGTTTGTGTGTATCTGTGTGTGTGTATGTGTATTTTTAACATAGCTTTAAAACAAAATCAGTCATATCGCTATGATGTCTGTAATGTGGCAGTTTATAGTGATATCTAGCACTGGGGCATCATGCCACAGACATGGAGCATCATGTCCCATCCAGTCACATTATCCTGACAACAGGCCAGTCAGTCCTAACCTTAATGCTGAATGACTAGAGAGGCAACTGCTAGTACCATTTTTATAAGTCTTTGGTATGACTCTGCCAAGGTTCAAACCCTCCTGCATTTGAGGCAGGCACTCTGACCACTTATGCCACAGGAGTGGTTTCAATCAAACTGATAAAGAGTTATATGACCTACCTAATTAAGTAAATTCCAATCACCTAAATTACTTCCACAGTGAATGGTTGTTGGAGTTATCAGGTACTGCTTTATGTATCTATAAGGCAAGAATCATCTTCGTATCACACTGATATACCCAATCATAATATACCTTAGGAGAACTACTACCTTGCAAATCCACCCCAAAATTAAAGCTAAAAGTTTTTAGGTAAAAGTTATCTGCCTACCTAGGTGGCAGTTAGATAGCATGATCTCTTCTTGATACTGAGACTGGCACCAAATCCCATGAAATTATGAATTACTACTGGGGAGAAAGGCATGCTCTTGAAATGGATGTAACTGCAGGGAGGCTGGGGGGGGGGGGTGTATGTGTATTATGATGGGTAAGTATTATCAAAGAAACATATTTTACTAGAAACAAAATTGGTTTTCTTCTTCAAAATATGATTAATACCTTGGGACAATAGGTAAGAGGTATAGAGGGAGATACATGACCCTTATCTCAGAGGTCTCCTTAGGTACGTGAGACAGCTTCTAGATAACCCAAATGGAAACAGACTACATGTGTTGGGAAGCAGTTTGGAAGGGGAAACTTTTTCCCTTGGGTGGAAGTCATGAAGCTGCATCTTTGTGAAGCTGTCAAACAACCTGGAAAAGTAACTTTTGTACGATGGCTAAAGGTTCCTACAGATCAAAATTAGTCTTTTTGGAGGAAAGATTTCCATAAAACTGTAAAGGTATACTCAGATCTCCAACTCACAGCATGGATAATTACAATCAGAGAACAGTTTCACTCATACATTAGCCAGCATAAGACATGTCAAACGTAAACCTGGATTGTCCTTGATGACACCACTTTAGTAAAACCCCAGCAAGAACACAAAGGTCTGAGTACTTGTTTCCACTTTTCTGTTTGAGATAAGTCACCACAGTGAAGTTATTGGGCATAATGAGAACTCATGTAGGTTCTCCAGCCACCAATGAAAGGCTTTCAAAACAGCTTCCATTTCGAGGAAATTGATATGTAAATAATGATCTTTTGAGGGGCCACACCCCTATGGCATTCCAAAACGGTAGGAGTCTTGCTTTCCCTATCCGATGTGTTCACATCCAAAGCAATCATGGCTATAGTGATCATAATTATTGGAGGATGTGCTTGCAGAGGTGTCATCAATGCGAGTCAAAAGTGGTTCTCCCTGCCCTCGAGATACAACCTCCTATTGTTGCAAACTGTGAGAGTTGATCGAAAGGTCAAAAGTTGGACCAAATAATCATTGTTATGGAATCCCAATAAAGTGACCAAGGACTATGATGCCTGATGCTGCATTGAGCAAAACTTGACCAGAGAAGGAAGTCTCTACAGGTGGACTGTTCCATATTGGCATGGAACATATCATTGCATGAATTCAATTCTCATTCTTGGGGGAAACATATTCTTTTTACCTGAATATTGATACCAGACCTAGTAGACTGAATCTTGAATGGGTATGAAGTCAGATATGTCCTTGTTGACAAGGAGAATGAGACTGAAGAGAGGGTAAGACGTGAAATCACATCCTGCCACAAAATATAGCTTGTCTGCTGCTTTGTAGCTTGTTGCAGGCAAATCACATAACTTCTGGAAGCCGTTTGAGCAGGGACATGAAATTATGCCTTTTTGTAAGTCCACATTGAGTGTGTAGTCTCTGCAATCGATGGTATTTGAACCCATTTTTGTAATTTTATCATGAACCCAAGTGTGTAACAGTGCTGACTGAATGCACTTAGGATGATAACAAAGTCATAAGATCTGCATTGTGGTTGAAAGAACTCTAACCAAAGGCTTAGTAGATGCAGTGAATGTGATACATAGTTCCAAACAAACTACTATCATGTACTCATGTCAGCATGGTAAATCGTCACCATTCAGTAACGAAAAATTGGAGCTTCCTCCATACTGGGATTGGTGATAAGGAGGGTAGGGTAGACATGTAAGTATGTCATTTGAGATTCTTGCAGAATGCTGGTGAAAATTATCAACCTCCCTTTGACTCTTCCACTCAATTTGTAAGAACTGGTTTTGGACAGTTGCAATTCAGTAGGACTGCTTCTCAGTTGCATGGACTCTAGCAGCATCCCTGCAACATCTTCTTGGTTGTCTTGCAAATCCCTCCACTGTAGCTGAGACTGTGAGGGATTGTGTCTTGTTGTGAATTCTGAGAACCTGAACACTAACGAGAATAGAAGAACATGGCTGCGAGCCCATGATGGTCTTTAAGGTGGAGATAGAGGGCACTGCATCTCATTCAACCTGTTGTAAGTTTATAGCTGCTATTACTGTATGGCCATGGTCACAGTATGTTGTGCTTCTATGTTATTAAGCAGACCAGAAGTATCTTAAGTACTATGCAGGTAAGACTAATCCATGAGGGTGCCTATATCAACTGGTGAGTCAGGGATTGTCACCCATTGCATGTGAAGACTGGAACTGGCGGACTGTGCAGAGGAACCACCAGCTGGTCAACGGGCAGAAAGGCGGACCCAGCAAAGCGATGTGGAACACTAAGAGCAAGGCAAGACACATAGAACGCCTTGGTCATCCACTGCATCCAGTCTCCATTCCAGCCATCTTAACTACATCTTGCAACTGGACAAAGTGGAGCCTGAACAAGAGAGTGAGGCTGACGCAGCACAACTCTTCCTCACTTTAATCCAACTCATGCGCAAGTCATTTATGTCATCACCCATACCCAAGTCCTGCGGCGATGGGTGAGCTGCGACGCGGCAGGTGTGGATGCACTGGCAGCCGTAGTAGCGGGCCTGCACACAGGCGGCTCAGGCCATATGGTCGTCTTCCACTGATCTGAAGTAGAAGTGGATTTCGGCAGCCATCTGAGCGACTAAGCAGACCTCTTCAGGATAGCGCTGCTTACCTCCATAGCCTGAGGATGGGGCTCGAAAAGGTGCCCTAAAAAAAGCCTGCTTCATCTACCCCAACCAGCTTACCGTGGCTGGAGGTGGTTACACCTTTTTCTGGAGGCTGACAGACCAAAGAGAAGAACTGCCCCGATTGCAAGAGAACTTGCTCACTACAAGATAGAGATAGCAGCCCTAAGTGAAACTCGCTTGGCTGATGAGGGCCAACTGACTTAAGTTGGAGATGGTTACACCTTTTTCTGGAGTGGACATGGCACCCATGAACGTCAGGAGTCTGGAGCTGGATTCGCTGTCAAGTCGAGTTTGGTGAATAAGCTCTCCATCTTACCAAAGGGAATTAATGACCTGCTTATAATGCTGAAGCTACCCTTACATGGAAAAAAGCAAGCCACACTCCTTAGTGCTTATCCACCAACTATGACCTACTTGGAGGAAGCCAAAGACAAGTTCTACCAGGATCTGGAAACTCTGATTGCTTCGGTACCAAAGTAAGACAAGCTGATCATTCTTGGTGATTTTAACGCCAGAGCTGGTGCGGACCACATCTCGTGGAAGAGAGTTATTGGTAGACATGGAATTGGCAACTGCAACAGTAATGAACATCTACTCTTGAGAATGTGCACAACATTTGATCTCCTGTTCACAAACACCATCTTCCATCTGCCTAACTGCAATAAAACAACTTGGATGCACCCACAGTCTAAGAATTGGCATCAGATCGACTACATCTTAGTTCATAGGAATGACAGGCAGGATGTCCATGTGACCAAGGCCATGTGTGGTGCTGACTGCTGGACAGACCACAGGCTACTGATCTCCAAGATGAATCTAAAAATTAAACCTCCCAGATACCCACAGGGAATTAAAGTCCCTAAACGACTCAACGTCTCCAGGCTGAAAGTCTGCAACAATGAGCAAGCTCTGTCTGAAGCTTTGACAAGCCAGCTAGAAAGCACAGACTCTGATACCAACGACGTAGTGAAATGCTGGAAGGCCTTCAAACATCTGTTGTACTCCACTGCATCTGAAGCACTTGGCGTCACTGCGCGAAAGCACCAAGACTGGTTTGACGAGAACTGTGAAGAAATACAGTCCCTGCTAGAGGAGAAGCATCATCTCCATCATGCATACAACATCGACCCCAAGTCCACTGCAAAGAAAGATGCCTTCAGCAGAGTCCACCAAGCTGTGCAGAAAAAACTACGCGAGATGCAGGTCACATGGCTGAGCTGAAAGGCTGATGATATCCAGTCCTTTGCCGACATACACGACATGAAGAATTTCTATAGTGCTCTTCGTGATGTTTATAGCCCAGTAACAGCAGGCACAGCCCCACACTTGAGCTCCAATGGCAGCACTCTCATAACTGAGAAGAAGATACTGGATCGCTGGGCAGAACACTTTGACGGTATCCTCAACAGACCCTCTTCCATCAACAATGAAGCAATCAACCGTCTGCCACAGGTGGAGATCAACGATAGGTTTGGCTGACCCTCCAACAGTGCTGGAAACTCATAAGGCCATTGAGCTCCTATCTAGTGGAAAAGCTCCAGGAGCAGCCTCCATCCCAGCTGAGATCTACAAGTCTGGTGGGCCTAAGTTAGTGGGAAGACTAACAGAGATGTTCTGTGACATGTGGAAGATGAAACGCATACCCCAGGAATTCAAAGATGCATCCATCGTCCACCTTTACAAACGCAAAGGCAATCCTGTGACAACCATAGAGGAATCTCTCTACTCTGCATCGCTGGCAAGGTCCTCGCCAGGGTACTGCTGAACAGACTCACAGAACACCTTGATCATGGCCTACTGCCAGAAAGCCAGTGTGGCTTCAGAAAGGAGAGAGGCACCATCGACATGATCTTTGCTGCCAGGCAGTTGCAAGAAAAATGTCTTGAACAAAATGTCCAGCTATACACCACCTCTGTGGACCTGACTAAGGCATTCGACACTGTCAGCCGGGAAGACCTTTGGAAGATCATGGCCAAATTTGGATGTCCAGAAGTCTTCATTGAAATGGTGAGACAGTTTCATGATAGCATGCTTGCCAGAGTCCAAGACCAGGGTAACTATTCCAAACCCTTTGCAGTTACAAATGGTGTGAAACAAGGATGTGTCTTAGCCCCCACTCTCTTCAGCCTCATGTTCTCCGCAATGTTGATGGATCCTTTAAAGGACAGCGATGTTGGTGTAGGTCTCAGATACCATCTGGATGGGAAGTTGTTCAACCTGAGGAAGCTCCAAGCCAAAAGCAAAGTCCAAGTTGAGAACATTCGCGACCTGCTGTTTGCAGATGACTGTGCCCTCAACTCCAGCACGGAGGCAGGCATGCAACAGAGCATGGACCTTTTTTCCACAGCGTGCTCCAACTTCGGACTCAGCATCTCAGCAAGACCGAGGCTCTGCATCAGCCAGCTCCTGGAAAAGATTACATGGAACCATCCATCACTGTCAATGGCCATAAGCTCAAAAATTTAGACAGGTTCACATACCTCGGCAGCACCCTCTCACAAGCAGTCCACATAGACGATGAGGTCAACACTAGGATTGCCAAAGCCAGCATAGCATTTGGTAGACTCCGCTCAAATGTCTGGGACAGGAGAGGCATCAAGCTTGCCACCAAACTCAAAGTCTACGCAGCAGTTGTTCTCCCCACCCTCCTCTATGCTTGTGAGACATGGACTGTGTATAGCTGCCATGTTAAAAAACTGAACCACTTCCATATGAGCTCCCTGAGGAAACTGCTGAAAATCAGATGGCAGGACAAGCTACCACACACAGAGGTGCTCACTATGGCCGGCATGACAAGCATCCACACCATGCTGTGCAAGGCACAACTCCGATGGGCTGGACATGTTGTCCGCATGCCAGTAGAACGCCTACCTAAGAAGGTCTTTTATGGAGAGCTACAACATGGCAAAAGATCTCACCGTGGTCAAAAAAAAGAGATACAAGGACACCCTCAAGGCTTCGCTGAAGAACCTAGGCATTGATCCTGATACCTGGGAGAGTGTAGCTGCTAACCGATCTGCTTGGCACAGTCAACACTTGTGCGGAAGCCTTTGAGCAGAAAAGACTGGTGGACGCAGCTGAAAAACGTGATCTGCGCAAATCCAGGAACATCAGTTCTGCAACTCCCGGCCAGCAACCTGCACATCCATGTCCCCATTGCAACAGACTTTTCCGGGCCCAGATCGAACTGATCAGCCATCTCCAGACCCACCCCCAGTGAATCGATGACATTAAATGGTCCTCATTGACACCAATGGATGAACATCATACAAATCCAGCCACCCAACTGAAGTTGATGCTACCATCCAAGGTGTAGAGAGGTTTATTTCTGACGTGAAATCATGGATGATATGTAACAAGCTGCAGACGAACAATGATAAAACTGAGGCCATTCTGATCACAACACAAAGACTTTCTCATTCACATCCTTTACCTCAAACAATAAATATCAGCAACACCAACATTAAATTCACACAATCAGTACAAAACCTAGGTGTTACTCTGAACAGTACTCTCACATTGCACCAACATGTCATGAACATATGCAAGGCTGCATATCTTGAGCTGAGACGCATCAGCTCAATTCGCAAATATCTTTCAGTTGATGCCAATAAAACACTTGTGTGTTCATTAGTACTTTGAAGACTGGACTATTGTAATTCAATTCTGTCTGGTTCATCTCAATATCTGCTCCAGAAACTTAAAAAAGTTCAAAACACAGCTGCTCAGATCATACTTAGAGTACCATGATCAGAGCACACTTATCCGCTGCTCTATACCCTACACTGGCTATCCATTCAATCCAGAATCAAACACAAAATTTGTTCTCTGTGCTACATTTCACTGCTGGACTCTAGTCCAACATACCTATCCGACGTCACCCATGTGTACACACCAGCAAGTTACTTACACTCCTCTTCTGACAATCGTACACTCATTATTCCCACTATGGAAACAAAGTCATATGGACAGCTTTCTTTTGCATACCAGGGCCCAACAACGTGGAATGAATTGCCCACTGAACTCAGACACAAAGACACAGTGATCACATTCAAGAGGGCTCTCAAAACTCACTTATTTTGGCTGCAAGAACAAACTTAATGACCTAATAATGTTTCCTACCTTAACTCTTTACCTTCTGCTAACGCATATATGCGACCATAAAAATAGCCTTGTAACCCCAGAGACACATAGACAAGCTGCTAATAATACTCTCTCTGTCCCGGCTGACTCATACATGCGTTTCCGGCCAAGGGTTGGGAAACCCCAGATACGCATACATATGTTTTATGTTAAAGCTTTGTATTGGATGAAATTACAATCATCCATTCATTTTTAAAATATTTAGCAAATGAAATTAGTCTTTATATAAAATGATGAACGTATTCCATTAGTAGTTTTACAGCATATAAGTGGGAAATTCTACTGAAAACGAGGTCAATAGTGAATGTAAAACAGAATGGCAACATTCATGTATTCCGACGACGATTCTGATGCTAGTTTTGACAGATTTGAAAGTGATGATATTGCAAATGACATTGATTTTAATCAGATTCAAGATGAAGGATCGGACATTAGTATAAGTCCGGTTTCAACAGCTGACATTTCAGATTTATCTGAATCCGAGGATGAAACGCACGACAATTAAATCTGGTCGGAACAATTGAGACCGGTAAAAGTGGACGAAATTACAGAAGTTTCAGGGACAACTATTACTTTAGAAAAAATGCAAGGGAAATAGATTTCTTTTTACGTTTTTTTCCAGAAGAAATATTCCAGTTACCAGTAGATAAAACAAACAGGTACACTGGAAAACAAATTGAAGAGAAGCCTGATCCCAAGTGGTCACCTACTTTGGTAGCAGAAATGAAGGCATTTCTTGGAAAACATGTCGTTTTAGTATTATGCAAATTCCTGAATACAAGATCACTTGGAACACAGGTAACTTTTATGGAGTACCAGGTATTCCAGATGTAATGACAAGAGAACGATTTGAAAAGGTGTCAAAATATTTTCATGTTAACGACGTGGCTAACAAGCCTCCACAGAGACAACCTGGGCATGACAAGTTGTTTCATATTAGACCAGTTCTAAAAACTGTCCTTACAAGGTGCCTTGAAAATTATAACCCACCCAAGGATCAAGCTGTTAATGAGGGTATGAAAGTGTTTAAAGGCAGATTATCTTTTAGACAGTACATGCCAGCAAAGCCTACCAAATCTGGTATAAAAGTATGGGAGAGGGCCAAATCAGCAAATGGCTATCTTCACAAGTTTCAGATATATTGTGGACGTGAAGGTCGAGGCACTGAACATGGCCTAGGATCCCGAGTTGCGACAAACTTGACAAGAAGACTTGTTGGCAAGAACCACCATGCTTACATGGATAATTATTTTTCAAGTCCGGCCCTTTTCGAATCTTTGCTAACTGACAAAATATACTGCTGTGGAACCATATGTGCAAATAGAAGAGATATTCCTGAAGCGATAAAAAAATCCCAGAAGCCATTCTAGAGGCCAGTTCAGAACAATGCAGAAGGGAACATTGACAATAACTTCATGGAAAGACCGAAAATTTGTCCATTTTCTTTATAACAACATCAGCCCTGGAGAAGAAACTGTAGTTCAGCGATGGCAGAGAGATGGTGTTCACCAGCAGATAACAGCACCTGGTGTGGCCACATTGTACTCCAAGAAGAAAATGGGTGTTGACTTGGCTGAACAGATCAGAATGCAATATGGTACATGCAGAAAAGCAAAGAAATGGTGGAAGTATCTGTTCAGGTTTTTATTTGATATAGCCCTTTGTAATGTCTTCCTCACATTGAAAGAATCCCCAAACCATCTGATTATCACCCGGAGAGGAAGGACCAAAAATCGGCATCAGCTGAACTTCCGAAAAAATCTTGGACAGCAGCTTATTGCAGGTTACAGAGGATCAAGGAAATGGACAGCAGTATCAGCTATAGACAGCGAAGGTAAATGCCACTGGCCAGTCAAATTTGACAAACGAGCTAAGTGCAAACTTTGTTTGCAGAATGGCAGCAGACATGAAGTCTTTATTGGCTGTGAAATTTGCAAAGTTAAATTGTGTGTAGACAGAGACTGCTTCAGGCAATATAACAGGAAATTGCCAAATCCGCAGTAAAATAGTGGACACATTGTTGTGAAAAATAGTGTAGTGAAAAGAAGTCAAATATACATTATATACACAAACAGATATCTTGAGGTCTATTTTTTATTATAAATATGTAAATATAAACCTTGAATCCTGTGGATTATATGTACTTTTTAGTGGAAATAAGTGGCACAAAACATTGGTAAGTGTTTAAAATTTCATTTTTCATTAAATTACATAGTTTGCATGGGACAAGATTGATATAGAAAATGTAGACAGCATGTGCACTAACTCAAATAGCTCTCACCCAGGCAGCCATTATGATGCTCTGGGGGCTTCAGCCTACAAACAGCTGCTAGAAGGTAGGCTGCTTATAAGGCTTAGTAGGCAGGGCAGCAAGTACTTGCAGAAGGTAAAGAGTTAAATATTCTCAGCATGTTTTTTTAATGTTTTCTAACTTCATTGTGTTTGTTTTTGTAATCATATCATTATGTTTTTTATCTTATAGGTGTTGTCTAATGTAAAACACTTAGAGCTTCTAAAGATTAGGCGCTATACAAAGTCCTCATTATTATTATTATTATTAAAGTTTATGGTTTTGCACCCACCTCCATTACTCATCTCACACTACCTAGATTGCATACATGCAACATTTTCTTCTGTCAACTAATTCCTTTCAGTATTGCATGATATGTTAAATTATGCTATCGAACTCTGTAGACACTGACCCTCATGTTGCAATATAGTTTCCCTGTAGTCAGCATATGCAGGTGAAAGAGAAAAAATCTTTTGAGACTTAAGTTAAGATGGGAAATATCCCAATAGGAAACTGCCAAAAGTCTAGACTGTTCTAGAATTGCCAGCAAGAAATCTCAACTCCTTGCCAAATTGTACAGAATAGCAGTTTCAACCAGAAGAGACTCCATAACAGCAAAGAAAATGATGCAGAGACAGCTTAACAATTGCCTGCAGCAATGACAACTCCCACCTTCTCTCCCAAATGAAGAAAAAAGACTTATTTGAGTTAATCTCTACTAACAAGAGACAAAAGTTTAACAGTCAACAAACATGGCCACTGTTAAACAAAGGTCACAAGTCCATCTATAACTGATAAATGGATACAAAAAAATGCGCCTTTAATTTTACAGGAACATGACTCAGACTGGCCTTTAACTCAAAAAGAAAACCATGTTAAATAAACAATACTGTGTGCTATTCTAAGCAATACAAGATCATAGACTTTCATGAATTCAAATGGTGACTATAAATAATTCCATTTTCTTTTTATATCCAGACTATAATGACTATATAGGTGTGCAGTATTATCAGTATACTGGTCTACACTGGTATTTTTTTTATGGTGGTACATACCAAAGTATATATTTTCACTGTACTGGTACTTCAGTAGTTTCCGAAAGTAAAAAATGTGCGGAAATTCTCAAGTAGGCTTGCTGCCAATTTAATGATATTTTAAGCATCTTTTCATTTATCATGGAAAATTAATTCCAAAAATTAATAATGTTTTTAAAAAAGGTGTATGCATGACAAATGTCTCAAATATGCCATCATGATGGCCAAAAAGAGATGTTATAAAAGATATTTAGACGAAACACTTTCAAACTGAAAAAAGAGGAAAAAATATCATTTTTAAAGTTGTCTGTTAGCATAATGAAATTTGTTAAATAAATGTATTCCTTTGTAAAACGAAGAATCATCCTATGATTTTCAGGAGAGCAGTTGCTTTCTGTTTGAATTTTAAGCAATTTCTCTATTTCATTTGAATATTTTCTCATTTGTTGAATCAAAGTGTTACTGGCCCTCTCTAATAAATGCCTTCACCAGGTTTTGACATCCCATTCCAAGTTTCCCCTTCTATTACAGTAATAGCATAGTTAGTAAACTACAGGCTTCAGTGTGTCAATACTTCCAATTTGGATCAACAAGCCCTCTATTGTCAATGATTTTCTTTCAAACTGAGATATTTTCTTTTCATTTATCTTACAATAATGGATAAAACATAGACTTAATTGGCTTGAAATCAGAGCAAGATATTTTTTTCAACATTTAAAAAATCTCAGGCCCCTGCCCCAGAGAAATGAATTGTATGTCCCTAACATAATTGCAGTTTACCATGGCACATATTGCTGTTCAGAAATACTGTAGTATATCACATACATTTTTTCATTGTACCCAGCTGTAGTGACTATGGCATATAACTGTGTCAAAATTTAGCACAGGTGTAAAGGTCATAAGAACAACTTCAGTGGTCAATGGATGAGCTGTATGCTATCTGCTTATCAACATTTACTTAATGTTTGTGTCTTTTACTGTATATTAAGCTGAATAAACAGAGCCTGGAAATGCAAACTACATGTAATTTGATCATATCTCTTATCCCTCCCCACACACTGGTATATTTCAACATGTAATTTGATCATATCTCTTATCCCTCCCCACACATTGCTATATTTCAACATGTAATTTGATCATATCTCTTATCCCTCCCCACACATTGGTATATTTCAACATGTAATTTGATCATATCTCTTATCCCTCCCCACACACTGGTATATTTCAACATGTAATTTGATCATATCTCTTATCCCTCCCCACACATTGCTATATTTCAACATGTAATTTGATCATATCTCTTATCCCTCCCCACACATTGCTATATTTCAACATGTAATTTGATCATATCTCTTATCCCTCCCCACACACTGGTATATTTCAACATGTAATTTGACCATATCTCTTATCCCTCCCCACACATTGGTATATTTCAACATGTAATTTGATCATATCTCTTATCCCTCCCCACACATTGGTATATTTCAACATGTGTTACAACCTGGCATGTCATTAATCACATTTTTGCATATAAAAATTCTTTCTTTTAGGCTCTGATTGCAAACTGATATGACTGCCTTGTCCATTTGCAAAGCGATTCATAGGAATAAATATGCAGGATGTACTGTGAGTATGAATTCTTAGCCATTTTAACAAGAAAATTTAACTTGCAAATGTTTTCTGCTTAACTCAGTCTCTTCTTTAATTGCAATGACAACAAGCTGGTTACATATGTGACAAACATATCTATACAATTATATCATATAAAAGAGTTGTAAGTACTTACTGAACTCTGTTCAAAGTATCTCTTATTGTCCCTTGGCTTATTTCTTGTATTATGAACATGTTTGAATGTTTGCTTGCCTGTAGTAATATTTTTTGGCCGTAATACCTGAAAATTCGATAAAGGTATGTATCAGCAATGTTCACTGCATGAAAGAGCACTTAATAAACAAACTTGTTACAAATAATTCACTGGCACTCATAGAACAATAATTTCCAAGGATCTTGCTAATTATAAAAACCAAACAAGGTAAAGTCCTCAAAACAACAAAAAACATGCTAAGACAAAAGGACCATCTTCCCTAATCCAAGATCTTATGTTCCCCATAAAAATGTAAATTTTGGCTAAACGAAGAAATCTGATATCAACATAGTGTATATACTTACTTATCAGTCAAGTCCAAACAACATCGAATGCAATCTGTTGTCACATCATATGTCAGCAAATCAAAGTGTATGTTGTTTGTTGTGCTGACTGTACCTAATAAACTGAGTAGACCAAGATATGACAATGTATTATGCAATAGCAGATCTAAGTCATTCCAGTTTAGAGTTTAATTTTTGTCTTCTAAGTCAGTATATATGGTAAATAAATAACTTAGCAACATATCACATTATATTTTAAAGAATGCCATTCTTGTGACAGGCCATTGTATACATGGAGTTAAATTAAAATGGTCTCTAACTTGGAGGACATTATCTATCTGAGAGGTCGTCTTATTTCATCATATAATTGATTATTTGGCAAAAACATCAATTAATGTAATTATTATTAAAGAAGTGGTTTCATGTTTGGGTGGTTACAACAAAGACTGTACAAATCTGTCTACAAAAGACTCATGCTGGAATGCCAGACATTCACTAAAAAAGAGGTGACACTATCAACAGGTTCATGTGCACTGTGTTGCATTCAAAAGGGACTTATTCTTCCTAGCTTCAACATACAGATAGCTTTTAGACAGAGGTGACAGAGCAACAGGCAGAAATGAATTATGTTATAGATGAGGTTATAGAGTGCTCAAAAAATCTGATAGCCCAATGCCATGGGCCCCTCAAATTTCAGATCGGACCCATCTTGTATTCTAAGTGAGGTGCCCATCAGCCTGTCCAAAAAAATCTAATTTGCATGAGGAAACTTTAATCTTGCTGATGAAATGTGTAAATGGATTTTCAAGATGTTGGCATACCTGCCATTACATGGTGCAATCTGAATCAGATCACCACTGTCCTATGTCAAACTGAGAACTGATTTTAATCAAAACTGAAGCATGGCCATGTAATGCTAAAAATATGATTTTGTACTCCCAAAATCCCTGTGTCTCAAGAAAACACCATTTTCAGTAATCTTCATAAATAGAAAAACTAAACCAGTTTCAGTATATGCTTGTTACATGTAGCATGTATAAACAGCAAACAATCATTATTGGAGCAGATGTAAACTATCCCTTGGCAAGTAAAGGAAAATAGGTCATGTATAAACCACATATTATTTAACTGGCTGACAATAGCTAGTGAGATGTGTTTGAAGGCTGAAGTGGGTGAGCCCATTGTGCAAATTTGCATTGGTAGGACCAGGAAGTAGAACAACTATTATAGGTAAATCAAAGAGATGCTAGATGCATGTACAAGAACAAAAGTTATTACAAATCATTGCACTGTATGAGAATTTTTAAGCTATATGCATCATGGATTTTACAAGTTTGTGAACAATGCAATGTTTCTTCAAAGTCAGATTTTACTGCATATATAGAATGCAAAGCATGATCATTTCAGTTGTCAGAATATTGTTCAAGTGTAATTCATTTTTGAAGCCGATTTAGGAAGCAATTAGCTACTAGCAAAGCTGAACAAAAATAAATTTCAAAACTGTTGGTTGCAAGAGTTGTACACTGTGAAGATTGCAAGCAAAACTATATTTTAAAAACGATGGGGGTGAGGCTATTAACTGTTTGCTCATAATGCAAACAACACATCGAATTATGTCAACTCGGTTCTGACCATCATTCACTCAGAGAATCCAGCAAAGAAGTTTGAACACCAATACCTTCTAGTCCCTAGTGAATGTAGTGATGAGCACTAATGACACTTGCATTACCTTTAAACCCTTTTAACCCTAATGAATTTATATTCAAATTTTAGCTACTCTAACATGTGCCAATATTTAAAAATGGGGAAATGTTGGACATGTAAAAACTGGAGTCTGGTGTCTTGTGGAATTTCAGTCAGGACTTGTGAGTTTATTTAAGTCACCAGCCCTGAGCCTGTGTCTAAAAGAATGTTTCTATGAGCACTGTTATATTATTTAAAAAGGAAAAAAGTTTTTCTCTCTTCTAGGGGTGGGTCAGGAAAAAGGCCAGATGATGTCTGATTTATTATACACATACTAGTTACATCTAATGTTCTAAAAGCTGCAAAAAAATCTGATTTCTTAAGCACAACAATCTCAAATGTGATCCACAGACATAAATGTATGATGGAAACCTACAAGGATAAGTTTCATTCTATGGTGATGTACGTCTGTGAAAGCAAAGGAGTCATGGGGGTCACAATAACAATGAAAATCACAAAATAAGCAAGATAATCCCTTTGTGTTCCACCAGCCTTTCATTTTACTTAGAAAGTAAAACACTTTAACTTGAACTGACTATAAAAAATACTGTAAAAACTAACCTTAATCAAGTTGTGAATGATTTAAGGAGGTACAGAAGGGCATGCAGTGTTTCATCCAAGGGGTGAATAATTATGAGTCAAAAATCTCTTTAATGTCAGAACTGGGAGTCTAACCAAGTAATAAAACATCTTGGTGTCAGAACTGAGGGTAAAATTAAAAATTATGGGCTCTCTGACACACACTGAAGGTAGAATGAAACTAGCGAAAAAACCTACATGGACATGAAGGCCAAGGTGATCACTATGTAAAGCTTCCATGAAAGCAGGCTCCTGGTTAATGGTTGCGTTTACAAAAAACTAAAGTTTATGTACAGCTGTCATATAACTTTCTTATGCTGGAGAAATGCCATGTTTAACTAGCATTTAAAGAAATATTGATGAGGATATAATCAGTAAAAATGATTCTTACTGTCAATCCTGCTTTTTTCAGTCGTACATGGAGTTCATCGTCTTCTCTTCCCCATCCCCAATATCTGTTTGACATTCCATTTATCTTAAAAAAATACAAACATATCTTTTACTAATTAAGGAACAAGTAATACAGATAGCTAAACATATATGATTTAATGATTATCAATATAAGAAACATGTATGCTAACAATGAAGATATGAAAGTCCACTGGACCAAGAAGTCAAAATGGTTCTAAAAATCAAATTTGGTCATCTGCATATGAACAGAAACATTCCTATGAGACTTAAATGGATTCTGTGTAACCATGCTAACAAAACTTTCACTTTCCCATTCTCATCTTCCACCCACCCTCAAAACAGAAAAGTCCAAAAATTAAAAAAATATTAATGAGAAAAATTGTTTTAAATGCATTTAAAATCTAATCATGTAATCTCATTATGCATTTAAGCTCTCTGGAGGTGAGGCATGATTGTCCTAAATTAACTTTCTGAAACAGAAAGGCAAAAGGAAGACAGATATTGAGATGTATGGATGACTAACATAGACTGTATGGATGACTAACAGACTGTATGGATGACTAACAGACTGTATAAATGACTAACATAGACTGTATGGATGAATAACATAGACTGTACGGATGAATAACATAGACTGTATGGATGACAGACTGTATGGATAACTAACAGACTGTATGGATAACTAACATAGAATGTATGGATGAATAACATCAACTGTTTGGATGAATAACACAGACTGTATGGATGAATAACATAGACTGTATGGATAACTAACAGACTGTATGGATGACTAACACAGAATGAATGGATGACTAACATAGACTGTATGGATGAATAACATAGACTGTATGGATGAATAACATAGACTGTATGGATAACTAACAGACTGTATGGATGACTAACACAGAATGAATGGATGACTAACATAGACTGTATGGATGACTAACATAGACTGTATGGATGAATAACATTGACTGTATGGATGAATAACACAGACTGTATGGATGAATAACATAGACTATATGGATGAATAACATAGAATGTATGGACACTGACAAGCAGCACATTATCCAACAAGAATCCCTCCAAAATATGGATACTCTACACTACTGTGTGTGTTAAAATTATCTCTGATATGCTTGTGCAATAAAAAAAAAATCTTCAAATTAACCACTGTAGCAGCCATATTGGATTAAGACTGGCACCATTTCTGTTTAAGACAATCCAAACACAATTAGAAGACTTGTAATGAAAGCCCAATGTTGATATGACACTCTGTTTGGGAGAATTAGTTTCAAAATGTCCATTGTGGCAGTCATAGTTGCAGTCACTACCATAATTAGTCTTATGGTGAAATTCCATGACAATAAGACTTTATGTTTAGGAGATCTGTAGCAAAAACAAGATTTTCAAAATGGCTGCCATAGTGGCCTTGCTCATTAAAACCCAAAGTTGATCATGGCTTTCCATCTAAAAGGAATAATTATATGATTTCTAAGATGACCACTGAAACATCAGAGTAGGTCAAACTATATAACACCCGTAAACTACAAAGATGTGGCTTGAGGGGTGATATCCTGCTTTCCTGCCTTCTTTGGCAGAAATGGGGTTTTGTGGTTTCCCATGACTTGTTTCTGTGCACTTCAAGTAGTGCTTATGGATGCAGATAGGATCTTGCATGGCTGCTGCTCTTGATTTATCTATAGATGAGAGAGAGCAAATGACAACTCTCTGACTGCCCACTGACAGTAATGTTTATTGACCATGATGCCTGATTGTATCATGAGGTTCACTTAACCAGCTAATCTGAACTTAGTGGTAGTTCTGGTTGACCAATAGGAGATGTAACTAACTCACTCACCCTGCAAGACAAAGCTAAAGCTTTCAGAAAATAGGTTTTGTATTATAACAGCTGAAGCAAGGCCCTGGCTAATGGCTATAACTTTTCTGCACTGAGACATGTTAGGACCCAGGGCAGATTCTATTTTGGAAACAGGCTGAGGAATTTTGGTCTATTCAAATAAAATTGGCTAGAGGTCTGATAGTATCTCCACTGCCATGGTGCCTGAAAGTGTTAAATATCATGGAGTAATAGCCTTTGATGGTAACTAGGCAAGAAAAACTAGCTGAAGACTCAATGCACTAAAAGGGATGAGTCCCTAGCAACATGCCACATCCCTCATAAGCCTTCAAAGTGAAAGGCCTTCTTGCACATGGAATTCTCTCTGCAACTGAAGGTCTGAATTCTTTTTCTCTCAAGGCTTTCCTGACAAGAGAGAAGAATGAAGGAGATATTCCAGTCAGCAACGAAACACCTGTGACCTTAGTTGTTTGAGAAAATTCTATTTTGCTATAATCTTCCTGGATAGGCCTTATGCTTAGCTGGATTAGATCATGTACTTAGGACTTGACCCATATGAAAAAACTATGAGAATTAAATTGCAATTATGACCCTGTATTTTACTTATTACTTTTGGTAAGAAGACCTCTGGTGGGGGAAAGCAAAGGTCCACAACCCATTGCAACTGATTGACAGCACATCCACAGTCTAATCTGAGTCCAGGACTGGTGAGACAAAGGTGGGTAGCTTGTGGTTAAACCTTATCACAAACAGCTTGATCATCGGATACCCTCAAATCAGATGAAAAACAGACAGATAACTTTGACTGCAACATATCTGCAATCGTCTCCCCAAAATCTGTCATAGTGGTCAAAGATTCATCCATCTGATTTAGGAGTAGGGAGGGCATTGAACCCCAGAAATGATATTGTAATAATAATTACATCTGTACTGGTCTTGTCAGCTTTTCCCCTCTTTTCTCTGCATTTTGTTCATTTTTGCAGAACAGCCTGTGTTTTGAACACAAGTAGATCTCATGTATGTCATGCCTTGCTTTGTACGTCTTGCATTTACTGCATTCAGGAGATATGGAATGATTAAAAATGATTAAAAACAAAATAAAACATGTGCTATGATGTTGGTGGCAAAGAGAAGTAATGGGCAAGAGTTACTGTCATTTGTCTAGATACTATATTTAATGTATATTTTTTTTTACCTTTTAATTTTTTTACACAATAAAGCTATAAAATAATAATTATTTAAATGTATATTTTTTCACACATAGAAATTTTAATTTGTTGGAAAATCTTTCAAATTATCGTACATAAAAGTTCTGCAAAGAAGGTTTATGCTTGCAAAGGAGATTGAAAATACCATATTGCCATTTTGTTTTACAAAAATTAATCAGAATATAACCATAATCATGTACAGTGAGGGTGGATTTTATGGTTGTTTTACTGTTTTGTATAATTTTTAAAACTTAAGTTTTGATATGTTAAAATTGGGAAGGCTTCCATTTTAAACAGCTTAGAAAATATGCAGCGGTACAATTTAGATATGTCCAATGATGAAAGTATTGTTTTGCTAAGTGTACAATATAAAGAGCGATTAACTTTGCTTAAATTCTTAAGTGAAGTATCAAATAATGAAATAAGAGATTAAATAATTAAAGAATTACCATTTATGATTGCAGAGAAAGTTTACTTATCTTTTTTTTACTTGAATCAAGAAGTTCAGGTTTCAAATGGCTTTTAAAAAATAAAGATGTAAGATACTGATACTTCAAACTACCTATGTATTTTATTCTGATCATATGATTGATATAATCCTAAATGAAAAACAACTATTTGCTGCCTCAATTAACACTTCAACAGTTTGATAATTTCATGTACATTTTTAACTGAGGCATCAAAAAATGAAACAGCAGATAAGGAAATCAAATAATCACTATTGTTTATATTTCATTTCATTCTTTTATTACTTTCTAACCACATATTTTGATATTTTCGTTATCTGACTCAAGAGATGTTCACATCTCAAATAGCTTGGAAAAAATACCAGTGTAAGATATATATACGTCAAGCTATGACGTGCCAAGAGGTCACTGATCATTTCATTCTTTTATTACTTTTTAACCACGTATTTTGAATTTTTTTTTATCACTCATGAAGAAGTTCACATTTCAAACTGCTTTCAAAAATGACCAATGTACCATATAGGTATGTCAAACTAGAAATATATTTTTTGCTGAGAATATGTTTCATATAATACATTTTGTACCAAATAAGAAACGTAATTATTTGATTTGTTATCTCAAATAAAACTAACCCAAACTATTTGTTAACTTCATGCATCACTGTGAAATGGGAGATGAGAAATAAAGAAATAATGACCAGTTATAATCGTACAGAATGGCTTTCAATAATTTCTCACTGAAATGCAATTCTTCTGTTAATCTACTCTTGTTCATTGATCCACCCTTATTTTCCTTCTTTACTGGTGAGAAAAGACAACGATCGATGCATAAACTCTCTTATTGTCATTACAATATCAACTGGTATTTATTAACAGCTAGACAAAGGCCTTTACAGAACAAATACTTAAATATTATGGTTATTAAGTCTGTCACTGTAACAAAATACATGTTTTAAAATAGCTTGGAAGCCCTTTGATGTTTTCTTATCCAATACAATTTATATCTCAGTACATGCTAAAGTGAAGATCAAGACCATTTGTCAACTAGTCTTACTGTTTGATTATGGTCATACAAACATGAAATATAAAAACCTTGTAATTTTCTATCGTAAATTTTAAAGCCATTGACTCCATAAAATTGTTTCATATACATACTATCTTGTAAGTACTTGAAATGTTTTAACTTGGATATAATTAACATTTTATTGCAAATCTATTCAAAATATATACCCCTCTACTGTTATCTTTTATTACTAAGAACAAATAAAAATTGATGCATATGATCGCTTGTCCTTAAATCTGTATGTACAATGACCTTAATAGCACACTGACAGACTTTCATTTCCTTAAAGACAGCCTCATTTCCCTATTAGCAGTCTTGCTGATTTGACCTCTTCTGTCAAATCTTGCCCTCTGTTTGGTTTCCATTGGAATAACCTGACCAAATCTCTAAGCATATTCAATTAGCATGTAAATAACACTGCATAACCATGTGATTGTTGTAAATATTTATAATGTAGTATCAATAATTTTCATGGGGGACCAATTTTTGTGGTTTTGGTTGTTGCCCAGAACCACAAATTTAAATCCCCAAAGAAAAATGAGCCTCATAGGATGATGACCCCTACCCTGTTTTCTTACAGTGTTTCATTCCTAGAGATTAACACAGCTACTAGTATTTGATAAATCAAGGTCAATACTGTAATCTGGCAATTAAATATTAGCTTTTACATGTTTGTTTTTAGTTTAACCTTTTTTTTTACAAGAATTATAAATCATTTTATATTGTTTCAATGCACATGCTCAATAAGGTATCCGATAGCTGTAATTTTACACTCACTGCCATAAATCCATATGTGAGGTAAGTAAGGATAGAGAGAAAATAGAGAAAAAGCATAAGGTATTCAAACAATAGTAATACCGAAAATGAAAGACAAAATAATACAAAATAACATTATATGAAAATTAAATGTAATACTTATCCAAATCGATCCTTCATTCAAGTACAACTGTTGTTGAAACATTTAAATCCTTCTGAAAGCACATTTCATTTTATCCATGCATTTTTAATCCAAAAGAAGAACAATCCTGTAAAATACTATCACTATTTCTGAAACACTATTATTAATGGAACACTATGTATATACATTAACTACAGCAGAGTATTAAAGCTCACACTTCACAGGTTTTTGGACAAAGCCACTGTATCAACATTGTGACAATCGAGTCTCATGGTACCCATAAGTGATTCTCAGGTAAATAATCCCCAAATTGCTGAATTAAACAAGTCCAGCTTTCTCAAAACCACTGATAATTTGGTCCTGCAATTATTCATTAGCGTGAATTGGCTTGAATAATGAGGTTACAAGGTTTACTAATACTGTGCACTGATCATCGAAAGTAACATCTTTTTCCTTAATGGCGTCCATGACCTGTTCAGCATACCACTCATGGAAGTGTGACTTTAATTCTTCATTAATAACCGATTGGCCTAGTGTTGTTGGCTGTGTCGGCTTCCTTTGATGTTCAGCACTCAAACAAAAACATGATGAAAGTGATTAATCTTGACAAGTGTTTTATTTATGCTCTTAGAGATGGAAGTACTGCATCAGTGTTGTTGGCTGCATCAGCTCTGACATATTATTCACTTGGTCGAAAACACAGTGTAAGTATTGAACTTGCCAGGTCTTCGATTTGTGCTCATACAGAAGGTAGTATTGCTTTAAACATTAAAGTAACCGCCAATTGCGTCAGAACAGTTTTATTATTTTGTATTCTTTATTTTGAGTATTTGTAGAGATTTGTAGAGGTTAAATAATGAAATTAAATACCTACTAATATGCAAACTTTGACAGGCAAAACCATGAATTTAAGTACCCAAGAAAATGCCTTTTTTTTTACAAAACCTAGAAAACTGAGCACAATGAAAATAAATGATACTACAGTATTGTAATTAAAACAAGAATGAATCGTTTATTTAAAATTGTGTTAATTGATAACGGAATATAGTAGTGTCCTAGTTATATGATCACAAATCATTAGGTAATTAAAAATACAGATTACAATTGACCTGTAACCTCTCTTCTCTCTCTCTTTCCAAAAGCTACAAATATAAACTATAAATAGAACATAATACTGTTAAGAAAGTGCATGCAAGTCTACAGACAAGTGTACTCTTATGTTGTAGTTAATTAGAAGCCGTATTTTCTAGAATACAGTCTGAAAGATTAATGGGATTTTAATAATAATGAGAAAACAAATGATTAATTGTTTAAGGAGCGGGATATACCAAAAATGCGTAATCTGAATAAATTTACGTATCAGGCATAATTTAGTGAAAAAAAGCATAATGATTACACCAAATGGATAATGTTTGGTATGTATGAGGAGGTAGAAGGCTTACATTCCTATATGCTACATGTGATCATGGAATGTTTTCAAAGGAAAAACCCCATACTGATATGACTTTCCATTCGGAATGAATAGAAATAACAATATTTTCAATATGGCAGATGTGGTGGCCATACTAGATGTCAGATTGGCACAATTTTTACTTAGGACCAACTAGACATTGCAAGTCTTCTGGTCAAAACCCATGACAATATGACTTTCTGTTCAGAAGGAGTAGAAAAAAGAAGACTTTTTAAGATGGCTGCCACTGTGACCATATTAGAGATCAGATTGACACCAATCTGATTTAGGACCAACTAGACTTCATAAGAAGTCTTTCAGTGAAAACTCCATTTTGATATGACCATCCATTCTGGAGGAGTTCGATTTACAAATTGGCTGCAATGGTGGCCAGATTGGATATCTGCAATACCATTTTCACTCTAGTCCAGCTAAAGCTTAGATTAAATGTGTGAGCAAAGTTTTATGGCAGTCCTTTAAATAGTTTAGGATTAGTGGTGATAACAAAGTTGAGCTAATGGATGGATGTCAGGCAATATACCATCCCATAAGCTTTTTTGGTCTACACCCAGAAGTGCTAAAATGAAGAACTATATAAAAATAAATAATCATTAGGTATATAAACTCTTTCAATTGGAAGTATGTCTAATGCTATTACGCAAACATAATCTTTCTTCAGCCAAAGTGACCTCTGTTCTTTTGACCCTGAGATTGATAGGCTTCTTTCTTTCTCAATGTACAAGCCAGAAACAAACTTTCATCCATGTCTTTGTTATGGAACTAACATTATTGTGCCAAAAACATTTTCTTCTTTCAATCAGTAACCTTAACATATGAGGTTTTGATCCTGAAATTGATAAATGTCTTCCATACCCCTGGTGTAAGCCATCCACAAAGTTTAGTCCAAGTATATGATGTATAACTTTATTGTGCAGAAACAAGATTTGTCCTATCAATGACATTGACTTTTGACCCTTTGACCCCAAAAATTGACTGGGGTTTTTTCCTTACTGAAAGATTACTTAACCATACAGTTTGGTAGAGGTTCTTCTTGTTCTGCCAAAATTAATAAACAGATGAAGAGATAGGGTTCACAGCATAAATTCTGTCAAAATGGCAAACATAAAAATGATACATCTTGTAACTCTACATCACCTATAATAAATTAAAGAATATTAAAGCTTGACCCTATCCACCTTTCTCTTTTAGGATCATTGTAAAGCAAGGTAAATGGTTTTTCCTTACCATTTCAAAGTGCTTGTTGTTAATAAGCAGTATGCCTCCAATGAAAGTGGGATAGTTGTACACAGGATGAAGACCAGGTGCAGACACATGAAAAGGACCTTTGTCTGGATAGCTGTAGCTGAGATTTGCATTCAGAGGCAGTAAATCCACATCGTGCATAGCAATGTAATCACACTCATTGTGACTAAACTGAAATCCAACATTAATGAGATAAGCCCTATTGAATCTGCAAGAAATACAAAAAAATGGAAAACTCAGTGATGTAGAGTTTCACAGTATCTTCATATGTTTAACATTTTAGAAAAATCACACATAAATAACCTTGAAATTACTCGGTAAAATAAGTTCAAAATGAAATTTAAGTTTACAATTAACAAATTTTGATCATACTTTGCTGCACGTAAGGTATAGTACATGCAATAGTTAAATGAAAAGTTCAATTTTAACCCATTTACTTCATACCTAAATGGTAATGTCTGAATTAGCCTATTATACAGTAAAACTATTCTTTTAATATTAAATGTTTACTATTAATTTCAATTAACCCTTTACCTCATACAACCGTCTTCGGACGCCTTTACAAAAGTCGCATCGAAGCGACTATTGACGCTTCTACAAAAGTCCCATAGAAGCGCCTTTTTACGTCTGCTGTAAACAATGGCCATTTTAAGCCGGTTTTCGTAGCGCCACCTTCGGGGAAAACCCCTTATTAGATACTACATTCATTTCTGTGAATGACAATTACGTCAGATCACGTGGTCACTGTTTATGTACTGGTCGATATCTGCTATTTAAAGTAACTGGGTCGTAATCTCCACTCTCCAAAATGGCGGTCGCGGATTTCATTCAGTACTTACGAAGTTTTCATGATTAGAATCACAACTATGAAAGATTCAATAACCTAGGTAAAGGCTCTGATATTGATATAGGCTGCAATTAGTTTTTATAAATTATCAAATTTAGGTGACTTAGTGATGTAGACACAGATGAAAAACTTGTAAATTTCGAGTATGAGAAATGGCAGCTCTACGGTTGGTCACACGGCCTCACTGATATGATGGTGAACGAATTCTCTCCAGATTTTAAAGCACATAACAAATTCTTCCGTGATAAATAATTACACAGCTATAACAATTGGACTTTACTCTTAAATTGTTCCACATGTAATAGATGTGTACCAAAAATGTAAAATGGTTAAAAATGCTGTTAAACGTAACATTCACTACATTGCTTAATAGTTCACAGGCAAGCTATGCATATGCGGTCGACTAGGTAACCTGTGTTCTATGTACAGCGAGCTGCACTTTGTCACTATGCTCTATGAGGTAAAGGGTTAAACAAGTAACATATCTTAAAACTGACCATAAAGAAAGGAATTCACAATTATTTAAAAAAATTCAATTATTTACCTAAAATTATCCATTTGATTGATGACGTATATTTTGTGTCTAACTTTCTTACTGCTAAAATAACTATGTATATAGGGTACAAATTGTACAAGTTCTTCTATACGGTCTCTGAATGGTACTATCACTGCCAGTTTATGTTGGTCCCAGCTTGTGTTATCTCCCTTGGAAAAGTTATCTTCTCTTGGCACTGCTGCACTTTGATCAATCAGATGAGATCTTGATTTTACATTTTGATTAATAATAGTTTCAGGACAGGGACATGAGTTTATGTTTACAGCACTCATTGAGTAAAATCCCAGTATGAACGTTACTCCCAAGGCATACAGAATGCAACACAGTATTAAGCATTTCAGAATTGATAGTTTTCTTGCCATATAATCAAAATTCTGTTTCTTCCATCAGTAAAAATAGTGCCTGCAAGAAATTATACATCTGTTACAAGCGTTTAAATAAATATTTGAAACAATACAACAAAAAATAAATAATTTTATTTCATACCTGAAGCATGTGTAATATCTATGTGACAAATGTTGGTGTTACGATATTATAATGATCATCATCCTTGGATTGCACAGGTATAAACCTTCAATGCTGACCTTGCAGACACCTAGCTTGACAGACAAAATTTCAATTCAGTAAGTATTATCTATTAAAGTCTTTTTTTATGCCAACAAAAATTTCTTATTTTGTCATTAAACCTTATTCAAAAGTAATGAAAACTCCATTCCAATCTATGTAAGTTGTTGCCACAGCAAACACCAATTAACAGAAATGTCAGATACACATTTTGAACAACCTTTATTTTAATTTTTTTTATTATGAAACTATAATAAACTAATAGTTTGTTATCAAAAACAGACTGTCTAGTGTATAATAATAGATCAAAGTGTAAACAGTAGTAAAATTAGATTATATAATACTGCAAATAAAAAATATGCAATATTAACCTGAAAGAGTGCTAAAGCAAATGAAACAGAACATAACAACAACTGAAAAGCATCCTCAGAATAATTTAGTTTAAGAAGTAATTTGCAATGTTTTAAACAAAAATATAAATCTTTTAAGTAACAATCATCTCTGCAATAAATTTGACAATTTCATAACAGTTCCTGATGTAATGGAAAAAAATACAAAATCCAGAATTGCTTGTTGTAAACGACTTAAAAGTTACTCTGTCATTTTTTGGTGGTTGTGTGGTTGGTGGTGCCTGTTTTCATATGAAACCTTATAATTTTCATTTACCTCAACATGAATTTTGAACTCTATCACTAGTGGGATACTAATTTAAATTACATTTCCAGAAGTAACATAGTAATACAGTCACTCTAATGAAAACATATCCCACCCCATTCACCCTACACATATTTCCTGCCCAATTTTTACTGTCATTGCTGAAACCCTGCAAAATCTTGGTTAAAAAAGTAATCCAACGCATAACTAAATCACTGGCCAAAGTTTTGCAAAATCTCTTCAGATGATGCAAGTACCTTGAGCATCACACTCAACACTGAAATTAGATATCTTTAAAATAACCTTTTAAAAAACTCAAGTAGCAATTTAGTGAACGTAATTTTGTGTTCTCTAATACAAGTGAAATTTTTGTAACATTTATCTGAAATATTGTGTACAAAACAACTTCATAAGTGAAACATTATAAGATTTATTTCAGACTTCATGTTCTATACATCTAAATTAAAATATATATGCAATGTTCTACCTAGTTCCTTGTAATGTAGCAGTCCAGGTAAATTATAATTTTAACCTGTAATTCTTTAGACAGTTTAAAACATACCACTATGCTATGCAATTGTGCCTCTACACTTTTGTTTCCCACATAAATAAACATCCTCTCACATAATTCAAAGCCCTATTAGTCAAATGACACATATTCTTACCAATTTTGGGGTATTTAATTAAGATAATCCAGCATAATTACTCTCTTACTTATCCATTATCTTTTGTACCTGGCTTGCCTGAATGCAAGCGTGTGAGATTTTTTATGCCACGTTATTCTGGCACTGACATAGGTATGTAATCATTATCATTATTATTATTATTGCACAGACATAGTCATGTAACGGTATTCAACACTGAATGGAAGATTTCATTTCCTTGGATGGAAATTTCTCCATTGGATTATAAGTTTTCTATACTGCAAAATTGTGTGTTCAGTTCTACTTAGTAACCAACTGGTTAAGATGAGGATGGTACAAAAATGTTTTACTTCTACAGTGAAAATCGTAATAGCCATTTTCATATGGGTGCCAAATCTGACAATGGGCTCAAACATCAGACAAGGGAGCTAAAATGAAACAAAATCTGATCAAATAAAGCAAATTAAGAAGTTAAGAAGTATAACGGTAGCATAACGAGCACTACTGTACAAACTAAAGTTCATCTTTGAAAAAAATGTTAACTTGTGAACTGCTGATTTTTTTCTTAATGACTTTATCGTGCAATTAGTTGTGGCAGAAAAAATGATGATGATGATAACGATGATGATGATGATGGTGGAGGGGTGGTGTTGGTGGCAATGATATCAAAATTACGTTTTTGTACACGTTTCCAAATCATAACGTGAAATGTTGAATTACCTTCTTTGTGAAGAGTTACTATACAGTTAGTCTGGTTCCCTGAATCGTCAGCATTCCTGCCTTGTACTTAGCAATGCAGGGAAAATACAAAGTAGGAAACCAGAATACAATATAGCTTGCGAACTTTACAACTTCACAATTTCCTTCTTTTTTTTTTCTTCTTTTTTTTTTTTTTTCTTCTTTTTTTTTCTTTCTTCATTTTCTTTTTTTGGGGGGAGCGACTATGGCGCGGAGTGTACAGCAGAAAATATAATCCTGTAAAACACACCTCAACTATTTCATTCACTAACATTGTCCAAAAGAAGATAGCTCAAAAACACCTTCAATACTTTTAGTGCAAAATTCGATTGCAATGACAGTAATATCGTGTCACAATATATTTAATGTTGCGCAAATTCGGAACATAATCATCATACAGGGGGTAATGGGTAAATTGCAAAACATTGTCCTTCAAAACCAAACCGGAAAAATGTAGTAACTTCTGGTGAAGCCCCGTTAATATTGCTTCTACTTTTTATAGTTAAAGTTGTTATCATTCAAGAAAGAAATATACAGCAAGCCACACTTTTTTTAAATATAAAAAGTACCTTTAAAACAAATGGAAATTTATAAACTATATAAAACGCAATTATACTGAATCAACAAGCAGTATTAGTAACTGAAGCCTTTTTGAGAACTATTTAAAAAATTTAAAATACTTTTCATTCACAAAATAGATATGACCAATATATACATTTTCTAGATAGCCTTTTAAGTTCTAATAGAAATTCACTCCTCCACGAAAATATCATGCAAGCAGTTTTAGCAAGATGTGGAAGATACAAATCAATTAAGATACATGTTGTTTCTTATGCTGGACACCCACCAACCCACCCAAAAATAAACATTTTTATCTTAAAAAATAAAATTTTCACCTGACAGGAGAGTAAATAAGTAATATCAGTGATATGATATAACCAAATACTTAAGTACCTGATGTGACACAGGAGATGGAAAAGCCAGATGATGCCAGATCTCATTTTATTTTGATACGTAAATTATATTCCTGTAGTGTTTGTTTAAGTAAAATCATTCAAGGCAGAGTTCCACTTGGGATATAAAATTAGCTTGGCTTAAATAGGTAACTGTTTTAATTTAGTTGTTACTGTGTTTCATTGGAAAGAAATTCATAATCTTCATAATCATCATCATCATCATCATCATCATCATCGACGCGCCTAATTACCAAGCCTAAACAGGCAAGAGAGCTACGGAAAGCTGAAAAGACCGGCAGGCGGTATAATGAAACACTGGATGACAGCAATAAAACAAATCACCCACAGATCATTAAATATGACTTCATACAATAAAACCTATTACCCACAGGTCAATGAAAATGGTTTAATTCAAGAAAACACATCACTCACAGATCATTAAATATGACTTCATACAATAAAACCTTTTACCCCACAGGTCAATGAAAAGGGTTTAATTCAAGAAAACAGATCACTCACACATCATTAAATAAGGTTTCACCCAAAATATTTGCCCTAATAATGTATCTTTCACTTAAAACCATTGTAACTTTATTTGTTATCAGAACTGATCACGTGAACACCCCTATATTTTATTTTGCTTGGTATTCCAATCGATCTTTTTTTATGAATGTGTGCGTATTTGCGCGCGCACGTGTGTGTGTGTGTGTGTGTGTGCGCGCGCGCGCGCGCTCGCAAACAACAAATTCAGGACATAGTGTAGTATCAGTGGCACAGTTATTGTTTATGTCTGCGTAGCAGTTAACCACCTGACGACTGCTTTCATTTGATGACCATGGATGGATAGGCGTGAGAATGTTTTGGGAACATAACAACTCTTCCCGACAAATTGCCGTCTTCGTAATGTGTTCAGCTATAATTAAACACCCCCCCCCCTCTCTCTTTATGTATATCTATTTTTTGTAATCCCAGGTGCATGATTTTAGCTAATTTTTGCAACTTTTATTCATGGCTATAAATTGTACAAATTTTACATACGTTATTAGGATATGTTTTAGGAATACTAAAAGCGTAAAATTATATAAGATCTATAAATAGATGCTTACGTACGTCTTGACAGTTGCTGATAATAGAACTATCAGTAGGCACATTAGCGAGATCCTGCCTTTTTCCCCACTGAACAGGTCAATTAAGACGTTTCTAGAAGAATTAAGTTAATTCTTATTGAATGAGTTAGGTCAAATGAATATGTATTTTTAAACATTCAACTGAGTTGTATGGTCTGAGTGTGTGGATGTGTTACAAAGCATAGTCGTGACAGAAAGTGTATATAAGGAGAGAACTGTACAATCATATTGCATTCTTATTTTGGAGTGATTCTTATTTCGTTTGTTCCTGTTGTAACACCAAGTCTGCATAGGTGTTTTTTGTTATACTTAAAAATCATTTGAGGGGAAAAAAATTTATTCGGACTTTTCAATTGAAATAGAAAGTGCTCCGTTTTTAGACTATGATATTATTTTTTAAACTGTTGTGAATTATTCAAAGGAAATCTGGACAAAGCCATTTTGACAACGTCACGATTCTTGGATGACCAGTAATTTCCGGTTTTGGAATTAAATTGGCACGAACTTTTCATTTTTCTGGACTTTCATAGAACTTTATCAGGATTGTTTTGGAATTAAATTGGCACGAACTTTCCATTCTTCTGGACTTTCATAGAACTTTATCAGGATTGTTTTGGAATTAAATCATGAAACTTTGTCTTTCACATTTTCATTTTGTAACATTTTGGTTCTGCTTCTTTCTGTTGCCATAAAGCAGCAGCAGCAACAACAACAACAACAAAAACAACAACATTATAATAATAATAATAATAATAATAATAATAATAATTTAATAGTTTCTATTTATAATACAGGTCACTGTTCCATGATACATAGTTTTAGTGCATAACAAGAGAACATGGTACATATTGGAAGTGTTATACAGGAAAGTAATCATTACTGCATTTTTTCGAACCCATAAATCCTGTATGAAGCAAGTTTTGTGATCCTGATATAGTCTTACGTAGCAGAAGTCGATAATAAAACCGTTTCTATAATCTTTAATGCTATCATAGCAAACATTGCTAAATTACTCATCAGATTTTTACTAGGATCATTGTGTATAAAAGTCTTACACTTTTCTAAAGTAGGATTTTTATATAAAACTGTGGGTTAATACTTTCTTCTTTATTCTCCAAATAACTGACAGCCAGTAATAAAATGGATTTCTTTTTTTTTATATTAACATTGCAAATTTCATACATGCTTCTTCATAACCAGCATTTTCATATCTTCATATGTTACTTCTGATTGGAAAGTTTTAAATCCCACTCTAAGTAATGTGATTATTTAACAAAATTCGCTGTCTCCTAACAACTTTAGATACCTTTGACAAGTGAATTTTATTCCCAATGACCTATAGAAACGCATCGACTTAATCTCATCCTGAACAATCTCAGAAATGCATTTTCATCATTTAGGCCCTGAGTAGACAAGACATTGTTATCCCATTAATCGTAACCCCCAACCCCTCTTAATTGTAAATTGTACCATTAATTAAGATATGTCTTCTGCCTTTTTAGAATTTATAGCCAATATTTCAAACTACTTTTACGTCTGCATACTAATTCTTCCTAATTCATTATATACAAATGTATTTGAAGTAGACTTAGATTTGCCAAGAATATGTCTGACTGACTATTTGAATTTACGTCGTTTTCACCCAACTAGGGCATGTACGACGGATTTCAGCCAGCAAGGCTGGCTGTTTTATTAATAACGGGGTAAGGAATTAGTGCCTCATCCTCCAGGCATTTATATGTTCACAGAACACTGACTAATTAGGCCGGCAAGTCTTGGGACTAATAAATCCCTAACGACCTGAATGAAAGGCCGTCATGAGTGGGAATGAACCCAAGCAGCAGAGAGGGCGATCAGACCACTTAAGGGAGTGGTCACCCTTGTGTTTGGACCAAAAAAAAACAGTGACCCTTCATAGAGGTCAATACCACGTCTACGATTATTGTTTGTCCCAAACAGAATTGTAGACGAACCCTCTCTGCTGCTATTCATGTTGCAAAAGAAATTTTTACTACCATATCAAGTTTGATGAATATTTCTCAACGCGTTCTCCTCATCTGAATCATGGGAATCTTCATCTGAATCATGGGAATCTTTTGTTTTGTTCTTCAAGTAATATTCAAGTTCTGATGGTGGTTTTTCTATTTTTCGATTTATGTTCTTTCTGTGTTTATAATATATCATCAAACTTCTGTATCGATCTCCACCGCAATTTTTGCAAATCTGATATAATCCTCTAACGCCGTTGTTACATCCAACACAACTTCGTGGACCAGCATGAGGATTTTTCTTTATAAGATAATTATGTTTTTTGCAATATTCTCACGGCATTTTTTATCACATTTGTTAGTGGTTCCTTGACGCAGCCACGCACAGTTGTTCATTATATGAATGATATCTTTTTAATTAAATTTATTAATTTATCCAAATGTTTTATCAAGACCCACACGATATCTTGTTCTTGGATCATGTAGATTTATTGTTATAAATCCATGTGGAGTAGCTTGCGCTCGTGAAAAGAAAGTTTTGAATTTAATTATATCCATGTCACCACCACACCAAGTTTGATGAATATTTCTAAGTGTGTGTGTGTCTACGCCATTAAACACAACTAAAATGTTGCAGTTGTCTCTAATCACCTTCGGAATTTGTGTGTATCGTTGAGTAACATAGATCACGTCTGTATTTTTATGTCTACCTCGGGAAAATATTCTGGCTGGATTTGATTGTTTATCTAGCATCACATCGTCGAATACAACTAAATTATTAATAAATCCGTCTAAAACATCTACGGATGGTGCTTCATCAATATCGGTTATAAACTCTATAACATCATTACCTTCATCCAGTAATCGCGCGTTTTCATTGAAATCTTTAAGTACATCATAACATCGTTGATCATCAGCGGATGGTGCTACTAAATACAATTTATCCCATTTCAACCATCTCATTATCAGATTAAGTAATAACTGCGTCTTACCCGATCCAGATGGTCCTATGATAATCATTCTGATGGAATTTGGTAACGCAGGGTGGTGTTTAACTGGCTCTCGTTTTCTTGTTGCTGAGAAATCAATTATATCCATATATATTATGTCATGAATTTATATTGCTTACGCTGTAGAGTTAAAACTCCAACTACTGATTTAGCTACGGTTACAACAAAAAATAAAAAAATAGCGTATGGTGGAAAATGTTCTGTGTGCGGTAGAAAGAAATTTTCGTTTTTACCTAATAAGCGCGGTGGTGATATTGCTAAAATGATGTCAAACTTTCCAGGTGCTCCATGGGCTAAATACAGCGGAGAAAAACATCTACCAGGATATAATTATTGCGGTCCTGGTACCAGACTTGATATCAGGCTCGATAATCAAGATCAACCAAAACCAGGCGAGGAACCAATAAACGCTATTGATCGAGCTTGTCACGCTCATGATGTAGCTTATAAAAGTAAAAAACCTACAAGATAGACATATTGCAGATGTGAAATTAATTCACGCGTTAAATTCCATAAAAAATAAAAATATTAGAGAATCATTAGCTAATTGTTTAGTAAGATCCGCGATGAAAGGTAAATTAGCGCTTGGGGCTGGTAATTAATAATGGAATCGATTTATTATTCACCAAGAGGATACTGGAGAGGCAAAGCAGCAATTAGTAAACTTGCTGATGCAGCAGCGGTTAAACATTCTACTGCTAAAACGTGGTTATCCAAACAAGCAATATGGCAAATTTATCTACCACCACCGAAACGAATTCAGTACGCGTATTTCGATGTCAGTGTTCCTAATGAAGTTCATCAAGCTGATATTCTGTTTTTACCGCATGATAATGTGCGTAGAAAAACATACAAATACGCGTTAACCGTAGTTGATGTTGCAAGTAGATATAAAGAAGCAGAGCCGCTATCAGCGAAAACATCATCTGAAGTAGCCGATGCGTTTGAACGAATTTATCAACGAGGACCATTACGATGGCCACAGCTACTACAGGTTGATACTGGTAAGGAATTTCTTGGTCCAGTATCATCGTTGATGAAACAACATAATACCAAAATACGACGAGGTCATACTGCAATTCATCGTGATCAGGCAATTGTTGAGCGATTTAATCGAACACTCGCTGAGCGGTTATTTGGATATCAATACGCGAGGGAATTTATTCAAGATAAAAGATCTCGCGAGTGGGTTGCAAGATTACCAAGCGTGATAGCTGCATTAAAAAATGAGATCACACGAACAACCAACATGAAACCCATTAATGCAATTACAAAAAAAATATACCAACACAACGAAAAGATGTTGAAAAACAAAAAATACTGGGTGATGTTACAGTCAGATATTTATATGAACCTGGTGAACTTGAAGGTGGTAAAGCGAGAGCGACTGATCCTATTTGGAGTGTTACCACACACAAAATATCCACCGTGACAAGATCCTCAGGTAGACCTGCAATCTACAGATTAGATTCGGCTGCTCCTCAACGTGGATTTACACGTGAACAACTACAAATAATCCCCGCGGATACACAACTACCACCGCGATCACTTAACTAGCGCCAAGGGTGCTAGCACCCCGACGTCGATTACACTCAAAACAGGTCAACATGGTATTTACACGAGGTATGACCGCGACTATTATCTTTTCTATCTACGGTAAATTGTCTTGAATCATTACTCGAATACCTCCACAGCATTATGCAATTACAACTTGCGCAATGATTATTCTGCTGCTGTTTTAACTCAATAATAAATTCAACATCAAGATCAAAGTCGCATTTATTTTTTTTTATCAGATTGTTTTTATCCGATTAATTTTTTTCTTATTATATCATCATCGATGATGTTACATTTATCAACGATTTCAGGAATTATAATTCTACGTAATTGAGATATTTTTCTGACCCTCGATACCGCTAAATAAACTAAATTTGACCACTCGATACCATCGTCTACAATCCAGACTCGTGTATCAGAAATAGTTAATCCCTGAGACGAGTGGATCGTCATAGCGTATCCCAACACCCATGGAGATTTGTCAGCGCGTAATGCATCTTCGACCACATTGATATCAACGGCGACAATATCATTTAATACGAGATTCTGTTTTTCAGTCTGTCCTGGAATATCAACATTAATATTCTGTTTTCGTGTATCTGATGGTCTATAGCACAACGGTATGGGTAATTCTGGGTATTTTTCTTTATGTAGTTGAAATAACTGCTGTTGTAAATCGTCTCTGATTATTTTTCTGCTTGCTACTATCAAATCGTTGGGTCTCCATAAATTTAAAAAATCACTCATTGAGGTCTCTGAGATCACTCCACGTATTATTTCACACTGAATTTTGTTTGATTGTAATCTGATTAATTTTTAAACTCCTTTAAATTTGCATCGAGAGCTCTATGATCATCATCTATTTCTTCGTAATAATCAACGAAATTTTTTAACCAATCTTGTGGAGATGGTCCAACAAAAGGCGGCGGTTGACCATGATCGCCACACATTATTATAGCGGTATTTTTCGTCAACAACCAATCAAGAAACGTTTTTAATGTATCCAACGACACCGTGCATATCTCGTCCCAAATAATTATTTTAGGTATATATTTTTATCCCATTCGTTCAGGAGTCCATGTATCCCCGCGCCATCGAAAGAAACTATGATACGTACACGATTGTACTTGCCGCTGTTTCATCTCGCGTGCAAGTCTATGTGTGGGTGTCAGCACGATCATATCTGAATTTCTAAAAACATTAATTGCTCGAGTCGTTTTGCCGCATCCACGAGGTCCATTGAGATATGCTGTCTTATATCTAGTTATTGGATCACTCAACGATGGCGCTTTCGACATTTCTGATATTTTATTACCCTTACGATAAAAATCTCTCATTGGAACATCTGCTGATTCTGTATAATTGTGTAATAATTCTTTTTTTATCCTCCACGAACTCCATCGTTCATCATTACTTGTAAATTTCATAACAGATTCTAAATATTTACTTGAAATATAAAACGAATCTGTTGCGACTCTGACTGCGGTCTCAGGAAATCTATTAATCATCGATAATAAATTTATGGAAACATAAGCCAACATGGAAGATCTTAGATGAGTATACTGTGGGGAGATGTCATTTATGTAACTAACGATCGTACCCAATTTTGTTCCGTCGGATAAACACTTTCTCGATTTACAAATATATTTCTCGCTGTTGTATCAGCGATTATAAAATCGTACTCGGCATCATCTAAAATTAATCGTGCGTGATGTCTTTTATGATCATATGCACTACCTTGAGTAAATTTACCTATAATTTTTCTACCGAGATCTTTTGCGGTTTTGAGTTTATTCTCGAGAATTTTAGGAATATCATCTTCAGAAACATCAGGATATTTTTCCTTAAACTCGCTAATAACTTCATCGAGATTGATAGAATCTGACATGGGCAACCAAACTTTGGTCTGTGCATGATATGATATAATCGCCTCACTGACCACCAACGATGTCAGTATCGCACAATCTAGCATATATCGTAATAAAACTATAGGTGCCCAACGTTTTTCACAAAAATGTCTACCAAACCAAACATAACAAATCTTGTGAAGATTTTCGTTAAACTCGAATGATTCAACACAAGCGAATCCAGTCAGATCAAAATCAGGTAATGGTCCATTAATTGCCACTCGCGTCATCTCGTTTGTTGGGTGACCAAATCTTTTAAAGTACACAGAACAATCTCCGTATCCTAGAAAACTTCCTGGATAACATGCAACCATATCGACCGAAATAACATCATTGTAATTATATTTGGTATTCCATAATCCACCGTGTCCGTATTCGACGCAACTTGCGCGTACGTCCTCGAATAAATCAAATCGTGTTGGTTTCCATGAATTTTTTTCTCTAGCAAAATGAGCCGCAACAGATGGAACGGTAAAACAATTAGTTAGTAATTTGTCAGTATTTTCCGCGTGCTTGCACTCTAAAAACTTCTCCGCAAGATTTTTCATCTCGTCATGGAGGGATTCTGTTTGATATATTTCACCATTTGGTCTGACAAACTGATCAAATCCACCTTCCTCATCACTTTTAAATAACCATACTGATACAGGATCGTTTTTACTTATTTCGTTGATAAAATCAAACATACTCATATCTGAGGGGTAAAATCTAACAGTTCGATCACGTGGAAATATTGTTACTGCGCTAGTCCATGCATGCGCGTTATGATCAATAATATTTATTGGAGCTCCTTTCGATTTATATTTCGATTCGTACAGTACCTCTCCCGTTATTGTTGATACTGCTATTGGAAATTTTAATATTTTTCCTAACTCAGCAACATCTTTTATTGTAGCACCGGTATCCTTAACTGAATCAGCCCACGAGTTTACTTTTTCACGCCTTAAATCAGTTAATCCATTTCCACGCATCGCGTTTGTAAAGTGTTCTATTACTCGTTCGGCTACACAATTTAACCTTGAAAATTTGATTGGTGCCAGTTTATCAACGTTGGGTTTTTTATTTATCTCATAGATTCCATAAATAACCGCTGTTACAGGATACGCTCGCTCAAAATACGGTTTGTTAATACCCGTCAGTAGACCCGGTCTGGAATTTTTACTTAATATGACAGTTTTATTATTACCAAGGACAGGATCATATTTGTCACCGATAATCCAACTACCTGTTTCTGTTAATACAATAAATTTTACTCTGAAGAAATATTTTTGATTGCCCTCGTATTCAGCGATGTAGTTAATGATAGTTGCCGCTCGCTTGTCATTCATTGTGGCGTCCTTGACAGTATTGCGTATAATCTTGAACGTTGACCATGTATGAGATGCACCATCCGTGTAAAATTCTTTCTTGGCGTCATGAATTTTCGAGATCAGACTTTTATTTTTCGGATCAACCAAATCTCGCACTGGCAAGTCTGGAGATAATCTGTCGAGGTTGAATTTATATTTAACAGGCCTAGTTTGGGATAATCTCTCAAACTCATTCATATAATTAAAACAAATATTTAAATAAAGAAAATTATATATATACAATGTCTCAATGCAAATGGTTGATGATCGGCTCAGTAAATCGATGCAAGAAATCCTGCAGAAAGGAATTTTGTTGGATGCACTTACAAAACATACGACGAGGAAGTCTAGGACCAATACCATGTCTGCGGTGTGGTATTGGAGTGCGAGGAAAAACAGGATTATGTGGAAAGTGCGGTGGAAAACGGTTCAGAGAACTTAATAGATATTATGACAAAAAAAATAATAATGGTGAAAACGCTATAAAATCCGTGGAGGATTATATATCAAGATTTCAGACAAACAATGATTTAAACAAATAATATTATTATAATGGAGCAAAATATATTTGTCCCACATCACACAATAACAAACTATGAATCAGATATTAATGGTGTGATCAGACACTGCAGGTTAAAAAAACCAGTTGGTTATATTAATAATCATGGTTATCTAATGTTTACTGTTGGGAGGAGAAAACATTATCTGTGTCATAGATTTACGGACGAGTGTTTCTCCGGAGTGATCAATGACGGTCTAGTGGTCGATCATATTGATGGGGATCCTCAAAACAATAATTTATCCAACCTTCGTGTTGTCACGCAAAGCGTGAACTCTGCATGTGGTAATACAGGAAGATGTAAAACAATCGGAAAGAGGGCGGTAAATTCCACAAACACAGAAACTGGCGAAGTAAATATATTTCGTTCAATATCTTCTGCTGCGAAATATTTAGATATTCACCCGCATTCAGTACAAAAAGTAGCAGAAAATATAAATAAAACCGCTTTCTCGAAAAAATATAAACAGAGAATCACCTTCCGATATCAATAATTATCATCACCACCTCGAATTAAATTTTTTTTTATTTTAAAGATGTATATATTACATAATGAACCATGAAAATATCAATGATGTAATTGCTGCTATTAAAAAATTGAAAAAAGATGGAATTAATATATCCGATGAACTAAATCCTGAAAAAATAGTTTCTGATTTTGAGATTTTACAAGAACGTAAAAACCAAGGAACACACACACTATCATCTGAATACAAGCTCATGAAACGGATTCAGGCGGCAATGTTTCAGTCGCTAGCTACCGTAGAAGATAATCAGGTGAAGGAATTCGTTCCTCTCTCTGCCGCAGTAGAAAGAATTAGATCGCTGTTATCCCACGAGTACGAGGAAAAGAAAACAATTAGTACTCGCATAAGACTATTAAGAAAAATTATGTTAGCGAGTAACCCCGTTACTGGTGAAACGATCCAAAGTAATAATTCTGGTGAAAATGAAAATGAAAGTTTTGGTAACTGGGGTCCCTGTCAACGCTGACCACGTGTAGATCTTTGATCAGAAATTGATGGGCTAGAATTATGTAAAATGATCAAATTTTCAGAAAAAAAATAAAATATTTCTGAATAAAGACATATTTCTGAAATATTTTTTTGCAACGCTGATTAATTTGTACCAAACACACAATCTGATTATTTTGTACCAATCACCATATCAGTAATAAAAAAACATTTTATTTATTTTGAAATATTATTTTTTTTAAGTTGAACGAATTTAATACAGCAGTAAGTCTGATCTCTGTTACAAAATGTTCTTGTGTTAATAAGAAATCCTCGTGTCCGTGTTCATCAATAACTAAATTGATCCGTGTTTTCAAGTGTATAAAAACACTCACGTGCTGGTACATTACATAATATTTAAGATTTCACATACAGATTTATCACAAGTTCTTCTCCACGTATGTCAATTAAGCGATTAAGGTGGTCTGTGAGTTTAAAATTTATTCGTGTTAACATATTATTGTGACACCGCAGATGCACAGGATTAGTTGGTTCCTGCACGATTAAACTTCCGGGGGAAACTTGTGGTGTAAATGTGTATAAAATATATCCTTGTTGAGCCTGATTTGATTTTCCGAGATCTATTTGATAGCTGCCATCGACTACGTCACAAATCAGATTGACCACGATCGTGCTGGTTATATTAACGATTCCCGGAGATACGTGTCTGCCGCCGCCATGTGGATCATTATCATATCTAAGAACAGTTGCTAGTGGTGCTAGTTTTCTCCATGCATCGAGTATTTTAGGAAAAAACTCATCAATGACATCATTGACAGATTTTCTTAATTTATCTGGATTATAATCAGGAAACTTAAACGTTACAATGTCAGCTTCGGGTCTTTTGTATTTGGCTGCGAAGGATTTTTTGTAATTGCTTGATGACTTAAGAACCATATCTCTAATTCTATTATAGATAACTTCAGAAGAATTAACTATATAATTTAAAACTTCTATGTACCTAATAATATTATCGCGCGCAGATGTCAAATCAGATAAATACTCTTGAAAACTATCACGTAAATTATTTACCTATATTTCATGGTCTGAGTTTATTGAAGCAAATATAGAATCAATATTCAAAGCAATAACACGTTCATTAAGATTATAAAAAGGAGCTTTAGGATCATATACAGGATATCCCCTCTCCCCCCCCCCCCCCATTCTGGTTTTACTTCTAAGTAATCTAACCAATCTGAATTCATTTTAATATCATGACGAAAACTATTCTTTGACGTAAAATCACACCTCGTTGGTTCTGGTGGTCCTTCATACACCGGGGGGATTTCAGGCCAACCTAGTACGGATCTGATTGAAGATTGATAAATATCAACGACGTAATCGGGATAATGTATCTCAACCGTCGAGGACAGGGTCGGTTCATGAACATTAATTGATATTTTTGCTTCTTTTCCGGTTATTGATTTTATTCTACGCTGAAATTCCTCATTGATTTATTCGACCTCATAACTGCCAGTTGGTATTCCAACAACAACCCAGTCAGGTGTTCCATCGGGTTTATTTTTATTAGCAAATACAAGCGAATTATTTGCTGGTGTACCATGAAATGATTTTGATCTGATATTTGGCCAGCTGTAATATACCCGTAATTGCGCTAGTGCTATTTCTTTTACTGGAATTGCAGTAGGAAAATTAACACTAAATTCAGGATTAGACGAACTTACCGAGATCATCGTTATCTTTGGCGGAGTTGTGTTGGTCACGATCTGCTGGAGTAATTCTGTCATTATTAATACTTGTATCTTTAATACCGATACCTTCGTCGTATATTTTAGTCATCATTGAAAACTCGAAATCAGATATAATTCCATCACTGAGACTCGCTGATAATAACGAGGATAATTTCGAGTATGCTACCGTCGCTGTGTGTAATTTTATTATGTAATCGGATAATTTTTCGTTCGTGCAAGTACATATTTTATTTTTGCGATGATATTAAGCACACCTGCAATAGTTGTTGCTGCTGAAATACAAATAGTTACAACTGCTGGTGACATCATTGTCAACGCTGATAATATGACACCGGTTCCAGCAACAACATCGGATACTGAATAAACAATTACATCAACGATAACTAATCGTAGTCGATATTTTTTTACTTTTACTGTATATTGATCGACTTGATCTTTTAGCGCCGCCTGCCATTCACGCGCTTGATTGTACCTGTATTGTGCACCATCCATATATTTTTATGCAGTAACCAATTGAGGTGTTTCAGCTACAAATTCAAAACACCACCAGTAAGATGCTGCGGTTAATTTCTCATCAGCTGCTTCCAGAATAAATATTTCTTCGGTTCCGCTATTTAATATAACAGATACAACCCAGGAAAACCTATCGGTTGAATGACGCCATGGAAACGTTGTAAATATTTCAAATTTTGCAGCACTGAACACGGACAACCTGTACACGCCAGTTACTGTTGCGGTATATTTGATAGTTTTATTTTGCTGCGACCATGTTGCAAATCCCGATGATAACGTGTATACGATGTTTGTGATATGTCCGGGAGTTATTCCAGCTGAAATTTTAATCAAATTGGTTTTGTTGACGATCTCAGGAATTCCCGCTACGATGTCTTGCTGTGTTTGTTTGATCGTGTCTAGGTTAGTTTTGATATCAACGAGTTTTATATCAATGGCGTGCGGAGTGCCAAAGAATTTATTTATGGATTCGTCGGTTTATTGAAAATTTCTTCGAAATCTTCCAAAAACGCCCACGTGAACATCATACTCGGCCCGCAGCGTGGATAGTTTTCCATCCACGTTGTCGACGTATTTTTTTGTTGCTGCGTCTTCGTCAGATGTTGGATCTCTTAAAACTACTATTTTATTTCCGTTCATGCTGAATTCACCCATCATTGTGTCGCCGGTGTTTTTCACGCGATTAGCAACGCTTCTTGCAATTTCATTTCTAATTGTTGCAAACGATATACTTGAATCTCTGATTCTACCACCGTCAGTAGACACGGGAATATTATCCGTAACTGCACCGAGTACTCGTCGAACTATATCATTCCATCTGATATTGCTCGTTTTTAGTTTACCATATCGATCTTGAAAAATAACAACCTCATCTGGGTCAACTCCAGCCAGGTTCATGATATCAGCGAGGTCATCTTTAGTCACATACTTCGACAGATCAACGTCATCGAACTTTTTCTTAACGCGTGAGTATCTTCTTCCGTAAATATCAACCATTATAATAAGACCTGTTGTTTAAAACGCTTTACGCGTAACGAATCGGTTACTTGTGTAATCATGCACAACTTTATGTGGTGGTTTGGATGATTTTGATATAGCGTCGAGTACATTAATTACTTCACGGCCGCATATTGGCGGATCTGTCATTGTTTGTGTGGGTAGCGTTGAATAACAAACTTTATAACCAGAGGTTCTTGCGTGAAGTGGTGCGACATACTTGATAAATTCAACGGGTGGAGTTAACCCGTACGAATCAAAATAAACGATTCCACGTGGATCAACCGCGTATGATACCCAATGAGTACCGGGTCCTGAATTCGAGTCTAGATTAATAATACCTGTTTCGAGTTTGTTTGGTTGTTTCGGTAATTGATCTCGCATAAAAACACCTCTAAAGGTTTTTATTTTTAATTTTTTAGCAGCATCAAGTAAATCAAAATTTGATGCTGGAACGTCTAACGTGGAAGCCTTAGACCTCTCCCCCAACGAGATCCTGGCAATCTTAAGCCGCGTCCCTTTATTTGTATCCATTTCCTGTTGCTTTCTTTAGAGCCATTCCAGCAGCTGTTCCAACAGCACCTAACGCGGTTGCTTTTGCTACGGCTGGAGCAGCAGCAGCTATTAACGCTGGAATAGCCGCAAGAAGTGGAAATATGCCACCTATTTTAATCATGTCTTTGATGGCGCTCGGGGAAAGATGAAATTGAACTCCAGTTTTTGATTCCAGGGCTTTATTGAAATGTTTAATCTGATTATTTGTCAACGATAATTTGTTTGGACCACCACTAATCTGATCTCGTTTTAGTGATATTTTAGTTCCGCATTTGTTGGCGGTTTTTGATTGAAGCTTTTTTACCTGACCAGGAGTCAGAGTAACATTAACATGACTGTACGACATTTTTATATAAATAATATTTTTCTGAATAATTAAAGATTTTCCACTGGTGCATCAACGACTCTCATTCGACCACTACCGCCTTCAAGTAACATGGCTTTATCGCTAAGTATGACCGCGATTGCTCTGTAGAAGGCACCACCACCTGGCGGGTTAGTAACACGAGCTCGAAAGTGTATATCAACGACAGATTGCTTGGATAAATCAAGATGCTCCAGCGAAAAATAATAAATCGGATATAGACCTGTAAAATCTAGTTGTGATATTTGCAAACCAGTATCTATATTTTGATCACGTCCCATGAATGACATCAAACGATGATATGTACGCGCTACATGATTTTGATTAAAATTTAACAATATATCCTCAGCCGGTTCTTGATGTCCATTTATCCGCAAGGAAACTTCATTAACTCCAAGGTTATCAAATATCATATGTGAACGTTCTTGATTATTCGTCCGAGCATTATCTTGCAGCGCAATAAAAATATGTCGTGGTGCAGAAACACCCTGTTGTGATGCTATATGCCATGTAAATAAACCATTAACATTGCTTTGAGCAGCATCTGTGGTTACTGTCAACCATGATAACAATGAGTTACCACCTGAATCCATAAAAGATAGTAATTTTTGTTCTTCAGTAATAGATGGTGTCATTACTGGCATCCACAATGAGAGTTTTGATATATTTACTTTACCTTCAGCAACACCAGCACCTCGCCAGATTGCATCATTATCATTACCCTTTCTTACGAGTACAACTGTGTGTTTAGCTCCAACGATTACCTTTCTAACATTTCTGCAAAATCCAAAGATGTGAGATAATGGAATTGCACATGAAAAATTTCTATTATCTCCCGACAACGCTGATCGGCGTGTTGCAAATCCTAGGTTGTAAGTCGCACTAACACTTTTTAAAATATCAAAAGCAGCACCCGGTCTGTCTGCGTGTTCAAAATCAACTGGTTGTGGATCAGTAGCAGTATTCTGTGGGGTCTGTAACTTAATATACTGAACATGATCAGCGTTATCAGTAATATCCTTGGCAAACATCATTGTTGGACCGGCTGATCTTGTAAAGTCGTCAGAATATCTCGCTAGACCAATTATTGTTGTAGCAGCATCAACATCCTTCTGAATTGATTCAATATTTTTTCCATCAATCATGTATGTGGCGCTATCAAACAGTGCCATAATTCCGTTGTTGACAAAACCAACACGCAAATTGGCAGCATATGGCGTATTAGCTACAACATTCGTTACAAGTCTACCTTCTACTTCAATAAACGCCTCAGCGGGTAAAAAATATCTACTTGTATCGTGAACCTGTAATTCGATTCTCCCCCGCTGATTTGGTTGTATTGCGCCATAGGAATAAAATTGATAATCACGTACAGATTCATACTTAAGGACAGGTGCCTCCATATCAAATGCTGGGTCTGATTCGCGCTTGAACATTTTTATTATAATTACCATTTTTCAAATGGTGATCATCGTCGACGAAGACCGCTTCCTGCCATTAAATTCGTTGTTATATTTTTCTCTGCTTCTTCAGATATCGCCGCTAGTTTTTGATTTGCAGCTTGATTTATTATTTTACTGACATCTGCAGGCATCACCTCAGTACTTGGTAATTTTACTGGTGGTTGTCGTTTTCGTCGCAATAATCGTGCTAGTCTTTCTTTGATTGCCGAGAACGCCCTACCAGCAACATTGACAATTGCACCAGGAGCTTTATCACGAACAATATCAATGGCCTTCATTGATAATTGTTTTGCAACGGGTGCTACTTTTGGAGCTATCCTTGTAAATAATCCCTGAATAACATCACCAAGTCCATCTCCGTAAGAAGCTCTGTAGATTGGTAATCGTGAGTTTACCGCTCTGACCTGTGCAGGTTTGCGATGATTATTATGTATTATCATCTTATTTTTATTTACCATTTATCTAACAACTAGTCATCAACAAGTTCATCTATAAGTTCTCGGTAAACGCCGATATCCATGATACCACCTTGAAATAATCGCCGACAAATATCAGATGCTTCATTAATTAATTCTGGTGAATTATTTCCGGCACGTTTTCCTCCTATGAGAACTTCTAACCGTGACACGTCATTGATGATATTATCAGGACAAACAAAATCATCCCCCAGACCACTGCCAGTAGCACCCGGTACATCGTAAAATTCTTCTTCTGGAGATTGCGGTCGAAGAGGTTGTTGCTGCGGTGGTGGAAGTTGTTGCTGCGGTCGAGGAGGTTGTTGCTGCGGTCGAGGAGGTTGTTTTTTTCTGTTGCTGCGGTGATGGAGTTTGTTTTTTCTGTTGCTGCGGTGATGGAGAAGGTTGTATTTGTTGTTGTTTTTGTAGTTGATCAAAAAATAAATCTATTGCATTAATAAATGCAATATATCTAGTATCACCGCCTCTAGCCTGGTCAACATCATAATGTATACGAAATATCCACTTGTATCAATTTTCACGACTTATAGTATCATCGGCATACTAGGTTTTTAAAACTTCTTTTCGACGATCATAACTCCGTGCGGCATACTCAGCTAATTTATCTATATTTTTAATTTCCTTTATGTAATTAATATGTTTTTCATTAAATTTATCTTTTTTATCAACCCTTTCCTTGATTTGTTCTGTTCCTGTTTCTGGTACATGATCTTTCATCTCACCTATTTCACCAACAGGTTTAGGCTGATCCGCAGCTATATTAGTTGGAAGATTTCGTAAAATCTCCATTGTCTGTCTAGTTCTTCCTGCTATCTCCTCAGTCTGCGCTGCAGTTTGTTTTGATACCGGAAGAAGATCTTCTTTGATGACAGTTGTAACTTTCTCAGTAGCTGCAGTGACGGGTTTAAACAGTTTTTTAGTGTCATCTTCATACTCATTTTGTGTTTCTTGCTGCGCTTGCAGATTTTTTCTGAATGAGTCTCTGACAGGAAGAAATTTTTTAATTGCTTCTAATCGTTCTCGAGCTATTCTTGCAGTATGAGATTCCGAATGTATCTTTATTTTTTAATATAACAATCTTTTAATTAATATCAGCAGAAGGGGTGTAAATTTAATTAAAAAGATATCATTCATATAATGAACAACTGTGCGTGGCTGCGTCAAGGAACCACTAACAAATGTGATAAAAAATGCCGTGGAGAATGTTGCAAAAAACATAATTATCTTATAAAGAAAAATCCTCATGCTGGTCCACGAAGTTGTGTTGGATGTAACAACGGCGTTAGAGGATTATATCAGATTTGCAAAAATTGCGGTGGAGATCGATACAGAAGTTTGATGATATATTATAAACACAGAAAGAACATAAATCGAAAAATAGAAAAACCACCATCAGAACTTGAATATTACTTGAAGAACAAAACAAAAGATTCCCATGATTCAGATGAAGATTCCCATGATTCAGACGAGGAGAACGCGTTGAGAAATATTCATCAAACTTGATATGGTAGTAAAAATTTCTTTTGCAACATGATTAGCAGCAGAGAGGGTTCGTCTACAATTCTATTTGGGACAAACAATAATCGTAGACGTGGTATTGACCTCTATGAAGGGTCACTGTTTTTTTTGGTCCAAACACAAGGGTGACCACTCCCTTAAGTGGTCTGATCGCCCTCTCTGCTGCTACCCAACACGCACTCATGTTCAAAGATGAAATTCAGTCTGTCACAACTGAGGAAGGGTGTCAACCAAAGCGGTATGTGACGCCAGTATCAATTGATCGCCACTATGACGTCACATCTCCGTCCATGTACGAATGTCATAGAGAGGCAGGAGAGGCAAGAAACTCAGCAAGCCTGCCATGGATGTTGTGTACTCCCAGAAAAGCCAGCCCGAACTTATTTCAAATCTACTCCAGTTGTTACTAATGGACAATAAAAAATTCCAATAATATGGAAGCCACCTGTGCAATTAGATCAGATCCAACAAGTCTAAAAATTTCCTACTCCTTAACATATCTATATAAATCTGGTAAATAGTGTACATAGTAAATGCCCTAACTGTCCTATTTAACTAATATGTCTAAGCGACATATAAAAAGCTTGGTCACTACTGGGTAGTAAAAGTTTTAAGTTTTGATTTGGCGGTCCAAAGGATCAAGTTTGTGTTGATTTTATCAAAATGGGATACGAAGCAAAATGGTTCGCTGGATAAGAGGCCTTCTGCTTCTTTACATTTATTCGCAGTCCTTCTTTCCTCTCTGAGAATTTCGGGGAAGTGGTAACTGTGTAGCGAAGAAATGCAGTAGGCTGTTTCCACAAGCTGATGGACTGGGTAGTTTGTGTAGACCTCTTGATAGAATTAGAGAGAATTCTGACCACATAGTACCATTGCATCGGTCGGGGTTGGAATGAAACCAGAGCAAGCCAGGTGAGATATTTTGTCGCATTGATATAATGTCCCGCCTTTATGTCGTTCAACCTCAGCCCCATAGTTAAGGATGGGTGATACCTTCGAATCAAACAGATGAAACAATCCAGTTAAGGGTAATTTGCCACATTTTACAAGACTTTGCTTCGATACACGTATAGCCTTCAGCGCCTGAAAGGATAGAGATTTCTGGCACATATACCAATAGATTTGGAAGAAAATATGCATCCTAAACACTTGTCATATGATTCAGTCTTTACCTATATGACCATAGTATCACTTTTCGTAACGTCTGAGATAGCGACCTCTGCGAAATACAACCATTCTTGTTTTTTCCATATTCACTTTTAAATTTCACTAATCTAATATACATGCAGGACGATTAAAAGCTCAAGATTCGCATTTGCGTTGTTAAGGTGGAAAGACTCTTTGTTGCGCTTGGCTGTAGATGCCATTTCTTGATGAACTTCATCATATCGGCCAGATCCTTGTTCAGTACCCCCTCAAGCTCAGCAAATTAGTGACTTTGGTCCCGAGAGCAATATCATCAGCATACATGAACCTGCGTGACTGTGTTACAGGTAAGTCATTGATATAGACATTGAACAAACTTGGTGAAAGAACAGACACTTGTGGGAGTCCATTAGACTGACGCCTCCACGATCTGCAGCTCCCTCTCTGATGTGCACTCTGAAGCGCCTGTTGCGAAAGAACAGTTCAATAGTCTCAACAATCCGACGAGGCAAAACTCTGGAAATTTTCAAAACCAGACCTGCATGCTAGACCGTGTCATATGCCGCTGTTAGATCCAGAAACACAACTCCAGTTGTAAGGTTCCTCTGAAACCCATTTTCAACAAATGTAGTCAGGGCAAGGACTTGACAGCAAGTGCTATGGCCATGCCTGAAGCCTGCCTGCTCGACAGTTACGATATATTCTCCAAGTCAGGACATATTCTTTGGACAATCAGGCGCTCCAGTACCTTAAGACAGGCCAAAAGCAAGGAGATCGGCAGATAACTCGCCGCATTGTTGGGATCTTTGTCAGGCCTTGGGATCGCAATAATCTTTGCCTGGCGCCACAATGTCGGCATGCACTTTTCCCTAACAACCCGGGTGTAAAAAGTGCCAAGTCATTCCTTTACCTCCGGGTCAAGATGCTTCAAGAACTCAGGCAGGATGTTTTCATATCCTGCTACTTTGCCTAATTTGATGCAGCATAGCACCGTTTCAAGTTATGTTGATGTAAATGCCTCTGGAGTTTTTGACCTAGTTCATCTTACTTCCGACGGCAGTTTTGTCGCCACTCATCTCGTACTTGAGGTCGGTACTATTTCTCCAGGGGTGCTTTTGCCACTTGTAATAAGTGGTTAGTTACAGCATTTGGCTTGACAACAGCGTGAGCTTGAACTGGTGGTTGCTGAGCGGCGCCAAATCTTCGAATCAAGCTCCAGAATTTCTTGCTGGAGCACATAAAGTTGAATAATCCTGCTGTTTCCTCTCAGCGAATGAGTCTGGCAGCGTCCAGGGAATCGATCAGGTGATCTGCTATTTCTGGGTCTCCAGATGTTTCATATTCCTTGAGAAGAGTCTGACATTCTTTATCCAAACAGTGTGTATGGACTGGGCAGCGATCACGAGGAACAGACTGAGTGGCTGCCTTGTATATGGCTCTTTGGAAGTGGTAATAGGATTCCTTGATTGGGATGCAGATAGATGGTATGGTGACTATGCTACACTTCATTAGGGTGCCGCTGTACAGTTGCGTATTTTGCATAGGTTAGGATTTTAAAGAAAAAGAATTTCCCCGGTTTTCCTCACTGGTTATACTGGTTATTTAAGAAAGACCTTGTATATCTTAGGTATAATGCAAAGAACCTTTAATTCCCTTTATTTTGATGTATGATTGATGGGTGTACTATAGGTTATAGAGTATACAGCTTGGCCTTACTTCAAATGTGAACTTTTCAAAAAAGTGCTAGCTCTACTTGGTCATTTTCACTTCCTGAACTTCAGAGGTAAATTGCATAAAAAAATGAGTCGATAACACTTTTTTTACATTTTACATATTTGGTAATTCATTCATTGCACTTTCAGAAGCTGGTATTGTTTAGTCTGGCAAAATTCATTTTCCCTATTTTAATAGCTGCTATGTATAGTGTACTTTAGACTAATTCAGGCTGATTTTTTAACACAAGGGAGCAGTCATTTTAGTTAGCCATGTGCTTAAATCATGTAAAATTTCCAAAAGTACAATATCCAAAAGAAATATCATCCACATTACATTAATGAAGCATAGAGGTATGCCAACATTCTCTCCATTGTGCATGTTTTAAGTGCGAACTACTTCACCTTACATACGTCACTCTCTCTAAAGTACATATTAATTGGTGAGCGCCTCCAAAATGCCTTCGGCAGACATTCCGATTATGAAATACCGAACTGGTATAACATCATTGCTGATTGGTCAATTGCTGAAACTTGACAAATCAAACTTTATCTTCTTGCGCCATTCTGTCAAAGGTTCCAATATGGCCGTCAGAAATTGTCAAATTGTGCTTGAATAAATATCTATACTTTGAACCGAAATATTTTATTTGGAAAAGAAAGAACACCCCAGATTAGAAATGTCACTTTTATCAAGTTTCACATCTCAAGCTCCAAGGGCGTTTACAGGATTAGGTGTTGGCAAAACTGGTCTGATACAGTGTGTCCGCTGGAGAAAACCTCGATGGCTTCCGAAGGCCCCGAGTAAAATATTCAAGGTTAGAAAGCCAACACCTATTGATCCAGAAGAGGATGCAATGTTGAAGACACGTTTTTGTCATTACAGGACATCGGTGAGGGCTATTAGGTAATTATTTTTAGAGATGAAAACTAATAAAAACCTAGACCAACAAGTTGTTCTCCACCTTTTTTTTTTCGGAGACCAACATTTGGCTTAATATGTGCTGGAGCGTTAGGGTTTTGATCTCGCAGACTATCGGGTCGCTCCCTTGCAATTTATCGACTTAGTTCGGCCTCTATGCGTACGGTAAGTAAAATGCATCATCATTTATGCCATGTTATTATATCCTTCAAAGCACTAACTTTTTTATATATAGTATTAATCACTGTCAGAAGAGAATACCTACGTATTCATTGGTTATTAACCTAAAATGTACAGTTCTGGTTCATGCATGGAAAGCAGCATCACCCCAATATAAGCAATATCAGTTCTGTTCCAAGTAATAGTCATTGCCTTACATTGTAAGACATCGACCTAATATTTATGTGTTGGGGTTGGCACCATATTGCCTAAATAATGGTGTTATGTAGCGTTATCGTGGGTCAACTGACAGGGAAATGAGAGGCCACATTTTTATGAAGAACTTGTACACTTGGTTAGTCCTACAGTGTAAAATGCCTCCTAATTTTGTTTTTACGGTCACCTTCTACTGCCTCAATAATAGTGCTGTGGCATGTTCTGAGGTCAGCCAAAATCAGAATGAAAAGTAAAATATTCAGGAATATTTCGGACTTGGTGGTCCATATAAAAGCTTTTCTATAAAGTTAAAGTGATATTGCTTTAGACTTTACTTTACGTTATGATTTTTTCTAATAAATTCAAATTCTGACATAAGCAAATGGATATCTTTTCAAGTTCTGTTGACTTACATTTCAGCTAGCTGGTTTGCAATGAAAGCCATGAATGCAGAAAGCTGATTAAGCTGAAATTTATTTCTTCTATAATAAAAAAAATATATATTAATATAGAGTGTTTAGATAGCTTCATTTCATGCAAGATCCTTTTCATCCTTTTAATCAATATTGGCATTACTGGATGATTGTTAAAAAAGTCACATTAAATATTATAATATATTTAAAAAAATGACCTGTCTACCCTAATTTTAAAACCAGTACATTTGGAAACATATTTTTTTTGTTGGTCTGAGTTGTTTTCAAAATAAATTTTTCTATACTATATTTGAATATTGATCATATTTGCTATAATCTTTTTTTCATTGTCAATGAAGGATGCTGTATCCTTACATGGCACACCAAAATAAAGACACTGAAAATGGAAGTAATGTTAGATCAAATAATGTGGAAGACAGCTTTACTGTAAAATGAGGCTGAAAAGGTAAAGACATGTTATTTCACCTTGGACATTAGCACGAATTCTAGTGTTAATCACACCCAGCTAGTCCATCGGTCATTGCCAAAAACGATAAGTATTGCTGACCTTATTTAATCCTTTTTAGCTATGATAGATTAGGAGGGTTTGTGATAAACAATGAAAACAGCAGTTTCCTAAAATGTACAGATTGTGAAAGAAACATTGTTATGTTACAGACCATATACCGGACTAAAGTACTTCAGAGGTGCTCCAAGGATGTGTAATCATGTAATTTGTGCAAAATTTGTACAGATTTACACACTTGGAAAATGGTTATGCATGAGAACTCTTGCAAATTAATTTCAAGTTGCACATATGAAAATATATTATGTACAACTTTATTCAGCTGTTCACCCTTAAAGTGTTTGTAGAAATGGTATAAATATTATAGCACTTGTCACAATGTTTTCGTAACTCTTTACACATCTGGTTTCTTTGGCTTGACATAAAAGCTGGTTAAACTAAATTTTATGGCACATTGGGCACTGTGACAAGCATTGTCTAAGTTTGAACACCTTGCATCAAGAAAGTTTTACAAATGTGCATTTATAATACAGGATATATAGAAGATCCAAAATGGCTGAATCCCAGTGTTGTTTGGATGACAGTTAGTTCAGCAGATACTGTAATAATGGCAATTTATTTTTAAAGTTAAGAAGTATATCATAGTATAGGAGCTGGGAAAGTAGTAATGGAGTGATTGTGCCCCTTAAGTGTCATTAAATATGAATCTGGTGTATATGCTAGATGGACAAAAACAGGACATGCCAATCAACCCCTCATACCAATGGCATTTTGAAATGTAGAAAAGACAGACAAGTCAAATGAAAATACAGACAGTTTGAAAGTAGAGTACACTTTGTGTTTCTTTTCTTGTCACGTTTTGGCCCTGCATAGATCATGTGATACAAAACCATATACCCTATCAAAAGTAAAGATAAATATTTGATCTAAATACCTCTGTTTAAACAAGTAGACTATGGCATTAATGGACTTGAAATCCTGATACACTATACATGTACAACAATACGGAATAGTAAATCTGGCATAGTGGTCAATAGATTGCTAATTCAAGAAAGTTAAACTTTGGCATTGCTTATGTTAGTGAAAAATCTCATTTTTCAGCAACAGAGGTCTCTGAAACGCTTAATCACGCATATTTGGATGCCCAATATTTATCTGTGGCACATAAAATCACAGAGGCGGGAGTCCTCCGTATGCATGTAATAGGTGTGCGGAAAAATTCAAACACTTGCCAGTCCTGCTTCAGCCACTTGCTTTGTGGAAAAATGTGTTGATCAGTTAACTGTGCTGACATTTACAGTGTTAGAATTCAGTGGCTGAAAGTGAAAGACCTCTTGATGTACATGTTGCCATTATAAGTGTACATCAAAAGAATATGATGCAATAGCTAGGTGGCAAGTTCAAAGACTTTGACTGGTGGCCGGGTGGGAAAATGTACTGATACTTACAGTGATTGAATTAAGAGGCAGAAAGACCCAGAGATGTACATGTGGTCATTTATAAGAGTACATCAAATAAACAAGTTCAACTTTCATTATTGTGTTCATTTCCAAATGTAGCGGAATAAGCAGTGCACGTGTTATCAGAATCAAGACATGTTGAGACTTAGACAAAATGCCATTCGCAAATTTGGGTAAGTATTTTAGGGTTAAATGGCAAACTTAAGAAGATTGTAACAAGGTTCGGAAGAGTGCTAAAATTGATAGTTTGGATGGGACAGTAGCTAAGTGTAAGAAAGTGTGTTCTGTCTAGCTTAGTGTTTGGAATAAGTCCTTACTTGGATTAACAAAATACAGTCCCACTCTGATAGACAAACAAGAGCTATGTCTGTTATAAAGAATGCTGAAATTAAACTCAGTGGCAACCAATAGTTCCTTCATAGTTTTTTTTGGGAGGGCCAGGGGTCATGCTACCAGGCAAAGTGGCGTGACTATGTCGCCTAAAAAACGCAAATTTTGCCCTCTTCTTTTAGAAAAGTGAAAACAACTTTGCCCTGTGATTTTGGAAGAGGTACATTGACTGATCATACTTTTTTAGATGCCCCCTCATCATAACCCAGTTAGTTCTAGTGTGGTAGCGAAATGAATTCAAGACACCAGTAGCTAGGTCTAGTTTTGATATCAATTACATTGACAAACAGACTCTTTATGTGCTTTGATAGCTGATTGACCATTAACTCTTTCCCCGAGTGGCCGAGTGGTCTAAAGCGCTCTTAGTTACGGATCACTGCCATCTCACCTCTGTCTGCGGCGGTTCAAGTCTCGGATTCAGCCAATGTGGGTATGTGAGAAAGCTTGCCAGTAGCTTCTCGTGGGTCGGTGGTTCTTTCCGGGGGTTTTCTCAGGTTCTTCCTCCACGATTAATACTGGCCGTCATGTGTAGCCTATCGTGTGCTGAAAAATGGCGTTAAACCCCACAACAACAACAACAACAACTTTCCTAAGGTAGCAATTTTCACTGCCCTATTTTTCGCATGTTTCCTTTGATGATAAAAATATGCAAACTTGTGTTTCAAAACTTTAACAATAATGATTAAATAGCAATTTGTGTTTTAAGATCAGAATCGGTGATCTGGATATTACCTCATATACACTATTTTGTCATAAAATTAATTTGAAACTGTAAGTGAACCAGTAGCCTAACGGAAGATAATGGTGGATATCACCAAGTATGGGATGTAACAGTTTATTAAATTGTTTTCGTAAATCATCGTTCAAATATATTTAGAAAAATATATAATTCATTGAAATTAAAGCCTGTGTGTTATTTTATTAAAGATTTAACTTTAAAATGCAAATTATGTAGATCATAAACGTATGGTACAATGCTATGTTGTGGAATTTGCGTGATGCACTGTAAGGTCCAAGTTGTCTTTTAACTTGACACATGTTTGTAAAAATACGGAAAAAAGAAACAAAGCAGATACTATTTAACCATTGCCTAAAAATAGACAAATAAATAAACCATAAATTTGCAATCCTGTCAGTGCATGTGTATGTATATATATATATATATATATATATATATATATATATATATATATATAAAATTTCTTGCTTTGCGTCCACTTCTCCCTGCTGAGCTCTCACTTCTCCCTGTTCTGTCCAAAAGGAGAAGTCACTTCTCCCTAAAATTCAAGTCTAGCTTGACCCCTGGTGGGACTGCAACTTTTGCAGGTGGGACTCCTATTTTTACCAAAATGGGAGTCCTGGGCTCCTAGTTTCAAAATCCTAGTGAGACCTCTGAGCAAAATTATATAAAAGACAATACCTGGGAGCTGTGAAAGGGAGTTCTCAGTACAGATCAATATTCATACACAGATAACAAACATATTAGGTGAGAAACAATGAACAGTTTAATGCTTATGCAGTTAGAAACAACAGCTTTTAAAGATTTTGGTTTGAATAGGGAGCTTACAGAGAGGATTAGGAAAAAAGAGATGGATATTGAAGTGTTATGTAAATATTGGACTATGGGCATTTCCCCCTCTCCCTCAGTTTTGTTCTACTTCCCACCCTCATTAAGATAAAATCGTGGGAGCATCTCTGAAACAGACATTTTGTTCAAATTAACCATTCCTTTATCAAAGGGAGTAGTCATAGATTTACATAGCCAGTTCAGAGGTTTATGGTTTCTTTGAATTATGTCAGAGTAGCCTTTGGATGGGTAGTCCTGTTCATAGGATGTATACATTGATAAGGATTAACTATTGAATGTCACTTTTGCAACTTATTTACACTTATTGTTAAACACATCTGGCTTCATAGAGTCTGGTTACATAAAATATCAAGGAGATCATAAGGAAATTTTAATGTCACATATGACATTGAAATACCAGATGCACTAGCTACTGTCTTTGATGTTTTCATAACACCTTTCATCATATATCCCTTCTCTTTCATAGTTTTACGTTGCAGAATGTGCAAATGTTCTGGGCTGCAATTTGAATTTCTATAAAATGCACTTTTTTGTTGATTTGTACTTCCCAAAGTGGCAAGTGAATTTTTCATTTGTGCATCTTTGCACCATGTGCAAAATGCATTTTTCTGTCCGTAATTTTTCATAGATGCTTCCATCCAAGGAAACTTTTTCTTGTGCAAAAGGCTTGCATTTTTGTGTGCATTTGGAAGGTATATCTTCTTTCCATCTAATACTGACCTGTTCATTTTCAATGAGTAAGATTTAGTCCTATGCCGACTTTTCCAAGAGAAGTAAGTCAAACAATACATCTGATCCATTATATTTATATGTAATACAGTAGAACCTGTCTTGAAAGACCACCCCTTCTGCCAAAAAAATAATGATCTCTCATAACAGGTCATAACACTATATAATCAATAAATCTGTACATGGAGAATCTGGTCTCTCAAGACAGGTGGTCTCTCATAGCAGTGGTTTCTCAAGACAGGTTTTACTATACATACTTAAATTTGACAACCAAATTTGATACAACTTGGTGTTGCACAGTCAATAATAGAACAATGTACAAAGTATAACAATAAAATATGAAATAATTCACTTATATGGCAGAAGCATGACCAGTTATATAGAAAATCACAAGGCTCTCATTACTCTAAGGTTAAATATGCATGAAATTCTCAAAGGATGCACAGCTGCTCTGTGTAACGAGTCCCGGTGAGGTGCCTCATTTTCCCAATTTATCATCTTTTCATAACATTATTATTTGATAAAATCAAATGCACAAGTACCACATAGACAAAGGATATATTTAATTTATATTATCTAAATTATTACCATGCATTTGACTGGTGTTTTGTTTATTTCCATCCTTCTCCCTCAGCAACCCATGACACACACAGTCATCTAATTGTTTATTCTCTCTGTTCCATGGTGCAGTATAGAATGCAGTTTTCAGTTATGGACCACAGCTTACCATGCTATAGCAAGGGGGAGTTGTTTTTAGTCACAAGGCTTACAGACAGAACCAAACCCTAAGCTGCTTGATAAGTTTTATATTTATCTTGACATATCTGTTGTTTCAGACAATGTTGATTAAAAGTGTCTGTAGTTACATAGTATGCTGCAATAATGAAATCATTTTAGAGTAGAAGTATGAAATTCTCTTGCATTCTTATTATTTCTCTATGCAGATCTTTTCTACTTAAAGAAGACATAGCTAAAATGAACAAAGCAGCCGTAACTGAGGAAGAGAAGCAGCGATTAACCCAGCAGGAATGGGAATGGATGGTTGCAGAGAATTACAAGTGGAATCAAACAACAGCAGTTGTAAGGTATAATGGGGGGGGGGGGGGGCTTGCAGGGTTGGCACTGGCTTTAAAAAGTTGTCTCTAAAAAAACTGCCAACCTCAATATTTTCGTAATGCAATACTATCTGTTTATCTCAACATCCCTATACCAAAGTACCATGTTTGCTGGCCTATAGGTCGATGCGGAGTATAAGTCAAATCAGCAGAAATGGCAAATCTTCCATCCTTCATCCACATATAAGTCGATGTTGAGGATAAGACGAGGCCAGATCAATACCTCGGATTGTGTTTTTCACTTCTTTCCACACAGCATCGCAACTTTTATCCTATCTGTAACTCTGTAACCTTTCCAGTCAGGATCATTAAATGTAACTAAAAGTACCTAATTTGTTTCACATAAAGTATTTTAAATTTATCATGTACTTTTAGCTACATATAATGACGCTGACCTGAGAATTTATAGTTACATATAAGATGAAACTTGCGATGCTGTGTGGAATTAAATTATAATAACTTCTGGTTTCATAATTATTACAAGCATCACTGTATGCTATTTTAGAATACCAGCAATAGGGAAATTGCATCATTAATACTAAAACCCTTTTATCATATTTTTTTGTTTGTTTTCTTTGGGGGGTGAGATACAGAGAGAAGGATGCATTTGCGTTCCATTGCGTTTTTCTTCTTGCACCTTGTGATCAAAATAAAATATGGTCCGATATATGTGTGAGAGAGAGAGAGTTCAGCTCTTCGTGTGTGGGGGGTGGTTTTTTTTTTTACCTCGTGTTGCTGAAGGTTTTATCAAAGAGAGTAAACATTAATAAATGAACAGTAAACATTAATAAATGAAACAGTAAATGTAAACTTTGAAAATACATACCATACTCGTTCAGGGTTTAAATATTGAATATAGTTATATCCATATAGTCTCCATTAGGTTAAATCCCTAGAATGACCATTTTACATGCTGTAATAATTTTCTTTGCAAGTATAACGACCTCTCTATTCCCAACAGATAAGAACTAATAGAAATGTTCCCAATCAGACCTCCAATATGGCCACCACAGTGGTTATCTTGTAATGCTACTTGTTAGTGCTACTTCTTATGAATGGATTGTCACATCAACATGGGATTTTCATTAAAAGACTCCCAATAATACTAAGTTGTTCCAAAATGAAAATTATGCTGAGCTGGTATCCAATATGTTATTACTATTTCTTCTGATCATAAAGTCTTATCAACATGAGATTTTCACTAGAAGACTCTTTATGATGTCTAGTTGGCCTAAATTAAAATGGTGCTGATGTAACATCTAATGTAGCTGTCATGGCATCCATCACAAACATCTTGCTATGGCTACTCCTGCTGAATGGAATGTCATATTGACAATGGGCTTTCACTAAAAGACTTCTGCTGTCTAGTGCTCCCAAATGAAGATAGTGCCATTTAGAGTAAATGTACATAGTACCATTTGATAGATAGTCTTGTCAGCATGAGGTTTTCTTAAAAACATATGTCATATCCTATTGGACCTAAAAGCAGAATGGTGATGATATGACATCAAATATGGCCACCATTGCAGATATCTTGAACATGGTGCTCTTGCTACTACTTTTTGATGGAAAGTCATACCAGGATGGGATGTTCATCAAGAGACTCGTGTGATATGAAGTTGGACTTAAATGAAAATAGTGATTATTTGTCATCCAAATAGCCATCATCTTGAAAATATTTTCTTTGTCCAATTGCAAGTATTATTGTGATGTGTTTTATTTTCTTCACCAAAAGACTTCTTATGATATTTAGTTGGTTCTAAATTAAAAATGTGCTTTTCTGATCTTCAGTATGGTGCCATGGTACCAATTTTGAAAATCTAGTTATTGCTGCTTCTTGATGGATGGTCCTATTGATATGGGGCTTCACTAAAAGCCTTTTGTGATGTTTACTTGGTCCTAAATGTAAATGGTGCCATTTGGACAGCCATTATGGCCACCACAGCAGACATTTTGAAAATCTTGTCATCACTACTCCACTTGAATAATTGCTTTGTATTTACATGGGGGTTTCACCAAAACATGTCTAATGATGTCTAGTTTGTCTTAAATTAAAATGGTGCCCATCTTTTGTTCAATATGAGTGCCACGTAGTTTTAAACTCTTGTTGTTGCTTTAAAAAAGCACAGAGTTGTCTTTCTTTGAATTCCTGTAAGTTCTGTTCAGTCAGTAGACCACCGGTCCTTGTTTATTTGTATATAATAATAATAATAATAATAATAATGAGGACTTTGTATAGTGCCTAATCTTTAGAAGCTCTAAGCACTTTGCAACATTAGACAACGCCTATAAGATAAAAAAAATAATGATATGATTACAGAAACAAACACCATGAAATTAGAGAACATAAAAAAACATTCTGAGAATATTTAAGGTAGGAAACATTATTAGGTCTTTAAGTTTGTTCTTGTAGTCGAAATAAGTGAGTTTTGAGAGCACTCTTGAATGGGATCACTGTGTCTTTGTGTGTAAGTTCAGTAGGCAATTCATTCCACGTTGCTTGGCCCTGGTATGCAAAAGAATGCTGTCCATATGACTTTGTTTTCATAGTGGGAATTATGAGTATACAATTGTCAGAAGAGGAGCGTAAGTATCTTGCTGTTGTGTACACATGGGTGAGGTCAGATAGGTATGTTGGACTAGAGTCCGACAGTGAAACCTAGCACAGAGAACAAATTTTGTGTTTGATTCTGGATCGAATGGATAGCCAGTGTAGGATACAGAGCAGCAGGGAGATGTGCTCTGATCGTGGTACTCTAAGCATGATCCGAGCAGCTGTGTTTTGAACTTTTTGAAGTTTCTGGAGTAGATATTGAGATGAACCAGACAGAATTGAGTTACAATAGTCCAGTCTTGAAAGTACTAATGAACACACAAGTGTTTTAGTGGCATCAACTGAAAGATATTTGCGAATTGAGCTGATGCATCTCAGCTCAAGATATGCAGCCTTGCATATGTTCATGACATGTTTGGTGCAGTGTGAGAGTACTGTCCAGAGTATTGTGCATTATTTTATTGCATTTCAGATTTTCAGTGCAATTATTCCTAAATTATTTAGAATGCATTTTTTGTATTTCTAGCTTATATAGTAATAATAAGAACAATTCCACAATATGCATTTCTTCTTAAATACCATCAGATGTAACTACCAAAAGTAAATGAACCCATTGTCTGAGAGAAAAATAAACAAGCTGTGACATAATTTTAATGTGGTCATAAATTAAACCTATATCAGTAAACTTAACTTTTAATATCCTGGACAAAACTATGCATTTTAATTATGCCTTTTGTAATTTTTGTTTGTCATGCTATGGTAAATAGGTAACATCAGCACCATGCAAAGTTTGGGAGATACTTTACACAGATTGTGTTAACACAACCAGTGCCAATTCTGCTTGTGCTGGTTATTATTATTATTATTATTATTATTATTGCATTCTCTTCTGTGTAAAATATTAATAAGCAATTTGTCAAGTATAGTTTACACAAATCTGATGTTCCACAGTTTTAGACATGGCCAAGTCAATATTTTGTTAAAGGAGACTAAATCTGAAAATGGTATAAGTAAGGATTAGTTCCTGCTACATGCAGAACATATAATCACTAAACTACATGCTACATAAGTGTAAAAACATACACATGACTATAGTAGTGTTTCTTATACTTAAAATACTTGCAGCTCTGTGGTGCAAATGAGAAGTGTAGATCTGATTATTGATACACATGCTGACATTCAATTTAAAACATTCTGGGAACAAAAGCATGTTTTGTTGACATAAATATTTTTGTTTTGCTTGAAATCTCATGTGTCATTGACTCTAAGTGAAATTACGGATGTTAGTGAAATATTTCATGGAAAGTTAAGATATAAAGTTATAGAGACGGTGAATTGGGTTCAGGTTAAAAAGCCATTAGCATGGGAGTTTGGCAAATCATTCCCATTATTTTCAGAGTGATTTATTTTCTTTCTGTCATCCCCCACCAATCTGACAATTATGGTGGATGAATCAAATTGAAAGACTTTAACAATGTTTTCTTCCAGGGAGGCACGACAGAGGATAGAAGAACTTCAGCGTAAAGATTTGCAGGAAAGAATTGTGAAACGAGATGAGGAAGAACGCCTTAAGTTGCTGATAGAAGCCGAGCAAAAAGTCTTACGAGAAAAGGTGAAATAAATTGGATTTGCGCGTGTTGATATTAGTATAATAATGACTAATTACCTTGCCACGTTAACTTTAATTCCTATATTTATTGATGCAGACTGTACTGCAAACAGTGTATATACAGATCTAGTATTTCATAATAGCTGGCAGTTCATGGTCTAGGTCATTAATTCTAGTACAAAAATGAGCAGTGTGGACTCAGGTTTCTTGGTGTATTATTTGTTGCAATATCTGCATCCAGAGTTCTCAAAAATGATTAATCAAGTGTATTTAGATGCAGATCTTTTATGTGGGACAAAGAAAATCACTTTATACACAGGAGTCCTCCTTTCACATGCAATAGTTGGATGGCCAATTCAAAGGCTTGCCTTTTCTGCTTCAACAACCTGCTGAGTGGGAAATTATGTTGCTCAGTTAATCATTTTAGCTGTGCTGATAATTACAATGAGAACTTTGTAGCTGTAAGACACCACCCCACCCCACCCCCACCCACCCCACCCCGGACGTACATATTGCCATTGGAAGAGTACATAAGAAGAACACGACACAATAGCTGGGTGGCAAGATCAAAGACTTTAGCTGCTGAGTGTTGGGAAAATGTGCTAACATATACAGTGACTGAATTCAGAAGCAGAAAGGCCCAGTGATGTACATGTAGTCATTAAAAGAGTACATCAATGAACAACTTTAGCTTTTATTATTGTGTTTGTTTCCATGTGTAGCCAAATAAGTAGTGCATGTAACCTCGAAATCAAGATACACTGAGACTTTGACAAGATGCTGTTGCAAATTTGGATATGTATTATTGGGTTAGATGGCAAAATTGGCGAAGATTATGATGAGATTCAGAAGAGTGCTAAGGTTGCTAGAACTGATAGTTCACATGGAACAGAAGCCAGATGTAAGAAAGTGTGTGATGCCTAGCTTGGTACATGGAATAAGACCTTTCCTTGGCCTGACATAATTGTCTCACTCCAATGGACAAATGAGAGCTATATGTCATTAGTGTAAAGAAGTTAGAAAATTAAATTCAGTGGCAACAACTGGTTCTTCTCATCTGGACATTTAGCTACTTCATGTATGCCCAATATGCTTCTGTGAGGGATTGCAACTATTGCTGGTGGGACTCTTATTTTATTTTACCCAAAATAAAAGTCCTGGACTCTTAGTTTTAAAATCCTAACAAGACCTCTGCTACATCTAAAGTGTAGACCCTGATTTTCTGGTGCAATGTGTGATGGGAGATCTGGGTCTGCACTTTATTTTACTTGGGATTTCCTAAGTTCCTGGTGCAGTTTGTGATGAGTAAACTTGGTCTGTATATAAACCTTAATTTCCTGAAGAACTGTGTGATGGGACAGCTGGGTCTTCATATAAACCTTCATTTGTTTGAGTATTGTGTGATGTGAGAGCTGGATCTACATATAAACCATGGTTTGCTGGAGGATTGTGTGATGTGAGGACTGGATCTCCATATAAACCATGATTTGCTGGAGTATTGTGTGATGTGAGAGCTGGATCTCCATATAAACCATGATTTGCTGGAGTATTGTGTGATGTGAGAGCTGGATCTCCATATAAACCATGATTTGCTGGAGTATTGTGTGATGTGAGAGCTGGATCTCCATATAAACCATGTTTTGCTGGAGTATTGTGTGATGTGAGAGCTGGATCTACATATAAACCATGTTTTGCTGGAGTATTGTGTGATGTGAGAGCTGGATCTACATATAAACCATGATTTGCTGGAGTATTGTGTGATGTGAAAGCTGGATCTACATATAAACCATGATTTGCTGGAGTATTGTGTGATGTGAGAGCTGGATCTCCATATAAACCATGATTTGCTTGAGTATTGTGTGATGTGAGAGCTGGATCTACATATAAACCATGATTTGCTGGAGTATTGTGTGATGGGATAGCTGGGTTCACTGTTTGTGATCTGAAACACGTTACATACAAGGCCAAAAAGGAATTTGTTTCTTATTGTACTGGTTTTAAAATTATAGTAAGTAGGTAGGATAGTATGATTTTTCAGCGTTATATATATTATAATGATTAGTATAAATAATGTACTAAGAGCTTTAAGTAATGGGCTAATCCAGCTCCATTAGATGCACAAATCAATTTTCAAGAATATTTTCCAGCTAGAGATACACATATTTGTTTTGTTGCCAAAGTAAATATATCATATCCTGTTTGCAACACTATGATTTCAGTCACATTTCAGCAGATCATATATGTGAATCGTACACTGATTCTGTAAATGTGTAGCAACGGTTTGCAGCATCTTAAGTTTTTACCCTGTATATGCAAATGGTTGAAGAGTGTTTCTTGGACATCATTTGCAGATGTTCATACTTTATTGATCAGGCAACATAATGCATTTATTTGTGCAAACATAATCAGCATTATCCTCCAAACAACTTTTTACAGCTCAGTCCAAAGAGTGCATAACCAAGGTTGATTTCTCCAAAGCAACCTTTATTCTCAATAATAGTTTACACAGTATAAATGCTTTTTGAAATAAAAAAGATAGGACCTAATGTTATCTAATGCTTTTAGCAAAGTCATCATTGCCAGTGGAATTTTCAAATAAAATTTACAGATAATTCATTTAATTTAGAAAATTCTTCACTCTGATTTATTGTCTGTAACTGGAAATTTCTCATTTTGTAATAACTTTATTTTGCATCTTCCATCTTTACATACTGGGAATGACTTTATTTTCATGGGTATAAAATTGTATAGTTTGGTTAGAAAAACATTCATGGGTACTTAATTTTGTGGATTTGTAATTTCAAGAAATGAAAGAAAACTGAAATATTGAGTGGCAGTGCATAAGTCTAGAAAGAGTATACCAACATTCAAGATTATACCATGCATTAGTAATTGAAGAGGTAATGAAATAGGTCTATCCTTAATATGATGGTCGATAGAAAATGGGTGAGCAATGTGCAGCATATTATTGGATATTGGTGAGTGTTGGTTCATTTTTCAGGGATTGTCCTGGGCTTCACCAATGTCACAAATTGCAATTTTTTTTTCCTTATTGGTGACAAAAATATCCCATCTGGCGATTTATTTTGGCGACATACTTTTTGGTTATTTAATTTGTACATACAATCATGGATTTGGACTGGATAAATTAAAACGCAGAACGAAAGGAAGCCACAAACTTGACTAAGCAATGCATTGGAATCAATCAGTTACACAAACGATCCTTTGTTCTTATTGACAACCCCATCTTTACAGTGCATTGTTACATCATAATCTGCTTATGCTGACATCTGGGCTGAGTACTGTATGCTGCGATACAGTCAATCATGCTACCGCACTATACCTGCAACTGACCGACTTCTGAAGATGTGAATAGAACAGATACAATTAATTGTATGGCTAATCCTTCTGTTTTTTTTTTTATACATATACCAATACAATAGTTTTGCTGAACCTTCATAGAAAACTGATAACCTCTGAAGTACTGACTACTGTGTATAAATACAAAGCAAATGGAAAAAATCTCAATCACAATTACATCTGTCGCCAGTGCAGCATTTTACTCATTGATCTTTTCCTTTTGCCATCAGTCCTGTGTTACAGCTGCAGAGACTTAAACTCCGCAACAAGAAATAGCAAAAAAAAACAGTTTTGCATAATTAATAATAATTATTTATTTCTCAAAATACAGGAGTGAAAGAATTCCTAAATTGGGTGTGAATTTATGCTTATATATACGGTCCAATATTGCCAGGTGTTGACCCATGTAAGTTTCATTCGTGGGAATGGAGATCCTATTTTTCTTGTCGAGAAAATATATACAGCATTCAGTGATCATTCTTGGGATTTAGGAAGCAATTCGCTACAAGCTTTGTGAAGCTAGCCATAAAAGGGGGGATGGGCTGCTGAGAGACTACTGTTGTCACCTGTCAGCACTGTGGACTGTGAACGTGGATTCAGTAAGATGAACCTCATAAAAACTGACATCAGAAATAAGCTCTGCATCTCATCTCTCGAGAATTTAATGAGAATCAGCATGTACAGATGTGAAAAATTAGACTTTGAAACTGCATTAAACAAGTGGGCAGCCCTAAAATCGCGACGGATCTTCATGTAACACTTTGTAACATTTTGTTAATGCTTGTTGTAATTAAAGTATTAACTAACCCATATTTTGTAATTTTCATTGCCTGTTACATTAATAGACTAAATTAACACTTGGAAAAATATACACTACTTTTTTTGGCGACACTTTTTGAAAATTGGCGACAAAATATTGAGGTTGGCGATTTTTTTGGCAACAGCTTTTTAAAAACCAGGACCATCCCTGTTTTTACTTTGTTTTTTATATATACCATTGTGACTCTAAAGTTTTGGTCCAGCTTAACCACAAAAGTCATGAAACTTTGTAATGCACAATTTTAAAGTGATTCACAAAGTTTCAAAAAAATGTCTTAGAGTTGGTTGTCTCTAGTTCAAAATTTATTTCACTCATTACAATAACTAGAAACAATTTTTGTTAGAAGTTGATACAGTGAAGTTAATAACTGTAGTCAAATTTCAGATTATACCTGTTACTTTGACCTTGTATGTCCGACCTTGCCCCCAATATGTTTTAGAATTGTCCATCAAGGGACATAATCCACCATGGGGAGCATCTGCAGCAGCAAGAAGAAAATTGCGATTCACAAGTATCTCTTGACAATGGCATTACCCATAAGGTGACCTGATCCACTGTGAGAAGTATCTATAGCAACAGGAAGGAAATGGTCACTGCCAAATGTTTATGATCTGCTCATATTTAAGTGCAAAATCATTTTGAAATGTGATCAGATGATATGAATATGGGATAAAAACGGAAAGCATTGGGTTTCAGGGATGTAATTTTCCTTAAGCAGTTGAGATAAAGACAAAATACAGGCTTGATTGAACTACTATAGTCACCAATGTCAGAGATCAGAACTGGAGACATCCCTCTTTATCTTACAATATCTGTTAATGAACTAATGGCAACACTTTTTAGGGATGGGTTATAACAAACAGAGGTAATTAACACCTATTGAGTTTGCTTGGAGATGCTCCTAATGTAATGTCATATAAAGCACTGCAGCAGATGGCAGCAATGTGCAGTGTGGAGAAAATGTACTATGAATAGTATCTTGACATTAACAGCAGGATCACTGTACCATATTGGACAGGGGAGAATCCTCTTACTTGCTCAGGGAAAGCTGGTTATATATCTTGGATGACGTTATTTTCATAGACCATTGTTGTTTATTTGCAAAGGAAAGTATGTCATTTTCTTGACTCTGACACGAAATAGGACCTGGCAAAATTATGTTATTTGTAATGAAAGGACATTATATTAATTTCTATATATTAACGTAATGTTGCTTGATACATACAAATTTGCCAGATCTGGTGACACTATGTTCCACAATTATTTCTGCATTGAGAAGGATTGGGACATGCACATAAAAGGATCAAGTCATTTCAGGTATATTGCCAATTGATGCAAAATTTTCATTTCACCTCTCATTGCAAATAATGAGTCAGAAACAACAAATATTCTTTTTGAAGTAAATGTCATGTTTGTGTGGTTGTAATTTGCATTACCTAAATCTGAATCTTATTCAGGGGGTACAGTGTCAAATGTCACCAATGTATGATGAGGACTGTCCCACTAAAATGTACTATGGATCCAATGAAGGTACTTTCTTGAGTATTAGTCATTCATAGATGCAATTTCAAAATTTGGTGTTATATTTTATGTGAACTCTGTAGGTAATCAGAGTACGCTGGCTTCAGTATTTTTTAAACTGCCTTCCCTGGGTGCCATGTATATTTAGACAGGTCAGTTTCAGATGGTGAATCCAGAACATTAGTTTCATTTATCTAGATATGATGCAAATACTTCAAAGGAAATAATTATATATAAAATGTTTATAAGAGATCATTCCCTTGTGATTGACAAATTATCTATCCATTCCTTTTTATTTCCAGGAGGCTGCCGCAACATTCATCACTCCGGAAAACCTGGATATAGAAATAGAGAGAGTTTTGAATACAAGGACAGACTATGAATTTGCAATCACAGAAAAAGGTCTCAAAGTAGTGACCAATACTGAGCAAGAAAAAGTGAGCAAGAGCAGCAAGAACTGATATGAAAATATCAACTATGGATTGTCAGAATCACATCATTATAGCATTTTTCAGCATTCAGCCACAGAAGATAATGGCATTGCTTGAAATATGGTCCCTTTTATGATAGCATTGGTTGGCATCATAGGTTTATCAATGACATGCAGTTTTATCTTTTTTTAAAAAAAGAGCATTCTGATAAATAAAATCATGTTCATGACTGTTTTTAAATAAAGCATTTCTACTGAAATTCATTTTGATGACTTAACAGGAAAATTATTTTGTAACATATCTTTAATACACAGCAGTTCACTTTCCATTGTTGGCATGAACAGTTCATTATGGTTTTAGTTAAAGATTTTGAGTATCGCATTGACTGTGGGCATAACATGCAGGCCTTGAGTAGTGCAGTAACATTTTCAGTGTCATTGGCAGTGTCAACAATGTTAGGGTCCTGTGTTCACATTTTATCAAAGTTGTATGTCTTCTGCATCAGTTGAAACCTTGATATAATTATTGTCCATCTAAACTTTGTGTGGGAGTTCCTGTCTCATCGGTGTAAACTAAAGCAATGTCATAATAATGCCATTTAAAGGTGAAACAACATGTATGATGAATCACTTGTTAGTCAGTGCAAGCCAGACGTCCTTAGTAAAATGAACTCTGGAATAATAATTAAAAAGATACTACCTTTTCACTATGTAAAGCAGATTTTTTTTGTTTTTGAATAAAGGTAAAATTCTCAGATTATAGATGGATGGAAGAAATTGCATTTTAAATGTCTTACTTTAATTTGTTCTTAACAATGACAGACATATTCTGTACTTAATGATGTGTCTGTACATTTGTACACAGGATGCCTATTATCTTTTATGTTTAAAATACATTTTATATTTTAATTTCGGTGTATGGACCATGCTGTATGAAATAAAGAATTATAATGTTATCTTAAATGAAAAATGCACAGTTTGAAAACCAACTGTTGTGCAGACTTTTACTGTATTAAGTAGTTCAGGAAAAATCATTTAAAATTGGCCATTTTCCTTTCATTAGTGCAGTTTGATACATTTCATATTTAATTCATTTTTCACTTAGAAGAGTGCAAGTTACATTGTGCAGTATCTGATTAGTTTATTCATCAAGAGGGCAAGCTAAATTCTACAGTATATGGAGGGTAACCTATATTGTGCAGTATTTTGTTAGCACGCTACCTTGTACAGTATTGGGAAAGCAAGCTGCCTTGTCTAGTAATGAGAGATTAGGCTACATTGTGCAGTATAGGGAAAGCAAGCTACCTTGTCTAGTAATGAGAGATTAGGCTACATTGTGCAATATAGGGAAATCAAGCTGCCTTGTCTAGTAATGAGAGATTAGGCTACATTGTGCAGTATAGGGAAAGCAAGCTACCTTGTCTAGTAATGAGAGATTAGGCTACATTGTGCGGTATAGGGAAATCAAGCTGCCTTGTCTAGTAATGAGAGATTAGGCTACATTGTGCAGTATTGGGAAATCAAGCTACCTTGTCTAGTAATGAGAGATTAGGCTACACTGTGCAGTATAGGGAAAGCAAGCTACCTTGTCTAGTAATGAGAGATTAGGCTACATTGTGCAGTATAGGGAAATCAAGCTGCCTTGTCTAGTAATGAGAGATTAGGCTACATTGTGCAGTATAAGGAAAGCAAGCTATCTTGTCTAGTAATGAGAGATTATGCTACATTGTGCAGTATAGGGAAAGCAAGCTGCCTTGTCTAGTAATGAGAGATTAGGCTACATTGTGCAGTATAGGGAAAGCAAGCTACCTTGTCTAGTAATGAGAGATTAGGCTACATTGTGCAGTATTGGGAAAGCAAGCTGCCTTGTCTAGTAATGAGAGATTAGGCTACATTGTGCAGTATAGGGACAGCAAGCTACCTTGTCTAGTAATGAGAGATTAGGGTACATTGTGCAGTATAGGGAAATCAAGCTACCTTGTCTAGTAATGAGAGATTAGGCTACATTGTGCAGTATAGGGAAATCAAGCTGCCTTGTCTAGTAATGAGAGTTTAGGCTACATTGTGCAGTATAGGGAAATCAAGCTGCCTTGTCTAGTAATGAGAGATTAGGCTACATTGTGCAGTATAGGGAAAGCAAGCTATCTTGTCTAGTAATGAGAGATTAGGCTACATTGTGCAGTATAGGGACAGCAAGCTACCTTGTCTAGTAATGAGAGATTAGGGTACATTGTGCAGTATAGGGAAATCAATCTGCCTTGTCTAGTAATGAGAGATTAGGCTACATTGTGCAGTATAGGGAAAGCAAGCTGCCTTGTCTAGTAATGAGAGATTAGGCTACATTGTGCAGTATAGGGAAAGCAAGCTACCTTGTCTAGTAATGAGAGATTAGGCTACATTGTGCAGTATAGGAAAATCAAGCTGCCTTGTCTAGTAATGAGAGATTAGGCTACATTGTGCAGTATAGGGAAAGCAAGCTACCTTGTCTAGTAATGAGAGATTAGGCTACATTGTGCAGTATAGGGACAGCAAGCTGCCTTGTCTAGTAATGAGAGATTAGGCTACATTGTGCAGTATAGGGACAGTAAGCTACCTTGTCTAGTAATGAGAGATTAGGCTACATTGTGCAGTATAGGGACAGCAAGCTGCCTTGTCTAGTAATGAGAGATTAGGCTACATTGTGCAATATAGGGAAAGCAAGCTACCTTGTCTAGTAATGAGAGATTAGGCTACATTGTGCAGTATAGGGACAGCAAGCTACCTTGTCTAGTAATGAGAGATTAGGCTACATTGTGCAGTATTGGGAAATCAAGCTGCCTTGTCTAGTAATGAGAGATTAGGGTACATTGTGCAGTATAGGGAAATCAAGCTACCTTGTCTAGTAATGAGAGATTAGGCTACATTGTACAGTATAGGGAAATAAAGCTACCTTGTCTAGTAATGAGAGATTAGGCTACATTGTGCAGTATAGGGAAATCAAGCTACCTTGTCTTGTAATGAGAGATTAGGCTACATTGTGTAGCATAGGGAAATCAAGCTACACTATATTTTGTAGAGGGTAAGCTGCATTGTGTCATATGTAGAGGGCAAACTACATTGTGCAGTAAGGCTAGTTTATTTACCAAGATGGCAAGCCACATTTTGCAGTTTGTGGATGGCAGGCTACTTGGGCAATATGTAGGTGGGAAGCTACATTGTTCAGTTAGTGGAGGGCACGCTTCATTGTGCAGTCTCTGGCTGTTTATTCATTGAAGAATACAGCAAAATTCTGAATGAAGCAGAGGTTTTCTTCTACAGTCTATCATAAAGCTTTTTGGTGAGGGCAGAAACTTTTTAAGTGTTTATAGCTGAAGAAGGTGAATGGATACTTATATGTTTATCTTTCCTACTAGTTGAAATACAGTTTTTCTGGTACATAATTCTCAAAGTGAAATCTGGGTCTAATTTTATGGCTTTTATAGGATTACATTCATTTGTTTCTGAGGCCCCAAGTGGTCTAAAGCGCTCTCCGTTATGGATCACTGCCATCTCACCTCTGTCTGCATGGGTTCGAGTCTAGGATTCAGCCAGTGTGGGTATGTGAGAAAGCTTGCCAGTAGCTTCTCGCGGGTCAGGGGTTTTCCTGGGTTATTCCTCCACCATTAATACTGGCTGCCATGCATAGCCTATCGTTTGCTGAAAAATGGCGTTAAACCCCACAACAACAACAAAAACAACAACATTTGTTTCTAATATGACTTGTTCCTTGTAGAACAGATTTAAACCCAAAATCTTTGCACATGAGATACTCTTATAATGTAACAATAAATATTTGTTATCTTGAAACTGAAAAAGAAAAGATGAAGGAATCCTGGGATTTTAATCAGGATATAGGTAAATAAAGGCAGAGCTGTTAAGGAATGATTAAATAGAACAATACAAATAAGTACACGGAAATCTGCACAATCTTTTATATGAATGAATAATATCAGTTGGGTAAAAAAATAACATTAGATAGAGTATTGGAATTAAAAAGACAGAAGACAGACCAATTCAGAAGTTCTATTACAAAGTCTTTATTAGAGGCTAAAAAAATTGATATTAATCAAGCATGACATAAAATGTATTATGAATTATTACATATTGCACTATATGAAAATGAAATGAAATTTTAGTCCGATTCCTAAGTTCTGTGGAGATCCAAGTGTTAAAGCAAACCATAAATGCTCCCAGTTCTTGATAGTCACAGTAACCTAAAATGTTTGTTGAAAACATTTTTTATTATCTCTAGTTAGCATAGCAGTTTATGTCCTCTGTCGATGTAGGTTAAGTTGTCTTCTCTCTACAGCTGATTATAACCATGTATTGACAGGGCTTGGAACTATAATCACTTTGTCCATTAGGGTACATGGTACATGCACATTGCTGTATTTGTTAAAGGTACCAGCTTCAAAGTGGAAAGAGATGGGTATAATGTACAATAAAGAAACTAGGTTTATGTTATATAATGAAATTCTCAGTGATAAAAGGAAATAGAGGCATCACACCCTCCCCCATCCTCACTCGACATCCCCACTGCCTTCCAGAACTTCCAAATTAATGTCTTTATATACACTATGTAATTTTCCACATGGTTGTTTTAATATAAATCACATTCTACTGAGATTAAACACCAGGTGGCAGGTTATGCTATCACCTGAAATGTGAAGTATTTATGAATATTGTCACAACTGTCAACAAAAACCGGTTCTTCAAAGAGTGCCTACACGCACACACACACATCATAAGAAATTTCAGATTGGGAAAAGGATGCTCATTTTATAATTTAGTATAAAATAAATTAATGCAAAAACATTTTGTGAAATAAAGTTTCTGCCTAGATTCCATCTGTATTGACAGTCTATACTTCTTGACTAGTTTGTGAATTAGATGGCTTGTTTTTATACAGGACTATTCCAGTCACAGAACGTGTGTCAGTTTAAGTATGGCAATTACAAAAATTAATGTATTTTGACAAATGGTTAAAATTAGGTTGTAACCAGGCTAAAAGTAAAATTCTTGCCTTTTGCATGACTCCGGTACTTCTTGGATTACATTAAAAAAAATTAATAAAAATTCATGACTGATCTTGAAACATAGGAAAATAAATGCTAATTACATGTGTTTACTGTAAAGGACTGTATTGATGTTGATGCCACTGCAGTATCCTGCCAGTGTAGTTCTGGGTAAGTCCTGACCCAATATAAAAGGTTTGCACATTTCGTCTTGTTTCTAATCACATGAAGCACTAAAAGTTGTCTGCCCATCAAGTGAGGCACACAAGAATTGTCTCACCTTGGATAGAGACCGCTCCGGTGGCCTAGTGGTTAGAGCGTCCACCTCGGATGCGGGAGGTCGTGGGTTCGATCCCCGGCTGAGTCATACCAGAGACTTAAAAAATGGTACTAACAGCTGCCTCGCTTGGCGTTCAGCATTAAGAGGTTAGTGTTAGGACTGGTCGGCCTGGTGTCAGGATAATGTGACTGGGTGGGACATCATGCTACATGTCTGCGGCATGATGCCCCAGTGCTAGACATCACTATAAACTGCCACATTGCAGACATCGTAGCGATATGACTAAAACATTATTAAAGCTACTTTAAAAATCAAAATCACACATCACATCACCTTGGATAGAGGGACTAAATTACATACTTAAGTTAGTACTTCTGATCATCCTAGGAAGCATGCTGGTTTTTCTGGAGACCTTGCAACCCATTTTACAATCTGTACCTTGTCATGTAGGGAGGGATTCTGTGGAGTTCCTGCACTGATACATGTACTCCAGCTATACGTCTGCTTTTTGTTCAGTTCTATCCAAGATGAAGAATTTAAACTTTATCGGTACAAATTTTTCTTTCAATAAACGTGTCTGATTTCAACAAAATGGGCAGAACTAGTTGCATGACTATAAGATATTTTATGCTGGAATGAAGCCATATCATCATAGGCATCACATACAGCTCCAGGTCCACCCTTACTTCCATGATCAGAACATATCTTCTCAATGTTACCTCTATGGTCAATTCCAGTTTAGTACAGCAACCTAGGTGGAACAGCTATGGTATCAGAAGTGAATTGGCTGAAGTCAAAACCAGCTCCAACACAACCTCAAGGGACCAGGAGGGACTGGGTACAGTGATCAAATATCCTGTCTTACCCAATCCCAGGATCATAAAATTTGCACACACATCAAAGAGCAAAATGACCTCTATCTGCCAGGGCCAGACTTTGGCATCAGACGTGTAATGGCTCCTGTCAGAAGCAGCTCAGGCTCAGCCTCACCTGATGCATGAAGGGCTGGGTATGGTGATAAAATATCATCTTACCCGATCTCAGCATCATGAAATGGGCACCAGCATCAAAGAGTGAATGGCTTCTTTGTAGTATCAGGGTCCTGGTGTTGTTAGGGACTTATAGCAGACAGCTCCATCACCAGTCCTGTCTCCACCACAACCCATCATGGCTAACAGTGGTTTGCCAGTCCCAGATGCCTGGCACCATTCCTGGTCAATGCTTCGTGCAGGGTACAAAGGGCTGATAGGTTTTTGGTTTAGCAGGTAGGAAAGGTCATCTCTGTCTGCCGTCTCATGGCTTGGATATTATTAGGGAACAGTTGCATTGAGGTGATATGCTAGGGGTGACTACCCTGACTTTGTTAGCCAGTATGCATAAGAAATTCATTAGGTCAGTGGTTATTTCTTTATATGTAGAGTGAATAAGTAATCATTATGGAACTTGAACCGATATGCCATTCTGTACCTTTCAATGGTAAAAATATGCAGGGTCTACCTATTCACACTGGCTCCATTTGTTGCAGGCACCACTTAAAAACCCATCTGGGGTCTTGTAGATGGGACAAATCAAAGTTTGCCAGAAGATTGGAGAGCTTTTTCATTTTGGCCTTTGTTCTACTTTCCATTATGATGAAACTTGTTTTAGATTGTGGAATGTTATTCTTTTCATGTGATTGCATCAATTTTTTGTCTTCAAAGAAATTGAGGATAAAAGTTAGCTTTTTGTGGTATTGAGGCCTTTAATGGAGCAGCTTGCACCACTGGGAGAAAACTCCACTATCTTTGTTATTTTTCTAAGTGGTGGGCCTTCTTGACCAAATGATTCTGTCCACCAATTATTTGGAGAATTGTTTTCACATAACGGCTAGCTTACAATGAGCCATGCACACAGGTTCAACCATTCCAGGTTTGAATGAAATGTCTGTGTTTATGAATACTTCAGCAGGAGGGAAAAGACAGAATTTCTGGGAAATTACCACTGCTAAGTTTAATAAACTGTTTAACTACCGTCTTTCCCACTTCAGGACAGCATTTGATGGAAAAAGATTACACTGTCTAGGCATTGTATCTGGGACAGGAAAAAACAAAAGAAGGTAGCTTAGATCCATTAGTGTTTGCCCCCATTGGGTGCAGATTCATCTGAATACTGATTGGCTAACTGACTATTCAGTTTGAATTAACTGATTCTGTCAGGACATGTGTCCATGAGAACACCAAGTCTATTCAGAATGTGGCAGACTTGAATGTGGAGTTTTTGCTCATGACATCACCTGAGAAAATCCCAAACTAGAAGTCTGGGGATTTGGTTTCCACTTGCCTTCTGATTTAGCACACTGGATTTATCAGATAGAATGAAGAGACTGGTCTATAATAGTCTAGAAGGGACCATGATATTCTGACAAGTGGAGGCATTAGGCTCCCAGTCTGCCATGCAGATCATGATTTCCATAAACAATTCTTCATGGGACTACGCACAGTAAGCTAGGTGAGATTCTCCCATTTGTTCAGATGGAACCTTGTTATCTTAAAACTGGCATCACTTGATCAAGTAGGGAAAGCTTCAGTCTTTATTTGCAGTTGTCTTGTAAACATGTGACTCAAGTCAATGAGATCTGCTTGGGTTCGATGCAAAAACCGGGTATCCCCTTGCTCAGCAGTTCTGGAGAAAGTTTAACAAAATTTCCAGTAATATCCAGCCATACCCAAAAATCTCCTCAGATGCATTTTACCGATATGCAGAGTGATAGCCTTGACCGTAACATCTACAAATTGTACTTTACTGTGTCACACAATATGTCTTAAAAACGTAATACAAGCATTACAAAACTTAACCTTACATAAATTGTCAGATTTGCATCACTGAATTGATACAGAATTTCCAACTGGTCTCCAGGCGATTTTTTTCAGGTATAATGTCATCAATGTATGCATCACAATTATCTGGTCTAGACGTTGTCATGTTCATTAAATGCTGGGAATTTTACAAAACAATCTGTACAGGTGTATAAGGACCCAATTTTTCACAAAATAACCAACTGATACTTGTGTGGCTCCAGTTTCACTAATAACCCTGCAAAACAGACTGAAATAACCAACTGATACTTGTGTGGCTCCAGTTTCACTAATAACACTGCAAAAACAGACTGAAATAACCAACTGATACTTGTGTGGCTCCAGTTTCACTAATAACCCTGCAAAACAGACTGAAATAACCAACTGATACTTGTGTGGCTCCAGTTTCACTAATAACACTGCAAAAACAGACTGAAATAACCAACTGATACTTGTGTGGCTCCAGTTTCACTAATAACACTGCAAAAACAGACTGAAATAACCAACTGATACTTGTGTGGCTCCAGTTTCACTAATAACACTGCAAAAACAGACTGAAATAACCAACTGATACTTGTGTGGCTCCAGTTTCACTAATAACCCTGCAAAAACAGACTGAAATAACCAACTGATACTTGTGTGGCTCCAGTTTCACTAATAACCCTGCAAAAACAGACTGGATCTTGTTCCTGTTCAACAATGTCTTTGGTCACCCTAATTAGAGAAAATGAGTAGTAAAATGAGAATCATTGTAATCAATAACTATTGATTGATCAATACTTGAAGCAAAACTGACCTCATCAAAAGACTGACCAATAAATGAGTCGGCTAAAGGAATAATTTTCTAATTAACATTATTCTCAAGGGCTTTGTGACCTAGCTCTGGTTTACTACACAAGCAGGATATAAAACAAGGATTTCAATCTCAACAGGATTAACTTTCTGGTGCAAACATGGCTTATTGGTTAAAAGTGGATAACCACAATCTTTTCTCCAGCTAGGTCATTGCCTTGTAATAAATTAATACCCTCAACAGGGAATGTGACCTTGACCCTTTGGAATAAGAGTATTTAGAATAGCTCTTGACTTGATTCTGTTGCTTTTTTCAATCTGTAGCAATCAGAAATGATGTACCCTTTCTTTTTACATCAAGTGCACATAGGAAGAGATAATTATTTCTGATCAGTCTTATCAGAAGTTCGATTTCTAAAAGTGGTGCCAGATTGAAATTTGAAACCAAGATTGACATGGTTTTTTTTTTACCAAACAACTGCTGAGTGGATTTATTGATGAATGAAACTTGTTAAGTCAAGGAATACTCATTAGCTGCATGAGCAAGATTTTCTAAAAGTTCTGAACTTTTGCTCATCAAGATTGGTCTTGACATCAATATGGACAAAATTCTTGATCTCATCAATTAATATCAGCTGTCTGAGGATATTGTAATCTTGATCAACCTTCTTTCCACTTGCCAGTTCATTTTTCTATTTTTTTTCCTTCTCTGCCACTTCTTTCATCTCTCTCTCTCTCTCTGCGTTTATTTGCTTTTTCCTCATCTCTCATTCTGCATTTACATAACCTTTTCCTCTGAATCTGCAACTTCATCATTTTTTTTTTTAAATTGAAGCTTTGCTAATTCAGTTTTGTCTGGTTTTTAACTGCAAGTCCATTAATTTTTTATACCAACTGGACACAAAAACACTTATCATCCAAAATGTTCTTTCCCACAAAATACTGAACCAAAATATTTTATTTTTCTTGCTTTGTTAAAAAACATTTCAATACAATCAAAATATTATAATGTCTGGCAAGCTTAAGCAACTCATCATATTTCATAATCTTTTGGGTAGGATTTGGAAAAAAGGTTAACTACATATGTGAAATTAAAATCTTATTTTGGACAATGAAAATTCCAAAGCCAATTTAAATATTAAAGACAATTTTTAATATCTCTGAAATGTTTTTAAGAAATTCAAATCTTGAGTGAGTCCCCAATTGTTATGAAGACTATGGCCTTAAACTACATAACAGAAACAAGAAAAACCAACAAGTTTAGTAAAATCAACAAAATAATTCTCGAAGTGAAAATTTAAAAGGAACTTTCAGCATTATGAATTAAATCTCAAATAATTCATATTCTGAATGAATTCCAAGTCTTGAATGTACTGATGTACAAATAGTCTTTTGTGATGTACCACAATGATACAAGCCAGAATGTCTTTGACTGTCTCAGTAATCCCAAACTAGTGTTTGAGTCTAAAAGCTCAATGAGCACTTGGTAATTCAAATGAATAATTTAAATAAATAATTCCTCTCAAATTATAACTGAAAAGTGATTCCACAGACTGATATTAAAATGGATGAATAACTGTTTGCCTGGTCTTCTTTATATACAGTGTCACCTGACCAACGACACAACAAAATGTCCTGGATATAGTTAATTTTCAGTGGAAATTTCCATTAAACAGTGTCAACAAGTTCTGTTCCAGAACATTCAAAGGTTGTAATCAAGGCTAGGTCCTGGAATCAAATCCAAATATACACTTTTAAAAAAATGACAGATAGGCCAGAACTCGACTCTGAATCACAGACAAAGGTCAGGCACACAATCTAAATTTAATATAACAATATTCTTACACTATTTTTATGCAGCAGACTTCTTTTCTAGATTATTTTTTTTTCAAGGACTCAGCTTCACCTGGTAGGACCCATAGAACCTAATATGGGTAATTCAGCAGCTAAACAAAGATGCAGCCACTCAACTTGTGCTAGATTTGAGAGGATGGGGAAATTTATCCCAACTAGCTGCATCCAGCATTAGCTCTATGCCAACTTGTGCTGAGATCTTTTTTTAGATATGAAGCTGCTTCAAATGGATTTGTGGACTGGAGATTGGGCTTTCTCCAGTATAAGGGGATTTAATTCATCTTTTTCTTATTCTCCTAATATACTTATGATTGGGAAACAAATTTGAAGACAATATTTTTTAATGTGTTTCTACAATGATACTTTATCATAATACACCGCTCCCTTGTTAACTCGTGCCTGGATAACTCGCGATCCCGCTTGTAACGCAGTGTCCGTCTTGGCTCCCGATTTTTTACAGAGAAAATGTATTTAAAATATCTTTACAATATGCTGAACATGAAAAAATTACGATAAGAATTGATAAATTAAACCTTGATACATTGTTCGTTTTATCATCGAAAATGGTAATTAATGCCTTTAAAAATAATCCATATTTTGAAATTTTCAAGTTCTAAAGAAGAATTAATTTCAGAGATCTCAAAAACGCTTAATTACGCGTATTTGGACGCCAATTTTTGATCTGGGAGGCAGAAAATCACTGAGGCGGGAGTCCTCCATACGCATGTAATAGGTGCGCAGGAAAATTCAAAGATTTGCCGGTCCTGTTTCAGCCACCTGCTTTGTGGGAAAATGTGTTGATCTGTGCTGATATTTACAATGACAGAATTCAGTGACTGAAAGACTCTTTGATGTACTGTTGGCATTTTATAAGAGTACATTAAAAAAAAAAAAAGAACATGATGCAACAGCCAGGCGGCTAGGTCAAAGGCTTTGACTGGCGGCCGAGTGAGAAAATGTACTGATATTTAGTGATTGAATTCAGAGGCAGAAAGACCCAGTTTTGAAATCCTAGCGAGACCTCTGTTTAAAGATATCATATATTATGTAAGTTTTTATGATAAATAGTTGTCAGTATACTGTAAATAAACAGTCTGGTGAAATAGCGATCAATGAAAACTTCTGGTAAATGCTAACAGGTGGCAACAGAAAATGAAATAAACACCAATTAAACGTCTTCCTGTGTGAAAGTCACGTTCTAATTCTTTAATTCCGTTTCATTGTAAACATTATAATCACAACGTATTCTGTTCATTGAAAACATGAAAAGAGTCAATCAACCGTCACATCGAAACCCGTGAGTACTTCTGTGAGAACCTAATTACATGTACATGCTGGCTTTGTTTTGATAACAACTTGGGGAAGTGTTTGTTGCATTAAAAAAAAAAATCGATTACAAGAGACCTCAGGTGCTGGATTAAGGGTCTTGGAGCTGCCTTTGACGTAAAGCAAAACAGTAACAGAGACAATGACGATGATAGTGACTTCGAATGTTTCAGTGAAACTGATGTCATTAATGCCGAGGCTGTTTGGGAGAAATTCGTACAGACTCATGGTCCTGAGATGGGCGTTTCTCTCGATGATATGGAGGAGTGGATTTGTGCTGACAATGATTGCCCCACAGCCGAATACATGTCAGATGAAACTATAATTATTTCTATAGCGAACAAATTTGCAGCAGAAGACGATTCTAACTGGAGTAACACAAGTGTTGAAAGTGATGCAGACGCAGATTTTACACCCCCCCCCACCCCTCTGCACAGGAAGCAATCAAATATTTTGATATTGCCATAAGGTGGCTGGAGTCCCAAAATGTTGACTACATAAAGCTCATGCAGTTGAGAAATCTGAGGGATTTTGCTCGGCGGCAGAGAAACCAAGGAGTAACAGACACACACAAAAAAATAACTGATTTTTTTCAAAAAGTGATTTGATATTTGTCAAGCGTGGCACAAACGGCAAGTATTAACTTGTTCTAATTTACGTTGTTTTAAATTTGTAGACCAATTAAATATGTTAGTACTGATTAACCCTTGTTTTTTTTGTTTTCCATTTTACTTCTATCACATTCAAAAATATTTATCTATCTATCGTTCGATCGACACTGTTTCTCGAAAAGAGTCAATCTTTTGTATATAAAAAAACGTCTAATTTGGATCAAAGAATAAAACTAGAATGTATCCAATTCAACATAAAAATTAGTGACGTAGTACACAATGTGTGAAGTGGTACACATGTTAAGCGAACGGAAACCACGTGGAATAATGTTTTTGATGATCGCCTCAATATACTGTAATTTATCCTGAAATTAATGTTGTCCTATGAGGAAATAATAAAGTACACCGTTATGAAGAGATATTTATTAACATTTAACCTCAGAACGATTATAAAGTGAGTATTCAACAGTATAATCTGTCTACCCCCCCCCACTTATTTCTCCGTTATGTCGTCAATCACTTTATTGGTTTTGGGCTTATTTTATAGGTTCCTCGATAACTCGCGCCTCACCTATAGTGTGGTCGATGTTTCTGGACCCCGATGTACACGAGTTATCTAGGGAGTGGTGTATATGCATAGCCTCACTGCAGTCATATTTTAAAATATGTCAAAGCATGAATATCCATTCCAGTGGTGACTTGAATATGGTTAGAACTGTGCACCAATCCCTCAATCCACGAAGAGAATGCTCTTATGTGACTCTCACCTAGCAGCATAAGTCTTTTAGCATTTTTGTGGCTAAAAGCATGCATGGGAAGGCAGATTTTATAGTTAAGTGACCATACTCTCAACATATTTATGCTCAGGTACCTACTTAGGAAGAAATAAATTTTACTTCAAAAATTGTTTTCATTCAGACCCAAATAAAAGAATTTTTTTCAATGAACTGACTATAACAATGTTTTGACAAATAACTCATCAAAGTCTAAAAAAATTACTTAAGACATGTATCAATCTATATAGATTTGTAGAAATGTGCTCAACTAGAAACTGGACGTGAGATTGATAACCTAAGATGGGAACTTTTCGGATATTTAAATGCGGCAAAGTCACTTAAAAGTGGAAGATGAAATCAGACTTCAGAAAGATTAAATATTTATGGCCTTCCACTCATCAGGTAATATAGCATGTAGAAAATGCAACAGTAAATATTTTTCTGGGTTCTTGGATAGCTCTTAAACATTTTGTTTTTACCAAAGTCAGCTTTGCAAAGAGTTTCTAATTGGTAATGTAAATGGATGTGACCAGAAAAACCAAGAACTATAAACGTGTTCATATTCACTGAAATATGTTTTTACTACAATGCATAACTTGGTCGCATTTTGATCTATCAGAACTACTGTATTATCTCTGGCATCAGCATTCACACACTGAAAAGCCTCAGTGCATTTTCTTACGTCTTAGGAAACAGTCTGGAATGGGTTTAAATGACCTGATTTGGAAAGGGAGACTAAGGGGGATAACTTTGTAAATACTTTTACACCTGTAATCACAAAACATTGTAAGTGGATGGATACTCAAAACATTATCAGAAAAGTAGATACATGTTACCCATATTTAATGATTCACTGACTTCAATTCATTTTCTGTTCATGCTAGAATCATTTAGATGATTATGTATGGAATGCATTCCTGAATGTATATACAAGTTTCAGAAAAATAAAACTTGCAAATTTCACTTGGAATGTAAAAATACAACATTTTTATTGGTCAGATTTAGAGTCAAGCACAGTTTTAAGTCTACTAAGAATCATATGTCTTGTTAAGTATATCTGCTTTTATAAAATCAATGTTGATTACACAGATTTGACAAAAGTGTATGAATTCTGCAGAGATTGATGTTAACTGATATGGTTGCAAACTCATTTTTATTTAAAATAATGAAACAGAAGAAAGTTGCCCACACTCTTAATAATCACATTAACAGTCCTGTAAAAAAACAAAAAATAAAGTTAAAATAAAGTATAAAGAACTTTTGTAACCTTTAGCAATTTATGACCCATCATAAATTGGTCATACAGGCTTTCTGTTGTTAAAGGCTGTTGATCTTTATAACCATATGATACTGTAAAATTCACTCATCAATAATCTCTGTTTTGTGTATTTGAAAAGTGGAGCCTGGTCTTCAACCTGTGCAAATTTGACAAATTCTTTCAAATTCATTCAGCTATTAATTTATGGGCAATTAATGATATGGTAGTTTTCCCCATACTTCTCTGTGCAAAATCTACTTGAGAATAGATACACAAGAGCAGTGTAAAAAAATGCACATCAGCCTACACATATTTCAAGTGATATTGGATTACTTGGAACTTTAGCTATGGAAAAATACGAATTATTAAAAAAATTAAATCATTCAATATTGCACCACTGCTGATCATTAAAGCTAATAACCCAAAAACAGCTTGGGGAACCAAAATCACAGATGCTTTAGAGTCTTTTTTAAAGGAACAAAACTGGAATTTCACAACAGACCTACAACTAACAAGTTATCAACTGTAATTCTTTAGTCAACATTGATCCAATACATTACATATTAATTAACCAATTATTTTTTTATTGGACATTTATCACAGTATTTCCTATAATGACAAGTCTATGTCTACACCGCTTTTGCAATTTTTTTTATTTATAAAAACAAAAACAGACTATAGTAAATTAACCTTACAGAACTCTTAAGTTCCATAACGAAGTCTCCCGATGCTCTTTAAAAAATTTCAAGGGCTTAATATGGGGGAAATATGGTACAAGAAAAGACATCCAAGTTAAGAAAATTCTTAAAGTTCCATTATTCTAACTTCATTCTGATTTAAAATACTGAGCCTCAAAAGTTGTAGACTTTCGTTTGTGTTTAAATTAGGGCGTAACACATTCTGATTTAAAATACTGAGCCTCAAAAGTTGTAGACTTTCGTTTGTGTTTAAATTAGGGCGTAACACATTCTGATTTAAAATACTGAGCCTCAAAAGTTGTAGACTTTCGTTTGTGTTTAAATTAGGGCTTAACACATTCTGATTTAAAATACTGAGCCTCAAAAGTTGTAGACTTTCGTTTGTGTTTAAATTAGGGCGTAACACATTCTGATTTAAAATACTGAGCCTCAAAAGTTGTAGACTTTCGTTTGTGTTTAAATTAGGGCGTAACACATTCTGATTTAAAATACTGAGCCTCAAAAGTTGTAGACTTTCGTTTGTGTTTAAATTAACACATTCTGATTGTGATAATACTGTCATGATAACGTTACATGTACCATTGCTAATCCTCTGTCATTCACATTTGACTTGTATTGATGTAGATTTTACTATACATAAGTATTGTATTTTGACCTTGATATGTCTGCAGTAGCCAGTTATGACAAAAATAAAAGAGTGCCATATTACATACTACCAATCTTTCTACAACTAATGATTGGTACCCATAAAATCTAATAATTAGACACTGTAGAAAGAACTCAAAACAAAAATTTGAGTTTGATTATCAAATGGTAATTACATTTGCAACAACTATTGGTAAACGTGTAAAATCTAAGTACTATTGATCAAATCAATTTATCACAGATCAAGAATAATTTCATGTAAATATTAATTAATGTATTAAATGTTCTTAAAGTGATATGATACATTAGATAGTTCTACATTCATACAATAGATAGTTCTACATTCATACAATAGATAGTTCTACTTTCATACAATAGACAGTTCTAGTATTCATACAACAGATAGTTCTAACATTTATACAGATTATGTTTATGAATTAAATTCATCATCAAGAGAAAGAGGATTTAAAGCTTCACAAATTCTATCGCTCGAATTCTGGTTTTTGAGAAAACCTGCTGCCTGGAAAAGCTCATTTTCTGTATCCTCATTTTCTCTTTGTTCTTCTTTTAACGTTGATGACAATGATCCAGGGTTTAATGTCGAGCCTCGTTTCCATTTGGTCAGAACTTTGTCCAAGCGATTGATAAAACTATCAATTTCTGACTTATTCACTCCAATAGCTGCAGCTGCTGTCAAATATGAACATGGGTAATTATTACTGTGTGCCCCAAAATTCACAAATTTGATTCCATTAACATTAGTCTCTTTGCCAAGCTGTGCCACCACTCTGAAACAGAGAAAGTCTAAATGAGGAAATGAAACATCAATGGTGGCAAAAATAGGCTACAAGGGAATGTAAGCAACACCTATACAAAAATCTTATCTAGCATCACAATTTCAGATGGCTAACAATTATTGTTCACCTCAAATTATTCTACCTTTTCTTCAATATTTAAGCTTGGTCTACCCCACATTCACACCCACCCACCCCATTTATATAATTGAACTGGCCTGGAAATCATTCAACTCTTGAGTTTGAGTTTAAATTTGAGATTTTGTTTTGTTTCAGCTAGTTATAGATGATGTTACTTTTGTAAAGCTATTTCTGACTGGCTGATAGTGGAAACTTAAGCAATAAGAGTTTTATGAACAAGTATAATGTGACTTTCAAAAACTAATGCATGTATGGATGCATGCATATATGTAAAGGGTTTAATGGCATATAAGTACAAACATGGCTACATTGTACTGAATTAGTTTATGTATCCTGAAAAGCCATGCATGCATGAAAAACAATGATATTAAGGCAAAGAAGGGTAAAATCCATTAAATACAAAGCCATATTTTTAGCTCTACTGGTCACAGACCAGATGATCCTACAGAATGGACCGTTGTCCAACATTCATCCCATAGCACAAGTTTGTTCTTGTTACTCCACATAATCTGCTTGGATGATTGTCATAAAACATTAGACATACATAAATCCTAAGTTTCAGTTGGTCCTAAATGAAAATGTTTTTGCTCATACATCCAATTTGGCGATCATGAATTTCTTGTTATCACCACTCATTCTACATGGATGGTTGTATAAAAATGTGGTTTTCATTAAAATTCTTTTTGCATCAAACATGGCTACACAACAGCAGCCATCTTTAAAATCTTTTTATTGCTATTCCTCCTGGACAGAAAGTTTGATATGGGTTTTTTTCCTGGAAGATTCATGGTCTTAAATAAAAACTGCTAATCCAATATCCACTATGGCTAACACAGTGGCTATTTTTAAACTCAAGTCATTACTACTCTTAGAGTGAAAGTCATACAGACATTTCATTTTCAGCAAAAGACTTCCTACAATGTCTAGTCGCTACTAAATATGGGACCAATCTGAAACCCAGTATAGCGACCATGGCAGCAATCTGGAAAATCTTGTAGCTACTTCTTTTAAAAGGAAAGTCATATCGACATTGGGTTTTCACTCTCTGACTTCTTATGGTGTCATGTTGTTCCTGAATGAAAATGATACTGATAAGACATTCAATATTGTGGCCATTTTACAAATCTTTTCTCACTACTCCTCCAGAACTGAAGGTTATTATCAACATAAATTTCATGAAATGAATTCTTATGTAGATGGTCCTTCTGCAAGTACTGAGAGCCTTGGCTACTAAGCCTGCTTCCTTGCAGCTATTGCTAGGCTGAACCCCAGATTGACATAATGGCTACTACTTGAGTTAGTGCACATGCTGCTACAGTTTCTACATCAAGCTTGCAAACTATCTACTTTAATGAGAAAGGAACTTTAAAACACTCACCAAAGTTTTGTGCCACTCATTTCCACCAAGAAATACATATAATCCTCAAGAATTAATGTTTATATTCACATATTCTTCATACTGGGATAAGGCTTGTCACTAATTTGTCTTTCAAAATATCTGTTCAGCTACCAATGACTGGAATATTTCTTTGGAAGAAAAAAAATTGTAAAAATAAATCTATCTCCCTTGCATTTTCATCTAAATGAAATGTTGGCCCTGAATCTGCGATAAAGTCATCCACATGTAATGGTCTCACGTGTTCTGACCAAACAAGATCGTCATGTTGTTTCATCCTCACATTCAAATAAATCTGAAATGTCATGTGTAGAAATAGGGCTTATACTTATGTCCAATCCTTCATCTTGAATTTAATTATTAAACTCAATGTTATTTGCAATCTCATCGCTTTTAAATCCTTCAAAACTGGCATCAGAATCATCGGAATATATATATGAAGGTTGCCATTTTGTGTACTTTCTACAATCAACCTCATTTTCAGTGGTAATTTTTGCTTATAGGATGTAAAGCTACTAATAGAACACTGTCATAATTTTATGTAAGTACTACTTTCACTGGCTAAATATATTTAAAGAAACCAGATGTTTGCAATTTCTTCTAATGCAAAGCTTTAATATGAAATGTATGTATGCATCTCAGGGTTTTCTCATCCCTTGGCCATAAATGTTTGAGTCAACAGGGACAGAGAGATTAATACTTTCAACACACAAATGCATCTGTAGGGAAGCAAAGCTATTTTTAGTGAGGCATATATGCAGTAGCAGAAGGTAAAGAGTTAATATCCAGTAATAATGCTCCAATGAACAGATTGAAAATCCTATTGCTAATTCTCCTGGATGGATGGTCCTATAGGCATAGTGTTTTCAGCAAACATTTTGAGGATCTCTAACTTGTCCTAAATGACAATGGTGCTGATATTACATCTAATATATGACTGCCACCGTGACAAATTAAGAAATATCATTGCTCAAGAATATCATAGTTGGTTTCAATTCCTTGGCATCCGTCCATCTACGGGAGACGATGGCGTAGCTCCAAAGTACACTTTTGCTTATCCTTCTTTTTAGCTCTCTTTTCAGCTTGTTTTATTCTTCTCTTTTCCTCTGCATTTTGAACTCCCTGCCTGACAGCTAGACGCCAGCTGGAACGGTTGTTTGCACAGCTCTCCCAGTCGTTGACATTGATGTTTGCTGTCTTCATATCCTTCTTGCAAACATTTTTGTAGCGCAGATGTGGTCGTCCAGTTGGTCGTGCACCTTCTGCTAACTCCCCATATAACAGGTCCTTGGGAATGCGACCTGGGTCCATTCTCTTGACATGGCCGAGCCAGCGAAGGCGCCTCTCGCTGAGTATGGAGAACATGCTGTTCATGTTGGCGCGTTCTAGAACCTCTGTGTTGGGTACTTTGTCCTGCCACTGGATGTGCAGAATGCGCCGCAGACATCTCAGATGGAAGCTGTTGAGTTTCCTCTGGTGTCTTGCATAGGTGGTCCATGTTTCGCTGCTGTAGAGAAGTGAGCTGAGCATGCAGGCTTGGTAGACACGCAGTTTGGTCTTCTCTGTGAGGTTGGGGTTGTTCCAGACCCTCTGGTTAAGTCTGGCCATCACTGCTGCTGCCTTGGCAATCCTGCTGCCCACCTCAGAATCAATGGAGAGTGAGCTGGAGATGTTAGACCTGAGGTATGTGAAGTTCTCGACAACTTCCAAATTGTACCCATCGATGGAGACAGAGGGAGGGGAGTCTGTGTCCTGTGCCATGACATTCGTTTTCTTCAAACTGATGGTCAGTCCAAATTCCTTACATGCATGGGAGAGGCAGCATACCAGCTGCTGAAGTCCATCTTCCGTGTGTGATGTCAAGGCTGCATCGTCGGCAAAGAGCAATTCACGGATGAGTACCTCTGTGACTTTAGTCTTAGCACGGAGACGGGCGATGTTGAACAGCTTGCCGTCAGCCCTGGTATGGATGTACACTCCCTCGCTGCAGTCCTTGAATGCGTACTGGAGAAGCATGGAGAAGAAGATGGCAAAGAGTGTCGGTGCAAGGACACAGCCTTGTTTGACTCCGCTAATGACTGGGAATGCTTCAGATGTTGCGCCATTGAAGCACACTGTGCTGTGCATGTTCTCGTGGAACGACATAATGACACCAAGCAGACGTGGGGGGCAGCCGATCTTCTGCAGGAGTCTGAAGAGTCCACTCCGATTAACCATGTCAAACGCCTTCATCAGGTCTATGAAGGCAATGTAGAGGGGCATCTGCTGCTCGCGACACTTCTCCTGCAGCTGACGTAGTGAGAAGATCATGTCTACAGTTGACCTGCCGGCTCGAAATCCACACTGGGACTCTGGGTAGACGCGGGAGGCTAGGATCTGCAAGCGCGCCAAGGCAACATGGGCGAAAGCCTTTCCAACGATGCTGAGGAGGGAGATGCCCTGATAGTTGTTGCAGTCGCTATGGTCTCCTTTGTTTTTGTACAAAGTGACGATGTTGGCGTCACGCATGTCCTGTGGGATGTATCCCTGTTCCCAGCAAAGGCAGAGGAGTGTGTGTAGGGGCTGGAGCAGTGCTGGTTTTCAGCTCTTGAGGACTTCAGGCGGAATGCCGTCGCTTCCAGGAGCCTTCCCACAGGCAAGGCAATCGATGGCTTTTCCGAGCTCTTCCAGGGTGGGCTGTGTGTCTAGCTCCTCCATGACAGGCAGGTCTGGAATGGCGTCCAGGGCAGTTCCAGTGACATTGTTTTAGGTTGCATATAGCTCGAGATAGTGCTCAACCCATCGCTGCAGTTGTTTCCCCTGGTCTGTGATGACTTCGCCCGTCTTGGACTTGAGGGGGGCGGTCTTGTAGCTGGGGGGGCCTGTCGCCTTTATGATACCCTCATACATTCCTCTTGTATCCCCGGTGTCAGCAGCTGTCTGTATACTGTTGCAAAGGTTCAGCCAGTAGGTGTTGGCACAGCAGCGGGCGGTCTTCTGGGCATTATTCCTTGCAATCCTGAGGGCTTGTAATGTTCTGGGGCTAGGTGCAGCCTTGTATGCCAGGAGGGCTTTCCTCTTTGCCTCAGTCACGGGCTCCATCTCCTCCCAGTTTGCCTCATACCAGTCGACATTCTTTCACTCCCTCTTCCCGTAAGCTGTGATGGCTGAATTGTACACAGAGTCACGGATATGGGACCACTTGGAGTCAATGGTGTCATCAGGTGTCACTTTGGTGAGGGCTTCCTTCAGTTTGCTGATGAACTGCTGTGTTTTCTCTGGGTTGCTTGCACAGCAGGTGTTGATACGTGGGTGACCCTTCTTCTTGGCGTGGTGCAGCTTCTTGGGTAATATTCGCACCTTGCTGGCCATGAGGGAATGGTCCGTGTCACAATCGGCACTGTGGTAGCTGCGGGTAAGGAGGACACTGGCCAGTTCTGCATGCCTGGTGATGACAAGGTCTAGCTGGTGCCAGTGGCGTGAACGTGGGTGTCTCCACGACACCTGGTGGATCTCCTTGCATTTGAAGAAAGTGTTGGTCACACATAGGCTGTGGGAGCAGCACATCTCCAGCAGTTGCTGACCATTCTCGTTGATCTTGCCCCTTCCGTAAAAGCCGAGACAGGTGGACCAGGCCTCATGGTCAGCTCCCACTCTAGCATTGAAGTCTCCTAGTAAGTAAAGGCTTTCATTGTTGGGGATACTGGATATCGCCTGATCCAGAGCCTCATAAAACTTGTCTTTCTCCTCGTAGGTGGAGCAGAGGGTTGGGGCGTACACACTGAAGATGTTGACAGGGCCTAAGGATGTTGACAGCCAGAGGGCAAGGATTCTCTCAGTACCTGATGATGGAGGTTCAATGAAGGCGATTAGCGTGTTCTTGACGGCAAAGCCTACACCATGCTGCCTAGGTTCATCCAAGGGCTTCCCCTGCCAAAAGAATGTGTAATTGGCTTCCCTGATGGTGCCGCTGTCAGCCAGTCGGGTCTCCTGGAGGCAAGCAATGTCGATGTTCAGTCGGGAGAGTTCTCTGTCAATGACAGCAGTCTTCCGTGCATCGTCAATCTGCTGTTGGTCAGTGGTCAATCCAGGACACATGGTCCTGATGTTCCAGGTTGCAAAACGAAGAGTTGGAGTCTTTTTATTTCTTCTTTTAGTCTTTCCTGGTGCAGCGTTTTGTGGCTCACTTGTCGAGATGGTTCTCTAAGCTCCACGCACCCAGTGAAGCAGGCAGGCCATGGCGGGCAGCACCTTACTGACTGGGGGCTGCCCAGCTTGAGGCGGGTGGTAGCTGTCCAGTGAGACCTGGTGATCTCTCCCACCGTCAGAAGTAACCCCTGGCGCCAAGCTCCACGCCAATCGAGATTTGACTTAGAACTGGTAAACTGCTACTTCTCGTGTTGTGCCGATGCCGTACAACGACGCTGGAGTGTCCTCTATAGTGGAGCTATGTAGCCTGGGCAGGGTGGTATGGAGAATCAGCTGTTGCCCATGCAGCAGATCCCCCCTCTCCACACAGCTGGTGTGCCCAAGGGAACGACGAATGCCGATACAGCTTGGCACCAACGGCGTTGCAGGAGTTGCCGGAATGACGTTGAAGTCAATGTCATACCGCCTTAGGGACTACATCTCCTGATTTTCTGTCGGGGTTTACTCCCTTAGCCTTTCCCATGAGTGGGTATAGCCACAAGGCAGCAGAGGTTTGGAATCGGAGTGTTCCTTCTCCTAGATGAGCTACCATCCAAGGTTTACGAGTCCCATCTACCCGAAGCAACTGGTTTTAAGGCGCCAGTGGGCCGCCTTCACCCCTTCTCCTGTTAGTAGAAAACATGGTCTGCCGGGCTTCAAATCTAAGCCACTCGCGAAGGCCAGGAGCTGGATTTTAGTTGACAGAGGCAGTAAGAGACGCAGGCTGTATGGGGCATTTTGGAGGATTGGGGCGCTTGTCTCCCACTCCCACCCCGGGCAATGTCAACCTTACTCAACAGTAAAAAAGAAGAAATGGTCTTTCCTTGCATTCCTGGAAATTCTTTTTGGACAGTGGAGCACAAGTCACTTGAAGAACTCATATTTATATAAGCCAAACTCTTTTAAAAAGTCCCAGACATTTCTCAGCATGGAACATTATTATGGGATGTATACCAGGATAGAATGGTTGCTTCTAATAGTTGCCTTTTATGACATGCTGTAGGTCTTATCAGGCCTATTCCATCTCACCAAACCAATAGAGTTGCCATAAGCAAAAATGTCCAATCAGGCTGTTATTTATGGTCTAATGAAGTGCAGGAGGAAGTAAAACACGACAAATGATTTCACTTCTAACTGAATCTTCTCTGAAGAATGGAAAATAATGAAGACATAAAAAAGGAATCAAATGCATGTATGTACATGTATTGGGTTTAACGGGACAGCAGCATAATACAAACTGGTACCAATTAAAAGTGAAGTTCTAAAAATTAATTTTTACATTAAAATATGTGTCTAGGAAAACACTTACCCAATTACAATAATTTTAGGAATTACTTCTGCTATGTCCAGAATCCAGTCTTCCCACAGACTTGAAAATTCTCTCTTTCTATACTTTGCATAGAAAAAAGGGAAGTACTCATACAGATTACCTACCCTTATTTATGATGCAAGGTAGGAAGCAGCCTGCCAGATATAGCTAGTTTTAACTTAAGCACTGTCTTAGGATGCTCATATTGCAGGAAGAGGTGGAAGGGATCTGTAGTAATATAATTGGATAAATATATCTGGCGAACATCATTCACTACAAAATCTTCTTTTTCCATCAAATACATTAACCAATCACATTAATGTCATGATAATACAAGAGAGGAGGAGGAAATGCTAAGCATACAAACTCTCCCTATAGTTACCCTGCACAGTTCAAAGAACTATCTAATTTAAACAGTGAAATTCTCCTAATGATATTTAACACAACTGAATATAGGTGTATCTACATGTGCAAGGAGGGGCCCCGAGTGGCCGAGTGGTCTAAAGCGCTCTCCGTTATGGATCACTGCCATCTCACCTCTGTCTGCGTGGGTTCGAGTCTCGGATTCGGCTAATGTGGGTATGTGAGAAAGCTTGCCAGTAGCTTCTCGTGGGTCGGTGGTTCTTTCCGGGGTTTTCCCGGGTTCTTCCTCCACCATTAATACTGGCTGCCATGTATAGCCAATCGTGTGCTGAAAAATGGCGTTAAGCCCTACAACAACAACAACAACAACAACAACATGTGCAAGGAAATGCCCTGTAAGCACCCGCACTCAACACATAATTACAAGAAAGGTTTCCTTCGGTGAATCCAGTGAGAGTTGGCTTATCTATCTGAGGATGTGATTGTGTCAGGAGTAATGTGGTCTGGTACTGTCTGGGCAGTCAGTCAAGGGACCAATTAAATTCAACTCCATGTTTTATGATGCCATGTCATGCAAACAGAAAGAGGAAAAAGTGGACTGGGCATGCAAACCAACTGATTCATGTTGTCATTGAGGCATTGTGTTAAAAGGCAATGCTGATAGAATTGGCTCAAATTTTATAAACCCGAAATCTTCACCAGACACATCTGTTCCTGTGAGAGATCATAGTATGCTGATGGGAAGACTCCCTTTTAGCCGGGAAGATAATGCTTGTTTTCCAGTTTTGTGTGGGAGGAAAAGCCTCAGATATATTTGGAGGGTATATAATGGATTGTAACCTCGCCTCACTCAAAGGATCAATGGACAAGAGGGGTTATAAAATTATTTTCTGGTTGTGGCTACTTCCCAAATCTTTAGAGATTGGGGTAAAATTCCGATGGATGGATGTACACTTTGTCCTAATCAACTGCAACATTTATGTTGCATGCTGTACTTGTAACTGATGGTAGAGAACATTGCTTAGAGGCTAGAATTTAGGAGTAATGTGGTCTGGAGTGGTTTGGATTCATTTTGAAGAAAACTGGATCATTTGTCTTTTGACCACAAAGTGCACACCTTGCAGGTGTTGGAGGATGAGCATTTATTGCAGGCAAGGCAGGACTCATGATTATCTGAACTTTTTGCATTTAATGGCCATGTTATGCAGACTATCTGAAAATTTAATTTGGCAACTTTAAAACTGACCCAGAATAGTCATCAACTAGAGAGTTCTCATCTTCCTGTCTCTATGTCCTGTTATACCACCAAGCAAAGACACCTCCGTATCATCAGGATGTATTGCTATATCTTCTGATTGGGAAGGCTATGAGAAATCCTGGATCACTTGTGAACTAAGGCGACTGTATGGCACAGCCAGCTGGGATGGCTGGGTTGGTCCAATCTGTCAGCTTGGCTGTTCAACTTGTAAACATTGGATCTACATTACAGATGTGGCCAGGTTGGCTGGACAACCATAAGGACAGATGGATGACTGGTTTGAGCAACAAATCCCTCATAAGACATTGTCATTAATTATTGTACAGCTGTATGCTTTTTGAAAACTGAAGCCATACTGCGACTAATTAGATGTATGATTTTAAAAAAACTAAAAAGTTTATTATCATTTTGGGGAAGAGATCGTGTTTATATGTATTTTTCCCAAAAAACAATATGTAAAAAGTTTATTCTGGGATCATGTAGGGCTTTGCCAATGTCACAAACTTGGATTTGTTTCCCTTATTGGTGGCAAAATATACCATCTGGCGACTTTATTTATTGCCAATTTTGTTGGCTGTTTTAAACTTGTATATACAACCACTGGTTTGGAGTGGAGAAATTCAGAGGTCCCATGAAAGAAAGCAGCAAACTAGATATAAAATGCACTGAAATTTATGTATTGTTACATAAACAAATTATTTGTCCATATTGACAAACCATCTAAACAGTGCATTATTATATCATAATCTGCTTATCTTGACATCTAGCATGAGTACTGTATGATGTGAGTTATCCACTGTTTCGTTGTTGACATTTCTGGTAACGGAGATCAACGGGACGAGGCACCATCTTGTAATTATCTTTCATTGGATTTCTGGTTGCTTGCTAGTAATTAATATATTTGCAAAGGCTGATATTTGTATGTGGATGGTAATCAAAATTCCCCTTCTTTTCAGTCAGAATAAAATCCTTCAGATACCCCTTTGTTAAATTTCTGATGCCTGCAAGGAAGGCAGCATCACGTTGCTACCACAAATGTAAAAACAAAAAACAAACAAAAACTACATCTTACTGTTTGGATTATTCAATAGGCAGGGATGAACAGTAACTAAAATAGACTAAACGATGGCCAATTAACAATATGCAGTGGCAAGCATTTTGGAAAATTACATGGGAAATTTTCGAGTAAGTAAATTAATCTTCCAAAATATCGTGCAGTTATCTCCCACCACACTGGTAACCTGGGTTAAACGAATACAAAGCAAATCTTCAACTCTCGTCTGTTGGGGTAACTCTATGATTTCCAATCATTATTGAATTTATTTAACATTAAAACAGACTATTATGTGCTGAGACATTTTACTGAAATGATCCAGGAAAATGACATCGAAACTTAACATCAGTATCTAATTGTTACAATACTAGAGTGCAAGCAATGAGTTCTGCCTTATTGCAGGAGTATATTTGTCTTATTCCAATGAATATTATGTACTGGTGACAGCTTTCCAGTTTCTTAGTTATGTTACTTTCATTAAACATTTTTGTTGACTTTATTGTTGAGTGGAATTTCTTCAATGAATCCTCCCTAGCAGACAGGAAGTAGAGGTCACTTACAATATATATATATATATATATATATATATATATATATATATATATATATATATATATATATATATATATATATATATATATATATATATACATACACGAGTGCATATAACACCAACTGAGTAACATCATTTTTTGGTGATGTGTGCTTAGTCATGAGGAAATATGGACTCGTGTGTGCAGGCAAAGCAATGGGTTCCATTTACCCGCAGACCTGGGTTCATATCTCCATAGAGTACGAAAATTCTCTAACCTGTATGATAGTATTATTTATATTAAAATATTCATTCTGCCTACTGTTATAGGAATCCAAGGATAGCACTTTACTGTCTGGTGTGTGTGTGTGTGTGTGTGTGTATATATATATATATATATATATATATATATATATATATATATATATATATAAGATGAACATAATATGTTCAAAACAGTGTACTTTGGAACAATATATAGTTACCAATTTGTATACACGTTCTCATATGAGTGGGTAACCAAATATTTGCAAACAATCTGAAAATTCACCGAAATACATGAAAATGTAGTATGCACTACATAGGATAATTTCTGCCCAAAAAAAGACTGGTGGATGGATAACAGAAAAATATAAAGCACAGATTGCCTGCAGGCAGGATAAGGGGAGATAATATATAAGAGTAACTTCCCTTTGCCTATGCCAAAACGGAGGTAGTAAAAGTAATTCCTAGCATTAATGTGATTGGGCAATGTTTGCAGAGAAGAAATGTAAAGATAAAACAGGAGTCCCTTGAAGGGAATGATGCTCTAATGGCCAAAATAGAATTTCTTCTGTCCTTCTGTTCTTTAACTTCATAGTATTGAAACCATCTCTGATATTCTTGAAAAACTCCAACATACCAAACATAGCAACAACATTTTCTTTCATGTCTAATGTAACATGTTCACAAGACACCTGTAAGTGTAGTACAAAATTCCTTGTCACAGCCTTTTTGATCTTGCGATCTGAGGATAAATAACTGAGCAATGCAAGCAATGAACTTTGACTTGACTTTATGGTCAATTAAGTCTGGCTTTCAAAACTCCTTCACAATTGTGTGAATATGTTTGTGGAATTGCCTGCACCATTTCCATTCAGAGCCAATTAGTTACTACAAGACGTTAATGCCACCATTCATGCAAAAGGACTAGCAATTAGATTTAATGGCCTTTGTGGTGCCATATTGGAAATAGAAGTACATTTGGCTATAGTATTATAGTGAAAACCCTATGTGTCATAAAACACCAAACCAAACCAAATAACAATCAATTCTGCCATTTTGGACATAAAATGCGATTAATTACATATACAGATTGTAAAAATGAATTTCTTAAAAAATAAGTAAGACCATCTGTTTAGGAGAAGAAGATGTTATGAAAAGTTAGATTTAAGATCAACTACATGCAAATGAGAAGTGAAAACCCCATATGACAATATCTTCAAGAGGTGTTTTAGTATAAAAAACATATGACAATCCCTTCAAGAAGTGTTTTAGTGAAAACCCCATATGACAATCATTTCAACAGGCGTTTTAGTGAAAACCCCATATGACAATCCCTTCAAGAGATGTTTTAGTGAAAACCCCAGATGACAATCCCTTCAAGAGGTGTTTTAGTGAAAACCCCATATGACAATCCCTTCAATAGGCGTTTTAGTGAAAACCCCATATGACAATCCCTTCAAGAGGTGTTTTAGTGAAAACCCCAGATGACAATCCCTTCAAGAGGTGTTTTAGTGAAAACCTCATATGACAATCCCTTCAAGAGGTATTTTAGTGAAAACCCAAAAAAACAATCCCTTCAATAGGCGTTTTAGTGAAAACCCCATATGACAATCCCTTCAAGAAATGTTTTAGTGAAAACTTCATATGACAATATCTTCAAGAGGTGTTTTAGTGAAAAACCCATATGACAATCCCTTCAAGAGATGTTTTAGTGAAAACTTCATATGACAATATCTTCAAGAGGTGTTTTAGTGAAAAACCCATATGACAATCCCTTCAAGAGATGTTTTAGTGAAAACCCCATATGACAATCCCTTCAAGAGATGTTTTAGTGAAAACCCCATATGACAATCCCTTCAAGAGATGTTTTAGTGAAAACCCCATATGACAGTCCCTTCAAGAGATGTTTTAGTGAAAACTTCATATGACAATATCTTCAAGAGGTGTTTTAGTGAAAAACCCATATGACAATCCCTTCAAGAGATGTTTTAGTGAAAACTTCATATGACAATATCTTCAAGAGCTGTTTTAGTGAAAAACCCATATGACAATCCCTTCAAGAGATGTTTTAGTGAAAACCCCATATGACAATCCCTTCAAGAGATGTTTTAGTGAAAACACAATATGACAATATCTTCAAGAGGTGTTTTAGTGAAAAACCCATATAATAATTCCTTCAATAGGCGTTTTAGTGAAAACCCCATATGACAATCCCTTCAAGAGGTGTTTTAGTGAAAACCCCATATGACAATCCCTTCAAGAGATGTTTTAGTGAAAACTTCATATGACAATATCTTCAAGAGGTGTTTTAGTGAAAAACCCATATGACAATCCCTTCAAGAGATGTTTTAGTGAAAACCCCATATGACAATCCCTTCAAGAGATGTTTTAGTGAAAACCCCATATGACAATCCCTTCAAGAGATGTTTTAGTGAAAACCCCATATGACAGTCCCTTCAAGAGATGTTTTAGTGAAAACTTCATATGACAATATCTTCAAGAGGTGTTTTAGTGAAAAACCCATATGACAATCCCTTCAAGAGATGTTTTAGTGAAAACCCCATATGACAATCCCTTCAAGAGATGTTTTAGTGAAAACACAATATGACAATATCTTCAAGAGGTGTTTTAGTGAAAAACCCATATAATAATTCCTTCAATAGGCGTTTTAGTGAAAACCCCATATGACAATCCCTTCAAGAGATGTTTTAGTGAAAACTTCATATGATAATCCCTTCAAGAGGTGTTTTAGTAAAAACCCCATATGACAATCCCTTCAAGAGGTGTTGCAACAAGATTGCCAAAATTGATTTATATTTCAACAAAGAAAATGTACACAAACCTATATATATTCAAGTGATTGTGGATTACTTAGACTATTAACTAATTAAAAATATCACTTTGCAAAATGTTAAATACTCCAACACTTTACAAGCAAGCATCCCTAAGCAAGTGACCCACATAAGGCTGTAACTCATCTATGAATGGTGCTATATGTTGCCCTGTCATTTACAGACTCAAAGAAAGTATCCTCCAGTTCACCATCAGCCCAAAACCAGTAATTTTCATGTCAGTAACTATTAGGGAATTTAGCTATGCCTATTCAATCGATACTCAATTAAAGGATTTAAGTCGCTTATGCAACTAGTGCTTTCATGACTGGTTAAGTCTCGAAGGTCGAGATTTTGATGCTGGTCCTAATTCTAGCTCTAAAAGTTCATTTCAAACACTGCTTCGCACTAACCATATTGGTGATGTATTCATTTTTATACTGTTTTGCTGTTCCATATGTTGACTTTAAGTTTTTGGAACAGGGTATGTTTTCAGAGTTTAAATGAAACTGTATTTATTGAATCATCATTCAAATGAATGTAGACATCAATACATTTCTCATTTTGTTCTTCATGTGCATAATCAGGTCTTATTTTATCACTGATGAACTGTGAAAATACTGATAGACAAATGCCCAAAATATGGGAGAACATTCTTGTGAAGTCTGTGAATGGCAAGAATTATATATCATTTTTAGGCAGCAATGATAGCATCATCAAAAATGTTAAGGTACTTTTGTACATTTTTTAAAGTCATATCTTCTGTCTACATTCTCTACCTGTTTATGTAGAAAAGTGTGACATCAAAGTGCCATTCATACAAGACGCTGCCTGTGTAAGTAGAAAAGTGTGACATCAAGGTGCCATTCAGACATGATACTGCCTGTGTAAGTAGAAAAGTGTGACATCAAAGTGCCATTCATATAAGACACTGCCTTTGTAAGTAGAAAAGTGTGACATCAAAGTGCCATTCAGACATGATACTGCCTGTGTAAGTAGAAAAGTGTGACATCAAAGTGCCATTCATACAGGTTTCTTCCAGCTGCATTTGACCAACAAGCACTCTCTCCCATTCTGGCATAATTTGCACTTTGCAAAGCTCTCTGAGAAAGATCTCATAATCCAAACTTTATATTTTTCTTCATCTAGCCACCAAACTTGGAATCAGCAGCCAGCCATGTCAAAGCAAATGATTCAAATATAAACTGATGCTACATCCAGACTGTGTACAATCAGAAGTTCAAAAAATGTATGACTGCGCAGTGGCCAGTCATAGAAAAATGTCCCTTCCAGCACAAACACCGAGAGATTGTTTTTTTGTTTTTTCCCCATTTTCTTTTTATTTAGTTCTGTCAAATGAAAACTATTGAATAACTTCTTTAGGTTTCATGAAAATCAAGGCTTTTCATGGTACCCAGACAATATTTTGAATTTTCAAGGTGTTTTCAAGGCTTTGAAGGAACAATTCATTTTTTCAAAGCTTTTCAAAGTTTTCAATGTCCTCTACAGTCCTTAAGTATATGACAATAATATTTTCTAAAATCATATCCTTTTTAGATGGCTAAAGAGTTCAAGCAATCCAAAATTACTAAATAATGTACTGGTAGGTTTGCATTTTCTTGTACTAATCTTAGCTGAATACATATCTCCAAGTAAGAGTCATCACATACAAATCTATCAGGAAAATGAAAGCAGCTCTTGGCAGAATAACTATCTCCAAGTAAGAGTAATCACATAGACATCTATTAGGAAAAAGAACAGTATTCTTAGCTGAATAACTATCTCCAAGTAAGAGTCATCACATACAAATCTATCAGGAAAATGAAAGCAGCTCTTGGCTGAATAACTATCTCCAAGTAAGAGTAATCACATAGACATCTATTAGGAAAAAGAACAGTACTCTTAGCTGAATAACTATCTCCAAGTAAGAGTCATCACATACAAATCTATCAGGAAAATGAAAGCAGCTCTTGGCTGAATAACTATCTCCAAGTAAGAGTAATCACATAGAAATCTATCAGGAAAAAGAAGTTACTAATTGCCTGTACAGTAACAGCTAAATAAGAGTTTAGTAATATTAATTAAATCTGCACGTTATAGAGTATGGACACTCTTAATGCTCCATCAAATGGGAATGTTTGTCAGTGGTATTTTCAGTATTACTAAGATTGATTCTGTTTTCTGCATCAGAAAGCCTATACAGCATTATATGGCAGGTTTATAAATCACTAAAGAATTCACAAAGGTCTTGTATATTTATTGTTTTTTTTACCATTTCTTTACTGTTCTTGCAATTATTAAAATTATATTAGATTTCTTCTTTTTCATTATTTAAGAAGAGACACAAACCACAACCACGTAATTTCATATCCAATCATTCCCAAAGTTCATAGTTCTACAATACACCTACATAAAAAAGTGATTTTATAATGTAATGATCATGTCATATTGATATGTCATGATCATGCCATCTTGCTGATGTCATAATGTAATGATTGTCATATTGACAATGTCATAATGTAATGATGTCATAATGTAATGATTATGTCATATCAACAAAGTCATAATGTAATGATGATGTCATCCTGCTGATGTCATAATGTAATTATTATGTCATTGACAGTGTCATAATATAATGACCATGTCATCAATGATATCTTAATATCATGATTATTTCATATCATAAATGTTATAATATAATGATCATGTCATCCTGCTTATGTCATAATGTAATTATTATGTCATTGACAGTGTATAATGTAATGACCATGTCATCAATGATATCTTAATATCATGATTATTTCATATCATAAATGTTATAATATAATGATCATGTCATCCTGCTGATGTCATAATATAATGATTATGTCACATCAACAATGTCATAAAGTAATGATCATGCCATACCATGGTGTCATAAAGTAATGATCATGCCATACCATGGTGTCATAAAGTAATGACCATGCCATACCATGGTGTCACAATGTAATAATAAGTCATTTTGGAGCTGCACAGTATGCACTGATTTTACAAAAGCAGTCAACCTTAATACAGAAATGTACAGAATGAAACCTTAAATAATAATTGGATGTCTAGGAATTAAATACACAATTACCTTGTGCCAGATACAAATCTTGTAAATAGCATGGAACCAACATCTGTGACAATCTGACCCTCTTCTCTTGGTGTAAGGGACATTGCTAAAACACAGAAAGGAAAAAAATCTGCACACACTTTATGGTAAGGTTGTGTTAAACTAGACAAAACATTGTGTTACAGTTTGTTTTAGGCTCTAGTTGCTTAATTTCAAATTTCAAATTACTGTGACAAAAACAAGTTTACTAGTACTGCATCTAGAAAAACATCTCCAATTCTCAACTATAGTCTGCATTCTGCACTCTGCAGTGAAACTGAAAACTTTTGAAAATTACCATATGTACTTGCATATAAGGTCAACTGTAAACAACAGAAACCCTGATCTGCCATTGCAGATCATGGTCTATGTTGTTTGTTCTACTGATTGCTTCTAACAAACTGCAGAGACCCAGATCTGCTGGTGCATTATGTGATGGCAGATCTGTGTCTGTGCAGATTACAGTTGGACCTGACTTAATGGGGAGAATATACATTACAGTGAAAATCTTAATGACTAAAACTTTACAAGAATAGTATACACAAACTCTGGCATTGCATTTGACCATTTAAATTTCAACTTTGCATCTAACACAACAGTATGTCCATACCAGACTAATTACTGACTCATAATAGTAACCATGTGCTTACTGTGGCTGAATGGGTGCAACGATGTGACCAACACTACAACCCCATGCATGTATTGGTAAGTTAACTTTGAGTGGCAGCCAATCACATCTTACCCTTGTGTTATTAAATCTAATAAGTAACTCTTTATGATAAATCATCCAAAGTGTGTTTATGCCAACATTTTTTAAATATAGGGAAAATATTTAAACAATAACAAAATTATGGACAATCCGTCAGGACTATATTTCAGGACTATATGTGACGGTAACTTACATATTATGAAAATTATTCAGGACTATATGTGACGGTAACTTTCATATTATGAAAATTATTCAGGACTATATGTGACGGTAACTTATATATATGACAATTATTCAGGCCTTATTTAACAGTAACTCACAGATTATGACACAGTGCAAGTGCCACATACACAAATTTACACCTTGTCACGGGCTGCATAGTTCATTAAGTAAAATAATTAATATTTGAAATAGCAAAAACAAAAGGTTTTCCTAAACAACATCATAATTAATTTTCAGTTGTTAATATGTTGTTAATATTTGAAAACTTAAACTTAAACTTCAAAAGAAGCACATTTATTTGATAAACAGAGTAACATAAACAGAGTCAGTGCGAATGATGACTTGTTCCTAGACCGCATGAAAACCCTTGGCAGGCCACATGAAAGCCCTTGGCGGGCCGCATGAAAGCCCTTGGCAGGCCACATGAAAGCCCTTGGCAGGCCACATGAAAGCCCTTGGCAGGCCACATGAAAGCCCTTGGCGGGCCGCATGAAAGCCGTAGTTTGCCCACCCCTGGATTATGACATTTATTCAGGATTGTATCTAATGGTAACTTACATATTATAACAATTATTCAGGACTATATATAAGGGTGTTCCATTAAAACATACACAGTACCCAGGAAAGGCAGTTTTCTAAAAAGATATGCCAGGGTACTTTGATTCAGAGTTCATATTAAAGTGATAAGAAAATTCTAATTGCATCTATGGGTGAGCATACCACTTTAAAAGTGCCTTCCCTGGGTTACCATGTATGTTTTAATGGAACAGCCCTAACAGGAATTTACATATTATGACAATTTTTCAGGACTATATCTAATAGTAACTTTCATACAATGACAATTTTTCAGGACTCTATTCAATAGTAACTTACAGATTTTACAGCTCATAACTGTGTAAACATTCAAATTTGTGGAAAGCCACATCTCACTGCCAGTCAAAGGACTTTAAATGGACTATACAAGATTGCCATTTCCTAACAAAAATCTTAATTGCATATTGATGGTTTAATTAAGGCAGCAGTTACAGTCAAGATTTTGAATTAAGAAAAAAGTGTCTCTGAAATGTATATATAATTTAAATTGTACAAGAAACAAGCTATTCTCATCCTCTGTGTGTACTTTTTGCAGCTTATTTATTTATCAATCAGTATGAATAATAATAATAATACAGTGCAATAATAATAATAATAATGCTGTTAAAATTGGAGCATTGAAAATAATTATTTTCTCATTGTTTGGGTTTATATAAATTATTCATTTTGAAAAATAATGTATTGCAGAACTTGTAAAAAATATATATACATAGAGAAAAATGTTGGAGCTATGTTTTCATCTGCTCAACAACAAAAAAATATTTTCTCAGTGTTTGAGTTTTTTAAATTACTCTTTCTAAATAAATGTGTTATTGATGATACATAAGCAGAACTTCTAAAAAGACATCTGAGCACAGAAATATGGGATAACTATATTTTCAGCTGCCCCAGTAATTCCCTAATAATAAAAAAAATAATTGTTCTTAATTGGACCTACCTAAGTCAAAGTAATGAGATACACACATACACTTTCATTTATTTGTCAGTTTACTACTTGTCATTTTCTTAAGTAGTTATTTATATAAATGTAGTATAACTCAAGTTATGAATTATCCAAGCTATATTTGAATGCCACAAGTGTAACACATCTTCCAGACAGTTTAAATAATTGGACAACAAACCAAAACTTGGTTGTGCCATGAATATGGATACTGATTAAATCACTTTAATATTTATGTCTTAATTCTGTGGCCCCCATCTTATAAGTCCACCCTTTTACAGCATGAAAGTGTCCTTGTAAGTGGGGTGGACTTACAAGATAAGAAAAACAGGACTAATTTTTATATATTTCATATTTTCAATTACAAATCATATGCAGGTGTTGGATTATTGAGATAAAAAATGTTATTAAAGTTTATCAAATTAATTATGAATAATTATCAATGACAGTGCAAAAGCATTTACAAAACTTGTCAATAACATCAGGTACAAACATCTGACTAACTATCATTATCTGCCCTAGTCAAGGTTACGATACAGCTATCTCAATCCAGTCCATTTTCCCATTGCTTCAGCAAGTATTTGATTCTTACTTGTATCTTATGTCAAATTAGCAAAGATCAAAGGGCAATATCCTCTTTTCATTTAATCTAAATACCTTTGCTTTTCTTTCTAAACTGAGAATGTCTGATGAAATTTTGCACTTTTGCAATTGGATATTTATATATATATATATATATATATATATATATATGATAAGACAAAATTTTAATTTTGACAATGCTAACCTTGTCAGTGAAATAAAGAATACCTTTGTCACAATATGATATAGCAGATGAGACAAAAATCATTTTACAGATAGCTGCCTCTGCTCACAACTACATAAGTAACTGCTCATGCACAGGGCATTACAATCAGGATTAAAGCTTGCAGAAAACAATCCAAAAGTACAATATTTTGAGGACCTTTACAGTCTACTGTTGTTCATCTGATGAAGGATGATGCCTTTAACTTTACTGGATAAACCCAACTTATAGATAAACAAATATCACCTGTGGACCTTTTATTGTATGATCAAACAGAGTAGAATAATCATAGAAACACCTTGACCATTGTTCTGAATGCATGTGGAGCAATTTACTTTTATAAATGCAATGCAATACAAGATAAACTCAACAACCTCACGTTATTTGTAAAAAATTGCATTAGACAAAAGGGTCTGATTATTGGAACACTAATTCATAAAAACATTTTGTAGCTAAATGATGACATCACAGTTAAACACAAGGTTGCTTGATAAACTTTACATTTTTAAAAATATGCCTGATAATATTTTGTTATATCAACTAAATAAATGGGGAACAAGAGATCAGATTAAGTTGAGTCAACTGTATTTTGAATCTACTTAGACTTTAGGCACATTAATGCAATGAAAGGTTTAGACATTACCCAGTGAGATAGGATTGTGTTTAATGTTAAGGAATGTCTCTCCATTTCTTGTAGCACACTTGCGCAGTTCTTCGGATAGATAGCTATACATCTCTTTTCTCTCTCTGAGCAGTTTCTTCAGTCCTGAGCTGCCCATGGAAAGCAGTGTGATCAACAGATCCACACTTGGAGATGCCGAGGCACGACCTGGAAAGTAGACAATTACATTATTTAAATTAGTGTAACAGGTGCTAGACTATGAACAGCAACAGTACTGACTTAACTCTCCTATCACATAATGTGCCAACAGTTCAGGATCCATGCTGTTTGTTCAAATGTGATTTCATGCAAAAAGCAAACCAGATCTCTTGTAACATGCATGTGCCAACAGCTGATGGTATGTACGTTTTGTTCTATGTGCAATTTCATGCAAACAAGCACTTACCTAAAACTCATCACATACATCTGCCTAGAGTTCAAAGTCTGTGTTGTCTGCTCTGTATGCGATTTCATACAAACAGCAGTGATCCAGATCTCTTGCCACATAAGGTGCCAATAGTTGAAGGTCTATGCTGTTTGTTTTATATCTGATTTCATACAAACAGCACTGACACATATCTTAAGTCACATCACGTGACAACAGTTCAGGGCCTGTGCTGTTTGTTCTGTATATTGTTTGATGGGTTTTTAACAGCACATTCAACACATTTTTCGTTATATCATGGTCAGGAAATGGGACCAAGGTGCATTTCACAATGACACAGACTCAGGCTGACCTGAGCAAGTATGGAATCAGCAAATTTGTATCACAAGTGGGACACTCTACCAATCAAGCTAACATAGCTCAACAGCACAGACCCAGATCCTCTGTCACATAATGTGTCAACAGTTCAAACAAACAGCATAGACCTTGATCTGTTGTTGCATTAAACAAAACTAGATCTGGGTCCAAGCTGTTTGGTGTTGGGTTTGCATCAACAGTGACCTCGACTGAAATTTGGATAGGGCAATGGTCATCATGAAAGTTCAGTTTGCTGATAATACTTATTATTCTTGTATGCAACAGGAGAGAATTTACCATGATTTTTTAGCAGTCTCTAAACCACCAATTGGGGCTTCACTTTTCAAACAGACTATTTGTTTGTTTACATACTACCTGCACACTAATTAGTTTAGGTAAAATTGACAACAGTTAGCAAACCACATGCTAAGGAAAGATGAACAAAAGTAGAAAATAAATACTGACAAAAAGAGTCTAACAAGGACTTTAGTTCTGCAATTTCTGTTGTTGAACTACTTACAAAATATATCACTTTTAAACTTCACAAGTCAAACTAATCCATCTGGGTCCATCAGAAGATTTCTTAATTTTACATCAACAACAATAATGAATATAATAATATAATAATAATAAATTTTATTATGCATTAAACAAATTTGAATCATTTTTGTGGTTTTCAGGATATGTGACATGTATGACACCCAAACAATAGCACACATATGTAACTCTATGTGTGTATCCCTCCTGCCCAGCAATGATCCACAATGTTATTTATGAATTGCATCCAATTAGTTCCTTCCTTTAACAAAGAATAAAACATTTTAACACAGATGTTCTGTGTTTTCAATTAGGTTTGAAATTCCAAACATGCAGTGCACTTTGGGAAACAAGGCACATGTAAATGTATAGTGATTGATGTTGCTGTTGTTGTTGTTGTTGTTGTTGTTGGGTTTAATGCCATTTTTGAGCACAATATAGGCTATTCATGGTGGCCAGTATCAATGGTGGACGAAGAACCTGGGAAAACACTGGAAAGAACCACCAACCCATGAGAAGCTACTGGCAATCTTTCTCACATACCCACATTAGCCGAATCCGAGATTCGAACCCATGCAGAAAGAGGTGAGATGGCAGTGATCTGTAATGGAGAGCACTTTAGACCACTTGGGGCCTCTCGTATAGTGATTGATAAATCAAGGATAAAAAATCATATCTCAAAATAAAGCTGTCAGTCAAAAGCTACCTGGATAGTTTTGACTAATTTCCTCTACAAATGTCTTGTCAAATCCAGCAATGATTGACCCACCAACAGGCACCATGAAGTTTTTGTCTGTGCTTTGAACAATAGCATCCACTCTTCCAACTTTATTTGCCTGAAAGTAGAAAGTACTTGCACTATTAAAACCAGAAGTACGAGCTCTGTTTTGTCAAATTTGATAAATCCCTTAGAATGACAGCAATGGAAAACATTATCACATAATGATACAAGTAATCTTAGAGCTATTGAAAGAGTGGACATTTTTTCTGACATTTTAGTAAACCTTTACGACCCTTGTTAGTCCCTATAACGAATCAACAGAGATTTCTCTCATATTTTGAAACAGATCAAGAAACTCATTTGAAAGCAGCTTTATTTAAAGATATAAAACACTAAGAGTCATGTTCACTTAATATCAAAACTTATGTAATGAGGCACACAAGCTTATGCATCAAGTCCTAAAACTTTGGCAGTATACAGCTATAAGAACTAATCAGCAGTATACAGCTATAAGAACTAATCAGTAAATGTGTAAGAATGAAATTACACTACAGCACACTTCATTATGACACAAATTCAGCGTTAGCACAGCCTAGGTGAGGCACCAAAAATGTTAAAATAATTTCACTAATTTCTTGAAATACTGAAAAGCTTTAGTGCCAAAACAAACAAGAGTTTTGATTTAATAATTTGGCAAAATGCTGTATTGTTGATGGAAAAAATATCAATACTTCTTGCTTATTTTGAAAAGACATTAGCCCATTAACAAGCTCACAATTTTTAATATAATTATTATGAAACTATCAACAATAAAGGAATTAAGTCTGCATTTGTCTTCAATGCATCCTGTATAAAAATGTTAATCAATCCTGGGTAAACAACAGCCAACAGATGTTTGCTCAATCATCTTTATTCTCTGGCATACACAACCAAGCAACAACCAATGATGTAGTCTACAAATTAAAGTTTCTCACTTGAATTTTCAAGGAATCCACATTTAATTTTCACAGGAAATAGGAGGTGTTGATTTTTTTTCATTTCTGTCTCATAAATAGCTTGAAAAGAACGTTCTACCTCTGCATTACAACAATAAAAGTATTATATCCAATCTATTACAGTAACTTGAATAAAAAATTACTTACATTGAGGTAAACGATATTTTAAAAAATCCCAGCTCCAAAAATATTCCCAGATAAAACCCACCCCAAATTAAATGATCAGTCTCTACATCAATGAATTTCAGGAAATACAATACACTACCAATGCCATCTCAACCATCATACACTTCTTTAAACAGATTTATTTCCTGACTTGTCAGAAGCAGTTTTACCTCATAACGTACTCCTCCCTCTTCATCTTAATCCATTGTATTTCCTAGTTTGAAATAAGTTAAGCAGTTTCAAACCAGTCTGATATACACTTCCGACTTTCCATTGAAATGCTTACAACAAACATGAATAGAACCATTTAAGTTGTTGGGGTGGAGGGATTTACTATTACAGATATCCACTTACTTACTTATGTACTCTTTAAGTAATGACTTATTTGAGACTTTCTCTCATCTTTTTCAGAACTGTTCCAAAACTAGGGCATTACTAGCTTTATTGGGTGGATAAAGAATAAATGTAATTACCTGCATAATTTCAAGTTTCAACATCAGAATTTATTTTTGGTATAATAAACCAAAACAAAAGAGATACAGTGATCAATCTCCTTTTCTTGCAACTGAAATCATATATGTATAAATGGAAATTTAAGATCGAAACACCAAACATTGGTGATGTACATGTCAGAAAAATATTATGTATATATCAGTTATACATGGAAAAAGTCTGGTGACAAATTGCAACTATACCAATATCTCTTTGAATGATTTATACCATATTTTCAAATCACAAGTACAATTAAAAGTAAAGCTATGTCCATATATGAAATTAAGCTGTGTGCCATGATGACCTCACTTATTTTGTTGTTGGGTATATTTGAAAGGAAAAATGTCGTAAACATAATGTACACATCTATAAAGCAGAGTAATTGCAAAGTTGTTAATGTAGTAAAATGTTACAGAAAAATTTGTCTCCTAATTAATATATCTGTTTTATTGGGAAACTGATAATAAGAGAAAATAATCACTGACAATGAAAACAGAATGTAAATATTGTGAAATGAAAAAAGAAAATAGCTACTGTATAATACCTGCAATAAGTGAATGTTGAATCTAGTACATTTAATAACATGCATATGTGCCTGTGTATGTGTGTGTGTTTGATTGTGTGCGCCTCTCTCTCTCTTTGGGTTTAGAATTAGAATATAATATTAAGTTCCCTATTAACTAATGTGCACTTATACTGACTTGTGATGTAGTCAATGGGATGGTTCCCCTACCTACTGCTACCTATATACAAGGAATAATAAACATACCAAAGAAAAACAAGAATTACGTATTATTCAGTAAAAATTAAAGGCATTGAAACCAAAGATGCTGATTTATTTAATTTCAAGTTATGCAACTACACTTAGGAACACAACAATTTTATAAATCAGGGTTTGGCAGTCATTCTACCTGTCTTTGCTCTACAGTAATGTAAAGTCATAATTATTAACAAAGGTTTCAGTAAATATTGGGTTTATTTTATGATAATTTTTTCTTCTATATCTTAGAAAATGACTCAATTGTTTTTAAGGAGATCACTTGCTATTCATGAAATTTAATGTTTTCCTCCCAAACTGGGTTCAGGCTTTCATATACACCTGTAAAATTGTTCAGTACATTACCCCTGACCTCCTGTATGAATTCCAGTTGAATTATTGTCCAATTCTAAACACAGTTTTCGTTTTAGAAACTTCCAATGTTGGATTTATGCGTTTTATTGTCATTCAAAGCCAGACCATTTGGACATGTCCAGCAAAATTTGAATATTTACAAAAATAACAGTCTGTCACAAGTCAGTATCATTGTATTAACAAGAAATTAAGTGCATGCAATAAGAGAAAGTATTTTTTGTTTAACATGCATCAAGCTGGAAAATGCAGCACTAAAGTCTAAAGTTCTGCATACACCACTCTAACCTTCTTGTATAGTGAAGAGGATTAGTTGGTTTTGCCCATCACCCCTGCCGGGGTATAGGCCACCCACAAAAGATCACCAGATACTTCTGTCCTGTGACATCCCTTCAAGCCGACTCCAGGTCGCATTGCCAGGTGTTTCTTGGTCATCCCCTTCTCTGCTTGCCTTGAGGGTTCCATTTCAATGCCTGTCTGGTAATGTTGGTTGGCGGCTTACGTAAGGTGTGTCCTATCCAACCCCACCTTCTCTTCTTGATCTCGTCCTCTACTGGAAGCTGGGAGGTTCTCTGCCACAGGTTGGTGTTGCTGATGGTGTCTGGCCAGTGGATCTGGAGAATTCTTCTTAGGCAGCTGTTAATGAAGGTCTGAAATCTCTTTACGGTTGACTCGGTGGTTCTCCAGGTTTCTGCTCCATACAGTAGGACTGACTTTACATTGGAGTTTAACAGTCTGACCTTGGTAGTTAAGGAAATTTCATTGGAGCTCCAGATGTTCTTGAGCTGTATGGAAGCTGCTCTTGCCTTTCCGATACTTGCCTTGACATCTGCGTCTGTGCCACCCTGCTGGTTGATAATGCTGCCCAGGTACTTGAAGGACTCCACCTCTTCCAGGGGACTTCCCTGCAGTGTGACTGGGTTGTTACTGGCATAATTGATCTTGAGGATCTTGGTCTTGTCTTTGTGGATGTTGAGGCCAACCTGTGCTGATGTGGCTGCCAGTACGCTGGTCTTGTCCTGCATTTGCTGCTGACTATGGGACAAGAGTGCTAGGTCATCGGCAAAGTCCAGGTCCTCAAGTTGACTCCACAATGTGCACTGGATCCATTTCTACACCCATTGGTGGACGTCTTAATAATCCAGTCGATGACAAAAAGGAAGAGAAATGGCAACAGCAAGCAGCCTTGCCTCACGAAAGTCTGCACAAGGAAGCTGTCTGTGTGCTGTCCTGCATGAATGACTCTGCAGGACATTCCGTTGTAAGTGTTCTTGATCAGGTTTACCAGTGTGGTTGGGATGCCATAGTGGCAAAGAAGTTTCCAGAGTGTCTCTCAGTCCACGTTGTTGAATGCCTTCTCATAATCGACAAGGTTAATGTAGAGTGAAGAATTCCACTTCAACGACTGCTTGATTATGATGCAAAGAGTAGCTATTTGGTTCATACACAATCTGTTCTGCCGGAAGCCCGCTTGCTCATCTTGTAACTGTGAGTCAACAACCTCCTTCATCCTCTCCAAGAGAACCCAGCTGAATACTTTCCCTGGTACTGATAAGAGTGTGATTCCTCTGTAGTTGGAGCAGTTGCTGAGGTCGCCTTTCTTTAGTCAGGCCTTATTTCTTCTTCCTCCCAGATCTTCTCAAAGAGGTGGTATAGCATTTCCACTGAAGCATCCAAGTCTGCTCTGAGGGCTTCTGCTGGGATGCCATCAGGTCCAGCTGCCTTGCCGTTCTTCAGCTGGTTGATGGCTTTCCTGATTTAGTCTCTGGTGGGATTGTCACAGCTTGTGGGGAGATCTGCGTTGGCTGGGTGGATTTCTGGGGGATTTAGTGGGACTGGCCTGTTCAACAGTTCTTCAAAATGTTCTGCCCATCTCTTAATTTGGTGTTCTGTACTTGTTACTGTCTTTCCCTGCTTGTCCTTTACGGGTCTTTCTGTTTTGCTGTACTTGCCGGACAACTTCTTGGTGATGTCATACAGCTTCTTCATGTTTCCACTTCTTGTCACTTCTTCTGCCTCTGCTGCCATTCCTTCAACATAGTTTCTCTTGTCTATCTTGATGCTTCTTTTCACTTCTCTGTGGGCATCAGTGTACACTTTTTGTACATTTACTTTTTTAGTTCTTGTCCTACTGCTATATACTGCTGATTCTTTCTGTTTATGCTCCTGGATTTTGCGCAATGTTTCAGCTGAAATCCATTCTTTCTGCTGGTGCTTCATGGGGCCTAGTACTTCTTGTCAAGTTGATTTTATTGCCTCTTTAACATTCTGCCATCTGTTGTTTGCATTGTCATCCTCATCTTCAAGAAGCTCTTGTAGCACTTGGCACTTGTTGTTAAGCTTCAGTCTGTATTCTTCTTTAGTTTTTGCATCTTTCAACAGGCTAATGTTATACTTTGCTTTCCTCTCTTTTGTGTCCATCCAGTTCTTCATCAGCTTACAATTCAGCTGTATACAGTCCTATAAAAAACCTGTATAAAGCCTGATACAAAGTCCTTTATAAGACCCTGTATAAAGCCCTATATAAGACCCTGTATAAAGCCTGATACAAGGTCCTATATAAGACCCTGTATAAAGCCTGATACAAAGTCCCATATAAGACTCTGTATAAAGCCTGATACAAAGTCCTATATAAGACCCTGTATAAAGCCTAATACAAAGTCCTATGTAAGACCCTGTATAAAGTCTGGTATAAGACCCTGTATAAAGCCTGGTATAAGACCCTTTATAAAGCCTGGTATAAAGTCCTATATAAGACTCTGTATAAAGCCGGGTATAAGACCCTGTATAAAGCCTGGTATAAAGTCCTATATAAGACTCTGTATAAAGCCTGATACAAAGTCTAAGACCCTGTATAAAGCCTGGTATAAAGTCCTATATAAGGCCTGATACATAGTCATATATAAGACCCTGTTTAAAGCCTGATACAAAGTCCTATATAAGACTCTGTATAAAGCCTGATACAAAGTCCTATATAAGACCCTGTATAAAGCCTGGTATAAAGTCCTATACAAGACCCTGTATAAAGCCTGGTATAAAGTCCTCCAAAAGATCCTATATAAAGCTAGGTAATAAGTCGTGTTTAAAGCCATGTGTTAAGTGGTGTATAAGGTCCTGTATGAAACCTAATATAAGACCACATAAAAGGTCTGGTATAAAGTCTTCTATAAAGCTCAGTATAAGATCCTGTAAAAAGCCTGGTATGAAATCCTGTATAAGACCCTGTATAAAGCCTGCTATAAAACCTAGTAAAAGATCATGTATAAAGCCTGATACAAAGTCCTTTATAAGACCCTGTATCAAGCCTGATATAAAGTCATATATAAGACCCTGTATAAAGCCTGATACAAAGTCCTATATAAGACCCTGTATAAAGCCCTATATAAGACCCTGCATAAAGCCTGGCATTAAGTCCTATATAATACCCTGAATAAAGCTTGGTATAGAGTCCAATATAAGACCCTGTATAAAGCCTGCTAAAAAGTCCTTTATCAGACCCTGTATAAAGCCTGGTATAAAGTCCTCCAAAAGGTCCTATATAAAGCTAGGTAATAAGTCCTGTATATACCCATGTATTAAGTTGTGTATAAGACCACATAAAAAGTCTGGTATAAAGTCTTCTATAAAGCTCACTATAAGATCTTGTATAAAGTCTGGTATAAAACCTAGTAAAAGATCCTGTATAGAGCCTGGTATAAAGTCCTGAATAAGACCTTATATAAAGTTATGTCAGGCATAAACCAAATTTGCTCTGCCAAGCTGTTTTTTAATTCATTACAGAAGTCATATGAAGCTTAAATTAAAATGAAGATACAATTTTTAAAAAATTTAACACTGCACAAAGTTCAGAAACAAAATGTTCAGTAAAGACATGCTTTTCAATCTAATTTAGTTTCCCATGTCATCAATTGCTCCTTTATAAACTTCTAACTTAAAATATATTGTTGTTCACATGGGAACACACACAAGCATGTCCTTTACAACTATGACCTTTCTTTGTTCATTTGCCTAGCTGATGAAAGAAAATTCTACATAAAATAAGGATGATAGAATCAGCAGAGTAGAAAAAATTGATGGTACTAACATAGTACAAGAGAAAGGACGTTAATTAATACAAATGTTATGAAATGGGTATTTTTACACTGAGTTTGTTATAGATCCTTGGCACCGCCTGTGGTCAATACAACCAGACTTGGGCCAATATAATTAATAATTCGTATCATGGAACTTTCAATATTTTCTTCAGTCGCTCTCCTAGACTGCTACATTTCACTAACCCAGATGTACCCCAAGTATCATAGTTGATTTTGGTGAACTGGAACATAAGCACAAATTTTCATACTCAAAACGTTTTTGTGAATCTGGATCAGGACACAAGCAAGCATATGAGATATCTTTTTAATTTCAATTAAGTGTATTGGAGATAGAAGACTGTATGTCTTGATGACATTTGCGCTAGACTAGTATGATAATTCGATCAGTAGAAAAGGTAGCAATTACATATAATAGATTTACTTCATTAAGTTTTTGCAATTCTAGTAAATTCCTCATATTCAGGACATAAATTAGTGATCAGCAATATGGATTTTGTATTGTAACAAACAGTTAAAATACAGCTCTTCACTGTAAATAATGTGTGAAAATGTTATTTATTTAAAGTTGAGACAAAGAAGGAGAATGTTTATTTATAGAAAGTAACTCAATTAGTACAGAAAAAGTGAAATTCATATGTGTGAAGCCAAACCAATAAATATATGTGAAATTCTTTTTTTACACATGTGAGTTTGCTAAATTGCAAGGTCTAAGATAGTCTTCTGTGACTTTATCATTTTCTTTTACAGGACTGTTGTTGTAATTATTAAAATTATATACGCATTTTTCTTTTTCATTTTTTCATGAGGCAGGTAATGCAAAAATGTCATTTTACATCAAATTTCTTCCAAAGATGACAGCACTATAAAACATGTAGGTAACAAGAGATGCTGGACTTATGATGTCCTGTTTTGACCCACAAAGTAGACGTTGATTAATACCAGTATATTAAAACAAGCATCCTTAATGGACGTTTTTCATAACAGAAAAATAATCAAGGGAGTAAATCCTTGTCATTATCATTGGAAGTAACTGGCTAAAATTAAAAGCATAAACAAGGCCAAGTCATAATATAATAGATAAAGTTACCATAATGTAAAAGTAGACCGATCAGCTAAAAAAAAGTACTTGGTAATTTAGCCAGTGGCTGGATGATATTGAGAAGGATGCAAGTGTAATTAATAAAACAGCACACTCACTATCACTCTAACTGTTTATATTATAATATATTATCAGTGACATTATATTAAAACAAAATCAGATTTATGGAAATTAGATTGCTGAGACTAAACAGTTGTAATCTCACAATAAAAAACAACCAAATTTAGACTCACCTGCTGTAAGAGATGGGTACATTTTGTAGACTGTAGGCCATAGGCATTATTAACTAGGTGGGGAACATTGTATTTCTTGCACAGACTGGCTATCTCTTCCAACCTGCAGTGATTAAAGGAAACAATGATACAATAATCAAAGTATTCAGAGTACAGATGACTTGGTGGGTTTAGGTAATGCAGTTTATTTATCGGGTTCAACACAAGGCAATAACAACTGTATTTCACAAAACAAGACTCAATGAAAATGCAACAGTTCATTTTCTGAATCTTCTCTTTCTTAATGGCATCACTTGGTGTCTAGTGATAAAGGAGTGCCCCTGCTAGTTTGATTCAAGAGATGATTAATGAACAGTTTTACAATGTCAAAACACAAAGTATCCCATGCATTTTCATATTTTTTCAAATACACATTGCTAAAAGTGTACAATATTACTACCTTTACTTACTCATACTTTGGCATAAGTAAAGTTTATAAAATGACACAACCTAATTCATTTGAATTTCTTGGTAAATCAAAGAGATGCAAATTAAAAAATAAACGTTATTATACATCATTGCCTTGAATAAGAATGTTTCAGCCATCTTTATTAAAGATCACTGTTAAGTCTGTAAACAGTGGCAACATTTACTGAAGTTGGATTTTACTCCCTATATACAACAGAAAACATGATTATTCAAGTGTGATTCATTTTTTAAATTAAAATGTCAAAAAGGCAGCTATGATTCAGGAAACAATGATCCATCAACCAAGTGAGCAAAGCCCAGCAAAAATAAATTTTAGAACTCAAAGTTGATGGAGTTTGACCTTATGAAGCACAGCAACAAGGGGAAACAATCCATGCTTTGCACATAATGCAAACACCATATCAACATTAGTCATTCTGGAGTACCTAACATTGGGACAAGTCAGAACATATTCAACATGCTGAATTAAACATTCAGGCTAGTTTTCTTTATTATTATTCATTATCTTAATTTTGTTAAAACACCAACTATTAACTGACCCATGCTTTTGAAGAGAAGAGGTGTGTGTGTGTGTGTGTGTGTGTATGTGTGTGTGTGTGTGTGTGATTTGGATTTTTAACATAGCTTTAATAATTTTCCAATCATATCACTATGATGTCTACAGTGTGACAGTTTATAGTGATATCTAGCACTAGGGCATCATGCCACAGACATGTAACAAGACGTCCCACCCAGTCACATTATCCTGACATCATGCCGACCAGTCCTAACACTAACCTCTTAATGCTGAGCATGTAGTGAGGCAGCTGTCAGTACCATTTTTATAAGTCTTTGGCATGACTCAGCCATGGTTCAAACCCGCAACCTCCCGCATCAGAGGTGGATGCTCTAACCATGTTTCAAGAGGATTTTAGCCATGAAATAGATTAATTGAAAGACTATAATATGCACATGCTTGTATTTGTAAAATTGATAAAGAGACTGCATTTACAGCCATACTGGATAGAGGCATTTATTACTGCTGTATTACCTGCATGGTCCTAATTACTCTTACCAAAATTATGCCCCCACCATAAAATGGTCTATCAAACATCTGATGTATATTTACTTTATTGTACCAAGACAAGAATATTTCTTATTGAAACTGCATCCGATACAGTTCTGACAATACCAATGTTATGCTTGGCAAGGACAACTCAGTTCTGACTAGGATTCTCTCTTAGAATCCAGCTAGGAAGTTTGAACAACTGTACATCCAGTCTCTAATCAATACAGAGATGAACACAAATGACACTTTTCTGCATTACCTTCAAAAACCCCTACTGAACTAATGACACCATAAAAGACTGCACCTAATTAAGACTATTGTGACATCCAATAGGTTTCGAAGACAAAACCTTTGTGGGTATTTTGTTTTTGTTTCTATGTAATGTCTGTGTGGCTGTGATTATGAAAGTGTCTGTACATATGTGTATGTGTGTGGTAATGATATTAAACAATGCTATGTCCACCAATTAGTTTTTGGGGCCCCCAGTGGCCGAGTGGTCTAAAGTACTCTCAGTTACGGATCACTGCCATCTCACTTCTGCCTGTGCCGGTTTCGAGTCTCGGATTCAGCCAATGTGGGTATGTGAGAAAGCTTGCCAGTAGCTTCTCGTGGCCACCATGTATAGCTTATCATGTGCTGAAAAATGGCGTTAAACCCCACAACAACAACAACAACCAATTAGTTTTTATTTTGTATGTGTTTTAAACACTTTGAAGAAAGCAGAAAAGTTATTTTCTTTCATTCAGACATGAATTTCCAGTAAGTTTCCATAGGTTCATATGATAAGATAGCTAATTCTCAATTGAATAATACTGCTTTGGGGGGGGGGTATGCACACTGTCCCACTCTGGAACATGAAAGCCATTTGAGTTTTTTTTTAAAACAACACTGTCTGGGAATATGGCAGGTATGACATACTGAATATCCAAGGGCAATCAATTAGACATTAGTGATACTCTTGTCAGTAAAACCATCTATTTAGATAAGTAGAAATAATAAAATGTTCTGACTAATGTAGTAACAAAGTAATCTAATTATTATGGTGACAGTAACAACAATACTAAGACTGTAAATACACAAAAATACATACTTGTTTTGTTCTGAGTTTATGGAAAGAATGAGTTTGATATAGTGTGTGGATATATGTCAAGGTCATCAGGCCAAAATGTATTCATATGCCACATGAAATGAATTCTTTCCCCAGAGTCAGAAAAAAATACTAATGTGGTTTTGAACCTCCTCTTTGTATGCTTTCCAAATAATATTTAACGTTATCATGTGAATGCAAAGCATTACAAATCCACTTGCCTGGCACCTGGGACCAGTTCAAATTCAGCTCAAAGTTCACAAGGTACTTGTCTGCTGGCAAGATGGGAGACTATCTTGCCACAATATATACTGGGGACCAACAATTCAACTTTCTGGGGTAAAATTTATGTCTGTCAACAACCATAAAAAAATATAATTTATAGCAAAATTACACCATATTATTTCAATTATATTATTTGGAAAAAATTTAATTTATCCCAAGATAAATGAAAAGAAAATATCATGGCTAAAACAGACACAACCCAACACCCTCCCCAAAAATTAATTGGTCAGTACCTCACAGCAGATGAATATGCTGTGTGTATGAATAAATTGTAAACTTAAAACTGTAACTAAAGTGGGATGATTAAGCCCACTATAGCTGACATCCTATGCAAGGCTTTGTGCTGACATTCAAGAGCATGTTGATAAAAATAGGAAGTGATGACACTGAAGCCTACAATTTACTAGCTACTCTGTTGATATTATAGGCAGAGAAACTCTGCCAAGATATTTATGAGACAGGGTCAGTAAACATAAAACACACTTACTCAACAAATGAAAAAATATTTATTGAACTTGAGAAATATGTAACATCCAAACAGAAAAGAACTGCTCTTCTGAAAATCTAAGGAAAATTCAGTCTTAAAAAAGAATATATGCATTAAACATATTAACATACGCTAGTAAATAACTATATAAAAAAATTATATCTAATATTTTTCAAAAAGTTTACATTTTCTCATGCAGTCATAATAATGTGAATTTGTACTACTTAACCCTTTACCTCATAGAGCATAGTGACAAAGTGCAGCATGCTGTAAACAGAACACCTGTTACCTAGCCGACCGCATACGCATAGGCCTGCCTGTGAATTGTTAAGCAATGTAGTGATGTTACGTTTAACAGCAGTTTTAACCATTTTACATTTTTGGTACACATCTATTATATGTGGAAAAATTTAAGAGTAAAGTCCGATTGTTATAGCTGTGTAATTATTTTTCATGGAAGAATATTTTATGTGCTTTAAAATCAAGAGAGAACTCGTTCACTGTCATGTCAGTGAGGCTGCGTGACCAACCGTAGCTGCCATTTCCCCATACTCTAAATTTACATGTTTTTCGTCTGCGTCTACATCACTAAGTCATCTGAATTTGATAATCAATAAAAACTAATTGCTGCCTACCTAAATATCAGAGCCTTTACCTAAGTTATTGAATCTTTCGTGGTTGTGATTATAATTGTGAAAACTTCGTAAGTACTGAATGAAATCCTGCCTGTGAACTGTTAAACAATGTTGTGTATGTTACATTTAACAGCAATTTTAACCATTTTACCTTTTCGGTACATATATATTATTTGTAGAAAAATTTAAGAGTAAAGTTCGATTGTTACAGGTGGCGCTCACCAGATAATATGTACTTTTGAGAGAGTGACGTATGTAAGGTGAAGTAGTTTGCATTTAAAACGTGCACAGTGGAGAGAATGTTTGCATACCTCTATGCTACATTAATGTAATGTGGATGATATTTCTTTTGGATATTGTACTTTTGGAAATTTTACATGATTTAAGCACACTGCTAACTAAAATGACTGCTCCCTTGTGTTAAAAAATCAGTCTGAATTAGCCTAAAGTACACTATACATAGCAGCTATTAAAATAGGGAAAATGAATTTTGCCAGACTAGACAATACCAGCTTCTGAAAGTGCAATGAATGAATTACCAAATATATAAAATGTAAAAAAAGTTATCGGCTCTTTTTTTATACAATTTACCTCTGAAGTTCAGGAAGTGAAAATGACCAAGTAGAGCTAGCACTTTTTTGAAAGGTGCACATTTGAAGTAAGGCCAAGCTGTATACTCTATAACCCACAGTACACCCATCAATCATACACCAAAATAAAGGGAATTAAAGGTTCTTTGCATTATACCTAAGATATACAAGGTCATTTTTAAATAGCCAGTATAACCAGTGAGGAAAGCCGGGGATATTCTTTTTCTTTAAAATCCTAACCCTGTGCAAAATGCGAAACTGTATAGCGCCACCATAGCTGTGTAATTATTTTTCACGGAAGAATTTTTTATGTGCTTCAAAATCGAGAGAGAACTTGTTCACCGTCATGTCAGTGAGGCTGCGTCATCAACCATAGCTGCCATTTTCGATACTCAAAATTTACAAGGTTTTCGTGTGCATCTACATCACTAAGTCATCTGAATTTGATAATTTATAAAAACTAATTGCTGCCTACATCAATATCAGAGACTTTACCTAATTTATTGAATCTTTTGTGGTTGTTATTCTAATCGTGAAAACTTCGTACGCACTGAATGAAATCTGCGGCTGCCATTTTGGAGAGTGGAGATTACGACCCTGTTACTTTAAACAGCAGATATCGACCAGTGCATGAATAGCGACCACATGATCTGACGTAATTGTCATTTGCAGAAATGAATGTAGTATCTAATAGGCGGGTTTTCCCCGAAGGTGGCGCTACGAAAACTAACTAAAAATGGCTGATGTTTACAGCCAATGTCAAAAGGAACTTCCATGCAAATCTTGTAGAGGCGTCAAAAGGCGCTTCCATGCGAATGGAGTAGAGGCATCCAAAGACGCTTGCATGAGGTAAAGGGTTAAGAAAGTATTGACAAATAAGGAGTAAATAAACAATCGGCTAGTCAAAGACTGTTTCAATGCATATTACCAATTTTAAGAAGATAGGTGATAATTATCAACAAATTAACCTTAGATTTCCTTGACAGGTGTATTTGGAAATAAAAGGTACTCATTTCTATTTATCAGGCACCTGGATTTTGTTAAAAGATTTTGCAATGTACCAAAAATGTTGAACCTCAAGTGGTGTGTTAGATTTTCATCCACTGTTTATATGATATTTACAAAAAACCTATACAATCATACTTATCTTTGACAGATAAATAAGATGTAAAAAAAAATAAGTGTTCACAAATCAACTCTCAAAAGTCAGCTTGTCAAAGATTGCTTTGATGCATGTCACAGATTTCAAGGTGACATGTGGCGGGAAAGCAGACATGAGTGGACATATAACTCTTTTGTAACTCTAATTACTGACATAACGTTTTAAGACAAATAAAATAAAAATATAACTTTATTTTTAAAATGAATATAACACAATCTCCTGACATCATCCCATATTTTGTTTTACCTTTTCTCTTTTGTTATGATATTATGTTGTCATATTTTGAGGCAAGCTGAAATCACCCAAGGAAAAGTTCAATTTTCCAGTCAGCTGGTAAAGCTCACTTTAATAAAATATGTAAAGCCGTGTAATAGCAAACTATTCAAAATAAAATCAAAGCCCTGTAAGAGCACACTACTTAAAAAAACATTGAAACTCAAGATAAATAAAAACATTTCTGTCCTTCCCACACCTGTTTATTTTATTATAACCTGTTTATCATCTTACACCTCACCTGTCAGGAACCCTAGGAGCAAAACAACTGGTTGTTGACATAACACATAAAACATTTTCCGGTCCAAGCTCCACCATCCTTCTCTCTATCTCTTCCACATCTGTCCTTAGTTCATCTCCCTCAAGTTTATTCTCTATGACTACAGGATCAAAACCTGAAATTTGGGACCACTGATTTAAAAAGGTAATGGAAGCAAATTTAAACTCCTGAAATGCCTGACATATAGTATTAAAAGATAGATCTAGCAAGGTGATACTTAAAACTATGTTCACTGCTTTATCAGGAATATGCAGCAATAATAATAATAATAATAGTATAGCTGGATGAAGTAGCATCACAAGTTAACAACCATTCTGGTGCAAGATGACAGCAATATCTTTATGTTCCATTAAGTGTTGCTCAACTTGTATACAGCAGGGTTAAAAAAATTACCTCAGTATAAGGGAGGGTGCAAGTCACTGAGGAATCTCACAAAAAATAAGAAAGTATGCCATCACTGCTGGACAGTGAGAAAACCATGTGAGGTCAGAAACAGGCTGTATAATGAAAGACAACTTGTTTTATAATCACACTGGGAATAATTGTCAGTAAAGAAATTTTCTAAACAAAGTTGCTCACTTTTTTATGTGAATTAACTTTATTTTCAAGATTCCCAACTTTAAAAGGATCATTACCATTAATCAGGATGATTTTGACACCCTCCATGTAAAGGCAAAAATACTGTATATTGCATCTCTGCTTTTTATTCTTGTTGATTCCCAACAAAACATGATACTTTTTTTTAAATCTAGGGATATTTATTTCATGAAACAAACCATCAATGTCAAAACTCCATTTTTTTATATTTATTTATCTATTAGCAAAATATGGATGCTGTGATTTCATTGCAAGTTATAGTGAAACTTCTCATCCGTGAGGAAATCTCTAAGTGCCAATTAAGGAATTTTAAGTTAACTACAAACTATGAATCATATCTATGAAACAAGCATCTTATTTCACTAAGTATTCATTTCGCTTGGTTACCTTGCTGTCTTTGATCACATCTGCATACATGCCAACCCCGAGACATGTATAAGTGTAATTTTTGCTAACACAATTGGCAAAAAGGCGTAATCTGAAAATGTGTAGTCTATATATTACTGACATTTTTACCACTACTCTGTTGAGGCTACAACAGTGTAGCTACCATATTATATGCCATAATTCAGTACACCATATGAAAGGTTTCAATTATTTCCACCACTAACCTGTATCGGCAGGTCAAAATACTTAGCAGAAATGGGTAAAATCCAAGAGGATCAGAACCAGAATGCAAACACAAAAACATTCTGAAAACTTATTTATATTCAACAGTCATTTTAACTAGATTCCATGTCTATAACTTTTGGTAAATGATCATCAAGTCCACATACTCTGTCATCAATCCAACTGCTGTATTGCTTTCCCTCTCTCATTCTTCTTTACAAATTTCTAAAGCTGTGTTGAATTGTCCTTATTCTGATCGTACAAGTTTTCAAGTTTAAACAGAACAAGTTGCTCTAATAAAAATTTCATCCACAAATCAACCCATAAAAGTCAATTTCACATAATATCTGGCACCATTGGTATCTGGTACATACTGGTCCACTAACTATATTCATTACCAATATAATGAATCTATGAGGTTTCATACGAAAGAAACCCACCTGTTTTCTTGGAAATGGATCATTTAGAAAACTTGGAATGTACATGTAGCTCTGTGATGAACAATTAGCTCTTATGCTATTCATATGCAGCAGCCTTTCTATTTAGAATATTCTCAATTTTTGACGATGAGTGGAATTAAAGTGATGGTGATATAAATCACAAACACAACTTGTATTACTTTATTTTTATTTTATATTTTAACGTACTAGAAAAGCGTAATACAAACAAAGGAAAGCATAAGATGTAATTCAGTGAAAGAAAGCATAATGATTATGCCAAAAGCGTAATGGTAGGCATGTA